>CM058234.1:15792802-16415594 GCA_030180135.1 Orychophragmus violaceus | reverse complement strand
GTATATAGGGGTTAGTGTGTCATTTCCTCCTGTTTTGTCTTGGCCAAATAGTGCACTTTCCTGATATTTAAATTCCATGTTATTGGTTCCCTCTGGGTCAAATTTCTCAAAAATTATACATAACGGAAAAATAAACTTAAACATATATTCACATATATTAACATATATTCACTGTGCATCTAGCATTCTATTGTTCGAAGTTCGCCCTAGCCGCGTGAAGCTTCCTGGCGCGACTCCCAAAACCACCTGTCCCTCGTCATTTCCGTCTTTTCCCCGGCCGGCGTTCGCTGCCATTGCCGGGGAAGTCCCTCTAAGTCGCTGTTTCCTTCGTTGACCACTTCCTATGCGCCTTGTCCGACGGTTTAGTCGGATTCACCCTCGTTCGCCGTTGTCTCTGCTCCAAGCTTTGTCCGTCTCGCCGTCGTTCGTCGTAGTCTCGCTGGGATCATCGTTGTGCGTCTCTCTAGTAGTCGTCGTCGTCTTCTGAGCCTTCGCCGGGAATCCCGCTCGCTTTGTGAGTTTGCTTTTATCTTTTAGATCTGGTCGATTTCAGTTATTGGCTGGTTGTTGTCCTGGGTCTCGTCGCGTCTCTGGGTTTAATCGGGTTTGTGGCCTGGGTAGGTCTAGGTTTGGGTGTAACTGGTTCCGGTTCAAGGTTTTTGTATGGAAGTGGTTTAATCGGCTTTAGTTTAGAAATTAAGGTACCTTTACTAGTATCATATTTTCTTTGGTTTAAGGTCCAAACTCTTATAGGTGTTTATTGGGCGTGTAGATGTGCGCCACAACCATATCCGAAAGAGTCTTATTGATCCTTTGTTAGGGATTTTCTTGTCGGGTTATTGTTGGTACTGGATTTCCCTCTAGGGAATCCGGCCCATTGACAAATAAAACAAAGGCCCGTAATCACGAGCCCGCTCCAGAATCAAGACGAAGAGAGATCAACTGTCGTCCTTTGTTGGGTTCAAACGAATGACGTCTTGACAAGGCCCAAGCGATGCCGAAGTGAGAGACGATCGAGCTCGAGCTCGGAAAAAGACGACGTGGAGGTAGAGCAAACTCGGTCTTCGTCAGTTCAACTGATCCACGCAAATCTCGGAGGTCGTTATGAAGGCGAGGCCGAAATATCGGAACAGGAGGATCAAAGTCGAGACTATTTAAAGAAGAAGTGGCGATTCATTCAAGACATTCCAACCCTACCTAAGAACACTTCGACTAGATAGCTCGATCATAAATCCTTGTACTCTCTTTTCGACTGTGTTTGTTCTATCTCGACGATCAATCTCAATAAAGTCTTTGATTCATAGGAAACTATACCATTTTTATACCTAAAAGTCCAAATCCACGAATACAAATTCTTAGTGTGAATCCCGGATCTCACATTTGGCGCCGACTGTGGGGATAATCTATAGTTTTCCTGTCTTAAGAATCAGATCCTAGATCTGATAGATCGAGATGAATCCCGACCAACCTGGCTCTCCCAGCGCCACACCACCGGCCGACCACCCTCAAACGGTCAACAACGTTCCTCAGAACACCACCGGGGTAAGAACCATGGGTCAGACCGATGTCGTGTTGACGAGCTCTGCCTCAGTTTCCACGACTTCGGCACCAACCGGCTCGATCGCTCAAACGATCGCGACGAGCCAGACTCCGACAAATGTTTTGTCAGGGACTAACGATCCGAGCAGAAACTGGGTGTGGATGAGAAACAATTCCATTTCCACCCCCGGAGGTGGATCTGGAATAACCAGACCCAATTCACCACTGCCTTTTGCTCCATAGAGACAAGGCCCAAACGCCCTCGCTGAAATCCGTTCGATGTTAAGCCTATTGGTAGACCGAACGAGAAACAACGAGGCAAGCGCACGGGCCCAAGAGATCTTAAACCGTTCTCTGGCCGCGCAGCTCGATGAACAGGAGCGGCGCCTTAACGCCCGTCTTGAAGAGCTCGCCAGCCAAAACAAAGGGGGAAAATCAGCACGAACCCCCATAAGTCCTCCACCGCGTACGCGCTTGGACCTCAAAACAAAACAGAAAAATATACATAACGGAAAAATAAACTTAAACATATATTCACATATATTCACCGTGCATCTAGCATTCTATTATTCGAAGTTCGCCCTAGCCGCGTGAAGCTTCCTGGCGCGACTCCCAAAACCACCTGTCCCTCATCATTTTCGTCTTTTCCCTGGCTGGCGTTCGCTGCCATTGCCGGGGAAGTCCCTCTAAGTCGCCGTTTCCTTCGTTGACCACTTCCTATGCGCCTTGTCCGACGGTTTAGTCGGATTCACTCTCGTTCGCCGTTATCTCTGCTCCAAGCTTTGTCCGTCTCGCCGTCGTTCGTCGTAGTATCGCTGGGATCATCGTTGTGCGTCTCTCTAATAGTCGTCGTCGTCTTCTGAGCCTTCGCCGGGAATCACGCTCGATTTGTGAGTTTGCTTTTATCTTTTAGATCTGGTCGATTTCAGTTATTGGCTGGTTGTTATCCTGGCTCTCGTCGCGTCTCCAGGTTTGATCGGGTTTGTGGCCGGGGTAGGTCTAGGTTTGGGTGTAACTGGTTCCGATTCAAGGTTTTTGTATGGAAGTGGTTTAACCGGCTTTAGTTTAGAAATTAAGGTACCTTTAGTAGTATCAGATTTTCTTTGGTTTAAGGTCCAAACTATTATAGGTGTTTATTGGGCGTGTAGATGTGCGCCACAACCATATCCGAAAGAGTCTTATTGATCTTTTCTTAGGGATTTTCTTGTCGGGTTATTGTTGGTACTGGATTTCCCTCTAGAGAATCCGGCCCATTGACAAATAAAACAAAGGCCCGTAATCACGAGCCCGCTCCAGAATCAAGACGAAGAGATATCAACTGTCGTCCTTTGTTGGGCCCAAACGAATGACGTCTTGACAAGGCCCAAGCGATGCCGAAGTGAGAGACGATCGAGCTCGAGCTCGGCAAAAGACGATGTGGAGGTAAAGCAAACTCGGTCTTCGTCAGTTCAACTGATCCACGCATATCTCGGAGGTCGTTATGAAGGCGAGGCCAAAATATCGGAACAGGAGGATCAAAGTCGAGACTATTTAAAGAAGAAGTGGTGATTCATTCAAGACATTCCAACCCTACCTAAGAACACTTCGACTAGATAGCTCAATCATAAATCCTTGTACTCTCTTTTCGACCGTGTTTGTTCTATCTCGACGATCAATCTCAATAAAGTCTTTGATTCATAGGAAACTATACCATTTTTATACCTAAAAGTCCAAATCCACGAATACAAATTCTTAGTGTGAATCCCGGATCTCACATTTGGCACCGACTGTGGGGACAATCTATAGTTTTTCCTTTCTTAAGAATCAGATCCTAGATTCGATAGATCGAGATGAATCCCGACCAACCTGGCTCTCCCAGCGCCACACCACCGGCCGACCATCCTCAAACGGTCAACAACGTTCCTCACAACACCACCGGGGTAAGAACCATGGGTCAGACCGATGCCGTGTTGACGAGCTCTGCCTCAGTTTCCACGACTTCGGCACCAGCCGGCTCGATCGCTCAAACGATCGCGACGAGCCAGACTCCGACAAATATTTTGTCAGGGATTAACGATCCGAGCAGAAACTGGGTGTGGATGAGAAACGATTCAATTTCCACCCCCGGAGGTGGATCTGGAATAACCAGACCCAATTCACCACTGCCTTCTGCTCCATAGAGACAAGGCCCAAACGACCTCGCTGAAATCCATTCGATGTTAAGCCTATTGGTAGACCGAACGAGAAACAACGAGGCAAGCGCACGGGCCCAAGAGATCGCAAACCGTTCTCTGGACGCGCAACTCGATGAACAGGAGCGGCACCTTAACGCCCGTCTTGAAGAGCTCGCCTGCCAAAACCAAGTGGGAAGATCAGCACGAACCCCCATAAGTCCTCCACCGTGTACGCGCTTGGACCTCAAAACAAAACAGAAAAAATATACATAACGGAAAAATAAACTTAAACATATATTCACATATATTCACCGTGCATCTAGCATTCTATTGTTCGAAGTTTGCCCTAGCCGCGTGAAGCTTCCTGGCGCGACTCCCAAAACCACCTGTCCCTCGTCATTTCCGTCTTTTCCCCGGCCGGTGTTCACTGCCATTGCCGGGGAAGTCCCTCTAAGTCGCCGTTTCCTTCGTTTACCACTTCCTATGCGCCTTGTCCGACGGTTTAGTCGGATTCACCCTCGTTCGCCGTTGTCTCTTCTCCAAGCTTTGTCCGTCTCGCCGTCGTTCGTCGTAATATCGTTGGGATCATCGTTGTGCGTCTCTCTAGTAGTCGTCGTCGTCGTCTTCTGAGCCTTCGCCGGGAATCCCGCTCGATTTGTGAGTTTGCTTTTATCTTTTAGATCTGGTCGATTTCAGTTATTGGCTGGTTGTTGTCCTGGGTCTCGTCGCGTCTCCGGGTTTGATCGGGTTTGTGGCCGGGGTAGGTCTAGGTTTGGGTGTAACTGGTTCCGGTTCAAGGTTTTTGTATGGAAGTGGTTTAATCGGCTTTAGTTTATAAATTAAGGTACCTTTACTAGTATCAGATTTTCTTTGGTTTAAGGTCCAAACTCTTATAGGTGTTTATTGGGCGTGTAGTTGTGCGCCACAACCATATCCGAAAGAGTCTTATTGATCCTTTCTTAGGGATTTTCTTGTCGGGTTATTGTTGGTACTGGATTTCCCTCTAGGGAATCCGGCCCATTGACAAATAAAACAAAGGCCCGTAATCACGAGCCCGCTCCAGAATCAAGACGAAGAGAGATCAACTGTCGTCCTTTGTTGGGCCCAAACGAATGACGTCTTGACAAGGCCCAAGCGATGCCGAAGTGAGAGACGATCGAGCTCGAGCTCGGCAAAAGACGACGTGGAGGTAGAGCAAACTCGGTCTTCGTCAGTTCAACTGATCCACGCATATCTCGGAGGTCGTTATGAAGGCGAGGCCGAAATATCGGAACATGAGGATCAAAGTCGAGACTATTTAAAGAAGAAGTGGCGATTCATTCAAGACATTCCAACCCTACCTAAGAACACTTTGACTAGATAGCTCGATCATAAATCCTTGTACTCTCTTTTCGACTGTGTTTGTTCTATCTCGACGATCAATCTCAATAAAGTCTTTGATTCATAGGAAACTATACCATTTTTATACCTAAAAGTCCAAATCCACGAATACAAATTCTTAGTGTGAATCCCGGATCTCACATTTGGCGCCGACTGTGGGGACAATCTATAGTTTTTTCTGTCTTAAGAATCAGATCCTAGATCCGATAGATCGAGATGAATCCCGACCAACCTGGCTCTCCCAGCGCCATACCACCGGCCGACCACCCTCAAACGGTCAACAACGTTCCTCACAACACCACCGGGGTAAGAACCATGGGTCAGACCGATGCCGTGTTGACGAGCTCTGCCTCAGTTTCCACGACTTCGGCACCAGCCGGCTCGATCGCTCAAACGATCGCGACGAGCCAGACTCCGACAAATATTTTGTCAGGGACTAACAATCCGAGCAGAAACTGGGTGTGAATGAGAAACGATTCGATTTCCACCCCCGGAGGTGGATCTGGAATAACCAGACCCAATTCACCACTGCCTTCTGCTCCATAGAGACAAGGCCCAAACGACCTCGCTGAAATCCGTTCGATGTTAAGCCTATTGGTAGACCGAACGAGAAACAACGAGGCAAGCGCACGGGCCTAAGAGATTGCAAACCGTTCTCTGGCCGCGCAGCTCGATGAACAGGAGCGGCACCTTAACGCCCGTCTTGAAGAGCTCGCCAGCCAAAACCAAGGGGGAAGATCAGCACGAACCCCCATAAGTCCTCCACCGCGTACGCGCTTAGACTTCTCTCAGGTGATAACTCCCTCGGGAGCATCGGGAAACTTCACTAATGCGTCAAGTAGCGGCCTCCGCCCTTTAATGACCCCAATCGTGATACCGACTCCATTCAGTTCGAGTTCAATGGTCACAGATCCAACCGGATCAGGAAACCGACCACTACCCGGGCCATCACTTTTCCTGAATAACTCTAATATCCGACCGAGGCAACTAGGAGGCTCTGCTTTCGCCTCGAGCTTAGGACTCCTTAACGGATCAAATACGGTACACTTCCGGACGCCGCAGGTCGACCAGACGAGGTCGGTTCCAACAATCGATCTCTTCGATCCCATTTTCCCGGAACAAACGTTAAATCAGGCACAAGCCCAGTTCACGTCCGCAGTAGGCGATGAACACGATATGCTTAGACAGTACATCGAGCAGGCTAAGGCCCAGTTCAACAGTCTAAGCTCGAAAGTTCACATGGCAACGAGCACGGCTCCTGACATCGATCGAGTGATCGAAGAAACGCAACAAACGCCGTTCACAGACCGGATCGCCTTCGCAAGGATCCGAGAAATCAAGAAGACGAAATTCCTAGAATTCTCTGGGAAATCGGACCCGAAAGCCCATATCAGGGCATTCAGACTAGCAATGGCAAGGGTATACCTTACCGATGAGGAGAGAGAGCCGGCTTTCTGCAGGCTCTTCGCCGAAAACCTATCGGGCTCTGCCCTAGGATGGTTTGTCGGACTGGAAGAAAGGTCAATCGACAACTTCACCCAGTTCATGACGGCTTTCCTCAAACAATATTCCGTCTTTATCGAGGAAAAGACTACTGAGGCAGCCCTATTTGGCGTCTCTCAGAAACCTGACGAAACACTTCGCTCGTACATCAACCGATTTAAGGAAATAAAATCCAAAATCACAAACCCATGAGACGAAGTAGCTATAGAAGCACTGAGACGTGGACTGTGGTATTCAACTAGATTCCGCGAGGAAATAACAGTCCGCGAACCTCAAACAGTCGATGACGCCCTTCATCGCGCATCGGCCTTCGCTCGCCTCGAGGACGAAACAACGGACCTCAGAGAAAAGCATCGAAAAGAAAAGAACCCGTCGGGCTCGCAGAACTCAAACCCAAAAAAGGATTCCCGTAAGTCAGGAAACGTCAATGCGGTCGAGAGCCCAAAGAGCGCGAAGAAATTCGAGTTCGACAAGGAAAAGTTTTGTGATTTTCACAATAAAAGAGGACACTCGACTGAAGATTGCTATACTCGAGCTAAAGCCGAGGCTCAAAAGCGAGAGTCCGAAAGCAAACAAGAGTCAGAAGTCAAGGTGGAAACTCCATCCGACAAAAAGGAAAGTAAACAGACCAAAGAGTCGAACACCAAAAAGCCTTCTCAAAACAAACGAGAACGGTCAAAAGAGCCGGAATCTCCCGAAACACTCCCTCAGGGGTCGCGAAAGCGAGTCGAGTTTATTCTCGGCGAGCTCAGCCTAAGCGGCACCCTGGAAGGCTCGGTGTTATCTCCACCTCCGGCTCCCGTTAAGAGTTTACGCTCACGAATCAATCTCCCTTATCTCTGCGGGGGAGGTGTACGGGCTATACCCCCTAAACGAATCGACTTCATCTTCGGTGGCTCCAAGCTCTGCCGAGACTCGGTCAATTCAATCAAAGCTCTTAAAAGAAGAGTTGAGACCGACAAAGGGGGGAAAATCCCAATGTTAGGTCCAGACCACGAAATCACTTTCCACGAGAGAGAGACAAGTAATCTCGACAAACCACACGACGACGTTCTCCTCGTTTGTCTAGTAGTGGGAGATGTCGAAATCTCAAGGATAATGATTGACACAGGAAGTTCGGTGGATGTCCTCTTTTACGATGCGTTCAAAAAGATGGAATTCAACGACTCCGAAATCGTGGAAGAAAAGACACCACTGGTAGGGTTCGCTGGCGAAACAACGTACTCGATGGGCTCTGGCTTCGCCCCAGTAATTGCTGGAGGAGTCCGAAGAATGACGGAGTTCGTCATAGTAGATCGGCCAGCTCCCTATAACGCAATTCTAGGTCGACCATGGATATACGACATGAAAGCGGTACCGTCAACCTACCATCAATGCGTAAAATTCCCAACTCCCAAAGGAGTCAAAACCGTTTACGGAAGTCAAAAGATTTCCCGTCATTGCTACATGAATGGATACAAGCAGATCGAGAAATCTCCTGCATAGCAATTACAAAAAGAGGAGGAGCTCGCCTCCATGCAGACCAAAAGGTCAAACGACCCAAGTCAAATAGGACCCCCAAAGGACCTCATGACCCAAGTTTTCATAGACGATGCTCATCCCGAAAGGCTTGTTGGCATCAGAATTGACCTATCAGAACCGGTCAAAAACGAACTGGTCTCTTTCCTTAAACAGAACGTCGACTCCTTTGCCTGGTCTTCAGCAGACATGAAAGGGATCAACATTGACGTAACCAGCCACGAGCTGAATGTCGACCCGACCTACAAACCGGTAAGACAAAAGCGTCGAAAACTAGGTCCAGAACGAGCTCAAGCCGTCAATGATGAGGTCAATCGGTTATTAAAAATCGGATCGATCAGAGAGGTCAAGTACCCCGACTGGCTTGCGAATCCCGTAGTGGTTAAGAAAAAGAACGGGAAGTGGAGAGTCTGTGTAGATTTCACAGATCTCAACAAAGCGTGTCTAAAGGACAGCTTCCCACTTCCGCACATCGACCGACGTGTCGAAGCCACCGCTAGACACCAGCTACTATCCTTCATGGACGCTTTCTCGGGGTACAATCAAATATTAATGAACCCCGAGGACCAAGAAAAGACCTCGTTCATAACTGATCGAGGCACGTACTGCTACAAAGTCATGCCCTTCGGACTAAAAAACGCAGGGGCGACTTACCAACGCCTCGTCAACAAGATGTTTTCAGGACTCCTAGGCAAAACTATGGAAGTCTACATCGACGATATACTGGTAAAATCTTCCAGGTATGAGGATCACATCCCCCAACTAAAAGAATGCTTTATCATTCTCAATAAATACGAGATGAAACTCAACCCAGCGAAGTGCACATTCGGGGTCCCATCAGGAGAATTCCTTGGTTACCTAGTGACCGAAAGAGGGATCGAAGTGAACCCCAAACAGATCGCAACCTTTATAGAGATGAAATCTCCCAGAACAACGCGAGAAGTCCAGCGCCTGACTGGCAAAATAGCTGCTCTGAACCGTTTCATCTCAAGGTCGACTGATAAATGTCTACCCTTCTATCACTTGCTCAAAGCGAATAAGAAGTTTCTCTGGGACGAAAAGTGCGAAGAAGCGTTCACCCAACTTAAAGCTTACTTAAGTGAACCTCCTATACTGGCGAAACCAGTAGAAGGGGAGCCCCTCTACCTCTACCTAGCTGTTTCCACGGCAGCAGTAAGCGGAGTCCTGGTTCGCGAAGAACAGAACGAACAACGGCCGGTGTATTACATCAGTAAGACCTTAATCGATGCTGAAACCAGGTACCCCGCCATGGAAAAACTCGCCTTAGCGCTAGTGACATCGGCTCGGAAACTCCGACCATACTTTCAATCGTTCTCGATCGTAGTGATGACCTCTCACCCGCTGAGAACCATTCTTCACAGTCCAAGCCAGTCAGGTCGACTGGTTAAATGGGCTATCGAACTTAGCGAGTATGACATAGAATATAAAGCTCGGACGTTCCTAAAAGCGCAAGTGCTGGCTGATTTCATAATCGAGCTCCCTCCGACCATCGGACTCGACCCGACCTCCGCCAAGAAATGGAAACTCTACGTCGATGGAGCTTCATCGAGGCAAGGATCCGGAGTCGGCGTAAAACTGGTCTCCCCTACAAGCGAAGTATTAGAACATTCGTTCAGACTGGGCTTCGCCGCATCAAGTAACGAAGCAGAATATGAAGCGTTAATAGCCGGGCTCAGGCTAGCAATAGCGATAGGAGCCCGAGAAGTAGACGCCTTCAGCGATTCCCAATTGGTCACGAGCCAATATCATGGCGACTACGAGGCTAAAGACAAATGCATGGAAGCATACCTACAGGTAGTCCATACGCTCGCCAAACAGATCAAATTCTTTGATCTAACACGGATCCCGCGGGGAGAAAACACCGCAGCCGATGCCCTGGCCGCTTTAGCGTCAACATCAGATCCTAACCTCAAAAGGATCATACCAGTCGAGGGAATCGAGAAACCAAGCATCAACATAGCCCTAAAAGCTCTATCTTTGAAAGAGGACGAGCCTACCAAAAGGGACGATGTCGAGCACAGAAAAGGTCCCAAGGACACCAGTCACGACATCATCGAGATTGATGATGATCTCGATCCAAGAAACGCCGTGTACGTCGCGAACGTCCCCGATGGACCAATCCAAACCGCATCCACTAGTCAAAGACCCAAGCCTAACAATGACGAAGATTGGAGAACTCCGATCATTCGATACATCACAAATGGCGAAGTTCCCGACGGCAAATGGGAGGCACGGAAACTCAAAACACAAAGTGCAAGGTACTGCGTCACGCAAGGAGAGCTCTTCAAAAGGAGTCTCTCTGGACCTTACCTCAAATGCCTCGATAAAAAACAAGCCCTAGCTGTGATCACACAGGCCCACGACGGGTCCTGCGGAAGCCATTCCGGAGGACGAGCCCTGGCCGTACGAATCAAAAGGCAAGGCTACTTCTGGCCGACAATGGCCACCGAATGCGAGTCCTTCTCCAACAAATGCGACAAGTGCCAAAAGCACGCCCCGATTATCCACCAAGCATCGGAGAAACTCTCCTGTATCTCATCGCCATACCCATTCATGCGATGGGGAATGGACATCGTGGGACCCCTAGTCGCATCTGGCAAAAAGAAAGCCACACACTTATTGGTAATGACAGACTACTTCACCAAATGGATTGAAGCAGAATCATACCAAAAGATCAAAGACGTTCACGTTAAGGAGTTCGTCTGGCAAAATATCGTGTGCCGACTGTTGGGAATGTCCTGAAATCTACTGTACTATCTCTAGAAAGTATGATAAGTGTCGAGATCAGACATAAGTCATAAATACTGGGTGATCATGATGACTTGCTAGAGCCCGCTCATGATCTATAAGTTTAGGACTTATTACCAGTATTGTATGATCCCTAAGGGTCACAAACCATAGCTAACGGGAAAGTTAAAAAGGAATTAATACGGTAAGATGCAAGGCATTTACTGTATTTGTACAGAGAATTGGGCCAGACAAAAGACAGTCTTTTGTCTGATTTGGGCCTTGGGCCCAAAAGCCTAATGAGCCATTAGTTTAATCACTTGGGCCCATATAAGGAAGAGAAGAGTCGCCATTAGCCCTAAGGCTCTGCGATTTTCACACCAGCCGTCCTCTCTCTCTCTGATACCACTGAAGGATTATGTGAGTTAATTGGTGTAATTATCAGATTACAACCTAGCACATAATCATCTAGGATCTAGGTGATTTGCAGTTGAATCATAAACAGATCAGGAACATTACCTTGTGATTGCAGCGGATTGATCAAAGGAATATCGAGATCTGCAAGAGCTGATGATTACCGGCTCCTCCTAGGTATCCACACGCTTACAAGTATGATTCAACTGCAAATCACCTAGATCCTAGATAATTATGTGCTAGGTTGTAACCTGACAATTACACCATGAACACACATAATCCTTCAGTGGTATCAGAGCCTAGGTCGTTAGGTTTTTGCTTTTTGGATCATACTAGGTTGTTTATTAGTTTGATGAATCGATTTTATTGAGTAAAATTGATTGAAACTTGGAAAACCTAGAAATGAGAAAGCTTGATGATTATTGTTTCAAACGCATGTTGAATTTTTGGATCGTGTGAATAGGTAAATTAATTTTCAATCGATCGTGTGATTGTTTAATTAAGGTTTGTTAATGTCATGATCGTCAAATCACAAGCATGAAACGATTTGGATAAAACCGGACTTCATGTGACTATAAACGAGTTGGATAATTAATTTGGAAATCGTTTTTGTCTTTATGTGAATGTCGTGATTCATTATTGAATTGAGTTGATGATCGATGTTGTATGATTAAGCAATTAATGAATTAAGTATCAAACGCATCACATGTTGACTTGCTTTGGAATAATCGATAAGACGAATTGTGTGTATCGCTTGGATCGTTTTGTCCTTTTGTGATTGTGGTTGAATCGATTTGATTGTTAATGTCAATCGCAAGTTGACTTGCTTCATGGAACCTGTTTATTAATTATTTAATTATTGTATGGTTCAAGCGGTTAACCCAAATCGCGGTTTGCTGGAAATTATTTAATACAATTGGTATTATTTAATTTCTGGTTAAACCGGATTTAAATTCAAAAATTGAATTTTAACCTAAACCGAAGGCTGGTCTAAGTTTAATTTGGTTGGACCAAATAATTTAGAGCTGGTCTGGTTTAGTAAATAACCAGTTGGATTTAGTAATTAATTTGGTCTTGGACCAGAATTAATGAACCGACTCGGTTATGTCAAATTATTGGGCCAATTTGAATTCTGTGGTCTTGGGCCAAGAATTGGGCCTATAATTTGTGACCCATCCAAAAACTTTAATAAAACATTAAATTAGAAAGCTTCTAATATTAGAAGTTTCTAATTTTGGCATGTTAGGAAATTTTTGGAAATAGTATGTTTCCCAATTTAGAAAGTTTCTAAAAATAGTAGGTTTCCCTAAATAGAAAGTTTCCAAATTTAGTAAGTTACCTGAAATGGAAAGTTTCCCAAAATAGTAATCTTCTATTTTGGGAGGAAATCTATTGAAACCTAAAATCCTTAAAAACAATATCAAGCTTGGATGTCTTGCCCAATCTTGTCAGCTACTTAACGCTTATTCAATTACAGATATGGCTTACAGTGTGAGGTGTCTGTTTTTGCGTAAGTAAAGTAGTATATAGTCACTGATTTCATTGGGAGTCCCAGACTTTAGTGATTATTTGGCTGTAAGAGATTGGTTTCCTTGACTGGGCCATCGGGAGTCCCGGGCCTTGAGACATCTGGTGTATTGGGCCTTGGGCCCAATTCACAACCGAGAGTTATATGGATATAACTAGCTGTGTGTATGCTTACCAAGTAAAGCTAATTCCGGGTGACGGCCAGTGGCCCACTTTGGTTTTGGTTGAACATGGGTCTCGGAAACATTGCATTCTTATGAGGTTAAACAAAGAAATTTTGAATGCAATGCGAGTTTTCTTATAAGTTGTTAAGATTACTCTCTTATGAACTGAATAACTAAAACTCTATTTATCTCTAAATTTCAGTTATGACTAGCACAAACAATCAAAACACTTTCTCGATCCGGTCTGTCCTTGAGATGGACAAACTGAACAGATCAAATTTCTTGACTTGGTCGCGGAACCTGAGGCTAGTCCTCAGGCAGGAGAGAAAGAACTATGTCCTTGAGAGAGCTCTCCCCGTGAGGATCGGGTCCAATGCCTCTCATGCAGTATATGATGCTTGGAATAAGCATTATAATGATGCGGTAGATGTGCGTGGTCTGATATTGGCTACCATGGACTCAGATTTGCTGAAGCAATATGAGAACATGGAGTCGCCAATAGAGATGATCAGCAGCCTGAAATTGAAATTTCAGGAGCAGGTAAGAGTGGAGAGATACCAGTTGGTTAAGTCTCTCACTAGCTGCAAGCTACCAAATGATCATCCAGTAAGTCCTCATGTCAGTAAAATGATGGGTTACATTGATAACCTGAGGAAACTGGATTATCCAGTTAGCCAAGAATTGGCAACTGAGATCATTCTGCAGTCACTGCCGTCAAGCTATGATAAGTTCAAAAGGAACTATATCAAGAAAGGCTTAACGATGACGCTGACTGAACTGCATGATATGCTCAAGACAGTTGAGCCAAATGTGAAGAGTACCCTGTATAATCTCATGAAGGAGAAGGGTAGGTTTACTAAACCTAATGCTGACAAGGGTGAAGACAAAGTTGTCCAGATTTTGAATCATGGCAAGCGTGTGTCTTCTGAGCCCGAGTCAGATACATCTTACGTTGGTAAGTGATGCTATTGTAAAGAGACTGGGCATTGGAAGAGAGATTGCATTAAATTCATGGAAGATTATGAGGAGTTGAAGTTGATGTATGAGACTACTTCCTCAGGTATTCATGTTATTACTTCAAGTTCTACCTTATAGGTATTGGATACTGGTTGTGGCACTGATATTTGTTATAATATGCAGAGCCTAAGCAACAGTAGAACGTTGAAGGAAGGACAAGTGGAACTGCATGTCTGGAAGGAGCTATGGATGCTGCCTCAGCAGTAGGGTTTTCACTTGTAGATGCCTTTGAGGCTTGGTTTTGTATTAAGTAATTGCTACAATGTACATGCTTTAAGCAGAGTTGTCTTTCATTTTCTTGTAAGAATTTGAATGTTTTTCATTTTGATAAAAGACAAGTTTTGTTCTTTTGATCTTAATGAAATATTAATTGTAGCACCCTATTCAAGGAATGGGTTTTATATATTAAACCAAAGAGTGCCTAAATGTAACATAAATACCGAATTGGTTTAAATCTGATGAATTAAACCTGATTTTTCTTGGCGTAAATGTTTTGGTCACATAGAGTGAGTCGGATTCAGAAATCCCATAGTTATGGACTTTTGGGCTCATTTGATCGGATATCTTATGAGACTTGAATTCTGCTTACTGGACCAAAAGACAAAGGGCCCATCTTAGCCGAGCTAGAGAAAGGCCCAAAGGCTTATTGGACCTTGAACATACTCATGTATGTGGCCCGATGAGCAGCAATGCCAGAGAAAATTTCCTGTACTTCATTATCTTTACTGATTACTTCAGTGAGTATGACTGTGTTCATTTGATGAGACACGAGTCGGAATTCTTTGAAATGGTCGAAAGAGTTCCAGAATGAGGTATAGAATCTGAGTGACAGAAGTATTGAGACTCTGGATTAGATCACGAGTGAGAATACTTAAGTCATTGATGGTGTGATCATCTGAATGAGTGTGAAGTCGTTTCACAGCTCATTTCTCCTGAAAACCTTGAGGTGTTTCTGTGAGAAAGAATCAGATCTTATTAGAAATGATTAAAGATGAGTCACACGAATCTTCCATGATATTCTTTAAGAATAACGCTCTAGAAATATCTAAGTTTACACTGAAATAGTTCCACCAATATCAGTTGAAAGACACCACATAAATGTGGACTGGAAATGATCCAAATTCGTCTTTACTGAGTATTTGTAGTTGTGCTACTTCGCTGGTTGTCCTAGGGAAACCAAGGCTTGTTACTTTTACGTCCATTCCGAAAACGAAGTTAGGTTGTTCGGAATTCTGTTTTCTAAAAGGGAAGTTGCTTTCCAAGAAGAACAGTGGGAGTAAAAGTATAACTCGAAGAAATTCGAGAAATACAGGAGGCTGCTCAACCTGTTGAGGGAGAGCAGCGGATGGATTTACAGATTTCTGTAGAATCTACACCTGTAGAGCCTGAAGTTCGCAGATCTGAATGAATCCGTCACTAATCCGAGAGTGATTTCTCGTGATTAGTTGCCATGATCTGATGATCATTGAAAGTGACGAACCTGCGAAATTCACAGAAGCGAAAGTGAGCCCGGACTCCGAAAAATTATACTGTATGTAAGTTAGCTTCATCGATCCATTCATGGATAGAAGCAAACATATCGGAGTTGGAATCTTCGTTCTGTTGAAGTAGTCAAGGTTTTGACTTGAACAGGAACGAGATGGAACTGTGCGTTTACTAATAGATAAGTGGGAGCGATGTTGCATTTCTCATAGTGTATGTCGATGACATACTGATTCTCGGAAATAACGTTCCAATGCTGCAGTCGGTAAAGGACTGGCTTGGGAGTTGTTTTTATGATTGACATGGGTAAAGCCACATATGTTCTTGGATTTTGGATCTAAAGATAGAGATCCAAAAGAGCTGATAGGACAAAGTCAGGATTCTTATATTGACAAAATCCTACACGTTTTCAGCATTCCAAGAAGGGTTTTATGCCAATGTCACATGGCATTACGTTAAGCAAGAAACAGTGTCCTACGATAACTGCTGAGCTTGAATGCATGGATGAGATTCCATATGCGTCGGCAATTGGATCTATCATGTATGCCATGACACGTACTTGTTTTGATGTTGCTTTAATGTTAAGCAAGACAAGTAAAGACCAGTCAAATCCAGCAAAGTATCACTGGATAGACGTAATGAATATCCTCAAGTATTTGGAAAATACTTAGGATAAGTTCTTGATTTACGGAGAAAGTGAGGTGCTACAAGTCGGTAGAGTCTGAAAGGCAAATTTCCAACAGACAAAGATGATTTCCGGTCACAGTCCGGTTATATCTTGTGTCTGTCTGGCGGTGCAAGGCACTGTTGCTGACTCCATGACTTAAGCTGAACATTTCGCAGCTTGGGTAGCGGCGAAAGAGGTTGTTTGGATAGAAAAGTTCATCACTGAACTTGATGTGGCTAACTGCACATCTGAGATCCAAACACATTGAGGGTAGGTATAACCTATTCCGTGAGATAAATGACAGAGGTGTTAAGTAGATCAGCAAGTTTCAACGAATGAGAACGTTGCTAATCTATTAACGAAGCCACTCCTTAGGCCTAAGCACGAGTCGCGGACTGTAGCTGTAGGATAAATGAAATGAAGATGTAGTCTTAATTTCAGTGGGAGTTTGTAAAGGGCTTTATTTAGTTGTTTTGAAAGGTTCATGTAAACATAATATTTTAAGTTTATGAAATCTATGATTTCTGGATTATTTTAACTGTGATATAAATAATTGTTCCAAAATGATTATGTCATTATATATGGGCCATCGAAGTACATGAGTAGACTTGATCCTGAAACCCCATATTTAACGAAATGACATAAATCATAGTGTCCATAGTCGAAGGTTTTTGAAATTGGAACACCAACAACCACTTGAGACTAGATTGTGTTGAGACTTATGACCAAGTTTCGAGGGGTCATAGATGCGCGGCATCAAAGTCGACACATAGGTATATGTAGGGGAGCATATGACCGGACATGGCCCGCTGATGAGAACTCTACAAGATATTAATATCTGTGTCATAAGAGGTTCTCATATACGACTATAGAGTATAGTCCTTAGACCTGAGTTCGCATGCATGTGGCTGCACATGGATTGATGCACTTTGATCATTGTCTAACGCTGTTTCGTAACTGGGAGCTATAAGGACCTTGGTTGGGTGTATTATAAAGTGTGTAGTTCATAGTGATAGAACAAGATGGGATTTGTCCCTGCCGTTTAACGGAGGTAATATCTCTAGGCCAATCGGAGACTTGATAGCTGGTAAGAGAGTGGCCACTCCCAAACGGACTTGCCCAAGTCGTTTGCATTGTCAGTATCAAATCTGGTCCGATGAACATGGTCTGGCTATATAAGGATGACACGCATCTTGCCTTATGCCAGATTGAGATATTGAGACAAAAGGATTAGGGAATGTAGGATTCCAGTACAAGTGGGAGATTGTTGGGAATGTCCTGAAATCTACTGTACTATCTCTAGAAAGTATGATAAGTGTCGAGATCAGACATAAGTCATAAATACTGGGTGATCATGATGACTTGCTAGAGCCCGCTCATGATCTATAAGTTTAGGACTTATTACCAGTATTGTATGATCCCTAAGGGTCACACACCATAGCTAACGGGAAAGTTAAAAAGGAATTAATACGGTAAGATGCAAGGCATTTACTGTATTTGTACAGAGAATTGGGCCAGACAAAAGACAGTCTTTTGTCTGATTTGGGCCTTGGGCCCAAAAGCCTAATGAGCCATTAGTTTAATCACTTGGGCCCATATAAGGAAGAGAAGAGGCGCCATTATCCCTAAGGCTCTGCGATTTTCACACCAGCCGTCCTCTCTCTCTCTGATTCATTCCAGCTTGGTCTAGCAGCCTGATCCATAGCTTGTAAGCGTGTGGATACCTAGGAGGAGCCGGTAATCATCAGCTCTTGCAGATCTCGATATTCCTTTGATCAATCCGCTGCAATCACAAGGTAATGTTCCTGATCTGTTTATGATTCAACTGCAAATCACCTAGATCCTAGATGATTATGTGCTAGGTTGTAATCTGATAATTACACCAATTAACTCACATAATCCTTCACCGACATGGACTACCGTATGAGATCGTCACCGATAATGGATCACAATTCATATCAAACGCGTTCAAAGAGTTTTGCAGAACCTGGAACATAAAGCTGACTTACTCAACGCCCTGTTATCCCCAAGGGAACGGACTGGCAGAAGCAGCTAATAAAGCAATCATGAACAACCTTAAGAAAAGACTCAACGAGTGCAAAACGAGCTGGAGCGACGAGCTCTAAGCCGTACTCTGGACCCACCGGACTACTCCTCGCAAATCCACCGGCGAAACTCCCTTTTCGCTGGCTTATGGAATCGAGGCGGTAGTACCGGCCGAAATCCTCGTGTCAAGCATCCGCAAAGAGGAATGCCCACGACAGGAGGAACTTAACAACAATGATCTCGTCGACGAAAGGAGGAACCTCGCAGTAGCTCGAATCCAGAACTACCAACAAGCCGCAGCTCGCTACTACGATTCCAAGATCAAAACTCGAAGGTTTCAAGTAGGAGAGCTCATCTTACGGAAAGTGTTCGACCATAAAAAGGAAGAACACGCTGGAAAGTTAGGAGCAAAGTGGGAAGGTCCTTACCGAGGGGAAAGACAATACGTCCCCAGAAAGCGGGAATCTGGCTTCACGGAGCAAGGCCAGCACTAAGAAAACAAGGCGGGGAATGGGGAAGAAGAGCCCACATTTTTCGAAATAAGTGTAGGAGGCCCAGCAGTAGCCTTCTACGACCGTTTCAGGGGACACCGCCGGAGAAGGAATGACGATTTCAACTTCCGGCGGAATCCGGCAAAGCATGAAGGAATTTCTAGCAGTTCTAATCAGGATTAGCAACCCTAGTCTGAATTCCGAGCCTAGGATCTAAGGTTCATGTAATTGAATCTATGGGATCTCAAGATTACCTGATGAATATGCAGCGGAAGTGTTTGCAGATAATCGAGATCACGAAGCGCCTCAAATGCTGCGCCTCTACTGGTATCCACACGCACACAAACTGGACCACAAGGATGCTAGTGCCTTACAGAGATCTAATCTCCAGAGAGGTTTGTTTCTGTGTTCTGGTGGCTGTAAATTAGGTTAGGGACGAGTTTTAGGTCGACCATATATCTTATATATGTCGGCTTAAACCACAACGAAATTAACCAACGATTAAACCGAATTAATCTGATTAATCTGCGAGTGCATCGATCGATGCACTAACTCCAACGATCGACACTCCCCAGAACATTGATATCGAATGCATATCAAATGTGCATTCATTGGATCATTACATTAATGATCAACCTCGTCTATGACGCCCAGTTTGCTTAGGTGTGTGACCCTGTAGGATCATATAACACTAGCAATGAGTTCTTAACTCATTGATCATAAGTGGCTTCTAGCAAAGCGTTATGACTACCCAGTGTTATGTGATTGTCTCATCTCGACTATACGACTTTCACTTAGAGCAAGTACAGTAGATTTCAGGACATTCCCAACAATCTCCCACTTGTACTGGAATCATCTATTCCTTTACTCCCTTTGTAGCTATATCTCAATCTAGCATAAGGCAAGCACTGTGTCATCCTTATTCAACCAGATTACGTTTATCGAATCCCGATTTGTACTAATAAAACAAACGACTGACAATCACCTCGTTTGAGCGCGGCCACGCATTTCCAGTAACAAATCTTCGATAGGCCCAGAGATATTTAACTCCTGTTATATAGGAGGTACAAATCTCATCTTGTTCCATCCATGTCTCTTTTATATTTCATGATACGCCTAATCAGTGTCTTTATGATCACCAGTTACGGCTGACGTTTGACAAAGTCAAGACGAACCAATCCATATAAGAGAGAACATGACGAACTCAGGTCTAAGGACTACTCTCTTTAGTCGTAATGAGAAACTCTTATGACACTCATATAACATCTTGTAGAGTTCTCATTAACGGGTCAAGTCCGATCATGTGTTCTCTAACACATATCTATGTGATTGACTTTAATACACTTATTAATGACTCCATGAAACATGGTCATCAGTCACCTCACATACTAGTCTCACGTGGTTGTTAATGTCCCACGTTAACAACCTCGACCAGGGACCATTATAATTTATGTCATTTATTGCTTATAGGGTTTCATGATCAAGTCACATACTTGATGGCCTATAAAATGTCATAAATTACTTTGGGATAATATATATATATATATATATATATATATATATATATATATATATATTTAAATAACACAAATAAATAATGCTGAAACAATTTCATTAAAATAACATAACTATTATGTCTTTGTGAACATCATGTCATAACTAAAACAAATACAACTCCCACTGAAATCAAGATCATATCTTAAGAAATCTAATGCCTACGGCAGTTGTATGAAACTCATGCTTAGGCCTTGGGAGGGGCTTGGTCAGTGGATCAGCAACATTCTCATCCGTGGGGACTCTGCTGATCTTCACATCTCCTCTATTCACAATATCACGGATAAGGTGATATCGCCTTTCTATGTGTTTGGATTTCTGGTGTGATCTAGGTTCCTTTGCTTGCGCAATGGCTCCATTGTTGTCACAATACAAAGCCACTGGCTCAGAAATGCTAGGAATCACACCAAGTTCAGTGATGAACTTCTTGATCCAAACAGCCTCCTTTGCCGCTTCAGAAGCAGCGAGGTACTCAGCTTCAGTTGTGGAATCTGCTACAGTGTCCTGCTTGGAACTCTTCCAGCTTACTGCACCGCCATTCAGGCAGAAGATGTAACCAGATTGCGATCGAAAATCATCTTGGTCTGTCTGAAAACTTGCGTCTGTGTAACCACTTACTACCAGCTCATCACTTCCTCCATACACCAAGAATTTATCCTTAGTATTTCTCAAATACTTCAGAATATTCTTGACTGCTGTCCAGTGACTTTCACCTGGATCCGATTGGTATCTACTCGTCATGCTTAAAGCACAAGCAACATCTGGACGAGTACAGAGCATGGCATACATGATGGATCCCAACGCCGAGGCGTAGGGAATCCTACTCATTCGATCTCGCTCAGCAGGTGTCTCAGGACACTGCTTCTTGCCGAGACTTATGCCATAAGACATTGGTATGAAGCCCTTATTGGAATCTTGCATTCTGAACCTGTGTAAGACCTTATCGATATAAGTGTCTTGACACAGTCCAATCAACTTGTTTAATCTATCTCTATAGATTCTTATTCCAAGAATATACGCGGCTTCTCCCATGTCTTTCATTGAAAAACAACTTCCGAGCCAAGTCTTAACAGACTGTAACAACGGAATGTCATTTCCGAGAAGAAGTATGTCATCTACATACAACACGAGAAATGCAACTTTGCTCCCACTAGTCTTCTTGTAAACACATGGTTCTTCTTCGCTTCTGATGAAATCAAACTTTTTGACTGCTTCATCAAAACGAAGATTCCAACTCCGAGATGCTTGCTTCAATCCATAAATGGATCGATGAAGCTTGCATACTTTCCCAGCTGCATTTGGATCGATGAAACCTTCGGGTTGTGTCATGTACACATCCTCTTCCAGAATTCCATTAAGGAAAGCTGTTTTCACGTCCATCTGCCAGATCTCATAGTCATAATGAGCAGCTGTTGCTAGGAGAATCCGAATGGATTTAAGCATGGCGACAGGTGAATAGGTTTCTTCATAGTCAATACCATGAATTTGTTTGAAACATTTTGCCACTAGCCTTGCTTTATATATCTGAATATTTCCATCCACATCAATTTTCTTCTTGAAAATCCATTTACACTCAATGGGTCTTGCACCATCGGGTAAATCAACCAAAGTCCATACTTGGTTCTGTGACATGGATCCCATTTCGGATTCAGCGGCTTTCAGCCACTTTGCGGAGTCAGGGCTCATCATTGCTTCTTCGAAATTCGCTGGCTCGTCACTGTCAATGATTAACAAATCATGACAATTGGTTACGAGAAATCCATATCTCTCGGGTTCGTGACGGATCCTTTCGGATCGGCGAATTTCAGGCTCCACAGGCGCGGGTTCTACAACTCTTTGTAGATCCAACTGTTGCTCTTCCTCTACAGGTTGAGCATTTTCCTGCGGTTCTCGAACTTCTTCGAGTTGTACTTTACTCCCACTGTTTCTCTTGGAAAGAAACTCTCTCTCAAGAAAAACGCAGTTCCGAGCAACAAACACTTTGTTCTCGGATTGGTTGTAAAAGTAGTATGCCTTGGTTTCCTTAGGATAACCAACGAAGTAGCACTTGTCTGATTTGGGTTCGATCTTATCTGTAATTAATCGCTTAACATGAGCTTCACAACCCCAAATCTTCAGGAAAGACACACTCGTAACATTTCCAGTCCACATCTCATGTGGTGTCTTTGCAACTGATTTTGACGGAACCCTATTAAGTGTAAACGCAGACGTTTCTAGAGCGTATCCCCAAAAGGATAATGGAAGAGTAGAGAGACTCATCATTGATCGAACCATATCTAATAAAGTCCGATTCCTCCTCTCAGACACGCCATTCCATTGTGGTGTTCCAGGAGGAGTGAGTTGTGAAACAATTCCACAATCTCTCAAATGATCACTGAATTCTTGGCTTAAGTATTCTCCTCCACGATCTGATCGAAGAGCCTTAATACTTTTGCCAAGTTGATTCTGTACTTCATTTTGGAATTCTTTGAACCTTTCAAAAGATTCCGACTTATGTCTCATTAAATAGACATAGCCATACCTGCTGAAATCATCAGTGAAGGTAATGAAGTATCGAAAATTTCCTCTGGCACTTGTGCTCATTGGGCCGCATACATCTGTATGTATAAGGCCCAACAGGTCACTGGCCCTTTCGTTTGGTTTGTTGAAAGGGGCCTTAGTCATTTTGCCTAGTAAACAAGATTCACATTTCTCACACGATTCATAATCAAATGAGCCCAGAAGCCCATCACTATTGAGCTTTTGGATCCGTTTCTCGTTTATGTGGCCCAAACGACAATGCCAAAGAAAAGTCTGATTCGTGTCATTTGATTTGAATCTCTTGGTGTTAATGTTATAGATTGGTGCGGTTTGGTTTAAAACATAAAGCCCATTCTCTAATGTGCTGCTACCATAAAATATATCATTGTAATCAAAAGAACAACATTTATTCTTAATTGAAAACTGATATCCTTCCACATCCAAAATAGGAATGGAAATAATGTTTCTGCTTATAGCAGGTACATAGTAGCAATTATTAAGCTTTAAAACCAAACCAGAAGGTAAAGACAAGTTATATGTTCCTACGGCTAATGCAGCAACTCTTGCTACATTCCCCACACGCAGGTCCACTTGTCCCTTTTCCAACTTCCTACTGTTGCTTAGGCCCTGCATATTTGTACAAATATGAGCACCACAGCCGGTATCCAATACCCAAGAAGTAGAACCAGAAGTAGTAACATTTACTTTTATAACATAAATACCTGAAGATGAAGTCTCGAAAGTCTTCTTCTTCTTCTTCTCTTCCAAGAATTTGTTGCAATTTCTCTTCCAATTCCCAAGCTCTTTACAGTAATGGCACTTATCAGTCTCAGATGGGCCCGGCTTGGGCTTTGGGGCTGGCGCCGGCGTGTCCTGGTTCTCAACCGGGACTGCCTTGCCCTTTCCCTTACCTTTGCCAAGTTTCTTAAACTTCTTACCCCCTTGTACCATAAGTACATTAGGAGTGCCCTTCTTGATATTTGGCTCAGCTGTTTTGAGCATGCCATGCAGCTCAGTCAATGTCTTTGTCAAGTTATTCATGTTATAGTTCATAACAAACTGATCATAACTTGACGGCAGTGACTGCAGAATGATGTCAGTAGCCAACTCTTGGCTAATGGGGCAATCCAGCCTCCCCAGGTTATCAATATAACCCATCATCTTAATGACATGAGGATTGACTGGACTGTCCTTTGGTAGCTTGCATTCAATGAGAGATTTAACCGTCTGGTATCTCTCAGTTCGTGCTTGCTCCTGAAACATACTTTTCAGGCTAGTGATCATCTCCACGGGCGACTCCACGTTCTCGTATTGCTTCTGCAAATCCGAGTTAATGGTAGCCAACATGAGACAATTCACATCGACCACATCATTAGAATGCTTATCCCAAGCATTCCTTTCTGCATGTGGAGCATTGGCTATCGGTTTTTCAGGGAGAACATTTTCAAGGACATAGTCCCGCTTCTCCTGCTTGAGAACAATTCTCAAGTTCCGATACCATTCGAGAAAATTCGATCCAGTTAACTTGTCCTTCTCAAGGACGGATCGCAGGGAGAAAGAGTTGTTATGAGTGTTAGTCATAGCTGAGAACATAGAAAAGAAAAGGTTTAGTTATGATGTTCAGGAAATGAGAAATCTTAACTTTTAAGAGAACTCGCATTATATTCAATCAATGCTTCCTCAGATGAATATAATGATCCAAGACCCATATTTTACTAAATTCAAGTGAGCAATTGGCTATCACTCAACTTTAGCTATTTAGGTAAGCAACAACCTTGCTAGTTATATCCAATATAACTCTTGGTTGTGGATCGACATCTTATGTCCAACCCACCTGATGTCTCTGAGCCCAAAACGATTTTGATGGCCCAGTCAAGTAAACCAATCTCTTCAGTCATGTAATTTTCGATGTCTTGCACTGCAAGTCCATCAACACGATTACCTCCGCCTTACTCATGAAATTGTGGACATCTTGCACTGCAAGTCTATCACACAACTAAATGGGTCTTGACAGTTGACAAGATTGGAAAGACATCAAGTACACTTGATATTTGGTTGAGGAACGGAAACATTTAAACGTTCAGTTTTACTATGTTTCAATTCTTATAATTAATTAATCCGCGATGACCGATCAATCCAATTGATCCGGTTTTGAATACCGGTCAGCGTCGATCGATGCTACATTAGCATCGGTCGATGCCAGCCTAATCAAACCAATCGCATTTAAACCATTCACAGTGTTCGACCATTATTAACCAAGCTCGATAACCGGTCCAATCCAATTGAACCGATCCAACAATCTCGCGAGGCTGTGTCGATCGATGCAACGCTTGAGTCGATCGTCACTAGGCGAAAACTAAGGTTTATTCGGGTTTTCGCCCTGCATCGATCGATGCCGGATTGGCATCGATCGACACCATGCGAAAAACCCTAAATTTTATTCGGGTTTTTGCCCTACATCGATCGATGCCGGATTGGCATCGATCGACACCATGCGAGAAAACCCTTAAACGTTTTCGATCAGAACCCTAAACTAGGTTTCAGGAAAACGAATTTTAGCATGCTTGTATCAATCATACAAAGATCTAGATTCAACTAATCTAATCATCATGCTACAGATTCAATGGAACCCTAAAGCTCTGATACCACTGAAGGAATTTCTAGCAGTTCTAATCAGGATTAGCAACCCTAGTCTGAATTACGAGCCTAGGATCTAAGGTTCATGTAATTGAATCTATGGGATCTCAAGATTACCTGATGAATATGCAGCGGAAGTGTTTGCAGATAATCGAGATCACGAAGCGCCTCAAATGCTGCGCCTCTACTGGTATCCACACGCACACAAACTGGACCACAGGGATGCTAGTGCCTTACAGAGATCTAATCTCCAGAGAGGTTTGTTTCTGTGTTCTGGTGGCTGTAAATTAGGTTAGGGACGAGTTTTAGGTCGACCATATATCTTATATATGTCGGCTTAAACCACAACGGAATTAACCAACGATTAAACCGAATTAATCTGATTAATCCGCGAGTGCATCGATCGATGCACTAACTGCAACGATCGACACTCCCCAGAACATTGATATCGAATGCATATCAAATGTGCATTCATTGGATCATTACATTAATGATCAACCTCGTCTATGACGCCCAGTTTGCTTAGGTGTGTGACCCTGTAGGATCATATAACACTAGCAATGAGTTCTTAACTCATTGATCATAAGTGGCTTCTAGCAAAGTGTTATGACTACCCAGTGTTATGTGATTGTCTCATCTCGACTATACGACTTTCACTTAGAGCAAGTACAGTAGATTTCAGGACATTCCCAACAAAGCACCCTCAACTGCTGAATGTGGTTTACGGTTAACGAAGACGGCAAGTGCGGACCGAATGATCCCGCCGCCGCACTCGTACTCGCTCCCGTCGGGTCTCTCAAGGCCTTGAGGAAAGATGTATCAGAGTAAAGAAAACAGAAAATCTCCGGAAAGAAATTTTCTGACGACAAAGGAAATAGGGAGGAAAACCTTAAGCGGGGAAGAAACAGAATAAAAGCGAGAAGGCAAAAGGCTGCCTTCGACGATATGTATAATTATCTATAGCGGGAATCGCGCAAGGTACCGTCCGTACAACTCCCAAACTCATATTAATTTCTGAGAAAATCGAGATAGCTTGGACTCCTCGCTTTCCTTTTACTCTAACCGTTGATTTGAGATCAACGGTTGCGAGTGCGCAGTAATTAGGTCACATCAGCAAAAGAACAAGCCTGATAAGACTCTTCGCGACCCTCGAATCTTAGCCGTTAAAGATCGACCAGATCCACGGTAGGAGATGAAATTCTCAAACAAATACATGACACGACTGCTAACGCGCAAAAAAGCAGTTCAGCTCGTCGCACGTGCCTACCCTTGACCGTTAGATCAAAACAAGATCTACGGATAGGGCGAAAGTAATCATTAGGTTTTTGCCACCCGAGACACGCGCGCGTCTTCCCAAGAAACGTCCACCGCCCATTAACCTCGACTTGTCAAAATTAATGGGCTGGGGGGCTATTGTTGGTACTGGATTTTCCTCTAGGGAATCCGGCCCATTGACAAACAAACAAAGGCCCGTAATCACGAGCCCGCTCCAGAATCAAGACGAAGAGAGATCAACTGTCGTCCTTTGTTGGGCCCAAACGAATGACGTCTTGACAAGGCCCAAGCGATGCCGAAGTGAGAGACGATCGAGCTCGAGCTCGGCAAAAGACGACGTGGAGGTAGAGCAAACTCGGTCTTCGTCAGTTCAACTGATCCACGCAAATCTCGGAGGTCGTTATGAAGGCGAGGCATAAATATCGGAACATGAGGATCAAAGTCGAGACTATTTAAGAAGAAGTGGCGATTCATTCAAGATATTCCAACCCTAGCTAAGAACACTTCGACTAGATAGCTCGATCATAAATCCTTGTACTCTCTTTTCGACTGTGTTTGTTCTATCTCGACGATCAATCTCAATAAAGTCTTTGATTCATAGGAAACTATACCATTTTTATACCTAAAAGTCCAAATCCACGAATACAAAATCTTAGTGTGAATCCCGGATCTCATAGTTATGGAGTCTTGTTTCTTCGAGTCTGAGAGAAGTGTCTTTCAGCAAATGTTAGTGTAGCTGATGTTATCGTTGGTGGGCCGTGGGCTTCTTCGATAAGTCTCGCTCAAGCTTCTTCGCACGGATTCTGATATGCAGTTTCGGTTTGCCTTTGTTTGACATTGGATTTTATCGATTGTTTCCTGTTTTAATAGTAGGTTTTGTTTCCGGGGATATTTTCGTATTCCGCCGGCTTTGTTATCCTTTGTGGGTTTAGTTTCCGGAGAATTTTTTGTTTTCTGCCGGTTTTTATATAACGAAAACGCATTCCACCATGGTTTAATAATAAATTTAAAACTTCAGATGAAAAAAATATTCACCGTGCATCCTTAATCCTATCCTAAAGTTTAATTTAATATTATCAAAGCGGATGTAAAAAATTTTTTAGTTGGAGGCTAAAAATATAAATAATTGCACTTATTGTATATAATTACATTTTTTATCTTTCTAAAAGTGTTTGCAATCTTGTATCTTTTTTGTAGGTTCAAACATCAAAAAGATAGATTTACCTTTATAGGTGGGAATAACTTTTAGACGGATACGGATAGGTGTCACACGCCACAGTTTTCCTAACTACCATTCTCTCTTTTCCTAGATGGACACATATAGGTGTCATACACCACACATCACCTAAATCATGGATAGTTTTGTTTTTAAAAATAATACTCCAATAAATTATATGTGAAGATAGATACTAAGTAGATAAAAAACCATGGACTAAGAGGATACTAGGATATTGTTGGTCTTATGTCGAATATACATCAATGGATAATCATACTATGATCTATTAATGGATAATCATTTTAGTTTTGAAAAAATAAACATGACTTGGTGGTTAGGCAAAGTAATTTTAAGGTGAAGAACTAGTTATATGTGATCTTTAAGGATGGATACTTGGCAAATTTGGTTTCGAAACCATGGACTAAGAGGATACTAGGATATTGTTGGTCTTATGTCGAATATACATCTATCGATAATCATACTATGATCTATTAATAGATAATCATCTTATTTTTGAAAAAATAAACATGACTTGGTGATTAGGCAAAGTAATTTTAAGGTGAAGAACTAGTTATATGTGATCTTTAAGGATGGATACTTGGCAAATTTGGTTTCGAAATCACGGACTAAGAGGATACTAGGATATTGTGAAGAAATTTCTAGCAGTTCCTAATCGGATTAGCAGCCCTAGGTATAAATTCCAAGCCTAGGATCTAGGGGTTCATGTAATTGAATCAAGAGATCTCAGGATTACCTGGAGATTAGCAGCGGAAGGTTTGCAAGTAATCGAGATCTTGAAGCACCTCAAATTTTGTGCCTCTACTGGTATCCACACGCACACAAACTGAACAGATGGGATGTTAGTGCCGTCGGAGATCAGATCTCTCAAGAGGTTTTCTGTTTCTTTCTGGTGGCTGTGAATTAGGTTCGATCTCTGTAAAAGTCGACCATGTATCTTATATATGTTGACTTATACCACGACCTAATTAACCAAGGATTAAACCGAAGTTAATTAAGTCATCCGCGATCTGTGTCGATCGATACACTTGTTGTGTCGATCGACACTGCCTCAGAAACTCGATATTGAATGCATATCAAATATGCATTTACCAGATCATTACATTAATGATCAACCTCATATACTATGTCCAGTTTGCTTAGGTGTGTGACCCTGTAGGATCATATAACACTAGCAATGAGTTCTAAACTCATTGATCATAAGTGGCTTCTAGCAAAGCATTATGGCTGCCCAGTGTCATATGACTGTCTCATCTCGACAATACAACTTTCACTTAGAGTAAGTACAATAGATTTCAGGACATTCCCAACATATTGTTGGTCTTATGTCGAATATACATCTATGGATAATCATACTATGTTCTATTAATGGATAATCATTTTAGTTTTGAAAAAATAAACATGACTTGGTGGTTAGGCAAAATAATTTTAAGGTGAAGAACTAGTTATATGTGATCTTTAAGGATGGATACTTGGAAAATTTGGTTTCGAAACCATGGACTAAGAGGATACTAGGATATTGTCGGTCTTATGTTGAATATACATTTATGGATAATCATACTATGATTTGGATAATCATTTTAGCTTTGAAAAAATAAACATGACTTGGTGGTTAGGTAAAGTAATTTTAAGGTGAAGAACTAGTTATATGTGATCTTTAAGGATGGATACTTGGCAAATTTGGTTTCGGGAGTGAGCTAAATTACCTAAATGATGGATAGTTTTTTTTTGAAGATAATACTCCAATAAATTATATGTGAAGATAGATACTAAGTAGGTAACAAACCATGGATACATGTATGTCCGTCCATATGTGGAAGATATTAGCATAGTCAAGTTTGGCTATCCATGAGAAGCGTCCAACACGTGATATGATCGTGGTAGTATCCACGAATAGCTGAGATTGTGGACACCTACTCTAAACTATCCATTCGATACTTCTGTAATAAGTCCGATTTTGATTTTTTTTTTTTGAATTTCGGTACATCGGCCGATTTTATCTCCATTCAGCCGGTCTATATTGCCGGAAACCTACCCTCCGAAAATCTATTAACCGTCAAAAAATGGGGGGAGCTGAAATTAATATAAAGTAAGAAAGAGAAAGGGGGGAAGGAAAAAAAAAGAAAAGAAGGATAGTTAGGAAAAAGTGGGAAATCTTGTCTCCTATCCGTCGAAAGAGTTAGTCGCGGATAGATTATCAGAGGGGAAGGATAAAACTGTTTTTATTTTGGTAGGACCTACAAAAAAATACAAAATTGCAAGTAGTTTTTGAAAGATACAAAACTACAGTGGAAAAATTCAAAAGATACAAAATATGCAATTAACCCCTAAAAATAACAAACAAAAATTAGGACTAAAGTCATTTTTTCATTTTTCTTCACTTAATTAAAAATATTTAATCAATTTAACTCATATAAGAAAAGAAAGATAATAAAGTTTCTCTCTCTTTTCGGTTAGAGAGCGAAACTTTTCTCGGGAAGCTCCACCTTCTTCCTTTCCGACTTCGATCTTTCAGAAGGATGGTGAACTTTCCGATTAGGGATTTTTCTGATTTCTCATCACTTCTCACCTTCCTATCTTCCAGAGATCGAAATCTATTTTCCCCTCTCCTTTTGTTTCCGATCGAGTCTTGCTTTTCTCTGTTTTTGCTCCTCTTTATTCTTCGATCAGTTTGTTTATTCCCGATCTTTGATCTCGTTTTGTTTTGGGTGATTTTCTTTCGGATCTTCATCCTCAATGAATTCCGGCGTCGTTTCTATGGCTGGTTGTTCTATTCTGACTACTCAGATCTTACCTGTTTTTCCGGTTCTTCTCGTCTCTCAGACGGCGGTTTCGCTTCCTCTCTCCTCTTTCGTCGTGTCATCTCTGATTTGTCTCAGCTTCGCTTCCAATCATTCATTTCACCGGGATTAATATCGCCTTTGTGCCACCGCTTTAAAGGACGAGCACATGGTGGATTTTGATGGGTTTCTAACCTATTCAGGCGTCGGCGCCTCCTTGAGTTTGGTTGTTTTTGGCGGAGTTGTAGTCACCGTTTTTTTGGATGCAAGTGATTTTCACGGTGGTTTCGGGAAGCGTTTTGATCGGCTAATGGTCCCCAGCGCTTACAGAGATTTGGTCTGGTGCGGCTCGGCGGCGTTCTCCTCTACGGTTGTTGGCTTTCTTCCGGTCCTCACGATGCGTGTTTCTGCATGTCCGTCCACGCGGAGAACTCGATACGTGGCGCTCTTATCTTTAATTACGGGCTTTGGACGGACTTCTGTTGGATTGTGTTGTATGTTTTTGTGTAGGACTTCGATCCATTTGTATTTTTAAAGTCTTAACCCATAAAATCGAGACCGTTGACAAAAAAAATTAAGAACGAAAGAACAAAAAAAAATATAGTTGGGGGCATGGGACCCGCCTGCGTCCGTCAATGGTTGCTATGCAATATTAACCACATAATTAAAAAAATAGTTAACCAAAGTGAATAACATGGTGGATCTATTTCTCAAAAGAAAAAACAAAGAACAACAAAATTGGTCAGTTGATGATATATCGACAAATTCTTTGTCTAAATCTTGGTAAATTCCTTTACTTCAACTTCAATCCAAATTATATGACAATATTTACTTTTTAAGCTATTTTCCGTTATTTTTCCCGCGAACATAAATTACCATTTACGAACATAATATGATAACTTCAAATTAAAAGAAAAAAAGATGAAAATAAAGTCTCCAGTTTCCCAGACCCATATCCATCTAGAAGGTTCCTAAGTCAGAAAAAAACAAAAATCTACAACTACACGTTTAACCCAAAGTATTGTCCCAATGAAAGAGAAATTCCTAAGGAATGATCACGCTCATGTTCATAAACCGGGCCATGTTACATTACATGCACACATGCAAGATGCTATGTTGATGAACACTTGAAATGAAACCGTGCATCCACAGCTTCGAGCAAGCCAATCTCATCACATGACTCCTTTTCACAAACGTCATCGTCAATAGAGAGGTTAAGATCGAGTGCGACGCAAGTACCAACGTTCTTGTCCTCAGATTGATCTGAACCGTCCGACGACTTCTGAATAACCGGAGGAGAACAAGCTCTTGATCTTGAGCTGAATCTTTCACAGCTCAAGATCACTATCGCATCTCTAAGTGAAGCTTCTTCACAACTCGAGTTACGAACTCTTCCTCTCTCAATGGCTCTCTTGAAACCCATTTGAGACAAATAATCAGCTTGTTCTATATCTTCCACTAAGAACACTCTGTTTGGATCAAACGAAACAGCTTCATAGAATCTCTCAATGTAACTCCAGTTCTGTTCATTTCTTGACCTCTTGTTCCTCAAATCTTCAGCGGAATCTGACCTTTTCGATGAGAAACTACTCAAACAGATGGAGACAAAGCTGTCTTGCGAACCGAACACGAGTTTAGCCAATTCTCTAGCGATCTTCTCTTTAGCCTCTACATCAAGACCTTGAAAGAACATCCATGTCTCTTCTTTAACATCATCTTTTCCGTTGATCTTTCTCGTACTCGATCCCGACCGGCATTTCAAGACAGTTTTCGCTATCTCTGAGACTATATCCTTATGACATGGTACCTTGCTCTGCAAGGCATCAGATAGTGTTGCTAGGTTTTCAGCATTCATTTCTTTAAACCTAGAAGAGGCATGTTCCACTTCCATTCCATCACTTGAAGAAGCTGCTGAGTTGATTGTCGAGTTAGGATTCGAAGAGAAAAACTCTGTCTTTTGCTCGCTGTCGTGTTCTGGAATGAACAGTCTTAATTGGGATGCATCAGGGGTCACGGAGTGATTGTTTGTCTCGATCACGGGCCAATCACCGTTGGTTTGAAGATGGTGGAGCGTACTCGAAGGTTGAATGGAACCAGAATGGGAAGAAGTAGGAGTAGAGAGTGTGAGTGTTTTGAGGGGTGGTCTCTTGTGGATTGAATCGCAGATTTTGTTCCACTTAACCACAAGTTCTTTTATAGAATCTGAATCCTGCCGAGTCCAAGAAACAAATATAGACTTTCTTAAAATACTAAAAATGAGAAATGTGACTTTGATTTGGTTGTTATAAAACTCACATTGTGACTATTTTGATTCTCCTTCTTGTACTGCTGAAGCCACGCCGGTAAAGCTGTAGAGGTTACATTGCTATTGCTGCATTGCAAGAACCGAGCTTCCACTTCAAATTTGGCAGAACATTCCTCACATAAACTGAGCTGCTCCTCTAACGAAACCAGCTGCCGAGATAAGTTGTCTGATTTCTTGACTTCAGGCTCACTGCTTTGATACAAAATGGTGATTAGGTAAGGAGTGTTACACTTGATTTAATCTTTAACTTAAAAACTGAAATGAATAAACTTTTTTTTTTCCAAATTTTCTTTAGTATTTCTCAAAAGAAAGCATATAAAAGTTATATAAAAATAATAATAATAGAAAAAGGTACGAAAAGGATGCACGTTGTTTCACCGTTTCTTTTTAGACGATCACCATATAAAGCAAAAACACTATAGGTGTGAAATTGTCCTTTTCGAAAAAGAGACAAAATAGATAGAAAATATCCAACAAAACAAATAATTTAAAAAAAAAAACATTTCTAATCTCCAGATATTGTTGATTGGACATTACAGAAGGACAAGACTTTACCTGTCGGAGACGAGACTCAAGCGGAGACTACTAGTCGTCGGAATAGTAAGAGTAGTGAGACACCAAAGGGACTCAAGCGAGGGTTTACCTGACTTGCATCTCACGTAAGTCTGTGAAGTCGCAAGACCCATTAACCAAAACCTTCCATGATCTCCCATGAGCAATCCACGAGCCAACTTCCCAATCTCCATTATCATATGCTCCACAACACAGTAGTTGTTGGTACTTTTCGATCTAGACTCTACGAACCAGTTTAGATCTCCAAGATTTAGAATGACTCCTTTTCCTACACAACTCCTCACGAGTGTCTCCAACTCTTCTAGCTTATGTTCCACATCAGATCTACTCGGTTGTCCGATCGATGAGAACGATAAAGTTATAAACTTTACGTCTTTTAAAGCTTCGGGCACGTCTTTCTTGTCAACTTTGTCCATCACCGTTCTTACAACTCTGTCAACAGTGGCTAAACACTCTCCCACGATCACGAAATTCTTCCTCTTTTTGTCGACTAGACTGTCTATAACGTTCATGACATCCTCGTTCCGGACAGGAGTTAACAACTTGCCTTCTTTAGGTTTACTCGAGGAGGTTGTTTTCGAGGAAATCTCTAAAGAAATAGCTTGCTCGACTTTGCTCTTCACTTGAGGACTCGAGAAACCAGCTTCTCTCATAACTCTACTCACGCTAGGATCATCGAGGATGGATATAATCAGTTGCTCCACTTCAATCTTGACTGCTAAAATCGGTTGCTGCTGGCTCTCGATGGATCCACGCCGCTGGTGAGCCTGCGCGCGTTTGAAAGCTGCACCGAGAGCGTTAGAGATAGAAGGGAAAGGGGAAGTTGGAACCCCTAACATAGGACTCCCCGTGGAGGTCGGGAGGCGGTTTAGTGCCACGTTGAAGCAGAGCTCTAGGGCTCTGCACTGAAGAGGGTGCGTGTGAGATTGGAGACAAGCTGTTCTAAGCAAACCCGTGGGAGCAGAAAGCATGGTGCTAGCCACATGGAGAGGTGTGACCTGAGCATGTCCTCTCCTTCTAGCCAAGCCCATGGCTTGTTTCACCACGTTTGCAGCTTCATGCGTTAGGGCTTGCTCCACCGTGCAGCCTCCGGCTCTCATGGTGACAAAAACACCCTAAAGTAACACAAGGTGGGGGTAGTAATAGTACTGAAGTGAGAGGTCTACGGTAAAGGCTTCAAGGGACTTGGCTTCATTCCATCTATCTTAGATAACGAAAGAACTTAAAAAGAAGGATATATTCACTGTTTCTATATGGAAGGTGGGGCTAAGTTTTAAACCTAAGAGCAGAGTAAGGAAAGAGAGGGAGAGATCAAGGGAAGAGGGAGAGAAATAAAAGAGTCTTTGGTCTTCAAATATATGAGGAAGGAGGAGGAAAACGTGTATGCTTTTCTTGTGAGAGAGGCAAAATTTTGGGGGTTTTTGAGGGTCCAAAGTGAATTTAGTAGTGCAAAGTGGAATGCATGTGATGACAAAGCAGTATCAAAAGGCAAAGGTAACTCAGCTTTGCCCATATATTCTTTTCTTTCTCAAATTTCACAAATAAAAGATGTAATGGGTACTGCAGCTAAGTGGGTCTCTCTCTTTTCTGCAAAGTGTATCACTTATTTAGAAAAGAACCTAATTAAAGATGCAAATCATCATTCACTTATATGATATATAATTAAAGAATAAATAATAGCCTCAATAACATTTGTATAAATATATATATGGGATATAAATATAATTACTCTCTCCTTTTGGCACCTTGGAGCTACTAGCCTAGTCCCTTTACTTTTTCAGAAAACACTCTCTTAATCTTGATCCATTCAAGTAAGCTAAACTCAGGATCACATCACATGTAAGCAACAACATAGGAGCAACAAAAACATGGCAATGAAAAGATTTTTGTCTTAAAAAGATAGTATAGTTTTTAGGAAACTATGTCTCAATAAACAGTTTTTTTTTTCCTAACAAAATTTTTTACTCAAACAAACATAGCTTACATGTAATCAAACAAACATAGCTTACATGTAAACATAGTATGAATAGATGTCACTATCTCATTTCCAAATAAGAAAAATGAAGTACCAAATTCTGTTCCAAAAGATCATCACAAATCACTCGCCTGATGACCAAACTCGTAACCCGTTTATGTAGTTTTCAACCTATCAAAATTTGTAAAAAAACAAATGTTCAAGACTATGTTTTCTCAGCCAAGTAAATATATGGAATGATATGAAAAATCGTATTTAGTTTTTCCAAATATTATTATACCATCATAACTGTAAGATTTTAATTATGTCGTCAGAACGATTGTAACATACCCAAACCACCAGCCCAAAAATTTTGATTAAAGGAAGAAGAAAAGCTCAGTCCAAGTCCATTAGCCTTTCCAAAGCCCTAGGGTTCTCCTCCCCATTCTCCTATTTAAGGAGTAGCCACCCAAAAGAGAAATCAGAAAAGAGATTCCCGGCGAAGCCTTGCTCCTTTCTCGCCGCAGCCACAGCCTCCAGAAGTCAGATCTGATTGTCCTTCATCGTTTGGAGTTTAAGGTAATCCCGGAAAACCGTTTTCAGATCTGATTCTCCTTAGGCCGAACTCTAAAACCTCCATATCTTTTATCCGTGATGAATCTGGGAAATCCGAGACCACCATCGCGTTCCTCTCGACGAGACGAAGCTGTAGCCATCAACCGTTCCTCCATAGCCATCCGGACGCGCCCGCAATCGCCAGAGGAAGATCGGCCGGTTTTCCATGCGCCGCCCACGTGCCGCCGTCGCCGGAGTCACGCGCCGCCTCCTTCCGCCGCCGGAGGTACGCCGTCACCAGTCGCCGGAGCCGCCGCCGAGTCAACTCGGCCGGCGACCGAGTAGACTCGGTTGACCGGGTGGGTCAGCGTTGACCGGGTCGGACCGTTGATCGTTGACTGGTTCGGTCTGGTTCACTTTTATCCGGTTTGGTTTCCAATCTCGGTTAGGTTCGGTTCAATCCCAATTCCCGATTTAAATCAATTTCAATTCGATTTAATTCGGTTTCCAATTTCAATTCAATTTCAAATCTAATTTCGGTTTAGTTCGGTTTAGGTCGGTTAGCTGGTTTGGGCTGGTTATTTTCAATTGATCATAACTAGCTCATCCTAAGCCCGATTTAAGCGAAACGAAAGCCTGTCTCACTCTATTTTTCGTCCTCTTTCCAGATCTGACGTCCGTTTGGGATGATAAAGTTCCTAAATTACCGTTTTGCCCTTCTTTGGCCAAGGTGAGGACTGGTTGTGATCTTCCCTTCCACCATTTCAATTCCGGGCATATGTCCTTTGTTAATACCGTCTTTCCTAGATAGTGTAGGATAGTTATACACGTGTAATATGATTGTTTGAAAGAACGTAGAATGATAGGTTATCGCTTAAATCGAAAACGTTGTTTGTGTGTGAAGGCTATGTGTGAAATAGAATTGTGGTAGGGCCCCCGAAAGGGTGTTGAGTGGCAGCAGGCGTACATTGCGGGGGTACGTATCCCTTGTATCGTCGGAAGGGGGTTTTGGCGAGCCCCCTAAGAAGGATGGCCGACGGGCCGAGAAGGAATGGCAGGGGCGCGTAGAGGTTTGTGCGCGTCCCTGAGCTGGGATTGTGTGGGCCTTTGGGCTGAAGAGGTGTCCATGAGTGTGAAAGCACGATTGGACGTTAGTATTGCGTGGTGAATCCCTCGGGCATGTTTGCAAGGTGATATTAGCTTAGAACTCGTTCTCGTAGTTGTGTGGCGTAAGCCGGGATCGCAGGTTCCTTAAATCCGCCCTCGCTGGGTAATTGTGTTTGAAGCAATTACTCAGTCATCTTCCCTTTCCTTGTCCCTGTTTTCTTACAGGTACGGATGCGGTATTGATTCGATCATGTGACGTCATTGGTGGCTTTTAACACGAATGAGGCGCCTGGGACCTGGAACAAGTTGGGATGGTGTCCCGGTTAGACCGAATCCGGTTCAACGGGTGCCTTAATGCCGCGTCTCCGGTTCGTCGGGAGACAGGTGTTACAAAGATGATCATCGGATTAAAAAGGTTTTAGGTCGTAGGGAAATAATCTCGAAACATCTCAAAAAGCTTTTAAAATTGTATAAAAAGTGATTGTATTGGTTGTGTATGTAAAATATGACTATTTTGTTGCTCTTTTATACAAATTTCTAGATCGTCATAAAATCTTAATTTCCTTTTGTGAATATATTTAATTTCGTTTTCTAACCATCATAAATTTTCTTTTGTTTTTATCTTTAGATCGTCGATATCATATCTTGTAATTTTAAGGTGACTTAAATCTCAAGATACTGCAAAGGGGCCTTTCTTGCTATAAGGTTTCATAAAATCAGGGAGTTAGCAGCTTTTGAAGAAATCTTATTGCAGAAGGTGTCTACGTTGGAGAATGCAGCTGACATGTTGACCAAGCCAGTTCCTACGGGGAAGTTCAGAAATTTTCTTGAGCTACTCCATATCTTCCGGTGCTAGAGAAAGATGACGACCCCTCAGATGTTAGGAGAGTCAGAAGGTGACATTGTGGATATTTTTCGTCAAGGTGGAGTTTGTTATTCTAAGGTGACTTAAATCTTAAGGTTACGATGACCGGAAGTTCCCTTAAGTTCGATGTTCCTCGTTTCGATGGGAAGGGAAACTTCGGTCTATGGAAACTTCGAGTGAAGGACATGTTATTGCATCAGGGGATGAAAAAGGCGTTGTTAGAAACAAAACCAGAAGCGATCAAGGATGATGATTGGGAGGAGATGACAGACAGGGTGTAACGCCCCCTTCCCGTTTCCGCTGACCGACGAGCTGACCGGCCAACAATCAAACAAGAACATGACCGATCGAACCCGAGCAGCCATACGAGAAGAGTTTGTCACAATATGAAGCCATAGACAATCCGGTTTGAGTCAATGGCTCGAACCAAACCGTCCTTGAATCCGTTTGCCTCGTTTCCACGGTACAAAGCTTTTCAACATGTACCGCTTCCACGAGTTATGTTCGGTTCGGACTAAACCGTATATCAGGGAATTATTCCATTTTTATTACTTTAAAATCACAAACTTTATTCATAACAATATACGGTCCAATACAAAACGTTTAATAGGGTACCCACAAAATACGAAACCGAAAGTATTGTCAAAATGTGTAAACAGACCGATGCCAAATTCCAACCCGAACCTACTCCGAGTGCCTTATCCGTCCGCCGATCTACGCTAAACCTGAAAAACATAAAGGAGTCTAATGAGCAATCTAAGATTATCCAGTGAGACAGCTCCCAACTAAAGGCTGCTAACAATCTAATAATCCCGTCCAAACCCAAAATAACAATCAAGAACAATAGCTGATCACGTGCTACCAAGACGTGATGAGCTCCACAACACACAAGCATTCAAGTAACAACACAATCATCAGAGAAGGAAATCGAGAACACTGCGGCACATGCCCTCGGTTAGACTCGATCTACTCTAAACGCATCTCTAACGCAATTTCCACACCATGGGCCCCAAACGCGAACTCGGTAAATTCCACGGGAACACTTAGTTACCCCACGGTAACTAAAACCTCCCACGACTCCTAGACGAAAACACGAAGTCCTACGACTAGTACACCGTTCTCTGTCCATCGATACGCGGTGACTCGGGTTACCCCTAGATAACCAAAGCTTCCATGCAGTCCGGCCCTAGGACGCGACCCCGTATTTTCCAGACCACACACCTACCGGCGTCACTCAGTAGGTTAACACCATAATCAGAATCATCACCCGAAGGTACGTGGACCGATCAGGTAAATACCCGAGGATCCAATCGGGTCGGAAGTACCGGAACGCCATCTCTAGACTTGCGGGATCTAACGCACCCTATAGAGTCCTAATAACAACAATGTAAACAAGCAGACTCACTGGGACGCTATCACGCAATACCAACAAGGTCAAATAGAACTATCATCTCAATCCCCAGTCTATCCCGCAAGTCCTATATCCAATCTCCACATCACCCGACCTTACTCAGACTTACCCGGTCCCGCACCAGAGTAAGTCTCTACCAGAACAGTCTACTCGGCCCAACACCGAAGTAGATAAATAATCAAGCAGGCAATCAACAGTCTACTAGTCCCAACACCGAAGTAGATACACAATCACACAATCAACAGTCTACTCGGCCCAATACCGAATACACAATCACACAATCAACAGTCTACTCAGCCCAACACCTAAGTAGATACATAATCACACAATCAATAATCACAATCCTCTTAACCTTCACTCATTTAATCCTTAACCTTTACTCATTCAATCCGCTACCTTAGGATTAGTATTCCCGTAGACGGCCCATCAATCACACCACTTCTTTACCTATCACTTCCTAAGTATCTTTTAAAACGTCCTCGATCTGTCGGTTTAGAGTTAGTAAGATTACTAACTCCCCGATATCTCATTATTCATTAACTTTCATTCATTAATCCACCCCGTTATTATATTCTAAGTGTGTTATGTCATTTAACCGTATTTTAATCAACTCATAATTTCCCATATGTAGATTCCTTTAGATACGTTCTTAAATACTTATATATGCATATATGTCCTAGCATGCCGTTCTATATGTATGCATCACCCAATCAAGCAATCAACGAACTATTAATCAATTAATGCAACACCCAATCAAGCAATCCACAAACTATCAATGATTACGGATATAAGCTAACTAGCATGCATCCCTTAACCTAACCATTTAATTAATTAACCGAGTTATTAGTCAACCTAGCCGTTCTAACCAATCAATCAACCGGGTATGCAACCTAAACTACGGTTTATCAATTCCGGATCTATATGATTCTAACTAAATGCAACACACAATTTAGCCGACTCACAGTGTTATTATGACGACGGACGGACGGATTGGCGGACTAGCGGAACAACGAGACCCGGCACGAACCCGACGCTAACCCAAACCTTCCACGAACCTCCATTGCTTTGACCCGACCTTGACCCGCACTTGACCGTACCATTGACCGAATGATTCCGATGGAGCCTCCGGAACATCTTCTCTTTCCTCATTTTCTCTCTCTCTCTCTTTCCTCCGGTTCTCTCTCTCTCTTACGGTTATTCTCTCTCTTTCTCTTCTTCTTCACGCCTCTCTCTCTCTCTCTTTTTCTTCTTCTTCTCTCTCTCTTCTCCTTCTTCACGCTTCATCTTCTTTCTCTCTTCTTCCTCCTCAAGCTTCATCTTATCTCTCTCCTTCACGCTTCTCCTCTCTCCATCTTCTCTTCAAGCTTCACGTCTCTCTCTCTCTCTCTCTCTCTCTCTCTCTCTTTTCTTCTTCTTCTCTTGCTCCGGCTTCTTCTTCGTCTTCCTCCTTCCTCCGGTCTTCTTCTTCTTCTTCCCTTCCTCCGGTCTTCTTCTTCTTCTTCTTTCTTCTTCTTCATCACGTGTTGCTTTCAAAAATATGGAGTAATGCTTTGAACATCTCTATTTGTCCTCTCCTTTAGCCACATGTAGCAATTAGAGAAGATTCAATGAATCTTCTTCTTTCCTTCCATGTGAATAAACAAGAAAGGGTGATGACTCTTTTGCTATGTGGCGCCAAGGGAAGAATAGAAGGGTGACAATTGTCACTCCAGGGAGTATTTTGATCTCAAACATTGTACTAATCCATATCTAAAAGATCCTTAATCCCGAACCGCTCCGACGTACCGATATTGCTGTTTTCGTGTTTAATATTTTATAAACTCCTTAGCTGCTTCTATAAATTCACCAAGACCCATTTTCAGATTCTAGATGATCTTAGATGAATTTAGAAATTTGAATCGCCTCAAACGGACACCCGTAGCTCCTGTTATGGATTTTACTAATTTTATCGGTTCTATCGGTTTCCTTTCCCGATAGTCCGTAAAACTCGTTTAGTCTCCGTTTCTTCCACGTCTGGTCTTCTAAATGTTCTTTATGGACAAAAAGAAGAACATTTGGCCCGTTTCCTCTTCTGGCTCGCATTTTGGTAAAATTACCAAAATGCCCATCCTTTCTTGAAAATTACAGAAATGCCCCTCGTTGACTTTTTGACTGTCCGTTGACCATTTCTCGATACAGGGTATTACAAATCCGATTCAGAGATCTCAAGCCCCTAAGTAAGAAAATCAAATCAGGTTTAGAGGTGAAGCTAGTGATGGATCCTCTGAATACCTGGTTAGATTTGGGTGTCCTTGGTAAGTTGATCTCTTTGGGGTTTTCTAATAGTCATAGAATTACTGCAAGTCTGTCCAATGGTCACTTAATTCCTGTTCCAGCGAAAAATTTCCTCGAAAAATCATAGTTTCGTACACATTTTCATAGGTCATGAAATATCCCTAGTTAGAATGACAACACTACAGACTTCAGTGATCTGATTCACACTCTCTTCATCTCCCATGTCAGAAGTCAACATCTGTTTCAAACACCTCTTAAGAACCGGGTTGTTGTTGATAGCATCCATCAATGGCATTGGGAGAGTTAGCTTGCTCAGCATAGCCATGTATTTAGCCTTGAACCGTTCAAACTTAGACTGCTTCGGGTTTCTCGGGAAAGGTACTTTGGGTTTATACACTTTCCCACCAGCTATAGGGGATTTATGCGTAGCATCAGAGTCTATACGCTGCTGGTGTCGACCGACATCAGCTTGGTGACGGTCGAAATTGGTCGATTTTGATCTGTCATCGACCTAACAATCGATCTCGGTCGATTTCCGTTCGTCGGTCGACGGTCGACGCTCGTTTCGCAACTTCGTACTCTTCTTCAAATTCTTCTATCTCTTCAATCTCCCTATCACTGATCTGCCTAATAAGGATGGTGTGCAGCTCCTTCCCACTCCGCAGTGATATTGCATTGCAGTGATGCTTGGGGTTGGTATCTGTGCTTCCAGGAAGGAATCCGGCTTGCCTCTTAACAGCTCCAACAGTTTGAGCAACTTGAGAATCCAATTGCTTTATATGTGTACTCAAGGATTGAAACTTCTCATTCAAATCAGCATAGACAACATCTATCTTCTTGTTGAAATCTACAACAGTCTTCGTCTGACCTTCTAGCAACTGCTCCATCATAGCTTCCAGCTTATTCTCATGAGCATTGGTAGCAGGAGGTGTCTAATAGGAAGATGATCCACTGGTCCTCTGATAAGAGTTGTTTTGCTGAAAAGGCTTCTGGTAACCAGCATTCTGACCATATCCAGAAGAGTTTTGATTTCTTGTGAAAGCACTCTTCTGTCCACCATTAAAGAACTTGTTGTTCTGCTGATTTCCAAACTTGTTTCCTTGAAATCCAGAACCACTAATGTAGTTCACATCTTCTTCTGTGCAGCCCTCTTCAAGTCCAAACTCTTCAACATCTTGAGCAAAGTGGACATGCTTCTTACTTGTCAACAAGCTGTGAACAGAATCCAACTTGTTCTTCATCTCAACTATCTGCAAATGATCAACCTTTCCACCAGACTCCTTCCTTCTCTGATCTGCAGTCTTGGTGCTATTGCTACTCACCAATTTCTCAATCAACACTCTAGCTTTTTCAGGAGTCTTTGTGTTGAAGTTACCATTGCTGGCAGCATCTAACGCAGACTGGTACCAGAGATCCACACCTCTGAAGAAAATGCCCAGCAGCTGAACTTCAGAGAATCCATGATGAGGACAGTCTCGTTGGTACATCTTGAACTTTACTGATATGCTCAGAGTTTAATCCCTAGAGTTTACACTGCAAGTGCACAGACGTGACTAGTAGTATATAGGGGTCGAATCCACAGAGACTCAAGAATATTACGATAGATTATAGAACGTCGAATTAAGCTAGGAAATAGTAGTAAGAAAGCAGTAAAGATAGAACAGAGAATAAAGTAAGCGGTGTAAATCAATCAAGCGAAGCGTCAGGTCAAGGGAGTTCTCAGAAAATCAGGAACATAGACTAATCAATCAATCGGGATCTAATTAGGAACTGTACTAGAACTAGAATCACAGAATTATAACAGACCAACTTTCGTTGCGAATATTATCTATGTCTAACAACCTAGCAAGCCAACTTTCGTTGCGAATCCTAGAGTTCTAAACAAGCTTTAATCTCAGGTTCTTTCGTTCACAATTCTCCTAAGCCAAATTTCTTTGCGAATAGTCAAATTGCTCATCTAAGTTCTTTCTAGTTAATTAATCAACTTTCGTTGCAGAAATCAACCTAACATCATAAATCTGGGTAGCTAATTCCGATCAAGCATTAAGAACAACCCTAGATGAAGAACTAACATATATGAATCCCTAAAGATTGATCAACCTATAATTCCATGAAATCCCCTGTGGGAATCCCTAAACCTAACTGGTAAACTACTCAGACATGGCAGATGAAACAAAAGATATGATGAATAGAAAACCAAATATCATAAAACAAAATAAGAAACAGGGGTTCGAAATCTCTTCTCTCTCGAGTACAAGACCAGCCCCTAAAACTCTGTGAATGTAAAATAAAGCGTAGCGTAAACAAGTGGCTAAAAACCCTAATTTATAGTCTAAAACACGTTTTGCGCCTTTTTGTAAGTCTGGAAAATTTATGGGCAAAAACTGTAATTTCTCCAAAATGCAGATTTTTGGGCGTAGAATTCTGGAATCACCTTGCGTCGATCGATGCACATACTGCGTCGATCGATGCAAGGTGAAAACGCAGCCACTGAACTCTGTGAAATCTCTAAGTAGTGCAGAATTGCTCCAAATGCTCCAAAAACGTCCAATTAAGCTCCAAATGTCCTTAAACCTGTAAAACACCCGAAAAGACTCCAAAACACATAAAAAGACTCGATAACAAAGACATATACCATGGTCAAAAGTCATAAAAACCATGATATATCACTTACCCAAGCTGACTTAAGTGGCTCTGTAGGTCCCTGAGTGAATGTCAGAAGATCCTGTCTGAGCTGATCTGAGCGAGAATCATCATAGAAGTGTCGCAGCGAACTCAGTTGAGTCTTCACTGCATCGGCGCTAAGTAGTTACTTCCCATAGTGTCAAGTTGCTTAAGCCAAGCTGCAGCTTCTCCAGCAAGTGTAGAGTGATGCGAAAAAGCTTGTAGGAAAAGGAAGTCATCGAACCCACTCCATTGTGATTCATCGACTCAGTGACGATAGGCTTCAAAATCCTCAATGTGGTCCATGGGTTGTTCAATGCAGAAGACCATGGAAAGTATGATGCCTCAGCAGTGCATAGTAGGAAGTCTTGAGCTCAAACTCATTCCTTTCAAAAGGAAGAGGTACAATTGCTGGCCGGTTAGACATAGGAACTCATCTGGTCGGTTGTAGTCATGCAATGTCAGATCCTCTCAGCTAAGCAGGATTAGGATTAAACACAGGCTGTCCATTACCTCCAGCATTGACACATCTGCCCCTAAACAATTGAGGCTTCTCAGGTTCAGGGATCACCCGTTCCTATGGGCTATCAATCCTAGTGCCCCAAATCTCTTTGTGATTCTAGAGTTCTAAACAAGCATTAAGAACAGGTTCTATCGGTTCACAATTCTCCTAAACCAAATCTCTTTGTATCTAGTCAAATTGCTCACACTAAGTTTATTCAGATTATAACTCACACTCTCGTGCTAAGTTCATTATCTCAGATCTAAACCCTAGGTAATCAGTCCAGAATTCAGTATTAAACGCAACTTAGGTGTTGAACGAACATATTGTGAATCCTAATAAATCAGTTATCTAAACATGCATAAAACCCTTATGAGAATTCCTAAATCTAACTAGGTGACTACTCAGACATATTATCAGATAAACAACACATCATGAATAGAAAACCGAAAGACTGAATAGATAAGATAAAGGGGTTCGAAATCCTTCTCTCAAAGGTTACAAGTAGCAAGAATCAGCCTCTTAGAAAAATCTCTCAATCTCCCAAAAGCAAGAACAAAGTAAGAACAAGATCCCCTGAATAATGAGTCTGAAAACCTAATTAAGACTCTTAAACTCGTTTTGGGGCTAGATTAGAATTAGAGGAAACTTCGGGTCTTTATGCAATTCTTCAAAACTTGTCTCAACTCGGCGTAAAGCTTCTCTCGCGCTCAGTGTCGGTCGACATCCAGTTGTTCTCTCAAGTTTAGCAAGCTCCTCAAGCCTGAGGTTCAAAAGTTCTTTGCTCTGGTTGCTTCGGGTATGTCGACTTGGCATACACTTATCTCAAGTTTGAAACCGTGAGTGGTGTCGGGCGACACTAAGGAGGTGTCGGTCGACACTGAGAGATTCTGTCGATTTCCTGCAGCAACAAAACAAGCCAAACCGAGATAAATCAGTAACATAGAAATAAAAACGACTTAGACTAAACTTTAAAACAAAATCTATCGGCGAACTCAGTTGAGTCCCCGGCAACGGCGCTAAAAACTTGATAGGTCAAATTTTTATCCATATTCTACTGCAAGTGTACAGTGATGCGAATGTTGTACTTAGGGTATCGAATCCACAAGGACTCACGACTCACACGATATATTGTATGTTCTCAAGTTAAGCTAAATCAATCAGAAGAAAGCAGTAAACAACGCAAGTAAACAAGGAAGTAATTTCAATAGGAGAAAGGCGTCAGACTTAGGAAGTTCTCGGGAATTATGCAATGTCAGATACTTAACTAATCGGATTAAGATTAAACACAGGTTCAAGAACTAGAAACACAATGCTAAACAATCCAACTCTCGCTGAGATTGTTCCTATATCTAGCAACCTAGTGATCCAAATCTCTTTGTGATCCTAGAGTTCTAAACAAGCATTAAGAACAGGTTCTATCGGTTCACAATTCTCCTAAACCAAATCTCTTTGTATCTAGTCAAATTGCTCACACTAAGTTTATTCAGATTATAACTCACACTCTCGTGCTAAGTTAATTATCTCAGATCTAAACCCTAGGTAATCAGTCCAGAATTCAGTATTAAACGCAACTTAGGTGTTGAACGAACATATTGTGAATCCTAATAAATCAGTTATCTAAACATGCATAAAACCCTTATGAGAATTCCTAAATCTAACTAGGTTACTACTCAGACATATTATCAGATAAACAACACATCATGAATAGAAAACCGAAAGACTGAATAGATAAGATAAAGGGGTTCGAAATCCTTCTCTCAAAGGTTACAAGTAGCAAGAATCAGCCTCTTAGAAAAATCTCTCAATCTCCCAAAAGCAAGAACAAAGTAAGAACAAGATCCCCTGAATAATGAGTCTGAAAACCTAATTAAGACTCTTAAACTCGTTTTGGGGCTAGATTAGAATTATAGGAAACTTCGGGTCTTTATGCAATTCTTCAAAACTTGTCTCAACTCGGCGTATAGCTTCTATCGCGCTCAGTGTCGGGCGACATCCAGTTGTTCTCTCAAGTTTAGCAAGCTCCTCAAGCCTGAGGTTCAAAAGTTCTTTGCTCTGGTTGCTTCGGGTATGTCGACTTAGCATACACTTATCTCAAGTTTGAAACCGTGAGTGGTGTCGGGCGACACTAAGGAGGTGTCGGTCGACACTGAGAGATTCTGTCGATTTCCTGCAGCAACAAAACAAGCCAAACCGAGATAAATCAGTAACATAGAAATAAAAACGACTTAGACTAAACTTTAAAACAAAATCTATCGGCGAACTCAGTTGAGTCCCCGGCAACGGCGCTAAAAACTTGATAGGTCAAATTTTTATCCATATTCTACTGCAAGTGTACAGTGATGCGAATGTTGTACTTAGGGTATCGAATCCACAAGGACTCACGACTCACACGATATATTGTATGTTCTCAAGTTAAGCTAAATCAATCAGAAGAAAGCAGTAAACAACGCAAGTAAACAAGGAAGTAATTTCAATAGGAGAAAGGCGTCAGACTTAGGAAGTTCTCGGGAATTATGCAATGTCAGATACTTAACTAATCGGATTAAGATTAAACACAGGTTCAAGAACTAGAAACACAATGCTAAACAATCCAACTCTCGCTGAGATTGTTCCTATATCTAGCAACCTAGTGATCCAAATCTCTTTGTGATTCTAGAGTTCTAAACAAGCATTAAGAACAGGTTCTATCGGTTCACAATTCTCCTAAACCAAATCTCTTTGTATCTAGTCAAATTGCTCACACTAAGTTTATTCAGATTATAACTCACACTCTCGTGCTAAGTTCATTATCTCAGATCTAAACCCTAGGTAATCAGTCCAGAATTCAGTATTAAACGCAACTTAGGTGTTGAACGAACATATTGTGAATCCTAATAAATCAGTTATCTAAACATGCATAAAACCCTTATGAGAATTCCTAAATCTAACTAGGTTACTACTCAGACATATTATCAGATAAATAAAACATCATGAATAGAAAACCGGAAGACTGAATAGATAAGATAAAGGGGTTCGAAATCCTTCTCTCAAAGGTTACAAGTAGCAAGAATCAGCCTCTTAGCAAAATCTCTCAATCTCCCAAAAGCAAGAACAAAGTAAGAACAAGATCCCCTGAATAATGAGTCTGAAAACCTAGTTAAAACTCTTAAACTCGTTTTAGGGCTAGATTATAATTAGAGGAAACTTCGGGGTCTTTATGCAATTCGTCAAAACGTGTCTCAACTCGGCGTATAGCTTCTCTCGCGCTCAGTGTCGGTCGACATCCAGTCGTTCTCTAAAGTTTAGCAAGCTCCTCAAGCCTGAGGTTCAAAAGTTCTTTGCTCTGGTTGCTTCGGGTATGTCGACTTGGCATACACTTATCTCAAGTCTGAAACCGTGAGTGGTGTCGGGCGACACTAAGGAGGTGTCGGTTGACACTGAGAGCTTCTGTCGATTTCCTGAAGTAACAAAACAAGCCAAACCGAGAAAAATCAGTAACAAAGAAATAAAAACGACTTAGACTAAAATTTAAAACAAAATCTATCGGCGAACTCAGTTGAGTCCCCAGCAACGGCGCTAAAAACTTAATAGGTCAAATTTTTATCCCTATTCTACTGCAAGTGTACAGTGATGCGAATGTAGTACTTAGGGTATCGAATCCACAAGGACTCACGACTCACACGATAGATTGTATGTTCTCAAGTTAAGCTAAATCAATCAGAAGAAAGCAGTAAACAAAGCAAGTAAACAAGGAAGTAATTTCAATAGGAGAAAGGCGTCAGACTTAGGAAGTTCTCGGGAATTATGCAATGTCAAATACTTAACTAACCGGATTAAGATTAAACACAGGTTCAAGAACTAGAAACACAATGCTAAACAATCCAACTCTCGCTGAGATTGTTCCTATATCTAGTAACCTAGTGATCTAAATCTCTTTGTGATCCTAGAGTTCTAAACAAGCATTAAGAACATGTTCTATCGGTTCACAATTCTCCTAAACCAAATCTCTTTGTATCTAGTCAAATTGCTCACACTAAGTTTATTCAGATTATAACTCACACTCTCGTGCTAAGTTAATTATCTCAGATCTAAACCCTAGGTGATCAGTCCAGAATTCAGTATTAAACGCAACGTAGGTGATGAACGAACAAATTGTGAATCCTAATAAATCAGTTATCTAAACTTGCATAAAACCCTTATGAGAATTCCTAAATCTAACTAGGTTACTACTCAGACATATTATCAGATAAACAACACATCATGAATAGAAAACCGAAAGACTAAATAGATAAGATAAAGGGGTTCGAAATCCTTCTTTCAAAGGTTACAAGTAACAAGAATCAGCCTCTTAGCAAAATCTCTCAATCTCCCAAAAGCAAGAACAAAGTAAGAACAAGATCCCATGAATAATGAGTCTGAAAACTTAATTAAAACTCCTAAACTCGTTTTGGGGCTAGATTAGAATTAGGAGAAACTTTGGGGTCTTTATGCAATTCTTCAAAACTTATCTCAACTCGGCGTATAGCTTCTCTCGCGCTCAGTGTCGACCGACACCATGGTCAGTTTCGGTCGACATCCAGTCGTGGTCGAGACACTAACTTCAGCTCCTTGCACAAATCACCAGAAATGTCCTATAATCCCACTCTTTGCTCCAAACGCAAGCCTACATGTAGAAGACTCAATAGACTCAAAAAACCAGGTTAAAGACTCAATATACACAACTATATCATGATTGAAAACATAGAAAAGCATGATATATCAACTCCCCCACACTTAGCTCTTGCTTGCCCTCAAGCAAGTAAAAGAACTAAAGCATACGAAAGAGGTTTGAAAACTCAGAAACTCATTTCATCCTAGGAACTTTTGCATTCTCATTCACTTAGTAAACCACTGAAAACTTTCCTGCAGATGTCAAGACCACAATATACTTCCCCCACACTTAGAAACTGTCCCAAGTAAACTCCACAATCAGATTAGGATATTCAAGTTCACCACACTAACCTTTATATACAATTAGGCGCAGTCTCACAGAGGAAGTATCGATCAGAGGACACATGGACTCAACTCAGTCAGTACTTGACCACCAAACTGTCGGTTTCTGGTTCCTTTCTTTTCCCTTTCTCCCTTAACACTGATTTTTTCCCACTAGGTATCATTTTATTTTTTCTATCAGTGCTCTTCCCTTTTTATTCGGGGTGTAACTTTGGATCTTTCCATGGATACACAGGAGGTAATAGGGGTCTCTACCACTCCCGTGACCACTTTAGACAGGATCACAGGCTGTGTCAAACACATCAGAGGAATCCGATCCAGAGATCTCAAGCCCTTAAGTAAGAAAATCAAGTCAAGTTTAGAGGTGAAGTTAGTGATGGATCCTCTGAATACCTGGTTAGATATGGGTGTCCTTGGTAAATTGATCCGTTTGGGGTTTTCTAATAGTCATAGAATTACTGCTAGTATGTCCAATGGTCACTTAGTTCCTGTTCCAGCGAAACATTTCCTCGAAAAATCATAGTTTCATACACTTTTTGACTCAATAAAACAATTTTGAAAACAACTAAAAACAAGGGACTGACTCTAAGAAAACAAAACACAATGTCAGTAGCCACCTCCCCCACACTTAGACTGCATTGTCCCTAGTGCAATCGTAGTATGAGATCGGGAGAACAAGGTATAAGTAACTGAGAACTTGAGAAACATAAACCTTACCTGTTGTCGCAGTCGATGTCGACCGACACACAGACTACGTTGGGCAACATTAGCCCTTGGTCAACATCGATTTACTCGTAATCGAGTGTGGTCGATTTCCATCCGTGTTTCGAGTTTAGTGTCGACCGACATCAATGTTGATGTCGACCGACACTGATATCTGCAGACCTGTCCTACACGGCCCTAACATACAAGAACCAGAAAAATCAAAAGACTCAAGGACAAAGACTCGAAAGAAAAGAAAACTAACCTACAGTGGGTTGCCTCCCACTCAGCGCTCGTTTTAAGTCGTTAGCTTGACTTTGATGGGAGATTATACTCCCGGTGGTTTCGGTAGAGGGTGCGAGTGCTTCTGCGAAAGTCTCCTCATCCAAGTTGGAGAGTAAGCAGTGTCAGCATGAGATCGTCCAAGGAACGAGGGAATGCGATGGTTTCCTGCATTCTCAGCAATGAAGTCAGTAGAACGGGGTTGGGAATATGCATACCTTTGATTTGGTGGAGCTCTGATGTTTGGAGCTTTCTTCTTAGAAGCTGTTGCAAGCTTTGAAAATGTTAGAGCGGAATCTTGAGAAACGACCATCTTCATCTCTCCAGGATCAGAAACTGAAGCCTCTCTAGTCTGAGATTCTTGCTCCATCACAATGCTAAAGGTCTGACCGTCAATCTTGGACCTTCGCAGCATATCCATCTTGAAGTGTAAGGGCTCATCTCCCAGGTGGAGATCGATCAGACCGTGCTGCACATCAATCCTCGCTCCAGCAGTAGCTAAGAAGGGTCTTCCCAGTTTCAGAGGATCATCTGGTTCACTATCATACTTCAGCACCACAAAGTCAGTTGGAATCAAATGGTCTCCAACTCTGACCGGGATGTCCTCTAGGACTCCTTCGGGAACCCTCTTTGAATGATCAGCTAGGATTAGAGAGATCCTAGTCTGCTTGAAGTCCATCAGCCCCAGCCTCTCAGCCACAGAGTATTGCATGAGATTTCCAGCAGCTCCCAAATCACATAAGGAATGCTTGAAGCTATCCTTCAAGACTGAGCAATCTAACACGAAGACACCAGGATCGTCTAGCTTCTCTGGAATCTTATTATGCAGCACATCACTGACTTGCTTAGGGAGCACCACTACCCAATCTCTTAAGTCCTCATCCATAGGTACCATCTTTTCCAAGTGTCTCTGTATACAAGGATGACAGGGCAGAGTATCAGCTTGTGGATCCTCTTTCAACTTTTTATCCATCATTTTCAGGTCTCTGGCTTCATCAAGCTCTTGTTTGGACTTCACAAACACCTTAGGAAAAGGTACAAGAGGTTTGTAGGTTGTTTCTTCAGCAATACCACAAGCTGTTGGTGAAATTGGCCTTTCACGCCCTTGATGTCGACCGACGTTAAACTGATGTCGGTCGACATTCGTTGATTCACCTTCGATGTCGACTCCAAAATCGGACACGGTCGATTTCCATTCGTCATGAGAACTCGAAATCTCTGTTGAACATGGATGTCGACCGACGTCAATAGCAGTGTCGGTCGACATTGGGGGTACAATCTCGGGTGTTTGGCTGTTTTCACAATTTCAGCTGTCTTAACCTCAAACCCTTCTCCTTGATCTATTCCATCCTCAATATGGATTGTCCAAGCGTTGATGTGGGTATTCTGAACACCTTTTCCCTTAACTGAGCTTGAAATCTGATTCACTTGTGTGTCTAGTTGCTTCATGTGAGTACTCAAGGATTCAAACTTCCCATTCAGATCTTCATACACGGCATCAAGCTTCTTGTTGAAGTCCACAGTGGTTTTTGTCTGACCCTCTAGCAGCTGCTCCATCATGGCTTCCAGCTTGCTCTCACGAGCATTGGTAGCAGGAGGTGTCTGATAGGAAGATGATCCATAGGTCCTCTGGTAAGATATGTTCTGCTAAAAAGGCTTCTGGTAACCAGCATTCTGACCATATCCAGAAGAGTTCTGATTGCTTATGAAAGCACTCTTCTGTCCACCATTAAAGAACTTGTTGTTCTGCTGGTTTCCAAACATGTTTCCTTGAAATCCAGAACCACTAATGTAGTTCACATCGTCCTCTATGCAGCCTTCTTCAGGTTCAATGATAGGGGTCTAGTTTTATCCTATTCTACTGCAAGTGCACAGTCAAGTGATTGTAGTATATAGGGTATCGAATCCACAGAGACTCCGGTATCGATAGATCAAGAACGGTAGAGATTTAAACTAAGAGAAAGCAGTGTAATTTAAACTAAATAGCAGTGCGAGAAAGTAAACAAGTAGCAAGATTTATCGGTTGTGAAAGCAGTTAATTAAGGGCGCTAAGTCTAGGGCGTTCTCAGGAAATCAGACAAGCAGACAGTTCATTCAGTCAGGATCTAATTAAGCACAGTTCTAGAACTCAAAACACGGATATAGAATTAACCAACTGTAGTTGCGAGAATTCTCTAAGTCTAAGTGCAGCAATCCAAATTCCTTTGCAATTACTAACAGATTAAACCAGCTTTAATTCCAAGTTCGATATGTTCACAATTAAACTAAACCAAATTCCTTTGCGAGAAGTTTAATTGCTCAACCTAAATAGTTCAGATTCTAAACCACACTTTCGTGTCGTATTTAGCAACCTAAGATCTAGATTCTAATTGATCAGGTCAGAACTAGCATTAAACGCAATTTAGATCGAAGAACATATATGATATGAATCCTTAACTGAATTAAACAAGTCTAGCAAATCATGAAATCCTTAATGAGAAACCCTCAACCTAACTATGAATCTACTCAGACATAGAAGATGTAAACATAATCAATGAATAATTAGATATCATAAAAGAGATTAAAACAAGTAAAGGGGTTCGAAATCTTCTCCAAAATAAAGGTGTAGTACAGGATCAGATCAGCCCCCAAAAGCTCTAAAAACTCTCTGCTCTAAAATTATGAATGCGTATGTAAGCGTATCTAAAAACTGATCTAAAAACCTAATTAAAATAGCTAAAACACGTTTGGGCTTCTGTGTAAATATCTGGAACTTCTGGGCTTTTCTGCAATATCAGCATTCTTCATCAAACCGCCGAGTCTGGCCCATTCGCGTAGTGCAACGACCGATGCAGGTGTGCGTCGATCGTTGCATGATCCCAAAACTGGACAGTGAGTTCTCTCTCTCGGACCAAATCTCCAAAATGCTTCAATAAGCTCCATAATCACCACATTAGCTCCAAACGTGCGTGTACCTAATAAAACCTGTAAAAGACTCTAAAGAAACACAAATAGACTCTAAAACAGACTTATACCATGGCATAAAACCAGTAAAAACCATGATATATCATTCAATCTCCTCAATCTCTTGAGCAAAGTGGACAGCCTTCCTTCCAGTCAGCAAGCTATGAACAAAGTCCAGCTTACTCTTCATTTCAGCAATCTGGAAGTTGTCTACTTTCCCACCAGACTCTTTCCTCTTCTTGTCAGCATTCTTGTTGCTATTACTGCTCACCAAATTCTCAATTAATGCTCTGGCCTGCTCAGGAGTTCTTGTGTTGAATTTGTCATTGCTAGCAGCATCCAACGCAGACTGGTACCAAAGATCTATACCTCTGAAGAAAATGCCCAGCAACTGAACTTCAGAAAATCCATGATGAGGACAATCTCGTTGGTACATCTTAAATCTCACCCAAGCAGTTTTAAGAGGCTCTGTAGGTCCCTGAGTGAATGTAAGAAGATCATGTCTGAGCTGATCAGAGCGAGCATCATCATAGAAATGCCTCAAGAACTCTCTCTTCACTGCATCCCAAGTAGTTAACTTCACAGGTGGAAGTTGCTTAAGCCAAGCTGCAGCCTCTCCAGCAAGAGAGTATGGGAAAAACTTAAGGTATAGGAAATCATAACCCGCTTCATTGTGCTTCATTCCAGTGATGAAGGCTTCAAAATCCTCTATCTGGTCCATGGGTTGCTCATGTGGGAGACCATGAAAAGGATGCTGCCTAAAAAAGTGCATAATAGGCAGTCTTGACCTCAAAGTCATTCCTCTAAAAAGGAGGAGGTACAATAGCAGACCTGTTGTTGTAGAACTCTTCAGGTCTATTGTAGTTAGCAAGAGTCCCCTCAGCATCAGGAGGATTAGGTTGTTGTCCATTAGCTCCAGCATTGACCATTTGCCCCTCACCTTGAGGCTGCTCAGGTTCAGGGATCACGCGTCCCTCAGCGTCAATCCTTTGCCCCTGATCATTGTATGGGTTGTTCTGTGGGTCTCTCAGAAATCCCTCAGCATCTGGTCTCAAAATCAAACGATTGTTCATCATTTTTGCTCTCTGACCCTTTCTGTTCGTTCTCACAAGTTTAGCAAGCTCCTCAAGCCTGAGGTTCAAAAGTTCTTCGCTCTGGTTGCTTCGGGTATGTCGACTTGGCATACACTTATTTCAAGTCTGAAACCGTGAGTGGTGTCGAGCGACACTAAGGAGGTGTCGGTCGACACTGAGAGCTTCTGTCGATTTCCTGCAGCAACAAAACAAGCCAAACCGAGAAAAATCAGTAACAAAGAAATAAAAACGACTTAGACTAAACTTTAAAACAAAATCTATCAGCGAACTCAGTTGAGTCTCCGGCAACGGCGCCAAAAACTTGATAGGTCAAAGTTTTATCCCTATTCTACTGAAAGTGTACAGTGATGCGAATGTACTACTTAGGGTATTGAATCCACAAGGACTCACGACTCACACGATAGATTGTATGTTCTCAAATTAAGCTAAATCAATCAGAAGAAAGCAGTAAACGAAAGCAAGTAAACAAGGAAGTAATTTCAATAGGAGAAAGGCGTCAGACTTAGGAAGTTCTCGGGAATTATGCAATGTCAGATACTTAACCAACCGGATTAAGATTAAACACAGGTTCAAGAACTAGAAACACAATGCTAAACAATCCAACTCTTGCTGAGATTGTTCCTATATCTAGCAACCTAGTGATCCAAATCTCTTTGTGATCCTAGATTTCTAAACAAGCATTAAGAACAGGTTCTATCGGTTCACAATTCTCCTAAACCAAATCTCTTTGTATCTAGTCAAATTGCTCACACTAAGTTTATTCAGATTATAACTCACACTCTCGTGCTAAGTTAATTATCTCAGATCCAAACCCTAGGTAATCAGTCCAGAATTCAGTATTAAACGCAACTTAGGTGTTGAACGAACATATTGTGAATCCTAATAAATCAGTTATCTAAACATGCATAAAACCCTTATGAGAATTCCTAAATCTAACTAGGTTACTACTCACACATATTATCAGATAAAAAACACATCATGAATAGAAAACCGAAAGACTGAATAGATAAGATAAAGGGGTTCGAAATCTTTCTCTTAAAGGTTAAAAGTAGCAAGAATCAGCCTCTTAGTAAAATCTCTCAATCTACCAAAAGCAAGAACAAAGTAAGAACAAGATCCCCTGAATAATGAGTCTGAAAACCTAATTAAAACTCTTAAACTCGTTTTTGGGCTATATTAGAATTAGGGGAAACTTCGGGGTCTTTATGCAATTCTTCAAAACTTGTCTCAACTCTGCGTATAGCTTCTCTCGCGCTCAGTGTCGGTCGACATCCAGTCGTGGCTGAGACACCAACTTCAGCTCCTTGCACAAATCATCAGAAATGTCCTATAATCCCACTCATTGCTCCAAACGCAAGCCTACCTGTAGACGACTCAATAGACTCGAAAAACCAGGTTAAAGACTCAATATACACAACTATATCATGGTTGAAGACTCAATGCCACCGATACCCAAACTCTTTTCTGAATCCACACTAACTTTCTTGCAGGCTCGGGTCAAACTACTTCCTAAAATAACATCTCGTCTCTCGGGTTCGGGTTCGGTCTCGTGTCCTCGTCAAATCGTCCATCACGTCCTGCATCAACAACAGTGGAACGGTTAGACCTTTCTAACTTACTTCCCGATATCACTTCCTTATAGAGATATTGGTATTTAGTCACGTACTCAACGGTTACACGTGGCTAATTATCAATATCTTATAATTCCGCTCAATCTCAAATAAGCTTCCTATCAATATTGCTTTATCAATTACGAGCTTAGGTCTATCTACGAGGTTCTCTACCTTTCCAACTATCCACAAGTTTAACCGATAACTTATCATCTCGTCTACACATGACTAAAGGTCTAACACTCAGTCAAACGTCTAACACCCTAACCGATCAATCCAAACGATTCGCTAACCAAAACTCAAGAACTACTTTCTAGCAACCTAGCGAATCAAATAGCGTGGAAATGTTCATTATTCAAACAACAATCTAACAAGATGATTAATGAAACGAATCTCAATTAACCACCAACCAACCTAGCATTCATTCGAAATGCAACACGGAAATTCTAACAGCCTAACGATCATGCGAATGCCATGCTACCATCCTATCCATCAAATGAATGCTACAATTAAAATCTATCAACCTAGCGAACAATGCAATGCATCAATCAGGCTAACACCTTAGCGATCAAACAAACGCAATGCTAGAAACCTAGAGATTAAACAAAATGCAGTGCTTCCAAACCAAAACAAATCATTCATGAGATCTGCAATGATACCATCAAACGTTCTAGCAACCTAACGATTAATCAAATGCAATGCTTCAAAATCAACAACAAACAACTTAGAGAGCAATTAAAGCATCGATCAATTCAACATTCTAACACCCTAGCATGGCAATCAATCACACACAATCAATCAATCAAGCAAATCGGCGATTGCAGTCGTCTCTCTGGGTTCTGATGGAAACCGTCTGTTCGGACCATCATTTGTTTTCACATTGTAACTACATTGCATTCACAACCATCATGAGTGTGCAATATAACCACTCCGCTATTCAAAACGATAATCGAAATACCCAACATCCACTATGCAAATAAAACTTCTATTTACCACATAGAGTTTTAAATGCATAGGTTTGTCGGAGTCTACATACTAGCGGTTCCAATCGTTCCCAAAGAGACACCATTACTCACAACCAATTCCTCAGTGACGACCGCAAGTCGATATACACACATAAAAAATGAATTAGAGCCCTTACTTACCTGGGCCTAATCTACTTCCTAATATCTCCAACATGAGTGGTACAGCTCATGTGGATCTTAACCCATAGGTGCGCCAGGAGAATGGGATGAGTATGGTGGTAGTGGCGGAGCGACGCGGTCTCGATCATGACAGGAAAGGAGCGCAATGTACTTCACGGCCGCAAATGAAACAAGGCAGGAGTGGTGCTTGCGGTGATGAAAACTGATACTCCCGGGCAACAACGGTGGTAATGGTGGAACAACATCCGGTGGCGGTCACTGCTGCTGAGTGACCTCGAACTCCTGAGTCTAGATAACTCGATCAAATAGCGAATGATCACGTCTGCTTACTTCTGATCCGAGAGAGGCTGCGCATACGTGAACACTGCGTTCTGGTAATATGGGCCTCGATTATATGGGGTAGATCCAACGGAATCCCGAACGTCCATACTGATGTTGCTCATCATGTCATCGCAAACCACACACATACACCGATCCTCCTAGGACAACTCTGCTCCGTGACTGCAACAAAACACCAAATGATTAGCACAATCTTAACAAATTCCTATCTTATCCATTTCCCCAGTTTGACGGACGCGACTCGGATTCCTAATGGTTGCATTGGCGACACATTTCGACTCGATAAAACATTGAAAACATTGAAAAACCGGAATTTTTGAACCCATGACGAACCATGCTCTGATACCACCTTTTGTAACGCCCCCCCTCCCATTTTCCGCTGACCGGCGAGCTGACCGGCCAACAATCAAACAAGAACATGACCGATCGAACCCGAGCAGCCATACGAGAAGAGTTTTGTCACAATACGAAGCCAGAGACAATCCGGTTTGAGTCAATGGCTCGAACCAAACCGTCTTTGACTCCGTTTACCTCGTTTCCACGGTACAAAGCTTTTCAACCTGTACCGCTTCCACGAGTTGTGTTCGGTTCGGACTAAACCGTATATCAGGGAATTATTCCATTTTTATTACTTTAAATTCACAAACTTTATTCATAAAAATATACGATCCAATACAAAACGTTTAACAGGGTACCCACAAAATCCGAAACCGAAAGTAATGTCAAAATGTGTAAACAGACCGATGCCAAAAGCCAACCCGAACCTACTCCGAGTGCCTTATGCGTCCGCCGAGCTACGCCAAACCTGAAAAACACAAAAGAGTCTAATGAGCAATCTAAGATTAGCCAGTGAGACGGCTCCCAACTAAAGGCTGCTAACAATCTAATAATCCCTCCCAAACCCAAAATAACAATCAAGAACAATAGCTGATCACGTGCTACCAAAACGTGATGAGCTCCACAACACACAAGCATTCAAGTAACAACACAATCATCAGCGAAGGAAATCGAGAACACTGCGGCACATACCCTCGATTAGACTCGATCTACTCTAAACGCATCTCTAACGCAATCTCCACACTATGGGCCTCAAACGCGAACTCGGTAACTTCCACGGGAACACTTAGATACCCCACGGTAACTAAAACCTCCCACGACTCCTAGATGAAAACACGAAGTCCTACGACTAGGACACCGTTCTATGTCCATCGATACGCGGTGACTCGGGTTACTCCTAGATAACCAAAGCTTCCATGCAGTCCGGCCCTAGGACGCGACCATGTATTCTCCGGACCACACACCTACCGGCGTCACTCAGTAGGTTAACACCATAACCAGAATCACCACCCGAAGGTACGTGAACCGATCAGGTAACTACCTGAGGATCCAATCGGGTCGAAAGTACCGGAACGCCATCTCTAGACTTGCGGGATCTAACGCACCCTATAGAGTCCTAATAACAACAATGTAACCAAGCAGACTCACTGGGACTCTATCACGCAATACCAACAAAGTCAAATAGAACTGTCATCTCAATCCCCAGTCTATCTCGCAAGTCCTATCTCTAATCTCCACATCACCCGACCTTACTCAGACTTACCCGGTCTCACACCAGAGTAAGTCTCTACCAGAACAGTCTACTCGGCCCAACACCGAAGTAGATACACAATCACACAATCAACAGTCTACTCGGCCCAAAACCGAAGTAGATACACAATCACACAATCAACAGTCTACTCGGCCCAACACCAAAGTAGATACATAATCACACAATCAATAATCACAACACCACACAAACAGTTATTTAGGTTTATTATTCTTTTAATATGTCCTTAACCTTTACTCATTCAATCCTTAACCTTTACTCATTCAATCTGCTACCTTAGGATTAGTGGATTATTAATCTCGTAGACGGCCCATCAATCACACAAATTCTTTTACTTATCCCTTCCTAACTATCTTTAATAAGTCCTCGATCTGTCGGTTTAGAGTTAGTAAGATTACTAACTCCCCGACATCTCATTATTCATTAACTTTCATTTATTACCTTTAATCCGACTAATTAACACACCCGTTATTATATTCTAAGTGTGTTATGTCTTTTAACCGTATTTTAATCAACTCATAATTTTCAAAATATAGATTCCTTTAGATACATTCTTAAATACTTATATATGCATATACGTCCTAGCATGCCGTTCTATATGTATGCATCACCCAATCAAGCAATCAACTAATGCAACACCCAATCAAGCAATCAATGAACAATCAACGATTACGGATATAAGCTAACTAGCATGCATCCCTTAACCTAACCATTTAATTAGTTCACCGAGTTATTAATCAATCTAGTCGTTCTAACCAATTCAATCAATCGGGTATGCAACCTAAACTACGGTTTATCTATATGATTCTAACTAAATGCATCACACAATTTAGCCGACTCACAGAGGTATTATGATGACGGATGGATGGATTAGACAGGCTAGCGGAACAACGAGACCCGGCACGAACCCGACGCTAACCCGAACCGTTGCTTTGACCCGACTTTGACCCGCACTTGACCGTACCGTAGACCTTAGTGATTCTGTTCGAGCCTCCGGACCATCCTCATCTTCTCTCCTCCTTTTCTCTCTCCTCCGGTTCTCTCTTTCCTCTGGCTCTCTCTCCTCTTCCGGTTCTCTCTCTCCTCTTCCGGTTCTCTCTCTCTCCTTCTCCTTAAGCTTCATCTTCTCTCTCTCTCCTTCAAGCTTCATCTTCTCTCTCTCCTTTGGTTCATTCTCTCTCCTCCGGTTCTCCTCCATCTCTCTCTCTTCTTCTTTTCTCACACTTCATCTTTTCCTCCACCTCTCTCTTCTTCTTCTCTCATGCTTCATCTTCTCTCTCTCTTTTTCTTCTTCAAGCTTCATCTTCTCTCCCTCTTCTTCTTCTTCAAGCTTCATCTTTTCTCCCTCTTCTTCTTCTTCTTTCATCTCCTCTCTCTCTCTTCACGCTTCTTCTTCTCTCTCTCTCTCCTCTCTCTCTCTTCACGCTTCTTCTTCTCTATCTCCTCTTCTTCTTCACGCCTCTCTCTCTCTCTCTCTATTTCTTCTTCTCCTTCACGCCTCTCTCTCTCTCGTCTTCTTCTTCTTCTTCTTCTTCACGCCTCTCTCTCTCTCTCTCTTTCTTCTTCTCCTTCACGCCTCTGTCTCTCTCGTCTTCTTCTTCTTCTTCACGCCTCTCTCTCTCTCTCTCTCTCTCTCTCTCTCTCTCTCTCTCTCTCTCTCTCTCTCTCTCCTTCTTATTCTTCTTCTCCTCCTTCTTCTTCTTCTTCTCTTTCTTCTTCTCCTCCTCCGGCTTCTTCTTCTCCTTCTTCTTCTTCTTGTTCTTCTTCTTCTCCTCCTACTCTCACGCTTCCCTCCTTCTCTTCTCTCTTTTTCTTTGTTTTGTGTTTGTTGGTGATGAAAAAGAATGAAGCCCAAGCTCCTTTTTATAGCAAAATGAGACTCATACTTTCTTGACACATGTTTGGACACATGTCTCTTCCTTCCCCTAGCTGATGCCACGCCTTGCCACTTGTCTCTCCCTTCTCCTACTGCTTCCACACCATTCAGCCAAGACTTGGTGAGCAAGTCTCTCTTTTTTTCTTTTTCTTTTCCATACTAAACACATTTAATGAACCAAACATATTTTTTGAACCCAAATGATAATAGGTGGCTCCTTGGGGAAGTTACACTTGGCAAATGCAGGGTTGATTTTTGACCAAAACTAGCGAACCAATCCACTCGAATCATCCCGTAACTCCATTCCATTCCGATGCTTCGGTTTAGCCGGTTTTACGTTTAATATTTTAAAATTCTTTAGATGCTTCTATAAATCCACCAAGCCCCATATTCAGATTCTAGATTCTCTTAGATGAATTTATCAATTTTAATCACTCCGTTTGGACATCCGTAGCTCCTGTTATGAATTTTACAAGTTATGTCGGTTTTATCGGTTTCCTTTCCCGATAGTTCGAAAAACTCATCTACGGTCTGTCTCCACCATTCTTGGTCTTCTAAATGTTTTCTTTATTTAAAAATAATAACATTTGGCTCGTCTTCGCTTCCGGCTCGCATTTTAGTAAAATTACCAAAATGCCCCTCATCTTCCGAAAATTGCGAAAATGCCCCTGTTGACTTTCTGATTGCCAGTTGACCAATTTTGTGAGACATGGTATTACACAGGGCAACCTCGACAATTCGTTTCTTTCGTTCAGAAGAGATTACTAATCAGGTAATGGATCTTACAACTCTGAAGGCTATATGGGATAAGTTGGAGAAGTTGTATATGTTGAAGTCTTTGTCTTCTAAGTTATTCCTCAAGCAGAAGTTATATCGTTTTAAGAAGGCTGAAGGAGGAGATCGGGTTCATCACGTAAACCCGTTTAACCAAATCATCGTAGATCTGACGCGTGTGGGTGAGGATATTAAGGATGAGGATAAAGCCATGATTCTGCTGTGTTCTCTGCCCTCGTCTTATGAGAATCTGTTGACATCCTTAACGTGTAACAAAACCACGATATGTCTGGATACTGTTACTTCGTCGCTTATATCTCATCATGAGTGACGTCTAGGTAACGTGGATACAAATTCTAAGGGAGATTGGTTGTATGTGAATTACAACAAGGAGCGAGGGAGATCAACAGAGAAGCAGGCAGATGGAGGTAGTAGAGGAAAATCAAAACCAAAAGCGGGTAAGGCAGTCTGTTTCGGTTGTGGCAAGAAGGGTCACTTCAAGAGAGACTGTTTAGCCATGAAACAAAATGGAGGCAGGGATTCGCAAGACTCTTCAAAGTCTGCAAATGTAGTCCAGTCAAAGTATGTTTCAGAAGATATCAATGATGATATGCTTGTTGTCACTTCAGGAAATCACGCAGATTCTTGGATACTTGATATGGGCGCATCGTTCCATATGACTCCCAATAAGGAATGGTTCGAGATATATAGGGCTGGAAATATGGGCTCTGTTCAGTTGGCATACGACAAGGTTTGTGGTATTATTGGGTCTGGACAGGTGAAGTTTCGGATGTATGATGGCAGCATCAGGACATTGACGGATGTAAGGCATATTCCAGGCGTGAAGAAGAATCTGATTTCCTTGGGCACACTTCATAAAAACGGATTCAAGTTCAAAAGTGATGAAGGTGAAAACGTTTTTAAGGTGTGCAAAGGATCCATGGTCATGATGAAGGGAGAGACGACAGTTGGTAATGTATATCGGATGATAGGGAACGTGGTTGTAGGTGGAGAAGCCTTAGCTGCGGTTTCTGACTCAGAGGCTACATATTTATGGCATATGTGTATGGGTCATATTGGTGAGAATGGTCTCAACAAACTCCACAAGAGGGGGTTGCTGGACGGGTTGAAGAGCTGCAAGATGAAATTCTGCAAATTCTGTGTGATGGGAAAGCAGGCCAAAATTTCGTTCAAGAAAGGACAACACACGGCAAAAGGTCTTCTAGACTATGTCCATTCTGATGTGTGTAGGACAACTCAGGAACAATCATTGGGAGTATCTAGATACTTTGTTTTATTCATCGATGACTTCTCCAGGAAAGTCTGGGTGTACTTCATGAAGCAGAAATCTGAAGTATTTGAAAAATTCAAGATTTGGAAGGCTGAAGTAGAAAACCAGACAAGAAGAAGGGTAAAGTATCTAAGATCGGATAATGGCACAGAGTATACTGATGGAGCATTCTAGAAGTTTTGTGAGGAGCATGGTATTCAGAGGCACTTCACAGTGCGGAAAACACCACAGCAAAATGGTGTCAGTAAAAGGATGAATTTTTCAGTTGCAGAGAAGGCTAGGTGTTTGAGGTTGAATGCAGGGCTCTCAAAATGGTTCTGGGCAGAGGTAGTAAACATGGAGGTCTATCTCATCAATAGATCGCCAAGGAGTTCCTTGGAGGGTAAGATAGCTGAAGAAATTTGGACTAGGAAAGATGTTCATCTTTCAAACTTGAAGATTTTCGGATGCCCAACTTATATGCTTATTCTGGGTGACGAAAGATCAAAGCTTGATTCTAAGTCAAAGAAGTGCATCTTTCTGGGTTTTGAGAAAGGTGTGAATGGCTTCAAGTTATGGGATCCTGAAGATAAGAAAAGGTGTTTAGTCGAGATGTGGTTTTCGATGAGCAGTATATGGTGCAGCAGGCGAGGTCAGAACAAGTGCATGTAACCATTGAGACTAGCACGGATTCTGGGGAAATTCAGGAGGAGTCTAGTGAAGATAGACTAGCAGCAGAGAGTGATGAGCAGCCTATTGAGGAGGAGCAGGAGGTAGAAAGACGTGTTGAAAAGAAAGCAGAGGAGAGTTTGGTATCTAACAGAGCAAAGAGAGTTTCCAAACCACCAAAGAGATTCGGTTTGGAAGACATGGTCAGCTATGCATTGGTTGTTGGTACAGATGATCCAGCCAATTTTTGAGAGGCTGTTACTAGCAAGGAGTCTCGACAAGAATCAGATATGTGATCTTGTTCCTTTACCAAAAGGAAAGAAGGCGGTTGGATGCAAATGGATTTTCAAGGTAAAACCAGGGAACTCTAAGAAAGAAGTGTTAAGGTTCAAAGCAAGGTTAGTGGCAAAAGAATAGTCACAGAAGAAAGGGTGGATTATAATGAGATCTTTTCACTTGTGGTTAGACACACTTCCATACGAGTTGTGTTAGCACTGGTAGCGGAATGGGATTATCATCTTGAACAGATGGATGTGAAGACTGTGTTTATTCATGGAAATTTGGAAGAAGAAATCTATATGGAGCAGTCTGAGGGGTTTGTAAAGTCAGGTGAGGAGAAGCTTGTGTGTAAGCTGAAGAAGTCCTTATACGGATTGAAGCAAGCTCCAAGACAATGGTACAAACGTTTTGACTCTTATATGCTGGATATTGGCTACCAAAGATGTGAGTATGATTGATGCGTTTACACAAGGTACCTTGATTGCTATTCTCCCATATTCCTTCTGCTATACGTTGATGATATGCTCATTGCTGCAAGCAATATGAATGATATTGCTGAGTTGCAAGGACTACTGGGAAAGGAGTTTAATATGAAAGATTTTGGTGCTGCAAAGAAGATCATTGGGATGAAGATTCGCAGAGAAAGGAGCTCTAAGAGGTTATGGCTTTCCCAAAAGAGCTACATAGAGAAGGTGGTAGAACGCTTTGACATGTCAAAAGCAAGGATAGTTTCTACACCTTTGGCGAATCACTTCAATCTCTCAACAAAGCAGTGTCCTAAGTCTGATGAGGACATCAGAGATATGACACAAGTTCCTTATTTAAGTGCGGTTGGTTGTCTAATGTATGCTATGGTTTGCACTAGTCAAGTTAGTAAATACATGTCGAATTGTGGAAGAGATCAATGGGATGCAGTGAAGGGGATACTCATGTATTTGAAGGGTAATGTTTACTGTGGGATTATGTTTGGCGGTCAGGGAAGTGCATCAGTTGTGGGGTTCGTTGATTCAGATTATGGTGGTGATCTAGACAATAGAAGGTCCACTACGGGGTATGTGTTTACACTATCAGAAGGACCTATTTGTTGGAGATCCGTGTTACAGTCTGTTGTAGTCATGTCAACCACGGAAGCTGAATATATGGCAATGGGTGAGGCTGCTAAGGAGGACTTCATCAACACTGTGATAGCCAGAATGCGTTGTATCTGGCAAAGAATCAAGTGTATCATGCAAGGACGAAGCACATTGCTATAAGGTTTCACAAAATCAGGGAGTTAGCAGCTTCTGAAGAAATCTTATTGCAGAAGGTGTCTACGTTGGAGAATGCAGCTGACATGTTGACCAAGCCAGTTCCTACAGGGAAGTTCAGACATTGTCTTGAGCTACTCCAGATCTTCCGGTGCTAGAGGAAGATGGTGACCCCTCAGATATTAGGAGAGTGAAGATTTTTCGTTAAGGTGGAGTTTGTTATTCTAAGGTGGCTTAAATCTCAAGGTACTGCAAAGGGGCATTTCTTGAGTGAGCAAAGATAAGGCCCACTCAAGAAAGGCCCACTAGAGATCAGCGGATCACGGGCCTGACAGAAGATGACATCTGGGGGTGCGGGGAGCTTCGCTCCCCCCCCCCCGCAGGGCGGTACACTATGGCGGTTTAGTTTCTCCTTGTATCGAGAGAATGAAAAGATCTCGTTAGGGTTTCTATTTGTCTATTGTATCGGGTTTTGGGGCAGTATATAAAGGGGTCCAAGGATTTGTAAATATTATCACTCACAAAATATAGAAACTCTAGACAAAAGGATATTTGCCTCAATATTGTTTTCTCTCTACGTATTCCGCAAAAACGTTTCTTCTTCTAAGGTTTACTCGAGTTTTCACAACATATCTTAATGATCATCATAAATACCTTATTTTCTGCCATTTGTCTTCAGTGGATTTTTTATGTTGGGCCGGTCTTTATCTTCTGAATTGCTATTTTGAAGGATACTAAATGCATCTCCAACACTAACTCTTAGAGGCAAGAAACACAGAAGAAAGAAGGATCACACTAGCTTGGTTAGCCCCTGGATATAAAACTGAACCGAAATTATCAAACCGAACCGAACCGAAGAACAAAAACCGATTGGCAGTTTTTTTAAAAACAAAAAAAAAAATGAAAAACCGAATAACCGAACCGAAGAACCGAAATCCCTGGCTTGTTATTCATTATTGTAGACTTGTAGTTGTCGATCGATTTTGATTTTCATAAAAGTTTCAATTTTCCAATATATATATTTTTTGTCAGTTTGTATTTGTGTGTTTGATATATATATATATACCCATATACATATAGCTTTAGAATATAAAATCGAATCGAAATTATCGAACCGAACCGAACTGAAGTTTTAATAAACCGAACCAAACCGAACCGAAGAACAAAAACCGATCGGCAGTTTTTAAAAACAAAAAAAAAAACTGAAAAAACGAGTAACCGAACTGTAACCGAACCGAAAAACCGAAGTTACAGGCCTAAACTTGGTCTTTGAATTATATTAAATCTATGTATGGTATTTAGAAACTCAACCCTCTAAGATATCAAAACACTAAAAAGCCAATCAAACCATCTGACCCATCACAGACATCATATATATGCCCATCATTCGCTTTCGTTACTTTCATAAAAGTGTGTAGCTTTTGGACCATATATTCCATTTTAAAAACGAGAGAGAAGAAACGAAGAAAAAGAAAACGCACAAGCCAGTCTCTTGGTGGGGACAGTCTTTGATTGTATATGCTATCAACACGACCAATCATTTTCATGTAAATGAAATAAGTTTCAGATCAGTAACAGGAACTCAAGAATCAAAATAAAAGAAAATACACGAACAAGAAAACAAGAGCAGAACTGTGCATTCACTTATTTTATAATTGCAACATAAGAGATAAGAAAAGTTTGATTCTTGTTCCACTAAACCAACATGTCAAGCCATGCATTAATATCTTAACTTGATAACACTAGATATATACGCACACAAAGCTAAACATATGCAGATCTATGCCTCTCGAATCTTTCAAGAATCCACTAACAAAAAACAAAAAAAAATTCATTTACTGTACAATGAAGCCCGGCCATTATCTAAACAGTGATTAAGGAATGATATACAAATCAATGAACAAAAGAAATGATTCCGCGTATAGATAAGATTATTCAAACATGAGATCATTGCAGTAATTGGTACAATGAGCTTTACCTATTATACTTCTACTTTGATGAAAACATCTGTCTCTCACACACATGAAGCATGCTACTGCATAGAAAGAAGAGAAAATGCACCACCATTCAACTTGCCTAGGAATCTTCAATAAGATTTATACACTTTGGTAAGAGAATCATATAAGCTATATATTCCCACTATTAGATATGTATGCCCTAAAAACTATTAAAATAGTAAATCAATTATCTTTTCTTATGATTAAAATTGAAGAATAAGAGTATAAAATTACAATATCATATCATCTCAAGGAACGAGAAATCTTCCTTTCATTCCCCAATCATCTTTTTTTACAGCTTTTTACTTGTTTTTATGTAAGCCTTCACCTGAAAGCCACTATTCACTGCAACAAGTACTATTACACTCACTTCGTCTCCCAATGCTTCTACAAAAGAAGCTAAAGTATCATTTACCCATGCATATGTGTATAAATTCAAAATGGGAAAAACACAAATATGTTGTGCCATAAAACAAAGAGGGAAATGATCCTACAATCATTATCCAGGAAAAGCATGTGAACGTTTTGAAACCAAACATGATTATTGTTGTTTCTAGGTGCTAAAGGGCCTTAATTGAGCGAGCAGAGACATGTAACAGACTGAAGGCTCCTACGGTACAATTATATATATATTGAAAATATAAGAGAACCCAAAATTATTTTGAACGTTAAGTCACTATTCACAAGCAGATTCAGGTAGATGTTTATATGAAATATTTGAATGAGATCCTTATTATTATGGGCTCCATTTTTACAAAAAGAAAATCAATTATGTATAATTTTTTTTTCAAGTTTTTTAGAAATAATTAACATAAAAATTAAGTTTTGTAGAAGAAAAACATATAATAATGTGGATCAGTATTTTAATTTAGTATATGATATTGTGCATGTATATTGATAATAATGATTTTTGTATATTCATTTTGAATGGGGTTCTAAAATCTCAGACCGGACTCTCCTCACAAGAGAGCTTCGATTTCTTTTATATCATGGATGGTAATACCACTATATATTTTAAACTTGCTTACGTATACACCCAAACCATTAGCAAGGGAGTACATTTTGTTTTCCAAAGACCCTTTGTTCAAATTTTCGGGATTTCATGAAGTTAAAATTTTATACAAATGGTAATAAATGCTTAGTTACAGAAGATTTGTGGGACCAAATAGAAAAGTTGTGAGAATAAACACAAACCCATCAACTCTTTCTTCCAGGTTTAAGACAGAAAAAAAGGAAGGAAAGGGGCTTTGTTTATTAACTTAGACCGAAAAGAGATCCAAAGGGAGACCAAAATCGTTTGAATGCAAAAGTGTTTCTGAATGATGAGAGCAAAGGAATATAGATGGTTGCTTCAGGCACACCCAATCAACCAACCCTTTTCTCCTTTAATAAAAATTAGCATACTTTGTTTGCCCTAACTAAAAAGATCCAAACTCTACCACCCAAAGAAAGAAAATCTATTTGCATAAACCAGTTCTTTCGAGAAAGTGTATGACCACAACAGTCAAAATGTGAATGCTTTAAGAAGGATCAGACCCCATATGATTCTAAAGCACTTGCGTTTACGAGAAGAACATAATTAATGTGAAATCAACCCGTCTCTCTAGCCCACTTGCTAAAGATTTAGCCAATGTAGCCATCAACTTTTGATGAATTTGGCCTTTTACAAAAACAACATAGGATATTTTGAATTAGTTATTAAAATAATATTTACTGAGTAATTTGCTTGTTTGACGTTAAACTGAAACAAGCTTGTAGTTGTAAGACTGAATAGGCGAACAAGTCAATTACTAAATATATGCAATTTCACCAACCTGTTTTTTTTTTCTCCATGCTGTCCGCCTTTTTTCATCAACAACATAAACTAAACATGAAACCTATTGCTGTTGAGTCATCCACATTGGTAGTTCACTGTCCGTGTTTTTAAGGGAAAAAGGAAAGGTATTTCTTAGACCCAAAAGACATACAATGTTTGCGACGAAAGTCATTTAAATGCAAAAAAGTTTTGAACGAAAGAAAGAATAGGAATATACTAGTTTCTTCAAGCACACCCAATCAAAATAGTTTTGTTTGCCCCAACAAAAACATTCAGCTTAGCTCAGTCACACACAAAAAAAGTCGTTTGTGTAAACCAATCATTTCAAGAAAGTGTGTGACCATGATAGTCAAAATATGAATCTGCTTTTAACCAGGACCAGACCCCAGATGATTCTAAAGCACCTATATTCGATCAGTTTCCCCATCCCGCTTGATAAAGCTTTGATTTAATGTATCAACTTTTGAAGAAATTAGCCTTTAAACAAAATGTTTTGCATCAAACTCTAAAATAAAACTAAGTTATAGCTTGTCTTAAGTTAGTTTAAACTGATTTGAAAAAGTCACACGTGTTTTGCATGGCTTTTATCAGTGGTTTCTTTCAAATCAAACCTTTTTCCAGGAATTTTCATGGGAACGTAGTCTGTAGAATCTTTTTAAACAGTTTCACAAGTAAGGCAGTCTTATCACCAAATCAAGTATTTAAAGCAAAAATATGTGATTATCTACTCAAAAGGGGTTCCCAATTTGTTTTAAGCATCTTTATTCTCTAGGGTGACCATGTGGGAAAATAAAACGAATAGAAGTAGCAAAGAGAGATAACGATCAATATATATGGGAATAGTTTAAGGCATAATTAATCTCCTTTGAACGGCCTAACTTCAAGAAAGAAAGAGATAAACATAAAGGATTAAAGAAGGATAATGGAGAAAAGTTGTCCTAATTTTGACATGACAGCCTTCTTAATCTAATGTTATGAACTTTATTCACAACATGTTTCTTTATTCACAAAAAGCAAAGGTTCGCTTTGGTTCAAATATAGTTTAAGTCTTACTTGATAATCTAAGGCGGTGGCTTATATTCCTCATCACTTGTTCCTTAGATTTTCCTAGAGTTTAAGCTAGCAGAGCCGCACAAGTATCATATCATATTATCGGATTAATATGTGAATGTCAACAAAATATCGAGCATATGCTATTATGTAGTGAACATGTGTTGGAAAAGTCTTATCACAAGAAACACCCCAGCTTTTCTGATATGATAACAGAAGGTGTCTGATCTCTAAGCAAGATTCTTGGACATGTGGTGCTAGATAACAACTAAAATATCAAACTTAGATGTTTGTGATACCGAGTTTGCACCGGAGTTATGACTTTTCTCAACCATCTATCCTTTTCCAGATAAACCACTATACAAACATATATATGTTGATAAACATACCAAAACTTGGTTCTCAAATAATACCCGAATAATGTTCGTGTAATGAAACGATGCGTTTCAGTCATTAATGGGTTAAGCTGGTTTCTGGGCTTGGAGCATTCTTATGTTGGCCCAACCGGATAAAGCTTTGATCAAGCCCATTGTCTGAAGATCGTTGTATGGAGCCAAGACACACCATGTGCACTTGTCTCCTCTGCGTACCAAGCTAAGGATCTAGGTGTGGTCCTGCAAGAAGTGTACATAAGGCAGAGTAACGGCTTCAGGTAAAGGGGTGAGCGTGAGCAACAAGCAGAATAGGAAATGATCTAGAGAGAATAGAGAGAGAGAAAGCTTACCTTCTCCAAGTTTCTTCTTCTTCTCGGTATTGATTCTCATCTTGGTGTATGATCATATTCTGGTTATCTTGTACTCTGACGATAGTGGTTGAACACCCTGAGACATACCTTGGTTGATTTGACCTTGGGAACTCATTACTTCCTTGTGTTCTTTACTTTCCTGCAAATCGCAAATCGCATAAGAAACAGAGCATAACAAGTAAAATCAATAACTCTTAACTGGTATAAAATCGTAACAGTGGTATCAGAGCATCCAGGTTAGAAGAGTTCTTGTGGGTTTTCTCTGCGGTGTTCTTGTGGGTTTTCTCACGACAGTGATCTACGGTTTTGGTCAGATCTGGTAGAATGGTGGAGCCTACACAAGGAAGGTGGGAGGTAGAGAATTTTGATGGTGAAGGGTATTATACCATCTGGAAACACAGAATCCTTGCACAGCTAGAGATCATGGGTCTCAATTCTGTTCTGGTAGTTGATGGAGAAACTACAGACGTAAAAGACTCTAAGGAAGATCCTAAGAAATAAGTTGTCAAGGACAAGAGGGTAAGGAACTTAATAAGTATGAGCTTGACAGATCTAGTGCTAAGGAAGATAGGTTTAAAGCATAAGAATGCTCAATCCTTATGGGACGCTCTAGAAGCTCAATACCAAGATAAGTCCGTGCCTAACAGATTCTATTTAAAGCAAAGACTGTTTAGCTTTAAAATGGAAGAAGGAAAGAGTCTAGACAAGAACTTGGATGTTTTCTATAAGATGATCTCAGATCTCGGTTGTCTAGAAGCTGAAGTAAATGATGAAGATCAAGCTGTTATACTCCTGAACAGTTTGCCTTCACAATTTGCTCAGCTGGTTCATACTCTCAAGTACAGAGGAGGACAGAAAACCATTACTTTGAAGGAGATCATCACTTCTGCTTACTCGATGGAGATAGAGTTGAAACAGCAACCTGGATATTCATCAAAGCAAAGTGGTGAAGCCTTATTTGTTCAGTCAAAACAAAGTAATGAAAAGAAAGGTCAATCCAAAGGCAAGAAACAGGATAAGAAGAAAGCAAAGGAGAAGAGCAAAAAGAGTTGTTGGACTTGCGGATCAGAAGGACATTTTAAAAAGGATTGTCCCAAAAGAGATCAAGGAAGCAAGTCACAAGCAAACACTGCTCAGGTTCTTATAAATGAGCCATTGGTATTGACTGCATCTGAATCCTCCATAAGTGATGACAAATGGATTCTTGACTCTGGATGCTCTTACCATCTAACTTTCAGAAAGGACTTAATGTTTGATGTAGAGGAAATAGAGGGTGGCAAGATCATGATGGGAAATGACACACACTGTGTTGTCACTGCTATAGGGAAGATTACAATAGTTAACTACAACAACTCAAAAGTTGTGTTAACAAAAGTCAGATACTCACCAACTGCAAAGAGAAACTTGATTTCACTGGGACAACTGGAATCACATGGATGTTGGTTTCAGTCCAAGGAGTTTAGACTTCAAGTGTTTCATGGAAATATTGAAGCATTAGCAGGTGATTATCAGAATACCCTATACATCCTTGATGGAAGGCCAAAAAAAGAGTTTGAGCAAGCGAATTCAGCAGTCAGAGAGGTTGATAAGACTATGCTTTGGCATAGTCGTTGGGACACATGAGCTTTAAAGGCTTGCAGACTCTAGTCAAGAAGAAGCTAGTGAATTCTAACGAGATTAGAGATCTACAACAATGTGAGCATTGTGTTCTGGGAAAGACACACAGATTGTCTTATCAGAGAGGAAAACATATTTCAAAAGACAAACTGGAATATGTTCACTCTGATTTATGGGGATCTCCAAATGTAACACCCAGCTTATCTCAATGTCATTACTATATATCTTTCATTGATGATTTCTCTAGAAAGCTGTGGATTTACTTTCTCAGAACTAAGGATGAAGCCTTTACTAAGTTTGTGGAGTGGAAGGTGTTTGTAAAAACACAAAGTGGAAAGAAACTATATTTCCACACCTTGCTCAAGCTGTTATACTCCTGAACAGTTTGCCTTCACAATTTGCTCAGCTGGTTCATACTCTCAAGTACAGAGGAGGACAGAAAACCATTACTTTGAAGGAGATCATCACTTTTGCTTACTCGATGGAGATAGAGTTGAAACAGCAACCTGGATATTCATCAAAGCAAAGTGGTGAAGCCTTATTTGTTCAGTCAAAACAAAGTAATGAAAAGAAAGGTCAATCCAAAGGCAAGAAACAGGATAAGAAGAAAGCAAAGGAGAAGAGCAAAAAGAGTTGTTGGACTTGCGGATCAGAAGGACATTTTAAAAAGGATTGTCCCAAAAGAGATCAAGGAAGCAAGTCACAAGCAAACACTGCTCAGGTTCTTATAAATGAGCCATTGGTATTGACTGCATCTGAATCCTCCATAAGTGATGACAAATGGATTCTTGACTCTGGATGCTCTTACCATCTAACTTTCAGAAAGGACTTAATGTTTGATGTAGAGGAAATAGAGGGTGGCAAGATCATGATGGGAAATGACACACACTGTGTTGTCACTGCTATAGGGAAGATTACAATAGTTAACTACAACAACTCAAAAGTTGTGTTAACAAAAGTCAGATACTCACCAACTGCAAAGAGAAACTTGATTTCACTGGGACAACTGGAATCACATGGATGTTGGTTTCAGTCCAAGGAGTTTAGACTTCAAGTGTTTCATGGAAATATTGAAGCATTAGCAGGTGATTATCAGAATACCCTATACATCCTTGATGGAAGGCCAAAAAAAGAGTTTGAGCAAGCGAATTCAGCAGTCAGAGAGGTTGATAAGACTATGCTTTGGCATAGTCGTTGGGACACATGAGCTTTAAAGGCTTGCAGACTCTAGTCAAGAAGAAGCTAGTGAATTCTAACGAGATTAGAGATCTACAACAATGTGAGCATTGTGTTCTGGGAAAGACACACAGATTGTCTTATCAGAGAGGAAAACATATTTCAAAAGACAAACTGGAATATGTTCACTCTGATTTATGGGGATCTCCAAATGTAACACCCAGCTTATCTCAATGTCATTACTATATATCTTTCATTGATGATTTCTCTAGAAAGGTGTGGATTTACTTTCTCAGAACTAAGGATGAAGCCTTTACTAAGTTTGTGGAGTGGAAGGTGTTTGTAAAAACACAAAGTGGAAAGAAACTAAAAGCTCTAAGGACAGACAATGGGCTTGAGTATTGCAATAAAGTCTTTGATGATTACTGCAAAGCTCATGGGATTCTTAGACACAAGACTTGTCCATACACTCCTCAACAAAATGGAGTTGCTGAGAGGTTAAACAGAACCATTCTGGAGAAGGTAAGAAGCTTACTGTGTGAAACAGGTTTGGGTGAATCATTTTGGGCAGAAGCAGCTTCAACTGTGGTCTATATGATTAATAGATCACCATCAGTTCCACTTGGTCTGGAAGTTCCTGAAGAAATCTGGTCTGGTATGAAACCAAATTACTCTCATATGAGAAGATTTGGATGCTTGGTATATTATCATTCATATCAAGGGAAACTGAAGCCTAGAGCTAAAAAGGGAGTTTTCATGGGTTATCCTCAAGGAGTTAAAGGATATAGGATATGGAGTCTTGAAGATAAGAAATGTATCATACGTCGTGATACAGTCTTCTGGGAGAACACTCTATACAAGGATACCAGCAAACTCTAAAGCAAAAGGAAAAGAGAGGATATCTCTGGAAATAGAAGACGATAAGATGGAAGAGTTATCACGGGGAGAAACATCAGGAGAAGGTGGAGTCACTCCGGATATACCAACTCAAGGTGGAGTTATCCTAGAAACACCTACTGATGGAGTCTATCAGGAAACTGAAGAAGAATCAGAAGAAGAGTCTGATGAAGAAAGAGACTTAACCAATGTTGATAACTATTGTCAGAGATAGAGAAGCTAGAATCAGAAAGCCTCCAAGAAGATTTGATGATGAGGACTTTGCTGCCTACGCTTTGAGTGTTGCTGAGATAATGGAATTGGAAGAGCCAAGGTCCTTTCAAGAAGCAATGAAAAGCAGTAACAAAGAAATGTGGCTAGCAGCAACAGAAGAAGAAATGGATTCCTTAAACAAAAATTCTACTTGGAAGCTAATAGACAGACCAGAAGGGCAAAGAACCATAGGCTGTAAGTGGGTTTTCAAGCTTAAGCCTGGCATTCCTGAGATTGAAAAACCAAGGTTTAAGGCGAGATTAGTTGCTAAGGGATTTTCTCAGATTGAGGGAATTGATTACAATGAAGTTTTCTCGCCAGTTGTTAAACACACTACAATCAGGTTAGTGTTATCCATAGTGGTGAACAAGGATTTTGAACTGGAACAGCTAGACGTCAAGACAGCTTTCTTACATGGGGATTTGAATGAAAGAATCCTAATGGAACAACCTGAAGGTTATTCAAAAGGGAACAAGGTTTGTTTGCTACAAAGGTCTCTATATGGTTTGAAGCAGTCGCCTCGACAATGGAACTTGAGGTTTAACAAGTTCATGAAAAAGCAGAAGTTTACTAGAAGTCAGTTAGATTCCAGTGTATACTTCAAAAGCTACGGAATGGACAAGAATGTATATCTTCTACTTTACGTAGATGATATGCTGGTAGCTGCTAAGCATATGGAAGAGATACAGAAGGTGAAAGATATGTTGGGCAAAGAATTTGAAATGAAAGACCTAGGACCAGCAAGAAGGATCCTAGGTATGGATATTATCAGGGACAGGGCTAAAGGTACTCTGTATTTATCTCAAGAAGACTACATTGCTAAAGTTATAAGAAACTTTAACTGTGAGGAATTGAAAACAGTTCAAACACCAATTGGGTGCCATTTCAAGCTATGCAGTACTAAACCAGAAGAAAGAGCAGAAATGGAAATACAGATGAGAAATGTACTTTATTCCAGTGCGGTGGGAAGCATCATGTACGCTATGGTGGGCTCTCGTCCGGATATAGCTCATGATGTTGGCTTGGTGAGTCGTTTTATGAGTGCTCCTAACAAAGAACATTGGGACGCGGTCAAATGGGTTCTAAGGTATCTAAAAGGAAGTTCTAAGCACAGTTTAACTTTCACAAAGTCACACGAGTTCAACATTAAAGGATTCTGCGACAGTGATTACGCTACTGATCTAGATAGAAGACGATCAATCACAGGATTCACAGTTCAAGTTGGAGGTAATACTGTGAGTTGCAGATCAGGTCTACAACCTATTGTAGCGTTATCTACTACCAAAGCGGAATTCATGGCATTAGCAGAAGCAACTAAAGAAGCATTATGGCTGAAGAGAATTACCAGTGAGTTGGGATTTCCACAAGGAACCGTTGAAATCTTCAGTGACTCTCAAAGCGCCTTATGCCTCGCCAGGAATAGTGTGTTTCATGAAAGAATGAAACACATCCAAACTCGTTACTATTTCATTCAAGATGTGATAGAAGATGGAGATTTGGTGGTTTCGAAAATTAACACTAAGGAGAATCCTGCAGACATTCTGACTAAGCCAATACCTGTATCAAAGTTCGAAGAAGCAAGGAGTCGCCTGAAGGTCATCAGGGACTGAATTCTAGCTCGAGTCTGAGCTAGGGTTCCGACACGGTGGCTGTCGGAACGAGAAAGGGAAAGTAAATCGGAGGTATTTGCTTTTGTTTTCTGAAAAGCATCGAGGTGGAGAATGTAATGAAACGATGCGTTTCAGTCATTAATGGGTTAAGCTGGTTTCTGAGCCTGGAGCATTCTTATGTTGGCCCAACCGGATAAAGCTTTGATCAAGCCCATTGTCTGAAGATCGTTGTATGGAGCCAAGACACACCATGTGCACTTGTCTCCTCTGCATACCAAGCTAAGGATCTAGGTGTGGTCCTGCAAGAAGTGTACATAAGGCAGAGTAACGGCTTCAGGTAAAGGGGTGAGCGTGAGCAACAAGCAGAATAGGAAATGATCTAGAAAGAGAATAGAAAGAGAGAAAGCTTACCTTCTCCAAGTTTCTTCTTCTTCTCGGTATTGATTCTCATCTTGGTGTATGATCATATTCTGGTTATCTTGTACTCTGACGATAGTGGTTGCACACCCTGAGACGTACCTTGGTTGATTTGACCTTGGGAACTCATTACTTCCTTGTGTTCTTTACTTTCCTGCAAATCGCAAATCGCATAAGAAACAGAGCATAACAAGTAAATCAATAACTCTTAACTGGTATAAAATCGTAACAGTTCGAAAAATCTCTTAAATGTTAATGACTGTTAGACGATGGAATCACCCTGACAACCGGCGAGCTACACTCCTCTGAGGGAGACCCAGTTGTGAATGCGAAGACACAATTTCCCACAAATTTCCACTCTAATATCTTCTACATAATGCTTATGACATGCTCATACATAACAACCATTAAAACTTTCGTTGATTAGCTATGTTCATCATGATCAAGTTTCATCATCAATCTGAACATTGTGTAGTGGAAAATAATTTAGGCTTGATCTGATATATAGTGGATATTGATTCAACCACAGTAGAAAAAAAATACACAAGCAAACTCGAATTTTAAAATCGTTTTGCATTTTTTTGACGAAACTTTCAATATTCATATTAACGAAATGTGAGTTTTTACAAAAGATCTAAACTTGGTATCATAGCGAAAAAAGAAAGGTAAAAACATGATAACATAAGCTTCCTGAACGATTTCATGTAATGCCGTGCAGTAATTGTGTTTTTGATCTGCATGTCCAATACTCATTACGCACTTTTACCAAAACTTTCATGATTTCAAAAATTAACGGAATTTCAAATGCCAAGTATGTTCAGAAAATAACGTAGGGATTGTAGTTACGAAAGTTGTCACAGATACAAAAATAAAAGTTTCTTTATGTAGAAAGAAAGACTCTTAATTCCTATAGTTGTCGGAGAAATCCGCCGGCGACCACTCGATCTTATTAGAAAGTTTCGCTTGTATATCCTCCCTCCTCCGCGCGCGTCCAGGTTTGGGTTTGTTTCGTGACGAATCCAATGATATCTCGATCCAGCGCGAGACGTGAAAAAAGTAAATTCAAGCCCAATATAAATGCGCTTTTATTGAGCCTGTAGGTTGAGGGTTGAGGCCCATTAACTGGTCTTTCAAAGAGCCAATAACTATTTAAGCCGTTGGATTCTGCAAAGCTTCCACATGAACTTTCTACAAAGCTGGCCATGATTGTCTTTCTTGGTAAACAAAAATTTATGAATCTTGGTCAATAATCTGCTTGGACGAGAGACCGAAGCAGTTTTGTATTTTACGAATTGTTTTTTTGTAAGTTTTGTCAACACTTTTTGTGTTTGAATTTAAACACGTAACATATAGTGTCAGCACTAGAAAATTATTTTACCGGGTCATAATATATTAAAGTTTTAAAATAATATAATAAAAATAAATTATATATTAAACACACAATTTTATGTCATATAATTACTAAAATACAAATAAAACCAGTTTTAATGGGTTTAAAAAACATAAAAGTAAAAATAAATAAAAGAATATTTAGTCACTAAACACAGTATAAGATTGTCTCGATACCTCTAGAGAAACTGTGGTCTAGTGGTTAAGTGGTTAAAACTCTACACCGGTAGATACTTGATTCGAATCTCCGAAGGCGCAAGTTTTACAAGATTAATGGAGGCAAGCTTATAAAAAAAATTTCCGGAGCAGGTGGAGCCGTTGATCGTGATCGTGGATGGATTCTCGTAGAATGGAGATAGTATTATCAGTAAAACTGTCCTTATAATAGTTTTCATAATCTGTATTAGCGTTTAAAAAAAAATTGTATGGAGCTAAAAAAGAAGGGTTGGCTGGTTTTTTACCCCCCCCCCTTTTATAATACTACTTATGTTTAATTCCACCCGAATTAATTTTCTTTGCTTAATTAAACCTCTAGGATTAAAACCTATAAAACGCGTTTAAGTTTTTTAGCTTCGTGTTTTACATAAACGTATTATCCAAAACGATTCGACCCGTGGCCTAACCTAAACCCGACCCAACCCGAAAGCTTACTAAAAACCGGACCGTAAGTGTACAATCGAACCATCGCAACCCAATTTAAACCAAAAATTAGGGTTCATACATCTTCTTCCCCAAATCGACATCTTCTCCTTCCTGCATCATTGACTGCGATTTCGTGAGAGAGAGAGAGGGTGTGAAACTCATATTAAGAGAGAAGAAGTACAGAGCAGACAATTTCGAGAGAGGATGAGCACATATTCTTCTGCGTCATCTCGCTTAACTCACCAGAGACAAATCACGGGTGTTCCATCGAGATTCTGGTGGTGGCATCTGCAAACATTGAAGATATGGTTCGAGATATGCATAAGAAGAGCATTGTGGGAGTTGGGATAATCGTTTTGGTTATAGGAGCAATAGGATTGTTTTGTGTCAAGTATTTGTGAGTGTTGTTCTGTTCGAATGTCTGTTTATTAATGGCTTTAGAAGTGTTCATGCTCAAGATGAACAAGTAGTAGCGATTATCTCTTGTTTGAGTCAAAACTTTATGTAGTACTTCTCTCTGTCCATCACTCTGTTAAGTGTTTCATGAAATAAAAAAAATTTGAATCTTTTAGAGTATATGACTCTTTTGTCCATCACCCAATCGGTTACAACAAAATCAATATGGAGCTATCGAATGAGGCTGTAAAGGAAGAAACAATTTTAAACAAGAACGTAATAGCTAACCAATGGTCAAGTTAGATTTAGCTATATGTGGCCAGTTGTGAACTCTAATGCTACATCTGTCTCTCTTTGTAGTTATGCTTTTACACACAGGGTGCAATTAAGACTGTTCTCACGACAACATGTTATCTTCTAATCTCTCTTTCTTTCTGTGCAAATATCACTTTCTTGCTCCCAAAGCCTGCAGTTAACGTGTTTGGTTTACAGGAGCTAGAAGACTGCAACACAAATAAATAAATAAAGGCTTTTATACTGTATTCAAGAATGCCAGGGGCATAGTTAGCAATACGATCACAATGCTATATGTCTGCAGTATGAGACATTTTCAAGTCTCATTGCACTAACAGAGACTTGACAAGACTCTAAAATCCACAAACCATAACATGTCTATGTCTGTTATCATGAGGTACGAGTACGGCAAAACACAAATCATAACATCTCTGTGGAGAACATTGTACGTATTGTGAAACACAAATCATAACATTGTACGAGTACGTATTGCAGGCGCATAGAGCCACTGGTTTGAAAATGAACTACAAACAATTTGTGATTATTTTTTTCCGTTTCATATATAAGTCAATAGCATGATGAACCTATTGGACAACAACACCAGACACGGAGGTGGCGTTGGTGAAGACACAAATAATGTGAGAAATGCAACTGATATTAATTAAAACACCATAAAACTTCAGTACAATAGACATCATCTGAGTTTGATTAAACCGATATTAATTAAAATACCATAAAACTTTAGTACAATAGACATCATCTGAGTTTGATTAAAACAGCACATAAACCCAATAAAACTTCACTAAAATAGACAGCATCCGAGTTTCATTTAAATAGAACTTCACAAATCTTGAGATGGTTGAGTTAGTACAATCAAATCTGCTCCTTGAAATGAACTTCCCATTCGATTTTGAGCCTGAGTAGAAATCTCGGACGATGTCTGAGAAGTGAAGAAATGTCATAAAATAGAGGAAACATGAGCATACTTCAAGAAATAATTTGATATAAATGAATACCTCAAAGTTTCTCGGCTTCTTCTTTGGATGGATCTTGCAACCTATGTAGTTGTGGCCTTCTACACCGCAGTTTGAACAATGTATCACCCGACCTGTCCTAGGCAATTTCATAACTTCTTTCTTATTCTTCTTCGGTGATTCATGCTTACCTTTGATTCTTTTTTTTATCTAGTTTGAGTTCTTCTTTCTTCCAGGTAAATCTGGTTCTGGAGGCTCGACAACTAGACGACAACTTCTCTTCAACCAGAATTGTGGTCCTCTTACAGGTTCCATGTTAGTCTCGTAATTGAGCTTCCAAATTTCAGTTGCGAACCATGAACTGACGTAGTCTTCAACTTCCAATCCTTCATTCAACATTGCTCCATAAGCATGCTCACATGGTATACCTAAAACGAGAGGAGATTATACACAAAAGGTAATGAAACACATATTACCTCAAGTTAATCAACGGAATATTGAGTTTCTTTCAAACCTGAGATTTGATACTTTCCACATGAACAAGTCTGATTCTTTAGATTCACAGCATAAGTATTGCCATAGAGTTTCACTTCATGAACACCATGAGTCGCAGGAATAGAGGTGCATTTGTCAGCTTTTTCCTTCTCAGCCGCCAATGTCTTTTTAACGAATTTCGAGTTCTTACTTCCCACTTATCTGCTTTAATCCATCTCTTGGCTATGCGAGCCATGGCCTGTCTGCGAATCATCTCCATCATAGGTATCATAGCCTTCGCTCGAGATTTAGTAATAGTTGCATTATAGGACTCAGTAGCATTGTTATCAATATCCTCGCAGAAGCTTCCAAGCTTGTAAAAAGCGAGACACCAAGTCTCGGGTTTTTCCTTCATCACATCGTCGTGTAAACTCTTACTATACACCAATAGCTTCCTACGGTTCTCCTCATACTCAGCCCGAGTATAACTTCATGCTAAATTTCAAACCATAGGTTTGATCAAATCCGTTTTTGTGTGCCCCTTACTCTTAAGGTTCTCCACTATGTGTTTAACACTTTTATATGCTCAGCATATGGTAACTCCGCTTCGACAGCAGAGATAAGTCCCTGAAACAGAAAAAAATCGTAAAAATTATGAATCGTATATGACCTAAAATCGTACAAGCCATAACCAAACAAAATAGTACCTTAGCTCTATCCGAGATGATAACTATTCCATCACCATTCCAAAGACCTAAGTCTTGCTTAATGAGCTGCACAAACCATAACCAATTTGGTCCATTCTCTTTTATACCAAAGCCCAAGCAACTGGATAAATCTGATTGTTTGCATCATGTCCTACAGCAGTAAGCTACACTCCTTTAACGGCAGCTTTCAAAAATGTGCCATCAAGACCAATTATTGGACGACACGACCCAATAAAACTTCTTCTTAAAGCTTCAATACAGACATAGAACCGATCAAACGCATCTTCTTTAGCAGCATTAGGATAAGCTTCAACTATGACATTAGAACCCGGATTAGTGAACATTATCTCCTCTGCATATCCACGTAAATGGGCAAACTGATCTGCATACACCCTTTCAAGCCATTTCAGAGCGAGAATTGGCATTGATCTCTCGTACTAGTGATTTTCCACTTCTCTTTGATAAGACTTTGATTTCTACATGCATACCTTTCCTCGGTTCTTCCCTCAGCTTGTCCATGAATAGATTCGCAATCACTGGACTCTTCAGAAGCTTGCATTTTGCATTCCGGCTGCAACAATGAGAGTCATACCTAGTCTTCACAACCCACATTTTACTTGGTTCGTCATAAGAACAGAAGACTCTCCATTTGCGTTTCCTAACAATGCCACATTTAAAAGAAATCTTATTCTTATCCCACCTATCTTGCTTAATATTCCTTCTCAATGCATACTCTAACACGGCTTGTCTGAATTGATAACCAGTATAGAACTTTGCTCCTAACTCTAACATATCTTGCTTCTTCTTACCCATTCTTCGTTTTTTCAAATCAAAGTCATCTTCTTCTGCTTCATCGTCGCTATGTGGAATACTGTATCTCGACCTAAACTCCTCATCAAAAAAATCAGCAACATCTTCTTCGATTTCATATTCATAGCGATCCGTTAGAACTCCTCTTCTTCTACATTTTCCTATGGTTCCATATCTTCCTCTACATTCTCTTCTGGTTCTTTGTCCTCATCAACATTCTCCTCTCCTTCAGCAATGTCCCTAAAGCATCATAAATATTTTGGATTACATATCTGCATAATATATCAAAATTTCACAGAAAATTATGGAAACGCCATTACCTAACAATAACCGCTCTATCTTCTACATCAATTATGCCATCTCCCTCTCCCTCCATTGCACCAGAATTGACGTGTTTCACAGACTTTGATGGGTTAGAGAAAATGGCGATGGAGATTGTTTGGAGAAGAAGAAGGGGCCATGAAGAAGACACCAAAAGCCCTAGTTTTTTATATAACGTAACAATTAGGAAAGCTGGTATAGGGTGGTTATGTTCCGGTATATTTTAAGTGGTCGGTTTTACTTGATTAGATTGGGTAAGTGTCGGTTTTATAAATGTTGGTATGGGTCGAATGGTTATTAAGGCTGGTGTTGGTGCTGGATTTCCCTCTAAGAAATCCGGTCCATAAACAAACCAAACAAAGGCCAATAATCATGAGACCGTTCCATAATCAAGACAGAGAGATCGACCATTATCCTTTGTTGGGCCCATACGATTGACATCTTGACAAGGCCCAAGCAACGCCGAAGTAAGAGGTGATCGAGCTCGAGCTCGGTAGGAGACGACGCGGAGATAGAGCAACCTGGTCTTCGTCGGTTCAACTAATTTCCGCAAATCCAAGAGATCGTTATCACAGCGAGGCCGAAATATCATAACAAGAAGATCAAAGTCGATATTATTTAAAGAAGAAGTGGCGATTCATTCAAGACATTCCAACCATAATCAAGAACACTTCGACTAGATAGCTCGATTATCATACTTTGTACTCTCTATTCTATTGTGTTTGTTCTATCTCGGTGATCAATCTCAATCAAGTCTTTAATTCATAGGAAATCTATACCATTTCTATATCCAAAAGTCCAAATCCACGATTACAAGTTCTTAGTGTGAATCTCAGATCTCACATTTGGCGCCGACTATGGGGACTATCTATAGTTTTTCCTGTCTTAAGAATCAGATCCTAGATCCGATAGATCGAGATGAATCCCAACCAATCTGGCTCTCCCAGCGCCACACCACCAGTCGACCACCCTCAAACGGTCGACAACGTTCCTCAGAACACCACCGGGGTAAGAACCATGGGTCAGACTGATGGCGTGTTGACGAGCTCTGCCTCAGACTCCACGACTTCGGCACCAGCCGGCTCAGTCGCTCAAACGATCGCGACGAGCCAGACTCCGACAAATTTTTTGTCAGGAACTAACGATCCGAGCAGGAACTGGGTATGGATGAGAAACGATTCGACTTCCGCCCCTGGTTCAGGAGGCGGATCTGGAACGCTCAGGCCTAACTCGCCACTGCCTTCTTCTCCACAGCGACAAAGCCCAGACGACCTCGCTGAAATCCGCTCGATGTTGAACTTGTTGGTAAACCGACTGAGAAGCAACGAGGCAAACGCACGGGCCCAAGAGATCGCAAATCGTTCTCTGGCCGCGCAGCTCGATGAACAGGAACGGCGCATTAACGCCCGTCTTGAAGAGCTCGCTAGCCAAAACCAGGGGGTAGGTCAACGCGCTAAAGCCAAGGCTCGATGATCAGGAACGGCGCATTAACATTCGACTGAAGAGTGCTATACTCGAGCTAAAGCCAAGGCTCAAAAGCGAGAGTCCAAAAACAAATAAGAATCAGAAGTCTAGGAGGAAAATCCATCTGACAAAAAGGAAAGTAAGCAGACCAAAGAGTCAAACACCAAAAAGTCTTCTCAGAACAAACGAGAACGGTCTAAGGAGCCAGAATCTCCCTAAACCCTCCCTCAGGGGTCGCGAAAGCGAGTGAGGTCATTCTCGGCGAACGCAGCTTGTGTGGCACCCCAGGAGTCTCGGCGCTATCTCCCCCTCTAGCTCCCATTAAGAGTTTACGCTCACGAATCAATCTCCCTCGCCTCTGCGGGGGGGGGGGGGTGTACGGGCCATATCCCCTAAACGAGTCAACTTCATCTTCGGTGGCTCCAAGCTATGCCGAGACTCGGTCAATTCAATCAAAGCTCTTCAAAGAAGAGTCGAGACTGACAAAGAAGGGAAAATCCCAATGTTAGGTCCAGACCATGAAATCACTTTCCACGAGAGCGAGACAAACAATCTTGACAAACCTCACGACGATGCTCTCCTCGTTTGTCTAGTAGTTGGAGATGTCGAACTCTCGAGGATAATGATCGATACAGGAAGTTCGGTGGATGTCCTCTTTTACGACGCATTCAAAAAGATGGAGTTCAACGACTCCGAGATCGTCGAGGAACAGACACCGTTGGTAGGGTTTGCTGGCTAAACAAAATATTCAATGGGCTCTGTCTTCGCCCCAGTAATAGCTGGAGGAGTTCGAAGAATGACAGAGTTCGTCGTAGTAGATCGACCAGCTCCCTACAACACAATTCTAGGTCGACCGTGGATATACGACATGAAAGCGGTACCATCGACCTACCATCAATGCGTGAAATTTCCAACTCCGAAAGGAGTAAAAACCATTTACGGAAGTCAAGAGATTTCCCGTAATTGCTATATGAACGGGTACAAGCAGATCGAGAAATCCTATGCGTAGCAATTACAGAAAGAGGAAGAGCTCGCCACTATGCAAACCAAAGGGTCGAACGACCCAAGCCAAAAAGGACCTCCAAAGGACCTCACAACCCATGCTTGCATAGATGACGCTCATCCTGAAAGACTTGTCGGCATTGGAATTGACCAATCGGAGCCAGTTAAAAATGAACTGATCTCTTTCCTTAATCAGAACGTCGACTCCTTTGCCTAGTCTTCAACAGACATGAAAGGGATCAACATCGACGTAACCAGCCACGAGCTGAATGTCGACCCAACTTACAAACCGGTAAGACAAAAACGTTGAAAACTTGGCCCGGAGCGAGCTCAAGCCGTCAACGACGAGGTCGATCGATTACTGAAAATCGGATTGATCAGAGAGGTCAAATACCCCGACTGGCCTGCAAACCCCGTAGTGGTCAAGAAAAAGAACGGGAAGTGGAGAGTCTGTGTATATTTTACAGACCTCAACAAAGCATGTCCGAAGGACAGCTTCCCACTCCCACACATCGACCGGCTGGTCGAAGCCACCGCTGGACACCAACTACTGTCCTTCATGGATGCCTTCTCGGGGTACAACCAAATACTAATGAACCCCTAGGACCAATAAAAGACTTCGTTCATCACTACAAAAAAACTGGGCATTGATAGCACATGAAGATAGCACGATTTCCGTAAGTGTTATTGTAAGACTTCTCGGGGCACGTACTGCTACAAAGTCATGCCTTTCGGACTAAAAAATGCAGGAGCAACTTACCAACGCCTCGTCAACAAGATGTTTTCAGGACTCCTGGGTAAAACTATGGAAGTCTACATTGACGATATGCTGGTCAAATCTTACAGGTATGAGGATCATATCCCCCAACTAAAAGAATGATTTATCATTCTCAATAAATACGGGATGAAACTCAACCCAGCGAAGTGCACATTCGGGGTCCCATCAGGAGAATTCCTTGGTTACTTAGTAACCGAAAGAGGGATCGAAGTGAATCCTAAACAAATTGCGACGTTTATGGAGATGAAATCTCCCAAAACAATGCGAGAAATCCAGCGCCTGACTGGCAAAATAGCTGCTTTGAACCGCTTCATCTCGAGGTCGACTGATAAATGTCTATCCTTCTATCACTTGCTCAAAGCGAACAATAAGTTCCTCTGGAACGAAAATTGCGAAGAAGCGTTCGCCCAGCTCAAGTCTTATCTAAGTGAACCACCTATACTGGCGAAACCAATCGAAGGGGAACCCCTCTACCTCTACCTAGCTGTTTCTACGGCAGCAGTGAGTGGAGTTCTGGTTCGCGAAGAACAAAACGAACAACGGCCGGTGTATTACATCAGTAAGACCTTAATCGATGCTGAAACCAGATACCCCGCCATGGAAAAACTCGCTTTAGCATTGGTGACATCGGCTCGGAAACTCCGACCATACTTCCAATCGCACTCAATCATAGTAATGACTTCTCAACCACTGAGAACCATACTTCACAGTCCGAGCCAGTTAGTTCGACTGGTCAAATGGGCTATCGAACTCAGCGAGTACGACATCGAGTTCAAAGCTCGGACGTGCTTAAAAGCACAAGTACTGGCTGATTTCATAATCGAACTCCCTCCAACCATCGAACTCGACCCAACTTCCGCCAAGAGATGGAAACTCCACTTCGATGGAGCTTCCTCGAGGCAAGGATACGGGGTCGGAGTAAAATTGGTCTCCCCCACGGGAGAAGTATTAGAATAGTCATTCAGGCTAGGTTTTGCCGCATCAAATAACCGGGCTCAGACTAGCAATAGCAATAGGAAGCGTTAATAGCCGGGCTCAGACTAGCAATAGCAATAGGAGCCCGAGAAGTAGACGCTTTCAGTGATTCTCAATTGGTCACGAGCCAATATCATGGCGTCTACGAGGCCAAAGATGAACGCATGGAAGGATATCTGCGGGTAGTCCACACCCTCGCCGACCAGATCGAATTCTTTGATCTAACATGGATCCCGCGAGGGGAAAACACCGCAGCCGACGCCTTAGCCGCGTTGGCATCAACATCAGATCCTAACCTCAAAAGGATCATACCAGTCGAGGGGATCGAAAAACCAAGTATCAACATAACCCTAAAAGCTCTATCCTTGAAAGAGGACGAGCCCACCAGAAAGGAGGACGTCGAACACAAGGAACACCCCATGGATACTAGTCGCGACATCATTGAGATCGATGATGATCTTGACCCAAGAAATGTCGTGTACGTCGCGAACATTCCTGATGGACCAATCCAAACCACATCCACTAGTCAGGGACCCGAGCCCAACGATGAAGAAGATTGGAGAACTCCGATCATCCGATACATAACAAACGGCGAAGTCCCTGACGACAAATGGGAAGTGCGAAAACTCAAGACGCATAGTGCAAGGTACTGTGTCATGCAAGGAGATCTTTTTCAAAGAAGTCTCTCTGGACCTTACCTCAAATGCCTCGATAAGAAGCAAGCCCTAGCTGTGATCACACGAGCCCATGACGGATCATGTGGAAGCCATTCCGGAGGACGAGCTCTGGCCATACGAATCAAAAGGCAAGGCTATTTCTGGCCAACAATGGCCACCGAATGCGAATCTTTTTCCAGCAAATGCGACAAATGCCAAAAGCATGCCCCGATTATCCACCAAGCATCGGAGAAACTTTCCTCTATCTCATCGCCATACCCATTCATGCGATGGGGAATGGACATCGTGGGACCTTTAGTCGCATCCGGCAAAAAGAAAGCTACACACCTATTAGTGATGACAGACTACTTCACTAAGTAGATTGAAGCGGAATCATACCAAAAGGTTAAAGACGTTCATGTTAAGGAGTTCGTCTGGCGAAACATCGTGTGCCGACATGGACTACCCCACGATATCTTCACCGATAACGGATCACAATTCATATCAAACATGTTCAAAGAGTTCTGTAGAACCTAGAACATAAAGCTTACCTACTCAACGCCCCATTATCCTCAAGGAAACGGACTGGCGGAAGCAGCTAATAAAGCGATCATGAACAGCCTTAAGAAAATACTCAATTAGTGCAAAACAAGCTGGAGCGATCAGCTCCCAGCCGTACTCTGGGCTTACCGGACTACCCCCCGCAAATCCACTGGCGAGACCCCCTTCTCGCTAGCTTATGGAATCGAGGCAGTAGTACCAGCCGAAATCCTCGTGTCAAGCATCCTCAAAGAAGAATGCCCACGACAAGAGGAACTTAACAACAAGATTATAACGGACGAGCTTGATCTCGTCGACGAAAGGAGGAATCTCGCATTAGCTCGAATCCAGAACTACCAACAAGCCGCAGCTCGCTACTATGATTCCAGAATTAAAACTCGAAGGTTTCAAGTAGGGGAGCTCGTCTTACGGAAAGTGTTCGACCATAAAAAGGAAGAACACGCTGGAAAGTTAGGAGCAAAGTGGGAAGGTCCTTACCAGGTCACTGATGTTGTGAAGGACGGGGTATACCGACTCAAGTCGGTGGAAACCCAGAAACCTTAACTACGACCCTGGAACATCATTAACCTCAAAAAGTACTTTCACTTAAAGTACGCAACATAATCGAACTACGAAATGGCTTGATCCCCTTAAAAGGGTACATAGGCAGCTTGACCCCGAGCGCAGCCACCCCCTCCCCAACACAAAGCTCTTGCCGAGCTCGATAACTTCAAACGAAGTTGTACTAGCTTATCTTTGTGAAATCAAAATAAGTCTCTCGATCAATGTCTCTTTCCGTTGTAAAAGTTAGAGTCGTCGCGAAATACTTCGCCATTACATTTTACCAAGTGATATGAAACTATATCTTCAAAAATTAAAGTGATATGAAATTATCTCTTCAGAAACAAACGATATTAAATTATCCCTTCAAGGCGACCTGAAATGGCCTCTCCCAAAATCAAGCGATATGAAATTATCTCTTCAAACCTAAGCGACCTGAAACGGTCTCTTCTAAACAAGTGATATGAAATTATCCCTTCAAACAAGCGACCTGAAACGGTCCCTTCAAAATTGAACGATCTAAAATGATCGTCCCAAAAAAAAGCGACTTGAAACGGTCCTGTCAAAGTCAGAACAATCTGAAATGATCCTTCAAAAACTCAAAATTCTTCCAACCTTATATGGATTAGAAGATTTGGGGGGCTACCCCCTCCCTCCAAGCCAAAACAATGAGGTCGAGTCTACATCAAGACAGATAAAACGAGACAGTTGTTCACGCAAAACGACCTCCGCATACACTCAAAACGAATCTATATAAACTTACTTCGACTCGTCGTACACTTAAAAATACTTTATATCTGCAGATTCGACGAAAAGCTCGAACTTTACATCTCGAAAGAAGCTGTACCTTGAACAAATCTTGAAGAAGAGCTCGAGCTCAAATACAATCAACCTAAAAGATTGTGAAAAAATCCCTAAGGCAAATCAGGCCGAACCATTTGTTCGATCCCTCTTTAGAGGTCCGAGCTATCGCGATAACCGATTCTTTGATAAGGCATTAAACAGTCAAATCTATGCTAAGGCATGAAAGATTGAAACAATTCATAAAGAAAAAGAGAGGACACGATGTCCTCAACTTCGAATAAAAAGCACATTCAAGGCAACACCCAAGTAAAGAAAAGCCCCCACGGGCAACGAAGGTTCGAAAAGAAAATTAAAGCCCTTTCGGGCAACAACAACAAAACATTTAAAACTGTTTTGACGGGGACGAAGCATCGTCCCCATCCTCCCCTTGGCCGTCTGCAGCTGCTCCATCCTCAAGGTGAACTTCAACTCCGTCGCTAACCCTTGAGCCGACTCCGGTCGGGAGGTTCGATCCATATTGATCAAGAGCAGGAGGGACCTGAGTCAGAGGGCGAGCCAGAATCACCGAGTCATCTGACATTGCCGGTAGATTCAGCTTGCTAATACTGAAATCAGAAACTACCGCGGCATTCATTTCCTCCGTCGCCAACCGTTTCTTCTCCGCGAGCTCGAGCACCTCCTTAGTCAAGTCCAGCTCGCCGGAAGCCAGCTCAGCAATGAGCGCAATATTGGCCAAGGCCTCTTGGAGCCTGATCTCGGCGCTAGTAGCGACCTTCCGCTGGCCCTCCTTCACCTTAATTCCCTCGAGAATTTCGAGATACTGGCCATTAAGCCCCTTTTTCGCTTCGTGAGCGGCCACCTTCATGTCAAACTCCCGATCGGTAAGGGCTTTCTCCAGGTCAGCCTGACACTGCACAGCCCGCATGTCCGCGGCTCGACGGGCTTCGTCCGCTGCTTGGCTAGCCCCCTCCGCGGCCAAAGTCCGGTTCACGTCCACGTTCAGATTCTAAGTAAGGTCCTCCTCCTGTTCTCCAGGATCATAACACAGGACTCCACCCCATCGAACTTGACGAGCTGCTTCTTCAGCTCCTCCTCCCGAGCCAGGGCCCCTTGCAGCTGCGCTTTCAGGTCGTTTACTGTTTTCTTAATAGTCTCAAGCTCACTTGCTTGCGGTATTTCACGTAGCTCGCGCTCAGACCTAGCCGCGTACCTGTTCGCAGCCTCCAAAGCCTGCACAAAAAATAATAACGAATGCTAAGCGTAAAATAGGTCAAAGAAGCGAAAAGAAGAAACCATTACCTTCCCAGCGGCCGCCATCATCTTGGTGTAAGAGTCGCCGAGAGCCATATCCCCAACAGCTGGGAGCTGGACGCCTACGGGCTTAAAATGCCTCAGCAAATAGGCCACACCCTTTGGATCATCCGCAATCGGACATTCCTTCTGGTGCTTGAAACGCCAGTTGAAAGAGCCGGAGGACCCGGAAGAGGCGGGCCTCGCCTCCACGCCTTGGCTCGGCCTCTTTGAGCTCACCTCCGCGTTGGTCCTTTGACGCTTCGCTGCAGGAGGAGGAGGGCCACCCCGACTCCGACCGTTTGATCCCCTCTAGCCGTTTGACCGAGAGTCGCAAAAAGCATGCTCCCCGGGCGGGACCTGGGCTAGTTCCTGCCCGGTCGAAGAGGGAGGTAAATCCTCCGCCTCCATGTTCGCCTCCCCGGAACCTGTAGCCGGAGGAAGAGAGATTTGAACAGGGTTAGGAGGAGGGATCGAGGGAGGGGGAGGAAGAGTTTCGCCCATTGCGAAAAGGAGGGCGTTACTCAAGTATCCGGTCTTCATTTTCCTCGCCAGATCAACGGGATCCTTCCCGTTCCTACGGCTGCTCGACCTTCGGGACATCTTTTCGAAAGAAGGAGTACTAGCGGTAGAGCTGTCGTCCGAAACAAGTCGATCTGAGGACAAAACGGACTCGAGTCAGTTCTTTTTTTTAAAAAAAAAAGAGAGAGAAGAGATATACAGTACTAGAAACGTTCGCACGAAACAACCAGGATACTTACTTTCTCCAGTCTGCTCGGCGATCTGAAGCGAAGCCTGAACAACTCGAGTAGAAGTGGGCTGGTGAGGGGAGCGCGACTCGTTTTGCGAAAGTTGAGGTTGGTACGAAAGAGGCCGTCGGGCTGCCGGACCTAAAGCAGCTCGAATTCGTTGGTCTGAAAAGCTAGACCAACGGATATCTCCTCTCCGGAGACGAGCAATTAATCTCGATGTGATTGGGTTCAGAGGTAACGATTCAGGAGCCTCTACAAAGAAAAACAAAAAAAAATATGTGTAAGCAAATGGCTCGATATTAAGAACACCGAAGCAGTCAAGAGAAATGATAAACCATAAGAGCTAACCAACGCTGGTCGTCCATCTTGTCGGGATAACCGAGTAATCGAAGTCCTCGACCGAATGATGGTAGATCCTAAAGAAAAATTACTTATTCTTCCACGCATCCCTCGTCGGGATCTCCTCGAGGATCTTCCCATGACGAGGAGAGAGGTAGTAAGTACCGGAAAAACGAGTGTTATGTTTTATCGAACACCCTTATCAATTCCAATGCCATCCTCGACGGCTCTAACCCTGATTCCGATAACATAACGGATAAAATTAGGGGTCATCTAATGAAAAGCCAGCTGAAGCTGGGCTAGAACCCACGAGATAATGCGAGGGATTGGGAAAAACAATCCGCATTTGTCGAAGTAGGTGTAAGAGGCGCAACAATAGCCCTCTACAGCAGTTTCCGGCGACATCGCCGGAGACGGGACGATTATTTCTACCCCCGTAGGGATCTGGCACTTCAACCGCAACCGTTGTATATGGTCCACGGTCAATCTGGACGGCGGATGCGGACCAAATGATCCCGCCGCCGCACTTGTACTCGCCCTGGTCATATCCTTCCGAGCCATAATGGTCGATGTATCGAAATTTCTTTTATTCAAAGAAAAAGAAAACCAAATAGAAGATATAAAGAGAGAGGAGTTTTGGAATAACAGTAAAAGGAACAAGACTGAGAGATGAAAATGCTAAAGTAAGGAAGAAGAATTTAACTTGTCGATTTGTAGTGCGAGCAGTAATGGAAATCGTGCTAGGTAACTTCTCCTTTTAAGCCAAATCGTGCACCTCCTCCCTCGAGATCCGCGGGATCTTTCGTATCATACAATCTCAACCGCTCGATTTAAAGTTTGAAAATGATTACAAAATATCGAGACAGTTAGGATCCTTCGATCTCTGATGATCTTGACCGTTGATACGTGATCTACGGTCAGGAGCAAGCGGCTGATGATTAACTCACATCCGCATAGATCGAGGCCGATAATATTTATCGGACTCGGGAGATCTCAACCGTTGACGATTGACCAGATCGACGGCAGATAAAGTTATTCTCTGGATAACTTGAGTTGAGATAACACACGCGCTACAGATAGATCAATTCAATCCACGCGCTCGGTTTTAACCGTCCGATTATAACAAGATCCAAAGATGAAGCCGAGATGATTATTAGGGTTTCTGACACCCGGGGTGCACGCGCGTCTTCTCAAGAACGTCCACCGCCCATAAACCTCGACTTGTCGAAATTAATGGGCTGGGGGGCTATTGTTGGTGCTGGATTTCCCTCTAAGAAATCCGGCCCATAAACAAACCAAACAAAGGCCCATAATCATGAGCCCGTTCCATAATCAAGACAGAGAGATTGACCGTTATCCTTTGTTGGGCCCATACGATTGACATCTTGACAAGGCCCAAGCAACGCCGAAGTAAGAGGTGATCGAGCTCGAGCTCGGTAGGAGACGACACGGAGATAGAACAACCTGGTCTTCGTCAGTTCAACTGATTTCCGCAAATCCAAGAGATCGTTATCACGGCGAGGCTGAAATATCGGAACAAGAAGATCAAAGTCGAGAGTATTTAAAGAAGAAGTGGCGATTCATTCAAGACATTCCAACCCTACTCAAGAACACTTCGACTAGATAGCTCGATTATCATACTTTGTACTCTCTATTCGATTGTGTTTGTTCTATCTCGACGATCAATCTCAATCAAGTCTTTGATTCATAGGAAATCTATACCATTTCTATATCCAAAAGTCCAAATCCACGATTACAAATTCTTAGTATGAATCTCATATCTCACAGCTGGGCTGGTTCCACAAATGGGTCGGGTTTCTCGGCAATCGGTTTTTTAAACGCGGTTTTAAATTTTATAATCGCAATTGGTAAACTTAATGAAATATGTTTAATTACGCAAGTAAAAAAAAAATTCGGGTATAATTATGCACTTACGTAATAATTCGGCGGGAAAAACCAAGAACTGGATAGTTCAGAGGAAAAACCGCAGAAGCTGTATTATAGGGGAAAAACCAAATACACTGAAAAAAGAAAGAAAATAAAGATTGTTAACTTAAAAGGAAAAGAAGAGGGGTCAGAAAATAAAAATTAAAGGGGTCATTTGATAAAATCTTGAATAAATAAAATGAAATTTTAAAAGATCAATGGGTCAACTGATCTCCCACTCCTCAAAGTGGCTCCGCCCCTGTAAACATATATTGTTTTCTGAAAGTTTTATATACCGATTTTGTAATCTCGATATAAAAGTAGTGGGATTATTTTCTGAAAAACTACAATTTATGAAATATATAAATTGGTATACTGTATCTTATTCAATGCATCATTTTAATGCTTACTTGCATAAATTTTGGTTGGTGCAGTTTGAAAAAGAAAGTTTATATTAGAAAATATGTTCATATACGTTTTGTTAGTTTTATTAAATAGATGCTAGATTATAAGGATTCTTAATTCTCAGTTAAAAACCCTGTCACAATTTTGTTCAGTTATTTGTAAAAATTGATTTTAAATTTTTTTAATGTAACGCCTTGACCGCCTCGTCTGTGGGCCCCACGTCCGCTCGTTCGGCATGTTAGTCCATCTCGTCCGACGGTCGGTTTGTTATTTTTGGGAGACTTTAAAGACTTGATTTATTGTTCCTGCAATCACCACACGATCTTTCCACGTGTTTTTCCCTCACTCGCACGATATCATGAGTCACTTTCCAATAGATCACCCATCCTTTGCTCCAGTTTAAGCACGCTTAACTCTGGAGTTTTTTATGTACAAGTGACCAAAAAGATAAGTGCACTTTGGTGACATAGGTAGTCAAATCAATTCTTTTAAGACGCATTTCATATACCGCAAACCGGGATGTTACAATTCACCCCCTCTCACAGAGCGCAACGCCCTCGTTGCGTACCATGATCATTATCCTTGATGGTGTGAGACCTCATTGATTTCACACGCGCCCTCGGATTTGGCTCTAATACCACTTGTAACGCCCCGACCACCCACGTCCGTGGACCCCACGCTCGCTCACTCGACATGTGGGCCCACCCTCGTCTGACGGCCGGTTTGTTATTTTTGGGATGCTTTAAAGACTTGATTTACAGTATCTGCAATCACCACACGATCTTTCCACGTATTTGCTATCACTCGCACGATACCGTGAGTCACTTTCCAGTATGTTACCTATCCTTTGACTACTCCAGCTTAAGCACGCTTAACTCTGAAAATTTTTCTGGACAAGTGACCGAAAAAATAAGTGCACTTTGGTGACATAGATAGCCAAATCAATTCTTTTAAACCTTTTTGCATATACTATAAATCGGGATATTACATTTAAAGCAATCGAAATGCGAAGTTAGTGGTTTGTAACAGTATTCTGGTTTGTCACCGTATAAATTCATATCTAGTCAACCACTATAGTTGCTAACATTATTAAAACCCCATTGGATTCTCTCTCGCACCTTGAACGAGGCTACAGTACCGTCATCTCCGATTCTTCTCCGGCGGCTGGCGTGGGTCGCCGTTGCCGCCGGAGGAAGCCCCTCTGTGGAGATCCTTCTTTCTCCGGTCCTTTCTTTGGTCTTTACTCCAGCATCTCCTCATCCTCTTCTCTGGAGGTTTCGCTTCCACGAGCCATGGCTCTTCCGGTTTTGATGCAGGCGGTGGTTCCCGGGGTGAAGGTGGGCTCCGGTGGTTGCGTTGTCTGTCTGGTGAAAGGTCGTGTCGGTGCTCCCCTTGTTCGTGCCGATGTCGTCCTCTTACCGCGGTGCTTTTGGTGTTCCCCGGCGAGTGTTTGGTTAACGTAGATCTCCTCCGATGGCTGTGACGAGTGTGTCTCCTGGTCAAGCCCGATCGGTTTCTTCATGGTGAGCCACTTGCAATCTTCCTATTTAAAGTCCAGATCTGACTTCATCGGCAGTGCGGAGTGCTTTGGAACCTCGTCATGCATCTCGTCGATGGCTGTAGTCTGGTCGACGGTGGTTTTTGGGTTCGTAAAACGGTGGATCCATGGCGTCGGTCCTGTGACGTCATGGTGGCTGGGGCTGATGCGATTACGGTGGTCTTTGAAAGTCTTCCGATGAAGCTCGTCATCGCCAGTTCGTCCCTCATCTCATCCTTCCCGATCTGAGTTTGCTGGTGTTTGTTTGTTGAAGTCGTTTTTAAGGCTTTGATTTTGGTATTTCTAGGGTTTCTTAACTTCTTGTGTTTTCAGATCTGAGTTTTCTATCAACAAGATTCTTTTCGGCTTTTGCTACGGGCTATCTTGTCGTCTTTACACCTTAATTCTTGCTGCAAGGTCTGGATCTTCATGATCTTCGGTGTGACTAGGTCACAATCCTTCTGGTATTGTTCGGTGTTTTGTGTATTTGATTATCTTGGAGAGATAAATATCTCTCTTTGTTTAAGCTTATGGTCGATCCTTAATTTGGATTAAACCACATGGAAAATCTGGATCCTTTTGATCTTCGGTTTCCTGGTTTTGATAGTCCAATGTTTCGACTTGAGTTGATGTTCATTGTGTCTGGTGTTTTTTCTGGTTTGTTGTTTGCGTTTTAATGGGGAATGCTTTCAATCCTATATATCTCTGGTTTGTAATCGTCAATCAAGGTTCCCGGCGGTAGTTCTATAGAAGCTAATCTGGAGAAAGTTGATAAAAGACGTTTGAAGAAGAAACTTATCTCACTTACGAGTATTCTCGTTGATAAAGGTATTGGAAGTCAAAATATTGGAAGGCCGCCTGCTAGTGTAGGCTCGGGAACATCCTAATTTTACTTCGTCTCAAAAATCCTTTTGTATGTTATCGCTATTGTATCATGGTTTATTGTCTTCACCCATATGCGGGTGAGAAAGATCAATAGCTTCTGATAATTTCATACATCGAACTTCTTCAATGATATAATTGTACCAAATCAGAAATAATAAAACAGCGTTAAAAAAAAAAAAATTCATATCTAGTTAAGAAGGAATGTGAATTGTTGATATTTTGGTTTTTAAAAAAAAATAGTTATGACAGATTCATTAAAATGGTCGTGGTCTGAAAGCTTGGACACTTATCTTCTGTTCCTTTGGACCAGTTGCGGATGTAAGGAGATCCATCCAGCTGCATCTTGGCTATACACTGCCCCACTTTTTAAGTCGGTCAGCCGCATCTAAGGGGAGCCATAACAGTTGTGATAAGATTTGGAATGTAAACGAAATTAAAAATGACATTTAGATATCAAGCATGTTCTTTTAGCTGCCGCTGCGTCTTTTACTGCGGCATTTTTCCGAGACCTAAAATTAGAGTTTGTTACAGTCTTTTCTGCCGCTGCGTTTAAGTTTTAGGCAGTTTCTTTATGTTTTGGTTTGTTTCCGGTGCTGCTGATTTCTCCGGCGGTCATTTAAAGTAAAACAAGCGTCAGCTACTTTTTTTTTTTACACGTTTCTTTGCCGCTATGTCTTAAATTATTTAAAAAATCAGGGTTATTTTTTTGGCCGCTAGCGGCAGCTAAAAGAACTCGCTAATCATCTGATTAAAATGCTGTTTCAGCATTTATAAGCTGATACAAAACGTTATAAAAAGACAAAAAAAAATTATTTATATTAGCTGAGCAAGAAAGTTTCATCTGTTTACTACTCCAGTCTAGTATTATGATAAGTATATTTGTTTCTAGTACTTTTAAATGCAAACTTTTTAATGACATTGATTATTCTAGTTGACAAAAAAAAACCACATTGATTACACTGACCAAACAAATTACACTGATCGCGCCAGAAACAAAAATATCTTAATCTCTTTTTTTGTCAAAAATAAAATATCTTAACATATTGGTACTTTTTGCGAGCTGGCATGATTAGCAGGTGCAACTTAATTTTCTTTGTCGCATTCATTGGGTTTATTAGTGGCCTCTTGTTTACAATTCTCCGATGTCATTAAAACCATATCGAATTTATTCTCATAAACCGGCACTGTAGTATCCTTAAAGAAAATTTACATGCCTGAAACTTTATACAAATATATAAATGTGCATCGTATATACGTATATTTTTTATTCATAATATTTACATTGATAGAAAATGGGTTACGTTTGTATGCCGGACGAATAGATTTTGTCGGTTATGGCTTTCCTTAAATTTTAGGACTAGTTCCCGGGGAAAAAATCAGATTCGACTGCCCGTTCACCCGACCTTATAATTTGATTTGTATCTTTATCTGATTAATATAAGTAAAATAGATTATGTGATCAGGCAAAAACAAAAAGAAAATGGGTTTTTTTTTAAAATATATTATATTATATTTAACTTAATTGATCTAAAACTGGGAATCAAACCGGAATTACAACCAAAACGTCCTAAACCAAAAGATTGAACCTAAAACCCTAATAAACCGAAGCAGGAGCCATCAAACCGGATCAAAAATTTACAGATTTGCCCTCGCCACACTTTAGGGTCAGACTGTCTCTGACATCGCCGCCGGCGGATACAAGCCGGAGAAATTTGCGGTGCATGATGGTACCCTTCTACGCGACTTGAAGATCCGACTCCTAGCCGACTTTCCGGCGCCGTCAGCCCTGCATCCTCTATCCGTCTCCCAGAAAACATGTCTTCCTCAAAATCCTTCGGACTCGCCCGGTGGAGCCGCTATCGGCAAACTCTGATGGCAAGCTTCCTCCGCAACCTTCGACCGACGACTAGCATATCCTCTCTGGTCTTTTCAAAGAACTTTTCCCCTCTAGAAAATGGGTTATTTGTTATTTGAATGTTGGGATGGAATGCAACTAAGATCCGTCGTGTCTTCTCTGCTATGATCATGAAGAATCGCGTAAACATTTATTCTTTGCATTCAGTTACTCAACACATATAATGGAATCTCAATCAAAAGGATTGATTCGACGTTATTACACAAATGTATGTGACGACATTGTTACCTTGGCTATGGAATCATTGGTTAAAAACAGAACAATTCCTCCATATATACACTATGGTAGTTTCAGTTCACTCAATTTAGAAAGAATGAAACTCTCGTAAGCATGGGAATCAGTCGCAAGATCACAAAGTGATGATTCGCTTCATAGATAAGGGAGTCCGGAACAAGCTAATGGCAATGCATTCAGAAGGTGTGTGAAGGATATGAGGATAGTTTGGAGGTTTGGGTTGGCACACGAACTCTTAATTAGAATTAGTTTCCATTCTTTTGCATTAGATGTAAAAAGTTTTTTTGGACTGAGTATAAATTTACATACATTAAAAAAAGTTTATATTCCAAGCTGCACGATCCTATTATTCGAACTCTAGAAACTGAAAAAGAAAGTTCTACTATTTCTTACTTTTGATACACATGGATATGTACTTACATGTTTGCTTCACATCAACAACCATTTATAAAAACAAACTTTTTAAAATAGTGTCATAATTCTTCGAATATATATAGTGTTGATTTGATTATTTTTGTCAATGGACATCGACGTGGTATCACTGCATTAGCATCCATTTTCTATTGTTTTCGATAATGCATACAAGCCAACTTCACATGATAGTGTCCATCGTCCACAATTTTAGCATCAAATTAATACAAAAATAAATTGAAATTATTTTATTTTTACTACTTTTATATAATTATAAACATTTATTTGGAGAAGAAATTAAATTATAAAATTGTTCTCTTCGTTTTAAAAGGTCAAATTTCCAAATTTACCCCTGAAAACTCACGGGACGCACTTCTTCTTCGCGAACCCAAACCTGTCATTCTCCAAATCGTATTCCACGTGATAGTTCTGTTGCTGAAAACTTCCGAGAATTATCGCCGGACCACTCCGGCTACCGGTGGGACTGACGGTGTTATCGGAAACAACCGTTAGACAGACGTTATCAGCGCTTCCGACGAGCGTTAAGTAGTTAGATAACGGCAATTCCATTTTTGCTCCACCTTTGAACTCAAAGATTAACTCCGGCACCGTCACTGATTCCTTGCCGGCGATATTGAAGCACGGTCCAAGTCCGGTGATCTTCTCCAAGTCTTTTTCTCGGCTGTAATTAGACATCTGCATCGCGAATTCTTCAGCAACGAGCTCGAAAACGGGTCGATCCATGAAAGTGAATGTGGATCCGGAATCGACGATAGTTCCTCCGTTTCCATCGGTTCTGGGCGCGAGGAACTTGTAGGGAATCTTCACGCGCTTGCTTCCGACGAAGATTCGCCGGAGATTGAGGTAGTAGTACTCGAGAAAGGCCGTGTTGGAGACATTGGGGTTGTTTCGAAACGGCGTGTAGCTGAGACCCGGAGATTTCGTCCCGGAATTATGACCCGAACCGGTATCCAGATCGAGATCAGTGCTCACGTCGGTATCGTCGAATCGACGGGAAATCAAGCAATGCGAAAATCTTTTGAGTTTCATCTGCGCAGGGAGAGATTCGGGTCCTCGTCCAAACCCGGCGATACCAGCGGGTTGTCGGGTTGAGAGAATAGAGCATCCGACGACGAAATCGGGTACGGTTAGATCCGGAAAATCAAGCTTCTCGGATAGCAAAAGCCCAGCCGTTGATCCTAATCCGTATTGGAGAATGTACGGCGGACAAGCGACGGTGCAATTGCGGGTATTCGGGTCACATCCTCTGCATTTAACATTGGGTCCGAATAGAAGCTGGCATTTCGGATTCTGACACCCGATAACCCGTGACGTGGTAGAGTCCTTGGGGATAAATCTAGGGATCTTAGTCGGATCCTGACCGGCGAAATTGCAACCGGAGCAGAGATACCTCGAGGTACAAGGGAACCAGACGAGGCTGCTTCCCGTATCGAAAACGAAGGGGATTGTCTGCGACGGCGTGCCGAAGCTGAGTGAGACGGAATATCCGCCGTAGCCTTTAGCCGAAAGAGGGGATTTTACGACGGCGGCGGATGCAGAGGTTTTGGAGGAGAGAGCATCTTCGTCGGGCTTAATGGAGCTGGGTTGTTTGAGCTGTTGGGCTCTGGCGATGGAGGAATCGGCGAGACGGCGGATAGAGAGGTAAGGATCGTTGTTGGGTATTTGGTCCGTGTGGTGGGAGAGAGGGGAGAGAGGTAATTTGACGGCGGAGACGACGGAGAGGAAGATAAGGAAGAAGAAGAAGAGAGAAGCCATTTGTTTTGTGTTGCGCTGTTTAGGCTTGGTGGCTTATGGGTTAAGTAAGAAGAAGGAGAAGAAGGAGAAGAAGAAGACAAGGGAGTGTAAAGTGGAAAAAGAAGTGCAACGAATGGCAATAAAAAAGTAGAGAATCATGTTCGATCCCTGTGACTTTCTTCTTCCTTTTATAAAAAATAAAAATAAAAATCAATTACAAAATGTATCCGTCGTTAAGGAAACTTACCAGTACAAAAAAGTAAACCACACGTTGAAATGTATTTTTGTAGGTCGACATGATACGTACAAGATAGAGAGAAACCAGCCAATATTTGTATTTATTGAAACATGCCAATATGAACCGAGTATTATGGGTCAATAATATTCGATATACGTATACATATATCGAAACATGTTCGTTTGACAGTGTGATAGCGACTCAAACATGTTCGTTTGACAGTCGCTGGCGACAGCGACTCCAAATCAGCGGTTGGCGACTGAAAATCCGATCGCTGATTTTAATATTAAAAAAAAAAATTAAGCAACGTCGCATCGACTCTAAAACGAACAACATAACGACTGTCGCGCTGTCGCTGGTCGCTAACAACTGCAAAACGAACAAGGCCAATAGCCTTACGTTTCTTCCGTTTCCGGTTATAGTTCTATTCAGCAGCGATTTTGTGAATTTTGTTGTTCAACGTTCATCTCCATTTTTGTTTACATTGCGAATATTCTAATTAATTTTCAGTATTTAATGGTAGATATTATTTCCTTTTTCATAGTAAACCTTATTTAAGACTTTGGCTTATATTTACGTTAGGTTCGGGAGAGTACATTCTATTCTAGCTTTGGAAAATATTAAGACTTAAGTCTTTTTCACATAAAATTTTAGATTCTGTTTTTTTTTTTTTTTTGTCAACAGATTCTGTTTTCAGTTTATCTATTTGTGGCATTGTAATTCTATTTTGTATCTTTCTGTGTTTGATTAATTAAAATTTTCCTGTAAAAAAGTCAAAATACACCTCTTTTAATTAATTGGTTTGATGGATTGGCCATGTGATCGCTCAAGACTCAAGTGGCTAAACCCATTTGCAAGTCATGTGATGCATAATGGCATATTCATTAATGCAGATCTTCTCTAGCCAATTCACACGTTGCTATTAATTGGACAGTTGTTTTTAGGAATTATTTTTTTTTCTATCCAACTTCATACTCGATTTCATAATGATTTATTTTTCCTTCAATATCTTTTATTCACCAATTACACTAATACATTAATATAACAAAGGTAATAACATTTGTTTTTTCATTTATCCAGATTATCATAAGAGATTAGTACATACCCTATTTTAGCTTATATGTAATTATTGCGTTTATATTCATACTAATTTGAATAGATTAATTCATCATTATATGAGCCTCGTTTGACGTTATGAACCAATTGACCGAATGAAGCACGTTGGATACAATAGGCGTGAGTAATCCACCACATGTATATTTGCTGACCTGCATTAACCAAAAGCATAATATATATGTGACCTTCAAACTTTTAAATTGGAAAACAGTGATAAAACAATTTAATGGCTTGCCTTTCAAACAAGTGACTTAATGCACTTAGCCACACAGAACCGTTTTGGTGAAGAATCAATAAAGTCAATTATGCATATGAAATGTTGACAATTATTATGATATTGAAACAAGTAAAGTGCCACTAGGGTTGATATATTTGCATAAATACTATTGTGTTAAAAGTGTGATATTCTATATTAACATAAAAGTTTTGACTAAATATTGAATTTAAGGAAGTGCTAGAAATAACAAAAGATTTCGAAAAAGATTTCAAACATGATTTCAAAAAATCAGATCCAATAATACTATATTTAAGATGACACTTTCTTAAAAAGTTTTAGGTAACTTTTAAAATTAAATATAACTTAAACATATTATCCAACTTATGAGAAACTTTAGAAACTATATCAATCCGATTAAAATATCATGTGTAAATGTGAATGGAATGATTAAAACCCATTTTGCAAAGTATAGCTTTCATTAATGGAGAATGTTGTCAGTGTGCTAACAAGTCGAAAGTCAATTATCTAAAATGAAAACGTTTGAAGAGAAGAAGAAATCTAAATCAAACCATAGATCGAACTGTTCACTCATTGTTTCTCTCTTGTTTGAGAGAAACGGTGAAGTGTAAAATAAATGAAAACGGAAAACCTAAAAAAATTATAAATGAAATGTTTTTTGTTTAAAATATAAAACAAAAACAAAACAAGTAAAAATAAAAATATATAAAAGAAGGGAACAAGATCAAAACTATATGCATAATTATATATCTAATTTATACATTTTTTGAATTTTGTGATACTAGTGATTATAAATTGGTGACTGCTACCTACCTTTTCAGTGACTGCTATAGTTTCCATCTGCAACAACAAGCAAATATCATTACCCTAAGAATGTGTAATTTTATTTAAATACACATGCATATTATATTTAATCTATCTGCTATATAAGAATTTGTATATTTGCTAGTAAAACATCAAATTGCTTTAATACTATAGCTACATTTTATTTCTAAGCAAATTGTTTTTTTTTTTTTTAACATTATACTCTAAGCAAATTGTTATCCTTGAGTTTGGAATTTTCTCTGAATCAACATGAGGAATCCTTGAACATTCAAACATTCAAAAACCAATATAAATTTAAAGTTTATCATGCTAACATTTCATCAATTATGAACCGATCTAAAACTGAACTGAAATTCGGTCTGAACACCTTTTCCACATGCGTATTTTAGATACTTTCACGATAATTCGATAAATTCCTAACTTGCTTTCGAAACAGAGGATTTTCACCGTTTGCTTTTTTTTTTTATATGATAAAACTCTACTAACATATGTATTATAAAACCAGAAGATTAACGCACGCAACGTTTAAATCCCCTTTAAATAATGGATTCCAAGTGTGATTCATTTACGATATGATTCATCATATTGAAAATGTATGAAAAAATGAATCAGGAAGACAGCTATTAAATTGTCACGGGAACAAAAAATCGAATAGAAGGGACAAAAAAGTATATAATAACAGCAAAAATTCCTGAGAAACGATTAATAATGTTGTTTGTCAATGGAAATTAGGAAGCACGTGAATTAACCGAAGTACACGGTGGGAGTCGTGGGACCAGCGGTGGTCGACGCTGAATCACAGGGTGATGTCACCTCTACGCTTGAGTCAAAATATAAATTGTACCTTCGTATATATGATTATGAAAACTTTTTTTTTTCATCCGATGCTGTATTGATAATCAAACACTACAAGAGTTCAAACGAGGAAGACATAGTCCAAACGAAAGAGACAAAGTTCAAAAAAGAAAGTCAGAAACCAAAAAAGAGAGACAATGACGGAAATACTAACGATACAACGATCTAAAACTAAAGTCAAAGGTTAAGCGAGGAAAAAGCCGGAAACTAAAGAGAAACGAATCGATACAGACAAAGAAAACATTGAGAGCTATTCAAATAGCACGAATAACTTCATGGCGTGGCTATCTTCAAGTGTCTCATTATATTACTTTTAATCTACTAAAGTCACGAGAACACAAAATAACACAAACTTCTCAAAAACCGTTATGACCCATAAATGGATTTCGGAATCCGTCTGCTGGACTCCCAATCATTCTTAGCCAAAAGATTCAGACCAATACCAACTAAAACGAAGACTACTTCAAACCAAAACCCCATGAACACCGAAAATAAAGATCGAAAACAGTAAAGCACGAACAACTCTGAGACATTAGAGAATCAAACATAGATCTCTGAAATAAGCACATGAGGAGGAAAACACCTCACTTCTTGAAGTCAAAAGGCCACGCTTCTTCTATAACATTGACAGCAATCACAGAAGCGAGAGTATGGAGTAGGAGGAAAGGACCTGAGCCATGGGATAATCGAGCCTTGAAAAAGAAAACCTGTGCGGGACTAGACCCCATATCAACCCCGGATGACGCTAAGCAGAGAAGATGATGGGACAGAGACCATTGGAGGAAACCACAAGCAAAACACCATCGGAGGAAGGAAAGGCGGAGAGTCTAACTACCACAACTACCGTCTTCGTCGGACCAAGCTACGCCGGTGACGAAGGGAAAAAGAGATGGAACATAGGATCAACAGAGAAGCCATCGACGAAGCTTACCACGCCCCCGACCAAACCACACACCAAATCCAGACCACATCGAAGCTGAAAGCGAGACAAAAAAATAACAAGAGAAAGGGACGGCGTCGGCGCTAAAAGAGCCGCCGAACGCCAGCCAAAACCATAAGATCGAGAAGTTTTACTATTCCTGGTGGCTGAGTATTTTAGAGAGAAAACTAGAGTTTTTTTTGTTGTATATATGAAAAATATTACGTACATATATGATTAAATACTTTGACCTAAAGAAAACTTAGGTTTTGAATTGTTTTTTTTTTGATAAAGTGGTTTTGAATTGTTGCTCAGTTTTCTTCGGATCGGAATATCGTATGTTACTGTGAATACTAGAGTATGGAGAGGACAAAAACAGAAAAACTCGTACTACAATATGTAATAAAATGGACTTTACTTTGAATGGTAAACAATGGATATTGATATGCAATAAACTAGACTAGAAAGAAAATTTAACATGTTTTTATATGTAGCGTTCATAACATGTTTTAATAATATATAATATATCTTAAACAAAATACAAATCAAAATTACTATTTAAAAATTTCCAAAACATATTTTTAATATTGTTTCAGATGTTTGCTATATATTTTTTTATGAAATTTCAAATTATTGATCATCAAAATGAAAAAATACATTTACATGATTAAATTTGTGAAAAAATTGTAAAAATCCAAAAATTAGCTGATTTTTAAAATTCAGCTTTGACAAAAGATCAAAATCCCATACACTTTAAACCATCTTCGTCTAATACATTCCAGACGATGAGGGGGCCTATAGTTCAGGAAAGTGAGGCGATTCATGATCATCCTCTCAATCCCCTTAGCTAGCTAATCCGCCATGTTCCCTCTTCCATGATTTCGTCTTGATTTTCATTCCCTCCAAACCAGAATGTAATCCATGGCAGTAAAACAATTATGAAGCAGAATGTTCAGTACGTACTTCATTCCAAGTAGGAGTAGACAAAGTCCTGATTAAACCTCCAGAAACTCTTGTCCAAACAGTATGCGAGAAAGGATAAGTGAAGAACATATGCGTTCATGATTCATCAGGATATCCGCAAAAATACAGACTTGAGTAATACCCCCAGCTTCACATTCAATAGTGGATAGCCGCTTTCGTTGAGTTAGTCAAGAAATAAGGAGCATCGTGGAGTACGTTGAGAAAACCATAGAACCATTGTCCAATCCACAATATCCTTTTGGATTCGTATCTGATCCCAAGTTTTAGAGGATGAGAAGATAGTCTTGTAATCTGATTTGTCATGCTTCCACATGATTAGATCAGCTCCACCATTTGCTGTTGGAGGAACTACGATCAGTTTGGTCAGTAGCTCCATGTATTGTCTGCGAGCACTACATCTTAGGTGCCATCTCACATTGGTATAAGCTTCTGCCACAATAGCATTAATAGGTACTCCCAAGATACGAGGACCAGCATCACCCATAGCATCCATCAATTTACCTAGTCCCAACCAATTATCATGCCAAAAGAAAGCAGTTTTACCATCATTTACTTCGTACCTGATGAACTCGAAAGATTGGTCTCTGATTTTAAGCAGCTTTCTCCAGATCCATGAAACTTTATTTCCCACCTTAATAGTCCAAAAGATTTTTGTTTCAGAAGATATTTGTTGATCCAAGCTACCCATAATGAACCAGCAAGAGTAAAGATGCGCCAAATCAGATTCAGAGCAAATACTCTTGCAGAATCTCTTAATCTCCTAACTCCAAGACCTCTTTATGTTGTTGGAAAACACACTTCGTCCCAATTTTTTTTGGCGTTATGCATATCATGGGGGAGAGCCTGACCATATAATTGCATTACACATTTGTTCAATTGTATCATAGCAGCTTTTAGGAAGGACGAACACAGAACTCCAGAAATTGACAGTACTCCCTATGACTGTTTTAATCAGTTGCATGCACCCATAATTGGAGACAGAGTGACTGGTCTAGGAGAGGAAACGGTTCCTGACTTTATCAATCAACGGTTCATAATCATGCTTTGTCCTTAACTTGGTTGTTAAAGGTAGTCTGAGATATCTGATTGGAAGGGAGCCAATCTGAATACCAGCCTCCAAAGCTACTTGCTGAAGCTGAGAAGTATTACCAGCTATGAAGATATAGGATTTTGTTTCGTTAATATGCAGTCCCGACATTAGAGCAAACTCATCAAACACTTTCCAACTCTTTGAGCGAGTCAGGAGAACCATTTGTAACATTAGGATATCGTCTGAAAAGCTCAGATGAGTGAGATTCACTTCTTTGCATTGAGGATGATAGCCAAACCAACTTGCTTCCGCTACTCTATTCAACAGCTTTGATAAAACATTATTTAGAATGACATAGATGTACAAAGATAAGGAGCAGCCCTGCTGAATACCTTTTGCACTAGTGAAAAAACCTTCTAAATCACCATTAAATGCCAGTGAGAAGCTCATTGTGAAAATACAGAGATGGACCCATTTGATAAATATGTCTGGTAGTCCCATAGCCTGAAGAACATTGACTATAAAAAACCCACTTGATAGTGTCAAAAGATTTGGAGATGTCCAATTTTATCGCACAACTTGAGAGATGAAAAGCCTTATGATTTCCATTAACCATTTCAGAAGCCAAAAGAACATTCTCTAAAAGTAATCTTCCCTTAATGAACGCACTTTGATTCGGTTCAATAGCTCCTTGCAAGTTTCTACTTAGTCGCCGAGCCAAATATTTAGAGATGACCTTATATAGGATATTACAGCACGCGATGGAACGGAAATCCTTCATTGAGCTAGGTGGATCAAATACAATATTGTTGTGTTGACCCCTTTAGATAGAAAACCATACCAGAAGAAGGACTGGACAGCTGTGATGAAATCCAGTCCTACGACTGTCCAAAAACCGATGTAAAATTCGTTCGTAAATCCATATGGACCAGGAACTTTATCATTTGGTAAGGTATTCAACGCTGCAGTGATTTCCAAAGCATCAACATGTGCTACTAAAGCCGCAGCTTCTAGAGAGGAGCATCGAAAAGGATCAGATTTTGTAGTTGTTCCACTGACCAATCGTGTCCATATTGCGAGTGAGATTGGAGAAATCTCTGAAAATGATTGACAGCTTCTTGTTTAATATCCACCAGACTTGTTAGAATCTCACCTGTTGAGTTTGTTAATTGCTTGATACAATTGTGAGCTCTTCTACCAGCAACTACATTATAGTAGAAGCTAGTGTTTTGGTATCCTCCTTTCAGCCATCTGGCACATGATTTATGTATGATGAAACTATCTTCAATGGAAGCTAAGTGGTTCCAATGACGTTCAACAATATCTACTTCTTCCATATTAGATTGATTTGGATTATTTTGATATGCTCAGAGTTTAATTCCCTAAGTTACACTGCAAGTGCACATGCAAATGTAGTATATAGGGGTCGAACCACATAGACTCAAGAAATCTTGTGATAGACTATAGAATATTGAGTTAATTTAGGTGATGTAAATTAAAAGTGATAAACTAAAAAGCAGTAAATAAATCAGTAGCAAACGAGTTTGTTTTCAAATACTAAAAAGTTAGGTCAAGGTCGTTCTCTGGAAATCATGCCATGCATATCAAATATTAGTCGTGATCGAATTAAGAATCGTTCTGGAACTCAAACACAGATGTAAAACAATCCAACTTTCGTTACAAGAATTTACTAAGTCTAAACCCTAGAAATCCAAATTTCTTTGCAATTCCTAACAGATTAAACTAGCATTAAGTGCATGTTTGATTAGTTCACAATTTAACTAAACCAAATTTCTTGCAGATAATTAAATTGCTCAACCTAAATGGATCAGATTCTAAATTACACTTTCATGTCAATGTATAAACTCTAGATCTAGATTCCAATTGATCAGATTATAAACTAGCTTTAAGTGCAATTCAGGTTGAAGAACTAACAAGTTATGAATCCTTAACTGATTGTTTTAATCTAACCAGTCATGAAAACCCTATGAGAATATCTAAATCTAACAATGAATCTACTCAGACATGATCAATGAAACAGAAATCATTATATGGATAAATTGCATTAAAGAAAGAGTAGAGAATGAAAAGGGGTTCAAAATCTTCTCCAAAAAGCAGTACAAGTTCGGATCAGCTCCCAGCTCTAAAAAAATCTCTCTAGCTAAAAGAATGAATGTGTAACTAAAACAAAACACCAAAACCCTAATATAAATTGCTAAACATGTTTTAGGTCTTTTTCATAAATGCTGGACCTTCTGGGTCAAAACTGCAATTCTTGAATTCTTCCTTAATGCGCTGGACTTCTGCGAAACTGGGACTGCAACGATCGATGGATGGCTGCATCGATCGACGATTAGGTCAAACAGAGATGCTCTGTTTTTCTCATCACGGCTCCAGCTCCAATTCTTGCCCAAAAACCTCCAATATCTTCCAAAGTCTTCCAAACGTGTGCAATCCTAATAAACACCTGAAACGATTTGAAAGACACTACAAAAGACTCGAATATATACTTATATCATGACTTAAAACAGGTAAAAACCATGATATATCAACTCCCCCACACTTAGCCTTTGCTTGCCCTCAAGCAAAACAGAAAACCAAGATGAGGTGAAGAAGTATGAAAACTTCAGGAACTCGTTTCATTGTAGAAGTACCATACTCAAATTCCCCTTAGTAAGCCACATGAAAAATGCATTTGCAGACATCAAGACCAACATATACTTCCCCCACACTGTCCTAAGTAAACTCCACAATCATATTCAGAGCATTCAAATTCACCATACTGACTTCTGTAATCTAATAAGTGCGGTCTCACCTAGGGAATATCGATCAAAGAACACATGGACTCTTACTCTGCTAGCACGTGACCACCATACTATCATTTTCTGGTTCATTTCTTCTCATTTTCCTTCCTTAGCAACTGATTTTCCCATTTGGGTATCATTTTATTTTTTCTATCAGTGCTCTTCCCGCATTGGGGTGTACTTTGGACACATTCCATGAATGCATAGGAGGTAATAGGGGCCCCTACCACTCCCGTGATCACTTCGAAGCTACTAGCTTATCCGCAGTTTATCTTTTTTTTTTTTACTTCAAGGAAGGGGAGAAGGGAACCATACTTAGACAGGTTTACAAGTTGTGTCAGAACTAACAAAGGAATCAGACTCAAAGTATACTAAGCCTCTAGGTGAGAAAACTAAGTCCAGTTAAAGGTGAAGCCAGTAATGGATTCTTTGAATACCTGAAGCGATATGGGTGTCCTCGGTAGATTGATCTGTGTTCGGTTTTCTAATAGTCAGAGATCATCTGCAAGTTCATTCCGATGGTTACTTAAGTTCCTGCAAGTGTAGTGGTCTCCTCAAAAAGTCATTGTTTCTTACTAAACTGTTTTGACTCTATAAAACTGACTCAACTGACTCTAAGAAAAGAAAACGATTATGTCAGTACCACCTCCCCCACACTTGAAACACACTACTCCAATGGCTTTAATCTTAGGATTGGTAAAAGAAGAAAAATTTACTGTGTTCTGGCAATTTTTTACCTATCTCGCAACTGCGTCGATCGCTACACAGGACCCCAACGATCGGCGCAAGTCGTGAAAGGGTGAATCGATTGACACACTGGACCGTGTCGATCGACGCACTGTGTATCTGTTTCGAACATTTTGGTAGATAGCATTTGTTCTGTGGTAAATACAAAAACTCAACCTGTAAGCTACAATAAACAAAGACAACGCAAAAATCAAAGCAACAAATAGTCATAGAAGCAAAGTACATCAGTTCCAATGTAGAAGGACTGACATAGACTCAAGAAAACATCAAAATGACTCAAGAGAAAATAAAAAGAAAGAGTGAAAAAGTACAAAACCAAATGTCAAGGAACCAGAATCAAATCTCATCGCTCTCAGACTCATCATCAATATCAGCATAGCGACGATCAGAGCTGCTAGAAGTCCCAAGAGTAAGAAAACGCATGCGTCGTGGAGCAGGAACATGCTCATGAACTCTCTGCTGACGTCTGCAAGTACATCTAGCCATCATCTCTCACAACCTTTTCAATTTATCATTAAGCATTGACTTGAAAGCTCCTCTCTTCATCACTGCAGGATCCATAGGAGGAGGATATGGAATAGGCACAAAATCATCATCTCCAACAGCTGGAGAAGGCGCATGAGGCGCATAAGATGTAGAAGCTCGAGATGTAGAGGCGCCAAGAAGGTTCTCAACGGTAGGAACCCTGCGTAGAAGGTTCCTGTCAGGCTCAAAATCCAGAGCTATCAATGAATCAACCTTCGTGAACTCCTACAAAGGTAGATGCATACACCACTCACGCAATTGTGCATCATGGAAAACCCACAGGTTCCCATCCTTCATCCAAGTGGTACTCTTCAAGTGAGCAGTATCCATCCAGGACCTTCTGGTATCACACTCTCTTCCTTCTGTAGGGATCCCAAAAATGATGGAAGATAGGAGTGAGTAAGCTTTCCACTGTCTCAACCTTCTTCCCGTCAAATACCTTCGTCTTCAGATCACAGAGATGGTCCGCAAAAACTGCTCCCATGTTGAGCCCATGTGCCGGATCACGCAGAGGAGTGTCCTCGAACAGGTCTCTAACTCCAGTGTACAATAGCATCAGCTCCTGCTTCCTCATCTTGTTTACCTCGTACTTACACAACAGTGTGTATCCCAGGATGCACACAACATATCGTAGGAAAAGATGACGGATAGCTCTCTGCTTCGAAGTCCTTGAATGATAGCGTCCATTACCAAAGTGAGACCAAAAGAACTGAACCTGCTCATCCTCCCATAAATCAGTGAGCACGTAACGAATAGGCTCCATACTGAACCCATATAGACGACAGAGATCAAAGATAGGAAGGCGGTACCGAACACCCAAACACATGAAGGTGAATATCCCACCAGCTGCTCTCTTCGTCATCTCATTCTTATAGTAAACTCTACAGGTGGACAAAAGCTGCCTCACCAAGTCCAGGTAAAGATCATAGCTCCTCATAGGCATAGTCCCTAAACCAATCTCTTGAACCAGCCTCTACACATCCTCAGCAATACCCATCATCTGACAGGTCCTGTAATCTACAAACCGTATAGGCTAAATCACCATGGTCAGCCATGCATTGTAGAACATCGCTCTAGTAGTGATACTGCATCAATGTAAAGATCATAGCTCCTCATAGGACTGATATCTCTCTAGTAGTGCAGTCCGCACTCTCTATCTCTGTCTGCGGATCATTAGCCCACTTTCTCAGCATAGGAATCAGGTCCTTCTCGGCCTTAGGCTAAGGATACTGGATCGCAACAGAAGCAGGCGGGACATGCGCAGAAGGCTCAAAAGCTCGTGTGAGCCAGCTATCAGGCACTAGTGTATGAGTAACGTTCCTCCTCTTTCGTGGAGCCATCTGCGATCAAAGACACAAGAACAACAAATTTGTAACTAAGCCAAGGCTCTAAGACCAACAAATGCTACAAAGTCAGTATCAATCATCACATTCAATCATTAAAGAAAAACGAAATCATCACTAGCAACCTTAAATAAGAATCGATATACCATCAAACAGTCAAAATCGTGATGAATTTCGAGAATTTCACCTTAGGGCTGAAATGAAAAACGTGGAGATTCGGAACACATACCTAGAAATCGGATCAAATGAGTGATATAAATGGATAGAGGGGTAAAAATCGAGTGGATTAAGCTTTGAAATCAACAAAATCGAGCAAAAAATGAGGATTTTAGGGCTTTGGCGATTTTTAGGTCTCGGTCGCGAAGAGGGGAAATTGAGGAAGAAGAAGAAGAAAGCAAAATTAAAAGGGACTTACCTCGCGTGCAGGTGCGTCGATTGACGCAATGGGTACGTCGATCGTTGCATATCGCGATTGGTCAAACTGGGTCAAACCAATCTGATTCTGGTTATCTGCTTACCTTTTGATTTCCTTCTCGGTTTTGGCTGGTTGAGCAGGTGAGTCGATCGTTGCACATGACCGAAACGATCAACACACATCAGGAATTCTTCCTCGCGGTTTGATTTACTCTGTTGGTTTAACCGCAATCTAACCGGAAATAATCCACTTATCTCTCGCGGTTTGATTTCTGCCCGATGGTCCATCTGTAACGCACGTTTGATCTGTAGGACAAAAACACTAAAAACGAAAAACACTAAGTAAAATCCTAATAAAAACACCAAAAAGAATATGTAAAGACTTACCAGTGGGTTGCCTCCCACTAAACGCTTCTTTAACGTCATTAGCTTGACATGAAGGAGATTAGGCAGGGGGTGCATTATCCAGAGGCAGAATCTGACCTATTGGAATCTCGGCCTTAGCCCATTAATGCTTCACCCTTTGTCCATTGAAGTGAACTCTTTACCTTCTGAGCTGATCAGAACAACAGCACCATACAGACGCACCTCCTTGATTGGGAAATGACCTGACCATCTAGAACGCAGCTTACCTGGAAATAATTGCAAACGAGAGTTATACAAAAGTACCTGATCATTAGGCTCAAGCTGTCTGGAGACAATATTCTTGTCATGATATGCCTTAGTCCTCTCCTCGACAGCTTCGAATTCTCATAGGCATGACGCCTAATATCATCCAACTCATTCAGCTGCACCAATCTACTCTCTGCTGCAGGTTTTAGATCCCAGTGGAGCCAGGAGGCAGGGGGAATTCATAGCCCATGCTGCCTTATGCTCAAGCTCAACTGGAGGGTGGCAGACTTTCCCATACAGAAGATGACAGGGTGTAGTCCCAAGTGGCGTCTAAAACGCAGTCCTATAGGCCCATAACGCATCATCCAGCTTCATAGACCAATCCTTCCTTGTCTTCCCAATTGTCTTCTCCAAGATCTCTTTGATCTGTCTGTTAGAGACCTCTACTTGCCCACTAGTCTGAGGATGATAAGGAGTAGCCACAAGATGATGAACACCATGCTTCTGTAGTAGCTTCTCAAAGACCTTGTTGATAAAGTGAGATCCTCCATCACTTATCACAATCTGATGCACTCCAAATCTAGGGAAAATGATGGTCTTAAACAGCTTAAGAACCACCGAGGAGTCATTGGTTGGACTTGATATTGCTTCCTCTCACTTAGAAACATAATCCACAACAACCAATATGAACTTAATCCCATGAGATGAGGGAAAAGGATCCATGAAATCAATGCCCAACAATCGAAAACCTCAACCTCAAGGATGAAATTCTGAGGCATCTCATGCTTCTTACTGATTTTTCCTCTCCTCTGACAAGCATCGCACTGAGAGACAAACAAATGAGCATCTCTGAACATAATAGGCCACCAGAAACCTGCTTGCAGAACCTTAGAAACAGTCTTGAAAGTAGCAAAATGTCCAGCATAATTTGATCCATGGCAGTGAAATAGAACGTCTTGAACCTCTGATTCTGCAATGCATCTCCTGTAAATGCCATCCGAACATTGCTTGTATGCATAAGGGTTCATCCCAATATAACCTCATGAGTTCTCTGAAGAACTTCTTCTTTGCATACCCCTTAAGATCATCTGGTTTAGTCTCTGCAGCCAGGTAATTCGCAATATCAGCAAACCATGGTCGATCGGGCGTCGAAACAGCGTATAGATCTATGTCGTAGTGTCCAATTTGAACCTTCAGAGGTTCTGGGTTCATAATCTCCGTGTGTCGAACTATGCATGGGTGTGCTTCGATCGATTCAGCCCCAATACATGCATCGATCATTGCCGAGGTGGCATCGATCGACGCATGTTCTGTAATCCGACAGTTCTGCAATTTTCTATCCAAACCCATCCTAAACACTGTCTCGATTAAATTGACGTTCTCCTCAAGTAGGAAATCATCAGTGATGACGTCTTCTTCAACCCTGATCCTTGACAGATGGTCAACAACTCCATTTTCAACTCCCTTCTTGTCTTTAACCTCAAGTTTTTAAGAAGGAGAATCCATCTCAGAAGTCTCGGCTTAGCATCCTTATTCTGCATTAAATACTTCAAAGTTGAATGGTCCGTATGCACTATCACTTTGGATCCAACCAGATAGGGGCGAAATTTCTTAAAGGCAAAGACAACTGCTAACAATTCCTTCTCTGTAGTGGCATAGTTCCTCTGCGCATCATCTAGTGTTCTGCTGGCATAATAGATAACATGAAGTTTCTTGTACTTCTTCTGCCCTAGTACAGCTCCTACATCAAAATCACTTTATCGCACGTAACCTCGAAAGGTAAATCCCAATCTGGTGGCTGCACTATAGGAGCACTCACTAATGCTTCCTTGATTTGTTCAAATGCAGTCTGACAATTTGCAGTGAACTCAAATTTCACATCCTTACACAACAAAGCAATTAATGGTCAGCAATCTTACTGAAATCCTTGATGAACCTCCTGTAGAACCCATCATATCCAAGAAAGCCCCTAACAGACTTCACAGAATCAGGCGGCTGAAGGCTGGTCATTACCTCAATCTTGGCACGATCCACCTCAATCCCAGCTTCAAATACTCTATGCCCAAGAACAATACCATCTCTTACCATAAAATGGCACTTTTCCCAATTCAGAACCAAGTGCTTTTCCTCACATCTAGCTAACACTTTACACAGATTATCCAAGCACTCATGATAAGATGACCCATAGACAGAAAAGTAATCCATAAAAACCTCCATAAAATCCTCAACCATGTCAGTAAAGATAGACATCATACATCTCTAGAAGGTGGCTGGTGCATTACAAAGTCCAAAAGGCATTCTGCGGTATGCAAAAGTACCATAGGGACAAGTAAAAGTAGTCTTCCCATGATCCTATGGATGGATGGGAATCTGAAAGAAGCCATATTACCCATCGAGGAAGCAATAGTAAGGGTGATTTGCTAACCTCTCCAGCATCTGATCAATAAAGGTAAGGGGAAGTGATCTTTCCTAGTCGCAACATTCAACTTCTTGTAATCAATGCACATCCGGTGTCCAGTCACAACCTTGTAGGAATCAGCTCATTCTTCTCATTCTTCACCACTGTAACACCTCCTTTCTTAGGCACTACATGTACTGGACTGACCCAATCACTGTCAGAGATAGGATAGATGATTCCAGCATCCAACAACTTCATAATCTCATTTCTTAACCACTTCCTTGAGATTCGGATTTAGCCTCCTCTGATGCTCAACTGATGACTTAGTCTCATCCTCAAGATGTATCCTATGCATGCATAGCTCTGGAGAGATACCTGAAATGTCATCAATAGAATAGCCAAGAGCTTTGCAATACTTGCGCAGCTTGCTCAGCAGTAAGGAAGTCTTGGCGTTGTTCAAGGAAGCATTAATAATCACTGGATATGTCAAATTAGGTCCAAGAAATGCGTACCTTAGCCCGGATGGAAGTTGTTTCAGCTCAATTTTCGGAGCTTTTTCTTCTGCCCTGTCTTACACGATCTGCGTCGTTCGATGCACGGGATGTGTCGATCGATGCAGCGGCTCGTTCTGCACTTCCAACTGCATTCTGTAGAGTCCATCAGCCTAGCATAGCAGATTACTGATATATCATGGTTTTTACCGGTTTTATGCCATGATATAAGTATGCTTTAGAGTCTTTTGGTGTTCTTTTAGAGTCTTTTACAGGTGTTATTAGGTACACACACGTTTGGAGCGGATTTGGAGATTATGGAGCTATTTGGAGCATTTTGGAGTTTTGACCCGGGAGTTTATGATCACTATCCGAAGCAGAGGAGTGTGTCAATCGATGCACATCAGCATCGATCGATGCACATCGAGTTGGGCCAGATCTCGGCGGTTTAATGAAGAATGATGTTATTGCAAAGTTGCCCAGAAGTTCCAGATATTTACACAGAAGCCCCAAGACGTGATTTAGCTATTTAATTAGGTTTTAACTTCAGTTTTTAGATACGCTATCATAACTTAGAGCAGAGAGTTTTTAGAGCTTTTGGGGCTGATCTGATCCTGTACTACACTTTGTTCTTGGAGAAGATTTTGAACCCCTTTTCTTATTCTAATCTCTTTTATGATATCTTTTATTTCATTGATTATGTCTTCATATTCCATGTCTGAGTAGATTCATAGTTAGGTTTAGGGTTTCTCATAGGGATTTCATGACTTGCTAGATATAATTAATTCAGTTAAGGATTCACATCAATAGATGTTCTTCAAACTAAATTGTGTTTAATGCTAGTTCGAACTTGATCACTTAGAATCCAGATCTTAGGTTGCTAAATTGACACGACAGTGTGGTTTAGAATCTGAACTATTTAGGTTGAGCAATTTAATTACTCGCAAAGGAATTTGGTTTAATTAGATTGTGAACATATCGAACTTGGAATTAAAGCTGGTTTAATCTGTTAGTAATTACAAAGGAATTTGGATTGCTGCACTTAGACTTAGAGAATTCTCGCAACGACAGTTGGTTAATTCTATATTTGTGTTTGAGTTCTAGAACTGAGATTAGTTAGATCCTGACTGAATGATTTATCTACTTGTCTGATTTCCTAAGAACACCCTAGACTTAGCGCCCTTAGTTTATTGCTTACAAACTGAACATTCTACTTGTTTACTTTCTCGCATTGTTTTTAGTTTCTATTCACATTGCTTTCTCCTAGTTTAAATCTTGACAGTTCTTGATCTATCGAGACCAGAGTCTCTGTGGATTTCGATACCCTATATACTACGATTGCATATCTGTGCACTTGCAGTTAAAATAGGATTAAAACCTGACCCTATCAAGTTTTTGGCGCCGTTGTCGGGGACTCTTTGGAGTCTTCGATAGATTCGAACTTAGGGTTTTTACTAGGATTTTTATTTTTATTTTTGGTTACTGATTTTTCTATGTTTTCTCTCTGTCGCAGGTTTCATAATCGCATAGCATCGACCGTTGCACCTTCTGTGTCGATCGTTACTAGGCGATTGGAGTTGAATCGATCGTTGCACTGTTAGCATCGATCGTTGCTTGGCGATTACAGACGGTTTATGCAGACGCGTGATACCAGAAGTAATCCGAACACTAATCTCATAAACCTCCAACTTGAAGAACTTGCTAGACTAGAGAGGACTAACAGAAGAGTTCAAAGAGCAAGGATGGTTGTTGAACGTGTGATCATAAGGCCTGATGCTCAAGGTACCCTGAGGGACCGACACAACAATCCGTACAATGCTGCTGGAGAACCGATTGATGCTGAAGGGAATGTTAACCCTGATCCTCCTGAGCAACCGCAACAGGAGCAGAACCAAGGCCAAGGACAGGCCCAAGGTAGACAGATGGTTGTTCATGAGAGGACTTTAGCTGACTATAACCGTCCGGATGAGTTTCATGCTAACCGGTCAGCTCTTGTACCTCCTGAATTTGAGAGGAATGATTTTGAGATCAAGACCATCTACTACTCTCTCCTGAGGCAGAAAGCCTTCCATGGCTCTCCAAGTGAGCAGCCGATGGATCACATAGATGAGTTTGAGGACATAGTCACCGGAATAAAGTATGATGGAGTGTGCCAGGACTATCTGTTCCTCAAGCTTTTCTCCTACTCTCTCGCTGGAGATGCTGCAGCCTGGCTGAAACAACTTCCACCTGGAACGTTTGATACTTGGGCCGCTCTGAAGAGTGAGTTTCTGCGGCATTTCTATGATGATGCTCGCTCTGATCAGTCCAGACAGGACATTCTCACCTTCACCCAAGGTCCGACAGAGCCTCTTAAGACAGCCTGGATGATGTTTAAGAAGTACCAACGTGACTGCCCGCATCATGGATTCACTGAGGTAACATTGCTAGGTATCTTCTTTAGAGGAATAGATCTTCCATATCAGACTGCGTTGGATAATTCCAGCAATGCCAACTTTAACACTAGGACTCCTGCTCAAGCTAAGCAGCTAATAGATAATTTAGTAAGCAGTAATAGCTGCAAGACTACTGATGAGAGAAGGAAAAAGTCCGGTGGGAAAATGGAGAATTCGTAGATAGCTGACATTAGATCTAAGTTGGACACTGTTTGCAATCTTCTAGCTGGGAAGAAAGCTGTCCATTTTGCTCAAGATGTTGAGGTGATCAATGCTGAAGAAGATGGTCAGGAAGAGGATGTGAACTACATCGGAGGATCTGAATTCCAAGGTAATAGGTTTGGTAATCAGCAAGGTAATAGATTCTTCAGTGGTCAGAAGAGTGCTTTCACAAGCAATCAAAACTCTTTTGGCTTTGGACAGAATGCTGGTTTTCAAAAACCTTATCAACAAGGTAATCAGAGGACTTATGGATCTTCTTCTTACCAAGCACCTCCTGTAGCTAGTACTCATGAGAGTAGGATGGAGGCAATGATGGAGCAGCTGCTGGAAGGACAGACTAAGATTGCTGTGGACTGCAACAAGAAGTTGGATGCTGTTTATGAGGATCTCAATGGGAAGTTTGAGTCTCTAAGTACTCATGTGAAGCAGTTGGACACTCAGGTGAGCCAAATTTCAAACTCTGTTAAAGGAAAGAGTGTTGTAGACACCCATATTAAGGCCTGGTTAGTGTACATTGATGATGGATCACACCTAGGTGAAAGATTTGAGCTAAATACAGCTGAACTGGTAGAAGAGGCTGAAATTTATGATTTTGAGGAAAATCTCTCGGGTGGAATATGTGAAAATTCAACTGCATCGATCGATGCACCCTTAGCGTCGATCGTAGCATGGTGTGGATAGACAGATTCACAGGATTCTTATGGCATTGGTGCAGATGCAGATTCAGAGCTTAATCGTTTATTCCCTGGAGTGTCTGAGATAACTCAACAGGAGATTTATGCACAATCTATTCGATTATATCTTAAAGTGTATGAGGTGATTCAACAAGAGATTGATGAGCTTAAACAGTTGGAAAAGGTTAGTGAAGAGTTGGAAGAAATTCCACCATCTGATGATCCATCTTATCACCCTTGTGTGTAGAGATACTTGGGTAAGATGTTACCTTTGGATGAAGAGCTGAAAGATTGGGTAATAGTGGTTCCTGGACATATCAATGAAGTATTGCTAACTAAGATTCCTAAGAAGCTACCTGATCCTGAGATTTTTGTGCTGAGTTGTTCTATATTTGAGGATGGTTTCAAGCTCTCTCTGTGTGATTTAGGAGCTGCTGGAAGTCTCATGCCATACTCTATGGCAGAGAAGCTGGGTATGATGGATTTTTCACCCACTAGGACCTCTCTTGTCCTAGCTGATCAGTCAATAAGAATTCCTGAAGGAGTTCTTGAGGACGTCCCAGTGAGAGTTGGAAACTACTTGGTTCCGACAGATTTCTTGGTTTTTAAGTACCACAGTGAGCAGGATGATGCTTTGATATTGGGTAGACCATTCTTGGCCACAGCTGGAGCAGTGATAGATGTGAGGCACAGTTTGATAGATCTCCATCTGGGAGATGAGCCGCTACACTTTGAGATGGACATGCTGCGCAAGCCATTGATTGATGGGCAGACCTTCACCATTATGGATGGAAACAAAGAGCATCCAAGTCACACTACGGTTTTGGATCCTGGGGAGCATTTCACTCCTTCTTTTCTTGGACGCGTTCACACTGATGATGCTTACTCTCCGCCTTGGATGAGGAGACTTGCACAGAGGCAATCACAGTCTCTGTCAGGATCTCCAGCAAACTGATCTTGTTCGTCCGGTCAAGCTAATGACCTTAAACAAGCGCTGAGTGGGAGGCAACCCACTGATAGGTTTTAGTATTTTTCTTTCTTATTTTTAGTGTTTTTCTTAGGATTTCACGTTTTTATTTGTTTTTGCTAAGTTTTAGATACAGAACACTGTCTGAAGATGTGTGACGATCGTTGCTATATGTGCAACGGTCGTTGCAGGGAGATTTGACGAAGAGATGGGATCGCCTTGTGACGATCGTTGCGGTCCTGTGCAACGGTCGTTGCAAATGGTTCAACAGCGTCGATCGTTACACCCTTGCATCGATTGTTGCTCCCACGACCCAGGTAAGTGCCTTAAACCCTTTTCTCTTCTCTTCTTCTCCACTTCGCCGTCCGTACACACGAAACTCCATCTCCCTAAGTCGCTCAATTCTTCATCGTTTTTGTTGATTCAAAGTGCTATTCTGCTTGTTTTTACACACTTTATCTATATCTCTAACCCATTCGAAGCAAATCCGAGGTAATGTATCTCAATTTTTTCATTTTTGGATTCGATTTTAGGGTTTTAGGATTAGAGAATTTTGGGTTGAAAATGATGATTCCATGCTGCTATAGACTTGATTTAGGATGATTAGTGATGAATGCATGCTGTTTTTGGGATTGATTGGACGAATTTAGGCACGAATTGAAAATTAGCTGTCGGCTGTGAAATCGCCCTGCATCGATCGTTGCACTTGTGCAACGGTCGTTGCTCTGCGATTTCACAGGGAGTTTCTGCCGAGACTTACAAGTTTAAATTTGTTGCAGATGCCTCCTCGACAAGCTCGCAAACGTAGAGCCACCGCAGCAGCAGCTACAACGCATCATGCTCCACCGGTTGGGTGGTTCCATCGAGAATCACCACATCCTGAGGACTATCAGAGAGATCAGGAAGCGATACAGCTACCTTGGCCTAGAGCAGATAAGCAGCTGATTCCGACAGACAAGGTCTGGGGCATGGAGATAGATGAGTTGTTCAAGACTGACACGTTCACAGAGAGGCCATTGATTGACCATTGGGATGAGTATGACACATTGCTCTACAATGTTTGGTGTGGCATGACGCTTAAGCCGACCAAGTTTGCGGATTACTCGACTTGCAGGAGTCTGGGAATCGATGAGCAGGTTCTGACGTTGTGTAAGGGCATTGGTCTAGGGACAATGCCAATGCAGCTTACGAGATATACCCTGAGCTGGTCAGACAGCTGTTGGCCACTTGCAGAGTGATATACCATAACCCAGATAGCAGGAAGGCTTCAGGAGGTTTCTTTACCTTCATATGCTTAGGAGCCAGGTATCGGATTCCCCTTCTCGATATCTGCAGGATTTATGGATATAGTACTGAGCCGACGCGTATTGGTATGACTCTGGAGTGGGATGTGGAGGAAGCTCAGTATTTCTGCGACTGTATCGGCAATGGTCGGTATAACTCGAGGACCACGCCGGTGATTCAGGTTAGGCATCCTGTTCTTAGATACGTCTTGCGCATCTTGGGATGTACTCTGTTGTGCAAATATGAATCCAACAAGATGCGTAAGAACGAGATGGAGATGCTGTTCATTGGACTGAGGGACCAGTTTAAGGATACTGTTCTGAGAAATCCCACTAGAGGACTCAACTTGGGAGCTGTCTTCGCTCATCATTTATGCGAGCTGCAGAAGAAGCCATTTGATGGTAAGGGTACTGAGACAGTAGGGAGTCTGCTTACTCCCATTTTCAGGCATTGCAGGATTCCCTTAGAGGGTACGGAGTGTAATGACAGCATGTAGTTCCTTGATTTTAGCCATCTGCAGAGTGCTACATGGCTGAAGGAGGGACGTGTATGGGTCTATTATGACCCTGCCACTGAGAAGCGTGGCGTGGATCTTCCCGATGTTGGTTTGACACAGATTGATACGCTGGATGCCTTGAGATTCCAGCCTCTTACGAGAGATCAGCGCAGAGTTCCTTCTATGGCTCATCCGCTGGGAGAGCCTTCTACACGAGCTTCTACTTCCTCTGCGCCTGCACCTGCTGCCCCTGTCGATGATGTTGGCCCTTATCCCGAGCCTACAATGCCTTTTGGTGATATGTCTGAGGCAGAGTGGAGAGAGCGTGAGGATGGTATTCTACGGGGTATTTGGAACTTCATGCGTACGTGCACTTGCAGGAGACAGACGCAGATACACCATCCAGCACCTTCTCGATGTAGACGGCGATCTCCGACTCCTGGTTCTTCGAGTGGTACTGATCGCATAGCTGACATGGATGACGAGTGATTGAGTATTGGCATCTCTAGACTGCAGTTCTTTGTATTTCTTTTTCACTTTTCCTTTGCATTTTTCCTTTTGATCTCTTAGGATACTTATGTTTGGATGCTGTGATTTGTTTGAGACTATTAGTTGCTTTGATTTTCTCTATTTTCAGCTTGCAGGTTTGAAATTTGATGATTTCTCACGGACTAACCTGCTAACTTGCTGACTGTTCGACAGAATCGCAGTGCGTCGATCGACACAACCTTGTGTCGATCGTCACAACACGAGTAATAGCACTGCAGCGATCGTTGCGGTCCTGAGCAACGATCGATGCATGTGCGACAGAGGTAAAAATCAGACAGAACTAAACACATCCATAACATTTTTGCTTTCTTTTTACCAACCCTTAGCTTAACACTACTGGGGACAGTGTGTTTCAAGTGTGGGGGAGGTAGCTACTGACTTTATCTTTCTGTTTTCTTAAGAGTCAGTCCAGTTTTTCAAAAATATTTTGTTTTATTGAGTCAAAACCACTTTAAGTAAGAAACAATGAATTTTGGAGAAGTTAACAATATCTTGCAGGAACTTAAGTAACCATTGGGATGAAGCTGAAAGATCAATCTATGACTATTAGAAAACCCAACACGGATCAACCTACTGAGGACACCCATATCAATTCAGGTATTCAAAGGATCCTTTTACTGGCTTCACTCTTAACCTGACTTTAATTTTCTCACCTAAGGGCTTGGTATACTTTGAGTCGGACTCCTTTGTTAGTTCTGACACAGCTTGTAAACCTGTCCGAGTATGGTTCCCTTCTCCCCTTCCATAAAATAAAAAAGTAATAAACTGAGGATGAGTTAGTAACTTCGAAGTGGTCTCTGGGAGTGGTAGCTACAAATATCATCTCCTGTGCATCCATGGAATGTGTCCAAAGTACACCCCTTAACGGGAAGAGCTTTGATAAAAAAATAAAATGATACCCAATGGGAAAAAATCAGAATGCTAAGGAAGGGAAAAGAGAAGAAAAGGAACCAGAAACAGATAGTATGGTGGTCTAGAGCTGGCAAGGTAAGAATCTATGTGCCCTTTGATCGATAATCCTTAGGTGAGACCGCACTTAATATGCTTAAGAAGTCAGTAGGGTGAATTTGAATTGCTTGGATTGATTGTGGAGTTTACTTAGGACAGTTGCTAAGTGTGGGGGAAGTACATGTTGGTCTTGGTATCTTGCGGTTGATTCTTTCAGTGGTTTACTAAGGGGAATCTGAGTGTTGTTGCTTATAGGACAAAAAGAGTTTCTGAAAGTTTTCAAACCTCTTCACCATGTTTTAGTTCTCTGTTTTGCTTGAGGGCAAACAAAGGCTAAGTGTGGGGGAGTTGATATATCATGGTTTTTACCGGTTTTATGCCATGATATAAGTATGCTTTAGAGTCTTTTGGTGTTCTTTTAGAGTCTTTTACAGGTGTTATTAGGTACACACACGTTTGAAGCGGATTTGGAGATTATGGAGCTATTTGGAGCATTTTGGAGTTTTGACCCGAGAGTTTATGATCACTGTCCGAAACAGAGGAGTGTGTCAATCGATGCACATCAGCATCGATCGATGCACATCGAGTTGGGCCAGATCTCGACGGTTTAATGAAGAATGATGTTATTGCAAAGTTGCCCAGAAGTTCCAGATATTTACACAGAAGCCCCAAGACGTGATTTAGCTATTTAATTAGGTTTTAACTTCAGGTTTTAGATACGCTATCATAACTTAGAGCAGAGAGTTTTTAGAGCTTTTGGGGCTGATCTGATCCTGTACTACACTTTGTTCTTGGAGAAGATTTCGAACCCCTTTTCTTATTCTAATCTCTTTTATGATATCTATTATTTCATTGATTATGTCTTCATATTCCATGTCTGAGTAGATTCATAGTTAGGTTTAGGGTTTCTCATAGGGATTTCATGACTTGCTAGATATAATTAATTCAGTTAAGGATTCACATCAATAGATGTTCTTCAAACTAAATTGTGTTTAATGCTAGTTCTAACTTGATCACTTAGAATCTAGATCTTAGGTTGCTAAATTGATACGACAGTGTGGTTTAGAATCTGAACTATTTAGGTTGAGCAATTTAATTACTCGCAAAGGAATTTGGTTTAATTAGATTGTGAACATATCGAACTTGGAATTAAACCTGGTTTAATCTGTTAATAATTACAAAAGAATTTGGATTGCTGCACTTAGACTTAAAGAATTCTCGCAACGACAGTTGGTTAATTCTATATTTGTGTTTGAGTTCTAGAACTGATCTTAGTTAGATCCTGACTGAATGATTTATCTACTTGTCTGATTTCCTGAGAACACCCTAGACTTAGCGCCCTTAGTTTATTGCTTACAAACCGAACCTGCTACTTGTTTACTTTCTCGCATTGTTTTTAGTTTCTATTCACATTGCTTTCTCCTAGTTTAAATCTTGACAGTTCTTGATCTATCGAGACCAGAGTCTCTGTGGATTTCGATACCCTATATACTACGATTGCATATCTGTGCACTTGCAGTTAAAATAGGATTAAAACCTAACCCTATCAATTACAGGCTCGTCTTCCAGATGTTCCAGTTCCAGTACTGAACTTAACGGGGCTCTTAGTGGATCCTCAGAATGTGTCCTATGAAAGAATTTTTCTGCCAAATCACTGAGAGTGTCCACATAAAAAGTCTGTCCGTCGATGGTTGGTCTCTTCACCAGCTTGTCCATATCAAAACTCATCTTCAGATCTCCCACATTCAGAATTATAGTCCCCTTCTTGCAATCAATCATCGCACCAGCAGTGGCTAAGAATGGTCTACCCAAGATAAGTGGATCATTTGGTTCATCTCCATACTGCAGAACCACAAAGTCTATAGGAATCACACAATTACCAATCCTGATTGGCACATCCTCCAATACTCCTTAAGGGATCCGGACAATTCTGTCAACTAGAACAATTGAGATTCTAGTAGGCATGAAATCTGTCATCCCAAACCTCTTAGCAACAGAGAAGGGCATAAGGTTCACACTAGAACCAAGATCACACAATGATATCTCAAATCTCTCTCTGTAGATAGAACAATCCAACACAAAGCTCCCTGGATCTTTTAGTTTCTCAGGAATCCTGCCTTGAATCACAACACTGCATACCTCTGAGATCATCAGTACACTCTCCTCATCAGTCATGTTACCATAAAGCATGTCCTTGACACATCTCTTCATCACAGGAGTAGTCCTTAGAGCATCAATCAAAGGCACTTCAATCAACACCTTTTTCATCACCTCTTTGCATTTTTTCAACTGCAGCTCGTACTTAGACTTCCTTGGGTTCTTAGGGAAGGGAACCTTAGGCTTGTAGACCCGTTCATAAGCTTTCTTCAGTTTCTGTGCATCTGATTTCTCTGCAATCGCCTTGCGTCGATCGTAACTAGTAGTGCATCGGTCGACGCTCGGCTCAGGTGCAACAACCTCTGTGTCGAGCTTTGGTTCAGTATCTTCGTTCACGATCTGCATCGTTCGACACTGGGGTGCATCGGTCGGCGCAGTCTGTAACTCGCGAATGTCATCTTCCACCTCCTCAATCTCAACGATTGCTTCCAAACTTAGACCTTTTTTCTGGGCAGGAACGACCTCTTTACCACTTCTCAACGTGATCACATTACACTGGTACTTCGGATTAACATCAGTTCATCCAGGGAGTGATCCATCTTGCCTCTTGATAGACCAAACAATGTGTGCATCTTGAACATCCAATTTCTTCACATGAGTGCTTAAGGCATCTATCTTTCCATTCAGATCCAAGTACAGAGCATCCATCTTTCCATTGAAGTCCACTGTAATTTTCTGTTGTCCTTCCAGAATCTGCTCCAACAATCCCATCATCTTATCAAACTGCTCATTTTGAGGAGCATGATGATATGACGAAGCTCCATAGTTCCTGGTGAAGCTATTAGTGTTGTTTCCGGGGCTGGTGTTACTCTGATAAGGCTTCTGGTACTGAGGCTTAGGAGTGAAACTAGAGAAGTTTTGATTACCTATGAAGGTACTTCTCTGACCCATTCCATTGTAGCCACCTATGTCTTGCTGATTCCCAAATATGTTCCCCTGAAAACCAGTTCCACCAACAAAATTCACATCCTCTTCTTTGCAACCTTCATCAACATCAAATACCTTAACATCCTGAGCAAAATGGACATTCTTCTTCTCAAGTAGAAGATGTTGGGATTATGTCCTGAAATCATATTGTACTAACTCTGATAGATAGTTGTATTGTCAAGATCGGACAATCCATGTAATACTAGGTGGTCATAATGTTTTGCTAGAAGCCGCTTATGACTTATGAGTTGTAACTCATTGCTAGTATTATGTGGACCTACAGGGTCACACACCTAAGAAAGTTGGATACACTTTGTATGGGATTGATCATTGGTATATGGTCTGTTCAATGTGTATTGGATGCACATTGAATTCGAGTTTTAAGAGGTGTGTCGATCGACACCATTGGGTGTGTCGATCGACACAGATCGGGTTCCGAACCTGATGTTTTGGTTTGATGACTTAAACGAATTGGATTTATCCAATGATCGGTTTTAGTCATTCCAGGTCTATATAAAGGCTTATATGGACGACCTGGAACACTAGCCGTTGTTGAGACTTTTTTCTTGACAGAAAACGCAGCCACCTCTAAAACACAGGGATTCCAAGGAGATCCGATTCCCGGCACTAGCATCCCGGCGGATTCCAGCTTGTGTGCGTGTGGAATGCAGTAGGCGCAACATCTGAGGCGCTAGAGATCTCACTTACCTGTTCATTATTCCGCTGCAAATCTCCAGGTAAACACGAGATCATCGGTAAGGATTCAATTAACTAAACCCTAGATCCTAGGCTTCAGGAACTTGATGGAATTCTGAAACTGTTAGAATTGGCCCAAGTTCCTTCAGTGGTATCAGAGCCTTAGTGTTTAATCATTGAATCTGAAGCATGGAATTCGAATAATGATGTATTTGAATAGGTTGATGCTTGTTGATTTTCGTTTTGATAAATATGATCTCGGATTTTGTTTGTATCGAAAACGATGAACCTGTGTTTTCGCACAGTGTCGATCGACACAAGTTTGTGTCGGTCGACACACCGCGAAACCGATTATAAAATTTTAGGGTTTTCGCACAGTGTCGATCGACACAAGTTTGTGTCGGTCGATGCGCCGCGAATACACTTATTAAAATTTGGGTATCGATCTTAGAGATTGCACTGTGTCGATCGACACACTGGGTGCATCGATCGACACAGGCTGTGCGAAAGGATAGATCGGTTCAATTGGATTGAATCGGTTATCTCGCATAATTAAAATTTCCTGATACCCTACTGTGTCGATCGACACAGGTTAAGTGTCGGTCAACACAGGCCTTGCGATTGGTTGATCGGTTCAAATTGGATTGAACTGGTTATCATGCTTGGTTAAGGTAGATCAGATCGGTTTAAATTGGATGAATTGGTTCAATTGGATTAGACTGGTTATCTTAATTAGTATAAACCGATTTGATTGGATAAGATCAATTTGATTGGATAAGTCGGTTCAATTGGATTAGACCGGTTATCGCGATTAGTTAAAACTGATTGAATCGGTTCAATTGGATTGACCGGTTATCGGTTTTTTTGTTAAGGTTGGATGCGAACCGTAATCGTTTGGTTATTGAACCAAATGATTGAAAAACCGAACCCAATCGATCTAACCCACTTATTAGAACAATTAAAACTCAATTAAAATTAGAAGTTAAACATGTTCTAAACCCATTGAATACAGATTGGATGTGTATTAGTTCAAAGCTTAGTTTTCAATATGGTCAACTGTCAAGACTCATTTCGTTGTTGTGATAGTCTTGCCAAGAGCTTGGTGTCCACAATTACATGAGTAAGGCAGGTAGTTGTGTTGATGGTCTTGCAGTGCTTGACATAAACAATTACATGACCTAAGAGATTGATTTACTAACCTTTTTAAAGTTCCGTTTCCTCAACTAAATATCAAGTGACCTTGATGTCTTGCCCAATCTTGTCTACTGTCAAGACTCATTTCGTTGTTGGATAGTCTTGGAGTCCTTGGTATCTACAATTACATGAGTAAGGCAGATGATCATTGATAGACTTGCAGTGCGACTGTCAATGATCACAAGACTGAAGAGATTGGTTTACTTGACTGGGCTATCAGAAGTTCTGGGCCCAGAGACATCAGAGTGGATAAGACATGGATTGTCTTATCTGCGACCAAGAGTTGTACTGGGTACAATTAGCAATGATTTGCTTACCTAGATAACTAAAGTTTGGGTGATGGCGAGTCGTCCACTCAGATTTTGGTGAAGTATGGGTCTTGTATCATTATATTCATAGAGGAAACATAGTTTGAATATAATGCGAGTTTTCTGATTAGATAAGATTTCTCATTTCCTGAACTTCATAACTAAAACTTTTCTTTTCTTAGTTTTCAGCCTATGTCTAAAACTACTTTCTCGTTGCGATCCGTCCTTGAGAAGGACAAGTTAAATGGATCAAATTTCCTGGATTGGTATCGGAACTTGAGATTTATTCTCAAGCAAGAGAGTAAGGACTATGTCCTTATGAAAGCTCTCTCCGAGAGGCTTGGGACCAATGCCTCACATGCAGTATATGATGCTTGGAATAAGCATTATATTGATATTGTAGATGTATGTGGTCTGATGTTGGCTACCATGAACTCGGACTTAAAGAGTCAATACGAGAACATGGAGTCGCCAATAGAGATGATCACCAGCCTGAAACTGAAGTTTCAGGATCAAGCACGAGTTGAGAGATACCAGATGGTTTAGTCTCTCATTGGATGCAAGCTACCAAAGGATGCTCCAGTGAGTCCTCATGTCATTAAAATGATGGGTTACATTGATAACCTGGGGAAACTGGATTGTCCTGTTAGCCTTGAGTTGGCTACTGAGATCATTCTGCAGTCACTGCCGTCAAGTTATGATAAGTTTGTCAAGAGCTATATCGAGAATGGCTTGACGAAGACGTTGACTGAGCTGCATGGCATGCTCAAGACAGCTGAGCAAAACATCATAAAGGATAAAAGATTTGAGAAATCTGTTGTAGACAAGGGTAGAGGCAGGGCCATCCAGATTTGGAATCAGGATAAGCCTGTGTCATCTTATAAGCCCAAGTCTGGCCCATATGATGTTGGTAAGTGCTGCTACTGTGATGAGTTTGGGCATTGGAAGAGAGATTGCATTAAATTCTTGGAAGATTCACAAGAGATGAAGGAGATGTACGGTACTTCTTCTTCAGGTATTGTGTTATTACTTCAAGTTCTACGTATGTATTGGATACTAGTTATGGTACTGATATTTTTGAAATATGCAGGGCCTAAACAACAGTAGAACGTTGAAGAAAGGACAAGTGGAACTGCGTGTCTGGTATGGAGCAATGGTTGCTGCATGAGCCGTAGAGATTCTCCACTTGTAGGAGCCTTTCAAGCTTGGTTTTTGAATTAAGTAATTGCTACTATGTACCTGCTTTATGCAGAGATGTCCTTCATTTTCTTGTAAGAATTTGGATGTTTTTCATTCTGATAAAAGACAAGTTTTGCTCTTTTGATCTTAATGAAATATTATATGGTAGCACCCCTTTTGAAAAATGGGTTTTATATGTTAAACCAATGTTCGCCAGTATATAACATAAATACCAAACGGTTTAAGTCTGATGACTCGAACTCGATTTTTCTTTGGCATAGTCGTTTCAACCACATAGAGTGGAGCGGATTCAGAAGTTCCATAGTTGTGGGCTTTATGGGCTCATTTGATTATAAATCATATGAGATATGAATTCTGCTCACTGGGCCAAATGACTAAGGCTTCTTTAGCAGAGCTAAAGAAAAGGGCCAGAGGCTTATTGGGCCTTGCACATACTGATGTATGTGGCCTGATGAGAATTAGTGCCAGAGGAAATCTTCAGTACTTCATTACCTTTATTGATGACTTCAGTAAGTATGGTTGTGTTCATTTGATGAGACACGAGTCAGAATCTTTTGAAATGGTCAAAGGAGTTCCAGAATGAAGTATAGAACCGATATGACAAAAGTATTAAAGATCCTCGATCAGATCGCGGAAGAAAGTACTTGAGTGAAGAATTGAGTGATCATCTAAGTGAGTGTGAAGTCGTCTCACAGCTCGTTTCTCCTGGAAAACTTGAATGGTATTTCCGAGAGAATGAATTAGACTTGGATTTGCTCCGATTAATGATGAGTCACACGAATCTTCCATTATCCTTTTAGAAATACGCTCTAGAAATGTATGTATTTACGCCAAATAGGTTTCTATCAGAATCAGTTGAAAGACACCACATTGGATGTGGACTGGAAGTTTTCCAAGTATGTTTTCCTGATTAATTGGGATTGCAAGGTTTATGCAAAGCAGTTGACAACAGACAACCTTGAACCCAAATCTGATAAGTGCTACTTCGCTGGTTGTCCTAAGGAAACCGAGGCTTATTACTTTTACAACCAATCCGAAAACAAAGTTTTGTTGTTCGGAACTCTGTTTTTCTAGATAGAAAGTTTCTTTCCAAGAAAAACAGTGGGAGTAGAAGTACAGCTCGAAGAAATTCGAGAAACAAAGGTGGCTGCTCAACCTGTTATGGGAGAGCAGCGGTTGGATCTACAAAGTGCTGTAGGACCTACACCTGTGGAACCTGAATTTCGCAGATCCCAATGGATCCGTCACTAACCCGAGAGTGATTTCTCGTAACCAATTGCCGTGATCTGTTGATCATTGAAAAGTGACGAGCCTGCGAAATTCAAAGGAGCGATGGTGAGCCCCAACTCCAAAAATTTGCTAGGTATGCATGTTAGCTTCACCGATCCATTTCTGGATTGAAGCAAACATCTTGGAGTTGGAATCTACGTTCTGTTAAAACGGTCAAAAGTTTTGACTTAATCAGGAACGAATAGGAACCGTGCGTTTACAAGTAGACTAGTGAGAGCGTAGTTGCATTTCTCACATTGTATGTATATGACATACTTATTCTCATAAACGACGTTCCGTCGCTTAAGTCTTATGTGACTTGGGTCGGAAGTCATTTTCAACGATGGACATGGGAGAAGCCGCGTGAGTTCTTGGAATAAGGATCTATTGAAATAGATTGGGTAGGCTTATTGGATCGTGTCAGAATCCTTATGTAGATAAGGTATTGGACAGTTCCAATATACATGATTCCAAGAATGGCTTCACACCAAAGGTCTTATGGCAATAATATTAGCAACATGAAGTGTCTTGGACACTGGCTGAGCTAGTATGTATGAGTGTGATTCCTTATGCTTCTGTAATAGAATCCATCATGAATGCCATATTTTGCGCTCGTCTAGATGCATCTTACGCATAAATCATGACGGGAAGATACCAATACATTCCGGTAAAATTCACTGGACAGTTATAAGAAATATCCCAAGTGTTTGAGGAACACTAAGGATAGGTTCTTGTTCAACTGAGGAAGTGACGAATCTGTTAAAAGTAGTTAGACAGACAAAGACGACTCCCGGTTCCCACCTGATTATGTCTCTTTGTCTGTGTAGCGGTGCTATCTGTTGGAAGGGCTCCAAGCAGAGGACCGTAGAATAGTGCTTATTAATGAATGGCGGTATGGTTTGTTGGAATGGTTCCAAGCAAGAACACCGCAGCCTCTCTCACAACCTAAGCACGAGTTTTATACTATTGCTGTAGGTACTAGATATCTGAAGACGTGGTCTTGATTATAGTGGGAGTTATGTTAGTTATGATGTTCACATAGACATGCTATGGTCATGTTTATGAAAAACTGACATCAGCATTATTTGATCAATGGATAATTAAATAATGGTCCCAAAGTATTTTATGTTCATTTTATAGGTCATCAAGTTGAGGACTTAATCATGAAACCCTATAAGTGAAATATGACATAAAATTATATTTGTCCCTGGTCGTAGGTTGTTAAAGTGGGACACTAACAACCGTTAAGACTAGTATGTGAGGTGACGTATGACTAAGTTTCATGGAGTCATTGATATGAGTATCAACGTAAATCACATAGATATATGTTGGTGAACATATGATCGGACTTGACCCGCTAATGAGAACTCTACAGGATAGTTATATCAGTGTCATGAGAGGTTCTCATTACGACTATAGAGTATAGTCCTTAGACCTGAGTTCATCATGCTTTCTAGCATGTGAATTGGTGCGCTTTGACCTTGTCAAACGTCGTTCCGTAACTGGCGGCTATAACGGCATTGCTTAAGCGTATCATGAAGTGTGTGTAGAAATAGGGATGGGACAAGAAGGGATTTGTCCCTCCTATATAACAGGAGATAAATATCTCAGGGCTCATCGAAGATTTGATAATGAGAAAATGCATGGCCGTGCTCAAACGAGGTGATTGTCAGTCGTTTGTTTTATCAGTATAGATCAGGAGTTCGATGAACATGATGTTGGCTATAATAAGGATGACACAGTCTCTTGCCTTATGCCATATCGTGATATAGAGACAAAAGGATTAGGGGAATAGATGATTCCAGTACAAGTGGGAGATTGTTGGGATTATGTCCTGAAATCATATTGTACTAACTCTGATAGATAGTTGTATTGTCAAGATCGGACAATCCATGTAATACTAGGTGGTCATAATGTTTTGCTAGAAGCCGCTTATGACTTATGAGTTGTAACTAATTGCTAGTATTATGTGGACCTACAGGGTCACACACCTAAGCAAGTTGGATACACTTTGTATGGGATTGATCATTGGTATATGGTCTGTTCAATGTGTATTGGATGCACATTGAATTCGAGTTTTAAGAGGTGTTTCGATCGACACCATTGGGTGTGTCGATCGACACAGATCGGGTTCCGAACCTGATGTTTCGGTTTGATGACTTAAACGAATTGGATTTATCTAATGATCGGTTTTAGTCATTCCAGGTCTATATAAAGGCTTATATGGACGACCTGGAACCCTAGCCGTTGTTGAGACTTTTTTCTTGACAGAAAACGCAGCCACCTCTAAAACACAGGGATTCCCAGGAGATCCGATTCCCGGCACTAGCATCCCGGCGGATTCCAGCTTGTGTGCGTGTGGACTGCAGTAGAGGCGCAGCATCTGAGGCGCTAGAGATCTCACTTACCTGTTCATTATTCCGCTGCAAATCTCCAGGTAAACACGAGATCACCGGTAAGGATTCAATTAACTAAACCCTGGATCCTAGGCTTCAGGAACTTGATGGAATTCTGAAACTGTTAGAATTGGCCCAAGTTCCTTCAGAAGACTATGAACATAATCAAACTTGTTCTTCATCTCTGCTATCTGTGAACTGTCCACTTTTCCACCAGACTTCTTCCTCTCCATATCATCATTCTTAGTGCTATTACTACACACCAAGTTCTCAATCAGCTCCTTAGCTTGCTCTGGAGATTTAGTGTTGAAGTTCCCATTAATAGCAGTATCCAAAGCCATCTGATACCACAAATCAACTCCTCTGAATAAAATGCCCAGCAGCTGAACTTCAGATAAACCATGATGAGGGCAATCTCTCTGGTACATCTTAAACCTCACCCAAGCAGCCTGCAAGGCCTTTGTAGGTCCCTGCTTTAATTGTAGAAGATCCTCTCTCAGCTGATCAGATCTAGCATCATCATAAAAGTGCCTCAAAAACTTCCTCTTCACTGCATCTCAAATAGTCATAGTCCCAGGTGGGATATGCTTCAGCCAATTCGCAGCTTCTCCTCCAAGAGAGTGAGGGAAAAGCTTGCAGTGCAGTAAGTCATAGATCACTCCATTATGCTTCATTCCAGTAACCAAAGACTCAGAATTCTCTATGTGATCCATAGGGTGCTCATGTGGGAGTCCTTGAAAGAGGTGTTGTCCCAATAGTAAGAAGTCTTCAGCTCAAAGTCATTCCGTGTAAAAGGAGGAGGTACAATCGCATACCTTTTAGCATAGAACACGTCAGGACTGTTGTAATCAGCAAGTGTCCTCCCAGCTGGAGGATTAGGTGCTCTAGGTGACTCTTCATCTTGTGGATTTCCTCGTCCACCTGCACCTCCACCTTGAGCTTCTGCATTGGGATTAACAATCCTCTATTCAGCTGCAAGAATGACTATAACATTGCCATCTGCATCAATCGGCTGTCCATGATCATTGTATGGATTTTTCTGCAAATCCCTCAGAACACCTTCTACATCTCGAACCATAATCACAACATTTGTGTTCAACATCCTTACTGGCTTCTGAGCTTTCATGTTCATTCTTTCTAACCTTGCAAGTTCCTCAAGTCTGAGATTCACAGTTTCCTTATCCGGATTACTTCTAGTTGCACGATTAGGCATGCACTAACTGTTCACAGCAAGCGTCGATCATGTCCGCAACGATCGATTCAGTTCGTGGGTGCGTCGATCGATTCACAAGTGTGTCGGTCGATGCATGTGTACTATCGCAAAACTGAACACGCAAAGACAGAAAGAAAACATAAAAGTTAGTAACAAAAAGAAAAACGAAAAACCTAGTCTAAACTCTAAACTCAAATCTATCGAAGATCAAAAGAGTCCCCGGCAACGGCGCCAAAAACTTGACATGCTCAGAGTTTAATTCCCTAAGTTACACTGCAAGTGCACATGCAAATGTCGTATATAGGGGTCGAACCACAGAAACTCAAGAAATCTTGCGATAGACTATTGAATGTCGAGTTTATCTAGGCGATGTAAATCAAGAGTGATAAACTAAAAAGCAAGAAATAAATCAATAGCAAACGAGTTTGTTTTCAAAAACCAAAAGAGCTAGGTCAAGGGCGTTCTCAGGAAATCATGCCTTGCATATCAAATATCAGCCAAGATCGAATTAAGAACCGTTCTAGAACTCAAACATAGATATAAAACAACCCAACTTTCGTTGCGATAATTTACTAAGTCTAAACCCTATAAATCCAAATTTCTTTGCAATTCCTAACAGATTAAACTAGCATTAAGTGCAAGTTTGATTAGTTCACAATTTAACTAAACCAAATTTCTTTGCAGATAATTAAACTGCTCAACCAAAATGGATCATATTCTAAATTACACTTTCGTGTCAATTTATAAACCATAGATCTAGATTCCAATTGATCATGTTAGAAACTAGCATTAAGTGCAATTCAGGTTGAAGAACTAACAAGTTATGAATCCTTAACTGATTGTCTTAATCTAACAAGTCATGAAAAACCTATGAGAATCCCTAAACCTAACAATGAATCTACTCAGACATGATCAATGAAACAGAAATCATTATATGGATAAAGTGCATTAAAGAAAGAGTAGAGAATGAAAAGGGGTTCAAAATCTTCTCCAAAAAGAAGTACAGGTTCGGATCAGCCCCTAGCTCTCAAAAAATCTCTCTAGCTAAAAGTATGAATGTGTAACTAAAACAAAACACCAAAACCCTAATATAAATTGCTAAACACGTTTTGGGTCTCTTTCATAAATGCTGGACCTTCTGGGTCAAAACTGCAATTCTTGAATTCTTCATTAATGCGCTGGACTTCTGCGAAACTGGGACTGCAACGATCGATGCATGGCTGCATCGATCGACGCTTAGGTCGAACAAAGTTGCTATGTTTCTCTCATCACGGCTCCAGCTCCAATACTTGCCCAAAAACCTCCAATATCTTCCAAAGTCCTCCAAACTTGTGCAATCCTAATAAACACCTGAAAAGACTCGGAAAACACTACAAAAGGATCGAATATATACTTATATCATGACTTAAAACAGGTAAAAACCATGATATATCATTTTGGATAGCACATAACTCCTCATATGCTTGCTTAGTACGAAGCAGTAGATCACCATATTTACATCTGTTCAAATCTCTAAGCTCACTTTTTCAGCTGCTTTAGTTACACATGAAACTGTGATAGAGCAGAGCTCGAGTGAAACAGTGGCGAGTTTTCAGCCCATACCCTCATGACTGTACTGAGAAAATCCGGGTGATCAACCAGAAAATTAAAGAACTTATAAGGTTTCCGGGTAGCTGAACTTTCGTGAGTTAAGCCGAATCAAACACCTCGAGTGGTATGAAATCCCTCCTGCTTCAAACGTTGCAAAGGAGTTAGGAAAGGCTTGTAACCAGTCCGCATTGATTATAGCACGATCTAACTTCTTTCCTACCGGTTCCAAAGATCTTTTGTACCACCATGTGAATATAAAGCAAAACGAAGAAAGGTCAATGAGGTTGCAATCATTAGCAAGGGATTGAAACTGATACATTCCCACTTGATTAGGAAGATAGTCATGGCTTATTGAATGCTCCGAAGAAGCTAATATTTCATTGTAGTAAAAAAAAAACAGAATCCAAGGCATAGACAAGTGAGCATAAGCATTTCTTGTTCCTCTGATATCATTCCATAGCTGACGCCTTTCAGCTTCAAAACTAGATGTGTAAATAGCTGAACAGATAAACACCACACCTAAATCCAAAAATTTAATCGCACAAAAGATAACTTGATCGGTCTTATGAAGAAGTGATACTTCTACCGCCTCCGACCAGCATAACCAAATTCTTCCTAGGCGATTGAATTCGTAGTTTGTAATAGCTATCCAGACATGTAGCGTAGAGTTAAGAATTTCAGTATGGGATACCTCATGAACTCTAGTTTCTAGTAAACAACCGAATAGAGGCTTTGACTCTAATACCCATCTTCGAAGCACACCGTGTTTGCGTGGTTTATTGAATCCAACATATTCCAAGAAATAAGACGTCTTAGTTTCCATGAGGAAACCTTTTTGGTTGGCTTGTTGATAGGTCTAAGTTTTAATCCTATTCTACTGCAAGTGCACAGTTATGTGATTGTAGTATAAAGGGTATCTAAATCCACAGAGACTCGTGATCTTGCGATAGATTATAGAGTGTCAGGTTAAGCTAGGTAAACAGTAAGTAAACAGTAAATCAGAGCAGCAGAAAAGTAAATAAAGATCGGTTTGTAAACAGAAGGCGAATGCGTCAAGTCTAGGGAGTTCTCAATAAATCGGAAACACAGGCAATCAATCAATCAGGATCTAATTAAGAACTGTTCTAGAACTGGAATCACGGAAGTATAACAAGCCAACTTTTATTGCGAATCATATCTATGTCTAACAATCTAGCAAGCCAACTTTCGTTGCGAATTCTAGAGTTCTAAACAAGCATTAATCTCAAGTTCTTTCGTTCACAATTCTCCTAAACCAAATTTCTTTGCGAATAGATCAAATTGCTCATCTAGGTTCCTTCTAGTTAATTAACCAACTGTCGTTGTGGAAATCAACCTAACATCATAAATCTGGGTAGCTACTTCAGATTAAGCATTAAGAACAACCCTAGATGAAGAACTAACAGATATGAATCCCTACAGATTGATCAACCTATAATTCCATAAAATCCCTAATGAGAATCCCTAAACCTAACTGGTAAACTACTCAGACATGATCATCAAAACAAAAGACATCTTGAATAGAAAACCAAATAGCATATAATAAAATAAAGAACTGGGGTTCGAAATCCTCTCTCTTTCAAGAACAAGATCAGCCCCTAACTCTCTCTGAATGTAAAATAAAGTGTAGCCTAAACAATGGCTTAAAACCCTAATATATAAGTATAAACACGTTTTTGGGCCTTTTTGCAAGTCTGGAAAGTTTCTGGGCAAAAACTGTAATTTCTCCAAAATGCAGATTTTTGGGCGCAGAACCCTGGAATCACCTTGCGTCGACCACTGCAGAACTGCATCGATCGTTGCAAGGCGGTTTTGCAGCCAGTGAACTCTGTGAAACCTCTAAACATTGCAGAAATGCTCCCAAATGCTTCCAAAACGTCCAATTAGGCTCCAAATGTCCTTAAACCTGTAAAACACCTGAAAAGACTCCAAAACATAATAAAAGACTCGATAAATAAGACATATACCATGGCTAAAATCTCTAAAATCCATGGTATATCAACTCCCCCACACTTAGCTTTTGCTTGCCCTCAAGCAAAACAGAGAACTAGAATGTAGTGAAGAAGTTTGAAAACTTTCAGAAACTTTTTTCATCCTAGAAGCAACAACACTCAGATTCCCCTTAGTAAGCCACTGAAAGAATCACCTGCAAGACATCAAGACCAACATGTACTTCCCCCACACTTAGCAACTGTCCTAAGTAAACTTTCAAATTCACCCTACTGACTTCTATAAGCTATTAAGTGCGGTCTCACCTAAGGATTATCGATCAAAGGGCACATGGATTCTTACTCTGTTAGCTCTAGACCACCATACTATTTTTTTCTGGTTCCTTTCTTCTCTTTTCCCTTCCTTAGCAATCTGATTTTCCCCATTGGGTATCATTTTATTTTTTTATCAGTACTCTTCCCGTTATGGGGTGTATTTTGGACACATTCCATGAATGCACAAGAGGTAATAGTGGTAGCTACTACTCCTGTGACCACTTCGGAGCTACTAGCTCATCCTCAGTTTATTATTATTATTCTTTTTTTTACTTTAAGAGAAGGGGAGAAGGAAACCTTACTTGGACAAGTTTACAAGCTGTGTCAGAACTAACAGAGGAGTCCGACTCAAGGTATACCAAGCCCTTAGGTGAGAAAATTAAGTCAAATTAAGGGTGAAGTCAGTAAAGGATCCTCTGATACCTGAAGTGATGTGGGTGTCCTCAGTTGGTTGATCTGTGTTGGGGTTTTGTAATAGTCATAGATTGATCCTGCAACTTCATCCCAATGGTCACTTAAGTTCCTGCAAGTGCTGTTAACTTCTAAAAAATTCACTGTTTCCTACTTAAACCCGTTTTGACTCAATAAAACAAATTTTGAAAACAGGACTGACTCTAAGAAAACAAAAGCGTGCGTCAGTAGCTACCTCCCCCACACTTGAACTACGTGATAGGTGTGTAGTTTTAATCCCTATACTAACTGCAAGTGCACAGTGATGTAGTTGTAGTACTTAGGGTATCAAATCCACAGGGACTCCGGTCAACGATAGATAAGAACAAAAAAGATTAAACTAGGAGAAAGCAAATGTGATTAAACTAAAAGCAGAGCAGAAAAGTAAATCAGTAGCAGGAGTGGTTTGTGAGCAAGGAAGCGAAGCGTTAGGTTTCAGGAGTTCTCAGGAAATCAGGAACACAAGCAATCAATCAGTCTGAATATAATCAGAAACTGTTCTATAACTCAAAACACGGATATAGAATTAACCAAATTCCTTTGCGAGAATTCTCTAAGTCTAAGTGCAGCAAACCAAACTTTCGTTTGCGAGAACTAACAGATTAGGCCAGCATTAATTCCAAGTTTGATATGTTCACAATTAACCTAAACCAAACTTTCGTTTGCGAGAAGTTTAATTGCTCATCTAGGTTCTTTCTAGCTAAATTAACCAACTTTCGCTGCATTAATCAGCCTAACATCATAATTCTGATTAGCTACTTCAGATTAAGCATTAAGAACAACCTAAACAAAGAACTAGCATATATGAATCCCTACAGATTGATTTAAACTATAGTTCCATGAAATCCCTAATGAGATTCCTTCAACCTAACAGGTAAACTACTCAGACATGTTCATCGAGACAGAAAATATCATAAGTAGAAAACCAAATATCATTAAACAGAATAATCAACAGGGGTTCGAAAATCAAGTCTCTTTCGAGAACAAGATCAGCCCCTAAGGCTCTCTGAAATAAAATAAAATAAAACGTAGCCTAAACAAGTGGCTAAAAACCTAATATATAGTCTAAAACACGTTTTGGGCTTCTGTGTAAATATCTGGGCTTTTCTGTAATATCAGCATTCTTCATTAAACCGCCGAGTTTGGCCCATTCGCGCTATGCATCGATCGATGCAAGTGTGCAACGATCGACGCAATCCTCAAATCTGGACAGTGAACTCTGTCTCTCGGCCAAACACTCCAAATAGCTCCAGAAAGTGCCATAATCACCAAATCTGCTCCAAATGTGCTTGTACCTAATAAACACCTGAAAAGACTCTAAAACATAGTAAAAGACTTGATAAAGAACACATATACCATGGTTAAAATCCCTAAAATCCATGGTATATCAACTCCCCCACACTTAGCTCTTGCTTGCCCTCAAGCAAGTAAAGAACCAAAGCATAAGAAAAGAAGTTTGAAAACACAGAAACTCATTTCGTCTTAGGAACTTTCGCATTCACATTCACTTAGTAATCCACTGAAAACTTTCCTACAGAACTCAAGACCATAATGTACTTCCCCCACACTTAGCAATTGTCCCAAGTAAACTCCACAATCACATTCAAGCATTCAAATTCACCCTACTGACTTCTGCAAGTATCTAAGTGCGGTCTCACCTAAGGAGTATCGATCAAAGGGCACATGGATTCTTACCTTATCAGCTCTAGACCACCATACTATCTTTCTCTAGTCCCTTTCTTCTCTTTCCCTTCCTTAACAACTGATTTTTCCCCACTGGGTATCATTTTTTTTTTTTATCAGTGTTCTTCCCGTTAAGGGGTGTACTTTGGACACATTCCATGGATGCACAAGAGATAATAGGGGTCTCTACCACTCCTGTGACCACTTCAGAGTTACTAACTCATCCTCAGTTTATTATCTTTTTTTTTTTTTTTACTTTATGGAAGGGGAGAAGGGAACTAAATAGGATAGGTTTACAGGCTGTGTCAGAACTAACAAGGGAATCCGACACAAAGTATACCAAGCCCTTAGGTGAGAAATCTAAGTCAGTATTAAGGTTGAAGTCAGTAAAAGGATCCTCTGATACCTGAAGTGATGTGGGTGTTCCCAGTAGGTTGATCCGTGTCTGAGTTTTCTAACAGTCATAGAGGCTCTGCAAGTCTGTCCAATGGTCACTTAGTTCCTGTTCAAGAGAAAATTTTCCTCGAAAAATCATAGTTTCATACAAATTTTGACTCAATAAAATAATTTTGGACTGACTCTAAGAAAACAAAAGCGTGCGTCAGTAGCTTCCTCCCCCACACTTAAACTACACTGTCCCCAGTGTAATCAAAGCATGAGCTCGGTGAGAATAATAATCAAATTGAAACAAACCGAAAAAAAGTTGCAGGTTACTTACCTGTCGTCGCCCTGTGTCGATCGATGCCACAAGGGTGTCGATCGATGCAAGGCGAATATGCTCGCGGTTATTGAGATAACCGGTATCTGAACCGCAATCGAATCGGTAAACCATAAATCGCGACTGCATCGACCGATGCACAATGTGTGTCGATCGATGCAATGCGATTATTCCTGTTTCCCTCAGCTCTGAACACACTTAAACAGAAAAATTAAAAATACCAAATCAAAACGAAAAAACAAAAACAAAAACGAACCTAACAGTGGGTTGCCTCCCACTCAGCGCTTGTTTTTAGTCATTAGCTTAACTATTGGAAGAGATTTGACTCAAGGCGGTTTCAACAGAGACTTTGAGTGTCTCTGTGAATATCTCTTCATCCAAGGAGGTGTATAGACTTTCAGATCATGAGGTTTTCCAAGAAAAGAGTAATCAGAATCAGGGCGGGAGCGAAGCTTGGGCGGTCTACTGCGTTTTCCTGCTTTCAAAACAATGTGATCAGAAGGTTTAAGCTTAGGTGATTTGTACCTTACCTTTGATGTATATCTGATGTCTGGAGCTTTCTGCTTATGAGCAGTTGCAGGTACTGAAGATGTTAGAGCAGGTTCAAGAGGAACCGCCATCTTCTTCTTTCCACTATCAGATACTGTAGTTCCACCAATCTGAACTTCTTCTTTCAGATGACCATCAGTGGAGATCATCTTTTTTGCATGAACTCGCGAAGTTTCAACTGGTGGTGTTTTATTCACCTTCTTATCTATCACTTTCATGCAGTTAGCCACTTCTAGCTCTTGTTTGGAAGGTTTAGGAACCTTAGGATATGGCACAGGGGGCTTATACACTCGTTCTGGTACTGTTGCAGGTTTCTGGTCATGTCTGCGTTATGTGTCGATCGTTGCATGATGTGTGTCGATCGATGCAAGGCGATTCTGTTTGTCGAAAGAACTCGAAATTGCCGTCAGAACGGCGTGTCGATCGACACTAAGAGGGTGTCGATCGATGCATGTCTCAGACAGACAATATTCATCCAGAAAATCCGAGATTATGCTCTCTTCTTCACCTAGCAACTCAATCTCATCCCTTAAGGTCACAACTCTGATGGATTTGTACTGTTCAGCTTTCCTAGCTTCATTATGCCTTTGTATTGCTCCAGCTGTTTGTTGAACTCGGTCATCTAGCTTCTTCATATGTGTGCTCAAGTATTCAAACTTCTCATTCAGATCTTCATGCAATGCATCCATCCTTGATTTGAAGGACACAGTGATCTGTTGTTCTCTCTCAAGAAACTGTTCCATCATAGCTTCTAATCTGCTCTTATGTGTAGGTGCAGGCGGTGCTTTGTAAGAAGAAACACCATAGTTCCTCGAGAAGGCATTGCCCTGTTGCTGGAAAGGTCCCTGAAAAGCTGATTCCTGACTGTAGAATTCATTCCCTCCAATGCAGTTGATAGCTTCTTGCGTATACTTTCCAAGTAGAAGGCTATGCAGATAGTCAACTTTACTCTTCAACCCAGCTATCTGTGAATTATCAATCCCTGGACTAAAGAAATCATACATCTTTCTTACGATATGTGTCGATCGATGCAGGGGAAGCGTCGATCGATGCAAGCGCGATGATGTAACGATCGACACACAGGACCGTGTCGATCGTTGCAGGGCGATTACATGCGTACCTGAAACGCAAGAACAGAAAAAGAAAAAAAAAATTAGTGGCAAAAATTAAAAACGAAGATCCTAGTCTAAACCCTAAGTTCAAATCTATCGAGGACTCAAAAGAGTCCCCGGCAACGGCGCCAAAAACTTGATAGGTGTGTAGTTTTAATCCCTATACTAACTGCAAGTGCACAGTGATGTAGTTGTAGTACTTAGGTTATCGAATCCACAGGGACTCCGGTCAACGATAGATAAGAACAGAAAAGATTAAACTAGGAGAAAGCAAATGTGATTAAACTAAAAACAGAGCAGAAAAGTAAATCAGTAGCAGGAGTGGTTTGTGAGCAAGGAAGCGAAGCGTTAGGTTTCAGGAGTTCTCAGGAAATCAGGAACACAAGCAATAAATCAGTCTGGATCTAATCAGAAACTGTTCTAGAACTCAAAACACGGATATAGAATTAACCAAATTCCTTTGCGAGAATTCTCTAAGTCTAAGTGCAGCAAACAAAACTTTCGTTTGCGAGAACTAACAGATTAGGCCAGCATTAATTCCAAGTTTGATATGTTCACAATTAACCTAAACCAAACTTTCGTTTGCGAGAAGTTTAATTGCTCATCTAGGTTCTTTCTAGCTAAATTAACCAACTTTCGCTGCATTAATCAGCCTAACATCATAATTCTGATTAGCTACTTCAGATTAAGCATTAAGAACAACCTAAACAAAGAACTAGCAGATATGAATCCCTACAGATTGATTTAAACTATAGTTCCATGAAATCCCTAATGAGAATCCTTTAACCTAACATGTAAACTACTCAGACATGTTCATCGAGACAGAAAATATCATAAGTAGAAAACCAAATATCATTAAACAGAATAATCAACAGGGGTTCGAAATCAAGTCTCTTTCGAGAACAAGATCAGCCCCTAAGGCTCTCTGAAATAAAATAAAACTAAAGTAAAACGTAGCCTAAACAAGTGGCTAAAAACCCTAATATATAGTCTAAAACACGTTTTGGGCTTCTGTGTAAATATCTGGGCTTTTCTGCAATATCAGCATTCTTCATTAAACCGCCGAGTTTGGCCCATTCGCGCTATGCATCGATCGATGCAAGTGTGCAACGATCGACGCAATCCTCAAATCTGGACAGTGAACTCTGTCTCTCGGCCAAACACTCCAAATAGCTCCAGAAAGTGCCATAATCACCAAATCTGCTCCAAATGTGCTTGTACCTAATAAACACCTGAAAAGACTCTAAAACATAGTAAAAGACTCGATAAAGAACACATATACCATGGTTAAAATCCCTAAAATCCATGGTATATCACTACGCTGTCCCCAGTGTAATAAAAGCATGAGCTCGGTGAAAGAATAATCAAATTGAAAAACAATCTGAAAAGTTGCAGAATACTTACCTGTTGTCGCCCTGTGTCGATCGATGCCACAAGGGTGTCGATCGATGCAAGGCGAATATGCTCGCGGTTATTTAAATAAGCGGTGTCTGAACCGTAATCAAATCAGCTAACCAGAAATTGCAACTGCGTCAACCGATGCACTTAGTGTGTCGATCGATTCAGTGCGATTTTGCCTGTTTCTCTCGGCATTGAACACACAAAAGCAGAAAATCAAAAACACCAAATCAAAAACGAAAAATGAGAACAAAAACAAACCTAACAGTGGGTTGCCTCCCACTCAGCGCTTGTTTAAAGTCAATAGCTTGACTATGGGATAGGAGATCAGACTTATGGGGGATTCAACAGAGACTTTAAGTGTCTCTGCGAATATCTCTTCATCCAAGGTGGCGTATAAGCATTCGGATCATGAGATCTCCCAAGGAACGAAGGAGTAGAACCAGGGCGGGAGCGAAGCTTGGGTGGGATTCTGCGTTTTCCTGCATTCAAAACTGAGGGATTAGGAGGTTTAAGTTTAGAAGCTTTATGCCTTACCTTTGGTGGAAATGAGATGTTTGGAGCTTTCTGCTTATGAGCAGTTGCAGGCACTGAAGATGTTAGAGCAAGTTCAGAATGAACTGCCATCTTCTCCTCTCCAATTGGAACCTCTGGTTCCACCTCAACACTGAAGCTCTGTCCATCAATGGTGGCTCTCTGCTTCCTGTTGATATATCATGGTTTTTACCGGTTTTATGCAATGATATAAGTCTGTTTTAGTGTCTTTTGGTGTTCCTTTAGAGTCTTTTGCAGGTTTTATTAGGTACACGCACGTTTGGAGCTAAAGTGGAGATTATGGAGCTAATTGGTGCGTTTTGGAGATTTGGTCCGAGAGGCTGAGCTCACTGTCCAGATATGATGACTGCGTCGATCGTTGCACACCTGCATCGGTCGATGCATAACGCGAATGGGCCAGACTCGGCGGTTTAATGAAGAAATGCCAATATTACAGAAGTGCCCAGAAGTTCCAGATATTTACACAGAAGCCCCAAGTCGTGTTTTAGCTATTTAATTAGGTTTTTAACTTCTGTTTTAGATACACTATCATAACTTAGAGCAGAGAGTTTTTAGAGCTTTTGGGGCTGATCTGATCCTGTACTACATTCGTTTTGGAGAAGTTTTCGAACCCCTTTATTATTCTAATCTCTTTTATGATTGCTATTTATTCATTGATTATGTGTACATCATCCATGACTGAGTATTTTCATAGTTAGGTTTAGGGTTTCTCATAGGGATTTCATGACTCGCTAGATATAGTTAATTCAGTTAAGTATTCACATCAATAGATGTTCTTCAAACTAAATTGTGTTTAATGCTAGTTCTAACCTGATCAATTAGAATCTAGATCTTAGGTTGCTAAATACAACACGACAGTGTGGTTTAGAATCTGAACTATTTAGGTTGAGCAATTTAATTACTCGCAAAGGAATTTGGTTTAATTAGATTGTGAACATATCAAACTTGGAATTAAAGCTGGTTTAATCTGTTAGTAATTGCAAAGGAATTTGGATTACTGCACTTAGACTTAGAGAATTCTCGCAGAGGAATTTGGTTAATTCTATATATGTGTTTTGAGTTCTAGAACTGAGTTTAATTAGATCCTGACTGATTGATTTATCTGCTTGTCTGATTTCCTGAGAACGCCTTAGACTTAGCGCTTTTAGTTTATTGATTTCAAACAACAACCTGCTACTGATTTACTTTCCTGCTTGCTTTTAGTTAATAGAATACAATTTGCTTTTTGCTTTCTCCTAGTTGTTTGATTTTATCGTTGCCTAGAGTCCTCGTGGATTCGATCCCTAATTACTACAATTGATTTACTGTACACTTGCAGTTAGTATAGGGTAAAACTCGAGACCTATCAAGTTTTTGGCGCCGTTGCCGGGGACTCTTAGAGTCTTCGATAGCTTCGAACTTAGGGTTTTTACTATGATTTTTATTTTTATTTTTGTTTACTGATTTTTTCTTTGTTTTCTTTCTGTCGCAGGTACGACATTCGCCTAGCATCGATCGTTGCACTCCTGTGTCGATCGTTACCAGGCGATTCTGAGTTGAGTCGATCGTTGCATCTCTTGCAGCGATCGTTGCACTGCGATTACAGACGGTTTATGCAGGCGCGTGAAACCAGAAGTAATCAGAACTTGAATCTCGTCAATCTCGGACTCGACGAACTTGGACGACTAGAGAGGACTAACAGAAGAGAAAGAAGAGCAAGGATGGTTGTACAAAAGGTGATTATAATTCCTGATGCTCAAGGTACCCTGAGGGACCGAGATAACAATCCATACAATGCTGCTGGGCATAGGATTGATGCTGAAGGAAATGTAATCCCTGATCCTCCTGAGCAACCACAACAGGAGCAGAACCAAGGCCAAAGACAGGCCCAAGGTAGACAGGATCAGAGGATGGTTGTCCATGAGAGGACTTTAGTTGACTACAACAGACCGGATGAGTTTCATGCAAACCGGTCAGCTCTAGTACCTCCTGGTTTTTAGAGGAACGATTTTGAGATCAAAACCATCTACTACTCGTTGATGAGACAGAATGCTTTCCATGGCCACCCATCGGAGCAGCCTATGGATCACATCGATCAGTTTGAGGATATAATCACTGGCATGAAGTATGATGGAGTCTGCCAGGATTATCTGTTTCTCAAGCTCTTTCCACACAGTCTCGCTGGAGACACTGATGCATGGTTAAAGCAACTGCCACCTGGGCAGTTTACTACTTGGGATGCTCTGAAAAGTGAGTTTCTGAGGCACTTCTACGATGATGCGCGCTCAGATCAGTCCAGACATGACATTCTGACATTCTCCCAAGGCCCTGTGGAGCCACTAAAAGCTGCCTGGATGCGATTCAAGAAGTACCAGCGTGACTGCCCACACCATGGATTCACTGAGGTCAGATTGCTAGGTATCTTCTTCAGAGGCATCGATCTTCCATATCAGACTGCACTGGATAACTCCAGCAATGCAAATTTTAACACCAGGACTCCTGCACAAGCTAAACAATTGATTGAGAACTTAGTGAGCAGTAACAGTTGCAAGACTACTGATGAGAGGAGGAAGAAATCTGGTAGAAAGGTAGAGAATTTGGAGATTGCTGATATTAGATCTAAGCTGGACACAGTGTATAATCTCCTAGCTGGTAAGAAAGCTGTCCACTTTGCCCTAGATGTTGAGGTAATTCAGACTGAGGAGGACACTCAGGAAGAAGATGTGAATTACATAGGAGGATCTGGATTCCAAGGTAATAGATTTGGTAATCAGCAGGGAAACATGTTTTTCAATGGAGGACAGAGGAGTGCCTTCACAGGCAATCAGAACTCCTCTGGCTTTGGACAGACTAGTGGTTTTCAGAAACCTTTTGGACAAGGTACTCAGAGAACCTATGGATCTTCATCTTACCAAGCACCTCCTGTAGCTACTGCCCATGAGAGTAAGATGGAGGCTATGTTGGAACAGCTGTTGAAAGGTCAGACTAAGAATGCTGCAGACATCGACAAGAAGATAGGTACTGTCTATGAGGATCTGAACGGAAAATTTGAATACCTGAGCGCTCATATGAAGGAGCTTGATGCTAAAGTTGCAAGAACTGCTGGGTATGTTCAGAGGGAAGATGGATATCTCCCAGGATGAACTGATGCTAATCCCAAGTATCAATGCAATGCAGTAACATTGAGAAGTGGTAAGGAGCTGTCTCCTGGCCAGAAAAAGCAGTTGAGTGTTGAAGAACTCGTGGAAATTGAAGAATTGGAAGACGGGATCCGTGATATTCACAATGCATCGATCGACGCTACACAGCAACGGTCGTTGCAAAGCGAAAACGAAGAACCTGTCGTAACAAAGTCACCCAGCAACGATCGACACAACCTCAGTGACGATCGACGCAAGGCGACTGCAGAGAGTTCAAACCCAGAGAAACCAAAGCAGTCGAGTGAAAGGGTTTACAAACCTAAAGTACCTTTTCCCAAAAACTCCAGGAAAGCTAGGAATGATAGACATTATACCAAATGCAAGGAGATCATCAAAAAGGTGAAAGTCGAAGTGCCTTTGATTGAATCTATGGAGACTTCTCCTATGATGAGGAGATGCCTTAAGGACTTGCTTGTTGGTAAGTGATATATCATGGTTTTTACCGGTTTTATGCCATGATATAGTTGTGTTTTTAGTGTCTTTTGTGTTCTTTTAGAGTCTTTTACATGTATAATCAGGTTTGGAGCTAAATTGGAGATAATGGAGCATTTTGGAGATTTTTGGAGTGATTGGCCGAGAGATAGAGTTCACTGTCCGAAACAGAGGAAGGTGTCGATCGTTGCACTCTAGCAACGATCGATGCACCAGCGAGATGGGCCAAAAACTCGGCGGTTTAGAAGAATCAAGTTATTGCACTTTGATCCAGAAGTTCCTGACATTTACAAAGAAGCCCTTGGCCGAGATTATACCTATATAATCAAGTTTTAGTTGTTTTTATTATATACACTTTCATAATTAAGAGCAGAGGATTTTTAGAGCTTTTGGGGCTGATCTGAACCTATTACTTCATCTGTATTTGGAGAAGATTTCGAACCCCTTTTACTCTTATTCTTTTATGCAATTTATTCATTCTATGATTATGTTTTTATTATCTATGTCTGAGTAGATTCCTAGTTAGGTTTAGGGTTTCTCACATAGGATTTCATGACTTGCTAGACTTGTTCAAATTCAGTTAAGGATTCAAACTATATCTGTTCTTCAATTTAATTGTGCTTAAAGCTAGTTCTAACCTGATCAATTAGAATCTAGATCTTAGGTTGCTAAATACGTCACGGAAGTGGGGTTTAGGAATCTGAACTAATTAAATTGGGCAATTAAACTTTGCGCAAACGGAAGTTTGGTTTAGGATAATTGTGAACATATCAAACTTGGGATTAATGCTAGTTTAATCTGTTAGTTCTCGCAAACGAAAGTTTGGTTTGCTGCACTTAGACTTAGAGAATTATCGCAAAGGAATTTGGTTAACTCTACATCTGTGTTTTGAGTTCTAGAACTGTGCTTAATTAGATCCTTGCTGAATGAACTGTCTGCTTGTCTGATTTCCTGAGAATACCCTAGGCTTGACGCTTTTAATTACTTGCTTCCACAACCGTTAATCTCTGCTACTGGTTTACTTTCTCGCACCGCTTTTAATTCAATCACATTGCCTATTTCTAGTATTAGTCTCTACTGTTCTGATCTATTGAGACCAAGTGTCCCTGTGGATTCGATAACCCTATATACTACTTTGACATTGCTGTTCACTTGCAGTTTAGTATAGGGATAAACTTTGAGCCTATCAAGTTTTTGGCGCCGTTGCCGGGGACTCTTAGAGTCTTCGATAGGACCGAACTTAGGGTTTTTACTAGAAATTTTTCTTTTTGTTTTTGTTCTTTTTCGTTTTGTTTTTTTGTTTTACTAACTTTTTCTCTGATTTCTCTCTGTCGCAGGTACGAATTTCGCCTTGCGTCGATCGTTGCATCCCTTGCGTCGATCGTCACTAGGCGATTCTGAGACTGAATCGATCGTTGCAGTGATAGCATCGATCGTTGCTGGACGATTACAGACAGTTTATGCCAACGCAGAAAACTCGAAGTAATCCGAACTCGAGCTTGCTTAATCTCGGACTAGAGGAACTTGGACGTCTAGAGAGGACTATCAGAAGAGAAAAGAGAGAAAGAATGGTTCGAGAACGTCTGATCTTGATACCAGATGCTGAAGGTACCCTGAGGGACCAAGATAACAACCCGTACAATGCTGCTGGGCATCGGGTTGATGCTGAAGGGAATGTCATCCCTGATCCTCCTGAGCAACAGCAACAGGAGCTGAACCGAAACCAGGGTCAAGGACAGGCCCAAGGTAGAGAGATGGTGGTTCATGAGAGGACACTAGCTGATTACAACAGACCTGATGAGTTTCATGCAAACCGAGCAGCTCTAGTGCTTCCTGCTTTTGAGAGGAATGATTTTGAGGTAAAGACCATCTACTACCAGCTGATGAGACAGATTTCTTTTCATGGTCTTCAAGCAGAGCAGCCTATGGATCACATTGACAAGTTTGAGGACATAGTCACTGGCATGAAGTATGAAGGAGTATGCCCGGACTATCTGTTCCTTAAGCTATTTCCGCACAGTCTTGCTGGAGACGCTAGTGCATGGCTGAGACAACTGGCACCTGGTCAGTATACTACTTGGGCAGCCTTAAAGAGTGAGTTCCTGCGTCACTTTTATGATGATGCGCGCTCGGATCAGTCCAGACAGGACATACTCACCTTTTCCCAAGGAGCTGTGGAGCCCTTGAAGACTGCCTGGATGAGATTTAAGCAGTATCAGCGTGACTGTCCACACCATGGATTCACAGAAGTACAGCTGATTGGTATTTTCTTCAGAGGCATAGATCTCCCTTATCAGACTGCGCTGGATAATTCCAGTAATGCTAATTTCAACACCAGGACTCCTACACAAGCTAAGCAGTTGATTGAGAACCTGATTGGCAGCAACAGTTGCAAGACAATGGATGAAAGGAGGAAGAAATCTGGTGGAACTGTAGAGAATTCTGATATAGCTAATATAAGATCCAGATTGGACACAGTCTACAATCTCCTGACTAGTAAGAAAGCTGTCCACTTTGCCAAAGATGTAGAGGTGATTCAGGCTGAGGAGGAAACTCAGGAAGAAGATGTGAATTTCATAGGAGGTTCTGATTTCCAAGGTAATAGATTTGGTAATCAACAGGGGAACAGATTCTCCAATGGTGGACAGAATGGTGGTTTTCAGAAGACCTATGGACAAGGTACTCAGAGAACCTATGGATCTACATCCTATCAGACTCCTCCTGCACCTACAGCCCATGAGAGAAAAATGGAGGCTATGATGGAACAGCTGATTGAGAGTCAGACCAAGATTTCTGTGGACTGCAACAAGAAGTTGGACGCTGTCTGTGAAGACCTCAATGGGAAATTTGAGTCTCTGAGCACTCACATGAAGCAGTTGGACACTCAGGTGAACCAGATGTCCAGCTCACTGAAGGGAAAAGGAGTGGCAGACACTCATGTTAAGGCCTGGTCTGTGTGCATTAATGATGGATCTCACCTAGGTGAAAGATTTGAGCTAAGTACAGCTGAGTTGGTGACAGAACAGGAATTTTCGGATATTTGTGAAAAACTCTCGGGTGAAATCTGCTGCAGTGCGTCGATCGATGCAACATCTGTGCCGATCGATACACCGTCGGGATGGCAACGATCGACACACCCTTAGTGTCGGTCGTTGCAGGGCGTGAATGGACAGAACTGTCGGATGATAGTAGCATAGATGCTGACTTGGAGCTTGATCGCCTATTCAATGGAGCCTCTGAGATTACTCAACAGGAGATCTACGAGCAGATCTTTAGACAACACTCCTCAGTGTCTGAAGTGATTAGGCAAGAGATTGAAGAGCTGAAGAAATTAGAAGGGATTGGTGAAGAATTGGAAGAAATTCCAACTTCTGATGATCCACCTTATCATCCATGTGTGCAAAGGTACTTAAACAAGATGTTGCCCCTGGATGATGATCTGAAAGACTGGGTGATAATAGTTCCTCAGCATATTAGTGATGTTCTGCTAACTAAGGTCCCGAAGAAGCTATCTGATCCTGGAGTCTTTGTGCTGGATTGTTCTATCTTTGAGGATAGTTTTAGACGCTCTCTGTGTGATTTAGGAGCTGCTGGAAGTTTGATGCCTTACTCTGTGGCAGAGAAGCTGGGTATGCTGGATTTTACTCCTACTAGGACTTCTCTTGTCCTAGCTGATCAGTCCATACGAGTTCCTGAAGGACTCCTTATGGACATTCCGGTGAGAGTTGGAAACTACTTAGTTCCAACGGACTTCCTTGTGCTGAGATATGACTGTGATCCGGATGAAGCATTGTTGCTTGGGAGACCCTTTTTGGCTACAGCAGGAGCGTTGATTGATGTTAGGAACAGCTTGATAGACCTCCATCTGGGAGATGAACCACTGCACTATGAGATGGATAAGCTGCGAAAGCCACTGATAGATGGGCAGACATTCACCATAAGGGACGCAGATTTTGAGCAGCCTGATCATACCATGGTTATAGATCCTGGAGCACATTTCACTCCATCTTTTCTTGGACATGAGCATTCCGCAACAGCCTACTCACCACCTTGGATGAGGAGACTTGAACAGAGACAGAAAAAGTCTCTGTCAAGACCTCCTGGTACTTGAAAATTCCCATCCGTCCGGTCAAGCTATTGACCTTAAACAAGCGCTGGGTGGGAGGCAACCCACCATTAGGTACTGGTGTTTTTCTACTTAATTTTTGGTGTTTTTGTTAGGATTTTACGTTTGTTTTTGTTTCTGGTGAGTTTATGTTTGCAGGTCTCGGTTAAATCGCAGTGCAACGATCGACGCACTTTTGTGTCGATCGTCACAACACGAAAGGAATCGCATTGCAGCGATCGTTGCGCTCTTGAGCAACGATCGACTATACACGAAAATCGCCAAGTAACGGTCGATGCACTTAGTGCAACGATCGATGCATGAGCGACAGAGGTAACCCGACAGACATAACTTCATCTTTTCAATTTTTTATTTTCTTTTTACCGATCCTTCGCTGGACACTACTGGGGACAGTGTGTCTTAAGTGTGGGGGAGGTGCTACTGACTTTTGTTTTCTGTTTTCTTAAGAGTCAGTCTGTTTTTCAAATTTTTTTGTTTTATTGAGTCAAAATTGTTTAAGTAAGAAACTATGATTTTCTGAGAAGATTTACAAGACTTGCAGGAACTTAAGTAACCATTGGGATGAAGTTGCAGGATCTATCTCTGACTATTAGAAAACCCCATCACAGATCAACCTACTGGGAACACCCACATCACTTCAGGTATCAGAGGATCCTTTACTGACTTCAACTTTAATACTGACTTAGATTTCTCACCTAAGGGCTTGGTATACTCTGTGTCGGATTCCCTGTTAGTTCTGACACAGGCTGTCAACCTATCCTATTTAGTTCCCTTCTCCCCTTCTATAAAGTAAAAAAAAAAAAAAAAAGATAATAAACTGAGGATGAGTTAGTAACTCCGAAGTGGTCATGGGAATAGTAGCAAACACTATTATCTCTCATGTGATCCATGGAATGTGTCCAAAGTACACCCCATAACGGGAAGAACACTGATAAAAAAAATAAAATGATACCCAGTGGGGAAAAATCAGTTGTTAAAGAAGGGAAAGAGAAGAAAGGGACTAGAGAAAGATAGTATGGTGGTCTAGAGCTGATAAGGTAAGAATCCATGTGCCCTTTGATCGATAATCCTTAGGTGAGACCGCACTTAAATACTTGCAGAAGTCAGTAGGGAGAATTTGAATGCTTGAATGTGATTGTGGAGTTTACCTAGGACAGTTGCTAAGTGTGGGGGAAGTACATTGTGGTATGGATATCCTGTGATTGATTCTTTCAGTGGTTTACTAAGGGGAATCTGAGTACTGTAGCTTCTAGGATGAAATGAGTTTCTGAAGAGTTTTCAAACCTCTTCACCAAGCTTTAGTTCTATGTTTTGCTTGAGGGCAAGCAAAGGCTAAGTGTGGGGGAGTTGATATATCATGGTTTTTACCGGTTTTATGCCATGATATAGTTGTGTTTTTAGTGTCTTTTGTGTTCTTTTAGAGTCTTTTACAGGTATAATCAGGTTTGGAGCTAAATTGGAGATAATGGAGCATTTTGGAGATTTTTGGAGTGATTGGCCGAGAGATAGAGTTCACTGTCCGAAACAGAGGAAGGTGTCGATCGTTGCACTCTAGCATCGATCGATGCACCAGCGAGATAGGCCAAAAACTCGGCGGTTTAGAAGAATCAAGTTATTGCACTTTGATCCAGAAGTTCCTGACATTTACAAAGAAGCCCTTGGCCGAGATTATACCTATATAATCAAGTTTTAGTTGTTTTTATTATATACACTTTCATAATTAAGAGCAGAGGATTTTTAGAGCTTTTGGGGCTGATCTGAACCTATTACTTCATCTGTATTTGGAGAAGATTTCGAACCCCTTTTACTCTTATTCTTTTATGCAATTTATTCATTCTATGATTATGTTTTCATTATCTATGTCTGAGTAGATTCCTAGTTAGGTTTAGGGTTTCTCACATAGGATTTCATGACTTGCTAGACTTGTTCAAATTCAGTTAAGGATTCAAACTATATTTGTTCTTCAATTTAATTGTGCTTAAAGCTAGTTCTAACCTGATCAATTAGAATCTAGATCTTAGGTTGCTAAATACGTCACGGAAGTGGGGTTTAGGAATCTGAACTAATTAAATTGGGCAATTAAACTTTGCGCAAACGGAAGTTTGGTTTAGGATAATTGTGAACATATCAAACTTGGGATTAATGCTAGTTTAATCTGTTAGTTCTCGCAAACGAAAGTTTGGTTTGCTGCACTTAGACTTAGAGAATTATCGCAAAGGAATTTGGTTAATTCTACATCTGTGTTTTGAGTTCTAGAACTGTGCTTAATTAGATCCTTGCTGAATGAACTGTCTGCTTGTCTGATTTCCTGAGAATACCCTAGGCTTGACGCTTTTAATTACTTGCTTCCATAACCGTTAATCTCTGCTACTGATTTACTTTCTCGCACCGCTTTTAATTCAATCACATTGCCTATTTCTAGTATTAGTCTCTACTGTTCTGATCTATTGAGACCAAGTGTCCCTGTGGATTCGATAACCCTATATACTACTTTGACATTGCTGTTCACTTGCAGTTTAGTATAGGGATAAACTTTGAGCCTATCAGTAAGTGGACTGATGAGGAGAGAGTGATGATGATCACGGAGGTATGTAGTGCGGTAGTTCAGGGCAGAATTCCAGAGAAGCTGAAAGATCCGGGGAGCTTTTTTGTTGGATTGTGCTATCTACATGGACAGATTTGAAAGATCCCTATGTGATCTTGGTTCTAGTGTGAATCTTATGCCCTTCTCTGTAGCTAAGAGACTTGGAATGACTGATTTCTTACCAACTAGGATCTCACTAGTCTTAGCAGATAAAACAATTAGAATCCCTGAAGGAGTGCTAGAAGATGTGCCTATAATGATTGGTAAATGTGTGATACCTACTGATTTTGTGGTTCTGCAGTATGGAGAGGAACCGAAGGATCCACTAATTTTGGGCAGGCCCTTCTTAGCCACTGCTGGTTCGATGATTGACTGCCAAGGAGGTAGAATAATTCTGAATGTGGGTGATCTGAAGATGAGTTTTGATATGGATAAATTGGTGAAGAGACCAACCATCGACGGACAGACCTTCTATGTGGACACACTAGGTGATTTGGCTGCAGAGTACTTTCACAAGTCACATGCTGAAGATCCGTTGGAAAGGGCTTTACTGAGCTCTATAATGGAGCTGGAACACCTGCAAGACGAGCCTGCAATCTGCTATGCAAAACTGATGGATTTTGCTGAGCAAGTGATGAAGTTTGAAGTGTATGCCGTGACGTTGCATCGATCGACACAACCTGTGCATCGATCGTTGCAAGTCGACAGGGACTAGGCAGAGGAAAAAGCTCTGAAAATTGAGCTGAAACAACTTCCATCCGGGCTAAGGTACGTATTTATTGGACCGAATTCAACTTATCCAGTGATTGTTAATGCTAGTTTGAACAACGCAGAGCTCACTTTACTGCTAAGCAAGCTGCGCAAGCATCGCAAGGCTCTTGGCTATTCTCTTGATGACATTTCAGGTATCTCTCCGGAGCTGTGCATGCATCGGATACATCTTGAGGACGAGTCTAAGACATCTGTTGAGCATCAGATAAGGCTTAATCCTAATCTGCAGGAAGTGGTTAAGAAGGAGATTATGAAACTCCTAGATGTTGGGATCATCTATCCTATTTCAGACAGTGATTGGATGAGTCCAGTCCATGTAGTGCCTAAGAAAGGCGGAGTTACAGTTGTGAAAAATGAGAAGAATGAGCTGATCCCTACTACGACTGTGACGGGACACAGGATGTGCATAGATTATAGGAAACTCAATGCGGCAACAAGGAAGGATCATTTCCCTTTACCCTTCATTGATCAGATGCTGGAGAGGTTAGCAAATCACCCTTAATATTGCTTCCTCGATGGATACTCAGGTTTCTTTCAGATTCCTATCCACCCAGAGGATCAGGGAAAGACCACCTTCACTTGTCCATATGGCACATTCGCTTACAGTAGGATGCCTTTTGGACTATGCAATGCACCAGCTACTTTCCAGAGATGCATGATGCCCATATTCACCGATATGATTGAGGACTTTATGGAGGTATTTATGGATGACTTCTCGGTATATGGATCATCTTATAATGAGTGCTTAGATAATCTGTGCAAGGTACTAACTAGATGCGAAGAGAAGCACTTAGTTCTTAATTGGGAAAAGTGCCATTTCATGGTCAGATATGGCATTGTACTTGGACATAAAGTGTCTGAAGCAGGGATTGAAGTAGACCGCGCTAAGATTGAGGTAATGACCAACCTTCAGGCGCCTGATTCTATTAAGTCTATAAGAAGCTTTCTTGGACTTGCTGGTTTCTATAGACGGTTCATCAAGGACTTCAGTAAGATTGCTAGGCCACTAACTGCTTTGCTGTGTAAGGATACCAAATTTGAGTTCAATGCAGATTGTCAAACTGCATTTGAGCAGATTAAGAAGCCGTTAGTGAGCGCTCCAATAGTTCAGCCACCGGATTGGGATCTACCTTTTGAGGTTATGTGTGATGCAAGTGACTATGCTGTAGGAGCTGTTCTGGGGCAGAAGAAGGATAGAAAGCTTCATGCTATCTACTATGCTAGTAGGACACTAGATGAGGCACAGAGAAACTATGCCACTACAGAGAAGGAGCTGTTGTCTTTGCCTTTGAGAAGTTTCGCCCCTATCTTGTTGGCTCCAAAGTGATTGTGCACACTGATCATTCAGCCCTGAAGTATCTGATGCAGAAGAAGGATGCTAAGCCAAGATTGTTGAGTTGGATTCTGTTGCTTCAGGAGTTTGACATTGAAGTGAGGGACAAGAAGGGGATTGAGAATGGAGTTGCTGATCATCTTTCAAGGATGCTGGTTGAGGAAGACGTGCCTATTAATGATTAGGAGAACGTCAATATGGTCGGGACAGTGTTTCAGGCGGATTTGGGCAAAAATCTGCAGAACTGTCGGATAAATCGCACTGCGTCGATCGATGCCACATCTGTGACGATCGATGCAGGTGTCGAGGATGCGACGATCGATGCAACTTTATGCGACGATCGTTGCAGTGCGGAAACAGAACCAGAACCTTTCACGATACAAGTTGGAGACTATGTCTTCGAGGTAGGTGCTGTCGCAACCACTGCTCGACCCTGGTACGCGGATATAGCTAATTACCTGGCTGCAGAATCTGAACCAGATGATTTGAAGGGGTATGCAAAGAAGAAGTTCTTCAGGGAACTCAGACGATACTACTGGGATGAGCCTTACCTCTACAAACACTGTTCAGATGGTCTCTACAGGAGATGCGTTGCTGAATAAGAGGTTCCAGACATCCTATTCCACTGTCATGGATCAGATTATGCTGGACATTTTGCTACTTTCAAGACTGTGTCTAAGGTTCTGCAAGCAGGTTTCTGGTGGCCAACGATGTTCAAAGACACACACTCTTTTGTCTCTCAATGTGATGTTTGTCAAAGGAGAGGGAAAATCAGTAAGCGGCATGAGATGCCTCAGAATTTCATTCTTGAGGTTGAAGTTTTTGATTGCTGGGGCATAGACTTTATGGGTCCTTTTCCCTCATCCTATGGGAATAAGTTTATCTTGGTTGCTTTGGACTATGTATCTAAGTGGGTAGAAGCAATAGCTAGTCCAACCAATGATTCTTCAGTGGTCATTAAGTTGTTTAAGACCATCATATTCCCTAGATTTGGAGTACCTCGGATTGTGATTAGTGATGGAGGATCCCACTTTATTAATAAAGTCTTCGAGAAGCTCCTACGAAAGCATGGAGTTCATCACCGAGTTGCTACTCCTTATCACCCTCAGACTAGTGGACAAGTCGAGGTCTCTAATAGACAGATTAAGCAGATCTTAGAAAAGACAGTTGGGAAGACGAGAAAGGATTGGGCAGCAAAGCTAGATGATGCATTATGGGCTTACCGGACTGCATTTAAGACACCTCTTGGGACTACTCCATTCCATCTTCTGTATGGAAAAGCATGTCATCTGCCAGTGGAGCTTGAGCACAAAGCAGCATGGACTGTAAAACATATGAACTTTGACCTTAAATCTGCTGCAGAGAGGAGATTGGTGCAGCTTAATGAGTTAGATGAAATTAGACATCTTGCCTATGAAAACTCAAGCTGTACAAAGAGAGGATTAAGGCCTATCATGACAAAAAGATTGTCGCCAGACAGTTTGCACCAAATGATCAGGTACTTTTGTATAACTCACATTTGCATTTGTTTCCAGGTAAGCTGAAATCAAGGTGGTTTGGTCCTTTCAAGATCAAAGAGGTGCGTCCCTACGGAGCTATTGTTCTAATCAGTAAGGAAGGTAATGAATTCACTGTGAATGGACAGAGGGTGAAACACTATTGGGCTAAGGCCGAGATTCCAGTAGGACAAATTCTACCTCTGGATGATGCACCCTCTGCCTAGATCAGCTGAAACGTCAAGCTATTGACGTTAAAAGAGCGCTGAGTGGGAGGTAACCCACTGTTTCATCTTTGCATTTTGATTTATGGTGTTTTTGTAGGATTTTACGTTTTGCTTCTGTTTTTGGTGAGTTTTGTCTGCAGGTCTCGGCCAAAATCGCAGTGCGTCGATCGACACACATTGTGTCGATCGTCACAACACGAAAGAAATCGCATTGCAGCGATCATTGCGGTCCTGAGCAACGATCGACCATACACGAAAAATCGCCTAGCAACGGTCGATGCACCTAGTGCAACGGTCGATGCCTGTGCGACAGAGGTAAAAATCAGACAGAACTCAACACGTCCATTAACATTTAACTTTTTCTTTCTTTTTACCACCCCTTTGCTTGACACTACTGGGGACAGTGTGTCTTAAGTGTGGGGGAGGTGCTACTGACATCTATCTTTCTGTTTTCTTAGAGTCAGTATGTTTTTAAAAAAAAATTGTTTTATCGAGTCAAAACCAGTTTAAGTAAGAAACAATGATTTTTTGAGAAGATTAACAGCACTTGCAGGAACTTAAGTAACCATCGGGATGAAGTTGCATGATCTATCTATGACTATTAGAAAACCCCATCACATATCAACCTACTGAGGACACCCACATCACTTCAGGTATCAGAGGATCCTTTTACTGACTTCAAACTTAATACTGACTTAATTTTCTCACCTAAGGGCTTGGTATACCTTGTGTCGGATTCCCTTGTTAGTTCTGACACAGCCTGTAAACATGTCCTATTTGGTTCCCTTCTCCCCTTCCATAAAAAAAAGACAATAAACTGAGGATGAGTTAGTAACTCCGAAGTGGTCTCTGGGAATGGTAGCTACAACTATCATATCCTGGTACACCCCTTAACGGGAAGAGCACTGATAAAAAAAAAAAATGATACCCAATGGGGAAAAATCAGAATGCTAAGGAAGGGAAAAGAGAAGAAAGTTACTAGAGAAAGATAGTATGGTGGTATAGAGCTGATAAGGTAAGAGTCCATGTGCCTTTGATCGATACTCCTTAGGTGAGACCGCACTTAAATACTTGCAAAAGTCTGTAGGGAGAATTTGAATGCGTGAATGTGATTGTGGAGTTTACTTAGGAAAGTTGCTAAGTGTGGGGGAAGTATATGTTGGTCTTGATATCTTGTGATTGATTCTGTCAGTGGATTACTAAGGGGAATCTGAGTGTTGTTGCTTCTAGGACAAAAAGAGTTTCTGAAATTTTTCAAACCTCTTCACCATGTTTTAGTTCTCTGTTTTGCTTGAGGGCAAGCAAAGGCTAAGTGTGGGGGAGTTGATATATCATGGTTTTTACCGGTTCTATGCCATGATATAAGTTTGTTTTAGTGTCTTTTGGTGTTCCTTTAGAGTCTTTTGCAGGTTTTATTAGGTACACGCACATTTGGAGCTAAAGTGGAGATTATGGAGCTAGTTGGTGCGTTTTGGAGATTTGGTCCGAGAGACTGAGCTCACTGTCCAGATATGATGACTGCGTCGATCGTTGCACACCTGCATCGGTCGATGCATAGCGCGAATGGGCCAGACTCGGCGGTTTAATAAAGAAATGCCAATATTGCAGAAGTGCCCAGAAGTTCCAGATATTTACACAGAAGCCCCAAGTCGTGTTTTAGCTATTTAATTAGGTTTTTAACTTCTGTTTTAGATACGCTATCATAACTTAGAGCAGAGAGTTTTTAGAGCTTTTGGGGCTGATATGATCATGTACTACATTCGTTTTGGAGAAGTTTTCGAACCCCTTTATTATTCTAATCTCTTTTATGATTGCTATTTATTCATTGATTATGTTTACATCATCCATGTCTGAGTAGTTTCATAGTTAGGTTTAGGGTTTCTCATAGGGATTTCATGACTCGCTAGATATAATTAATTCAGTTAAGGATTCACATCAATAGATGTTCTTCAAACTAAATTGTATTTAATGCTAGTTCTAACCTGATCAATTAGAATCTAGATCTTAGGTTGCTAAATACGACACGACAGTGTGGTTTAGAATCTGAACTATTTAGGTTGAGCAATTTAATTACTCGCAAAGGAATTTGGTTTAATTAGATTGTGAACATATCAAACTTGGAATTAAAGCTGGTTTAATCTGTTAGTAATTGCAAAGGAATTTGGATTACTGCACTTAGACTTAGAGAATTCTCGCAAAGGAATTTGGTTAATTCTATATCTGTGTTTTGAGTTCTAGAACTGAGTTTAATTAGATCCTGACTGATTGATTTATCTGCTTGTCTGATTTCCTGAGAACGCCCTAGACTTAGCGCTTTTAGTTTATTGATTTCAAACAACAACCTGCTACTGATTTACTTTCCTGCTTGCTTTTAGTTAATAGAATACAATTTGCTTTTTGCTTTCTCCTAGTTGTTTGATTTTATCGTTGCCTAGAGTCCTCGTGGATTCGATCCCTAAGTACTACAATTGATTTACTGTACACTTGCAGTTAGTATAGGATAAAACTCGAGACCTATCACCTGTCCATCTTGAACTGCAATGGCTTATCTCCCAGTTGGAGATCAATCAGACCACGTCTCACATCTATCACAGCTCCCGCAGTAGCTAAAAATGATCTTCCAAGCAGCAAAGGATCATATGGCTCAACATTGTACTTCAGCACTACAAAGTCTGTTGGAATTAAGTAGTTTTCAACTCTGATAGGTACATCCTCAAGAACACCTTCGGGGTACCTTTTTGATAGATCAGCTAGGATAAGAGAGATCCTAGTAGGCTGAAATTCCATAAGTCCTAATCTCTTAGCCACAGAGTATGGCATGAGATTCACACCAGATCCTAAATCACACATAGAATGCTTGAATCTGCCCTTAGAGATGGAACAGTCAAGAACAAAGACTCCTGGGTCTGGAAGCTTCTCTGAAATCTGAATCAGCTGCTTTTCCATCACTTTCATGCAATTAGCTTCGTATATCTCCTGTTTGGACAGCTTAGGAGGCTTAAAATGTGGTAATTGAGGCTCAAAGACTCGTTCTAAGACTGTTGCAGAGTTCTGGTCCCGTCTGCGATTTGTGTCGATCGATGCACGTTGTGTGTCGATCGACACAAGGCGATTTCGAGCAATTTCATCAGACGTATCGGGACTGTGTCGATCGATGCACGAGTTGTGTCGATCGATGCTTGTCTCAGACAGACATAATTCTCCCAGAAAATCCGAGATTATGCTCTCTTCTTCTTCTTCCAGCAAGTCAATCTCATCTCCTGTGATCACAACATTGACGTATTGCTTTTGTTCAGCCATCCTAGCTTCATTATGCCTCTGTATTGCTCCAGTTGTTTGTTGAATCTGGATATCTAGCTCCTTCACATGTATGCCCAAAGATTCAAACTTCCCGTTCAGATTTTCATACATTGCATCTATCTTTGAGTTGAAGGACGCAGTGATCTTCTGTTCTCCCTCAAGAAACTGCTCCATCATGGTTTCCAATCTGCTCTTATATGTGGGTGCAGGCGGTGCTTGGTAAGAAGAAACACCATAGTTCCTTGAGAAGGAGTTACTCTGTTGCTGGAAGGGTTCCTGAAAAGCAGATTCCTGACTGTAGAATCCATTCCCTCCAACGTAGTTGATAGCTTCTTGCGCATACTTTCCAAGTAGAAGACTATGTAGATAGTCAACTTTATTCTTTAACCCAGCTATCTGTGAACTGTCAATCCCTGAACTGAAAATATCATTCCGACACATAGTCCTTACGGATCTTTTCTTTGTTTTTCCGCGAAACTGTGTCGATCGTTGCAAGAAGAGCGTCGATCGATGCAATGCAAAAATGATGTCGATCGACACAGAGGACCGTGTCGATCGATGCAAGGCGAATCTAGGCGTACCTGAAACGCAAGAAAAAAAAAATAGTAACCAAAAACAAAAACGAAAAACCTAGTCTAAACCCTAAGTTCAAATCTATCGAAGACTCAAAAGAGTCCCCGGCAACGACGCCAAAAACTTGATAGGTTGTAGTTTTAATCATATTCTACTGCAAGTGCACAGTTGTGTGATTGTAGTATAAAGGGTATCGAAATCCATAGAGACTCGTGATCTTGCAATAGATTATAGAGCGTCAGGTTAAGCTAGGTAAACAGTAAATCAGAGCAGCATAAAAGTAAATAAAGATTGGTTTGTAAACAGAAGGCGAAGGCGTCAAGTCTAGGGAGTTATCAATAAATCGGAAACACAGGCAATCAATCAATCGAGATCTAATTAAGAACTGTTCTAGAACTAGAATCACGGAAGTATAACAAGCAAACTTTCGTTGCAAATCATATATATGTCTAACAACCTAGCAAGCCAACTTTGTTGCGAATTCTAGAGTTCTAAACAAGCATTAATCTCAAGTTCTTTCGTTCACAATTCTCCTAAACCAAATTTCTTTGCGAATAGATCAAATTGCTCATCTAGGTTCCTTCTAGTTAATTAAATAACTGTCGTTGTGGAAATCAACCTAACATCATAAATCTGGGTAGCTACTTCAGATTAAGCATTAAGAACAACCCTAGATAAAGAACTAACAGATATGAATCCCTACAGATTGATCAACCTATAATTCCATAAAATCCCTTGTGAGGATACCTAAACCTAACTGGTAAACTACTCAGACATGATCATCGAAACAGAAGACATCTTGAATAGAAAACCAAATAGCATATAATAAAATAAAGAATTGGGGTTCGAAATCCTCTCTCTTTCAAGAACAAGATCAGCCTCTAACTCTCTCTGAATGTAAAATAAAGCGTAGCCTATACAATGGCTTAAAACTCTAATATATAAGTCTAAACACGTTTTTGGGTCTTTTTGCAAGTCTGAGAAGTTTCTGGGCAAAAACTGTAATTTCTCCAAAATATAGATTTTTGGGCGCAGAACCCTGGAATCACCTTGCGTCGACCACTGCAGAACTGCATCGATCGTTGCAAGGCGATTTCGCAGCCAGTGAACTCTGTGAAACCTCTAAACAGTGCAGAAATGCTCCCAAATGCTTCCAAAACGTCCAATTTGGCTCCAAATGTCCTTAAACCTGTAAAACACCTGAAAAGACTCCAAAACATAATAAAAGACTCGATAAATAAGACATATACCATGGCTAAAATCCCTAAAATCCATGGTATATCACTTGTGCAGTGAAGCAAATAACATATCACGGGACCTGGCAGACTTCTTCTTAGCAGAGATAAGTGTTTTCTTAGGAGGTTTGGCGGTCTCTACTTTAACCCCCTCCTTAATACCCTCTTTCAACACTATCTCACCCTCTTCTACCTCCTCTTCCTCCTCTACACTACCATCCCCCCTACTCAGCATCCTCAGCTATATCAGATAGAATTTGGAATCGTGAAGGTGATATTGGAGGGTCCTCCCCGGAGACGCTAGCTTCAAATGTAATATTTGGAGAATTACAAGTGAAAGGGATAGTGGTCCACTCTTCTACAGCTACATCGACTTCAGATTCTTCCTCAACAAAATTCCCTGAAGTATGAACCTTGTCAAGGATTTCTTCCAAACATACAACAATATTCTTGATTTCAATCTGAAACTGCTCAATGGTCACTGGAAAATTTTCTAATTCACCTAACAGCCCAGCATCCACTTCCCTGGCTTCCAACTCTACTACATTGTTGTATTTTGTTTATATTGTACGTTCTTTCAATCTACTCCTACTCATTTGACTCATTTTGCTTGTTTTTCGTATGCATATGAGTTATAAAATAAATCATTTGAAATCTTTAATATTTGGAATATTGTAATGCCCCCGATTGTAACCGTTCTTCGTCCGTTTTTTGGTTTGTGGACCCATTTTCGTCCGGTGGTTGCATTGTTAGTCTGAAAAACTTGAGAGACTTGTTTCCTGATCCTCCACCCATTATTCAATTTTTCCTCATATTTTGTCCTCACTCATACGATACCGCAAATCACTTCTTGGTATGTCACCCATTTTTCATTTCAAGTACGTTTAACTTTAAAATTATATGGAAAACTGATCGAAAAAGTAAGTGCACTTTGTTGACATATGTAACTAAATCAATCTCTAAAGTCTTAATTCTTTTTAAGTCGCTCCGCATATACTACAAACAAGGATGTAACAAACATCCCCACTCACAGAGCACAACGTCTTCATTACGCACCATAATCATTATCCTTAACGATGTTAGTCCACATGATTCCACACATGTTTTCAGATCTGGTTATGATACCACTTATAACGACTCAGTCATCAACGTCTGTAGACTCCATGTTCGCTCTCTCGACCTGTAAACCCATCTTCATTCGACAGCCGTATTGTCAATTTGGGAGGTTCAAAATATTTATTTACTAAATATGCAATTATCATGTGATCTCTTCTGTGCTTTGTCTTTATTTACACATACCACAAATTATTTTTTCATAAGTCAAAATCATCATTCAACTACTTTAACTCAGTCACATTTAATTCTAAATTTTTTTTTGGACAAGTGATAAAAAAATATATTTTAATTGTATTTATAACTAAATCAATTTTTTAAAAGCTTTTTTTGCATACAACACAAACGGGATGTTACAAATACGTTCCATCGAGAACCAGTTGACTAAGAAGCACGAAAACCATGACAAAGATATGAGTTATGTTATAGTTTGTCATCACTAACAATAAAAAAAATTAAACGAACAAAAATGTGTTAAATATTGCTAACAATTATCGTTATCGTTTACTGGTCACACCCGTAACACCAAAATGAATGGTACCAAAATGGACCAGATCGAAAATTTAATGTCTGTATAACAGAAAATTAGAGCTGTTTTTCTCTCTAACGAGAGAAATCTCTCTACTCCTTGTTCTCCATCTTTATCTTCTACAAGGAAGTAGAAATCGCGGCTCTACTCTTCTCTTTTGTTTGTTTATATCTCTGTTCTGGGTTTTTTCTGATCTCGCATGTTCTTCATCTTTTTTCTCTCGGCCGAGATCTTTTTTCTCCCAGATCTTGTTGTTTTCCTGTTTTTAATTCCAATAAGGGCAGGAGTTCTTTCGATGGTTGGCTTCCTCTTCCGATTAATCAGATTTCGCTGGGTTCTCCCGGCTTGTTTCGCGTTGGATTCGGCTTTCCTCTTCTCTCCTTGCCGTCAGCTCCCTGATTTTGCTCTGCTCAGCTCCGGCTCCTCCGTCCTGCTTGGATTAATATCGCCCTCGTGCCACTGCGTTAGAGGACACACATCCGGTGGATTCTGTTTTGGTCCACGACCAAACGGCGACGGCGCCTCCTAGCCTCGGTGGTTTTTGGTGCTTTTCAGTGACTGGTCTTCTTTTGTTGCAGGTTCTGTATGACGGCGGCTTCGGTAAGCTTCGATCCGTAGGTGGACTTTGGCCGATGCAGTGAATATGTTCGGTGAGGAGTGGCTCCGTCTTCGTCCACGGTGGTTGTTCCATCCCGGCGGTTCGTCAGAAGAGAGACGCGTGATGCATGCCGACTTCTCTGCTATTGATGACACGTGGTGTCCACCACTTCAGCTTTGTCGGTCAACCGAGTTTCTCGGGTCAATTTCCTATTTTTGAGCCACGGCCCATTTGTATTCTAAACCGGCCCACGATTGAATGAAATTCCTGTTGACAAAAAAAAATGTCTGTATAACAAATACGTATGGGGTTTAATTAAGACATTACCAAATATTTGATCACTCAATTGAACTATGACGTGAGTATGAAATATGGGCCTTAAGTAAACATTGCTTACTATTCCATAAGCATAGTACATCATCTCGGCCCAACCTGATTTACTAGGCTCATCCATAAAGAAAAGAAGTTGTAAAAGAACCTAAACTGTCGCGAAACAATCCAATATCAGAAAAACCCTATCCGTCAACCTTTTCAGATAATTGATCCCCCTTCCTCCTTTTACTTTGCTTTTCCTTTTCTTCTTTTAATTTTGGGCTTTTCTCTTTATATTTTTGGTTGTTTTCATGGTGCTCTCATGGTGATTTTGATAAATATAGATTATTTCATTTGGTAGCTTGCTATGAAGTTATCTTTATTTCTCTTTGGTTAGTATAGAGTTTTCTCGAGTATTTCTCTTAGTTATTATGTTGTTTGGTTTAACGGAAATTTTTATCATTCATATCTATTTATATATTTGGTTTGCATTTTGTTTTGTTGTTCAAGTTTGGTCAACCATAATTTTAAAGAAACTAATTTCGGAGAAAATTGACAAAAAAAGTCTCAATAATGAGAATTATTATCGTGTCTCATTAAAAAGAGTGGAAATCCACCTATTAGTATATAAACGAGAACGTCTAATTTATCTTATTTTGGAAATAAATCGACATGATATTGATATTGTATCAATAATGATTGTTGTCTTCCTTTAATGATGAAGAAAGAACTTTAGTTTTTCATTGTATTTTATATATAACGTTTTCTATGAATTGATAAGTTTTAAACTAGATGTAGATGTAGTAAAACAATGTTAAAAAAGTAGAAGTTGTAAAACACATCTGAAACGCTAATTTGAAAGTTGAAACATGTGTTACACAACAACTTATATGCATTGGTTATCCGTTGGATGAAAAAACTAACCTAAAGAGGTTTCAAATCCGCCTCATATCACATATCAGAGTCAGTGTAAAGTTTTATAATCTTTCTTCGCTTTAGACCGAGTTCAAACGTAAAAAAAAAGAAATGTATCGTAAGAATCATATTGGTCGATGTAAGAAATTGAATTAAAAAATTATTGCTTTCAAATAGAACATATAAGATAAGAGATTTTTTATTTTATTTGATATGTAAAGTACAAATATCTAAATTAAAATTTTCAATACTATATAGCTGTTATAAATTAATATTTGATTAAGTTTTCGATTTAGTTAAACTTTAAAAAAATATTACTTCCTCTGTTTCAATATATAAGTAGTTTTAGTGTTTTTGTTTTGTTTCATATTGTTAGAGGTGGGTTTAGTATCCTTCTAGGGTCTTGCACAATAACGAAGAGGCCCAGTAAATGATCGACTCAAAGGATACGGAGATCCAAACAAGGAAGAAGGTCGGCAGAGTCAATGGAGCTCGGTGGCGTCTATGTTGACCTGCATAAAGAAAAGAAGATAAATGTTAAATTGACATTTATCTTGAAAAAGATAAGGAAGAATATTTTAGAAAATATTCTTCTTATTTGTAAAGAATATCGGAGAGAATCTAGGAGAAAACCCTAGACCCTCTGATATAAATATTCATCCTCTGCGCGGAAAAAAACCAAGTCGAAATCAAATACACTTTGTACTCAAAAACCCTAAAAGCTAGCGATCACCGATCGATTCCGGTTCGATTTCATAATCCGACTAGATTTTCCGGCCTAAACCGTTCTTGCTTTCATATTCTTGTTTAAACTCATATCCATGTCCCTTAATTTATATTAAATTGAATATTGTTTGATTTTCTGAATCAACAATTGGCGCCGTCTATGGGTACTTTGGATATTTTGATTAACCAAAGAAGAGACTAGCAATGAACCGATCACCATCTTCATCTCAAGAGACATGAGGGACTAACACTACAAGAAATTTGTTAAATAACTACTGGACAAACAGTCGCAAGTCAATCGCTTGTATCGTTTCCGCGACTGATTTGCGACTAATATTGTTAGTTGTAAATCTTGCGTCGCAAAATATAGCAGTCGTAATATTACGACTAATTTATGACTGACATGTGTGTCACTTTCTTTAGTCGCTAAACAGTCGCATATATTGTGCGACTACTTAGCGACAGAATATCGACTGTGCATCACGTATGCGACTAATGTGCGACTTTCTTTGTTTTATAGTCGCAAATTAGTCGTTACTTTTTAGGGACTAGTTTGTGACTGCTTTGTATACGACTATGTAACGACTGCATCTGCGACTATAGTGCGACCAATTACCAACTACTATTATTTATTTGCGACTGATTTGCGACGGATTTACGATTAAATAACGACTAATGAGTGACTGATGTGTGACTATTTTAATAACCGAAACTGACTTTTGCATAATCCATTATTGTTTCTCTGATTCATAAACTAGTATTAAACCTGCATACAATATACATATAACTAGTATTTCAAAACAACTAGGAATTATATTACATAAACATTCCAATTATATCTAAATACAATACCATCATCCAAAAGTGGGGTTACCAAAATATTTCATCTTATGTTATGTTTACAAGTCAAAAGTCTAAAGCCCTAATGTTCTACAAGATTAGAAGGCCTAGCTGTTATGGCTTAGAAGCTCTCTGAGAATCCATGAAGTCACAGAACTGTGGATCAGTTTGACGGAGATACTTATCAAGCATAGACAAGTGATCTATCTTTCTTTGTTGCTGAGCTGCAAGTGTGGCCATCTCTGCTTCACGACGTACATTATAAGCAGCCTGATCCGCTATTTTTTGTTGAGCTTCTTGTAGTTGTTGTTGGAGTGCAAGAGATGATGAACTTCCCAAGTCCTTACGCTTGCCATTGGCAAGGGTGTTTTCCAGGCTACCAAAACCATAAGGACGTCCTCTGTCACCCTTGAATGTGACATGCCCAAAAAATAGTTCATAACATAGGTGATTGAAAATAATGCCAACTAGCTACAGAATTTTACCTGAAGGAATAAGTTGTTGTACTCATCAGGGGTGAGGTCTCGAGGTTGTGCAACACCGTCATCACCATCCAAATGCTCCAGATGGGCTGCCTCAAGCTCGACCTTTTTAGATGCCAAACTCTTGTCATAAGCTTCAACAATGCCCTTAGCCTTTAGATCAACGAAGTCCCATCAAGTTTCGTGTGAGTCCATATAAACACCTCTCCAATACTTACGGGTCTTCCGTACTCCTCTTCCTGTAATGTGACACCATAACAAATTTTAAAGAAAAAATCAGAAATATATAACACCAAAACAGATTTATTTGAGTGTCAACTTACCATTTTTGTTTGATTTGTTCAAAAGACTTATGGCCAGACAAGTGTATTGCTATACCCAGCCACTTACGATCAGACTTACTAGCATTAGATGTGGTAATGCTCTTTGCTTTCGCGTCTTCTGTGTCCCAGTGGGCTATCATATGATCCCAGTGTCAGATTAATCCAAGGTGGACGCTTACAAGAAGTCCGTGCAGTGGAGACCATTCCTTTCATTCGCCGTTGACAGATTCTCTCTCAAAGTGCATTTGCACAGTTCCTGAGATTAAAGGATCCCAATAGTGGGTTTTCTAAATTTCAAAGACTAAACGTTAGTGAAAACCATTGAAGTAATAGATATAGAAAGTTAGAGAAGAGAAACCACACCGCGAATTCAATGAAATATCGTTTTTGTCTGTCCCGAGGTACAACGGTCCAGCTATAAAAAGGTCCATCGAATTTGTTTGTAAGAATCCTAGTAATCTGCCTCGTGAGTGCTCCTTTGTCGCGACCAAACCTGCAATCAAAGAACCAGTATAATCACAAGTAGAGTATAATGCAGAGTATAAACCAGTTCAGATTGCAAAGAACACTGAAAAAAACAGAGAAGCAAAGTATGTAACTATTTATATCTTGTAAAACACCAAGAAAGTTAAGGAAAGTAACAGACAGTTCTTATATTAATCCACTAATTTTGCAAGATCAAACGCCGTGGAGAATCCAAGAAGACGTCCAGATTTTGTAATCAAGGAAGAGAAAAAGGTGTGGCATCAAGATATATGAAAGGTATTTCAAGCACAAAGGTAAGTGGATCAGACTCTAGTAGCAACAATGAGAGCGAGACTGTATCAATGATGGCGACTAAGAGAGTTGGCAGTTTGGCTAAGGGCAAGCAAAGGGAGCACAAAGATCAGGTGTGTGTTCTTCTGATACAAGTCACACCGGTCCTAATGATAAGTCAACATGTGACTAACATATATGTGCTGTATAGGCAAGTCAAGCTGGTCTTATATTTATCCACTATGTTTGCAATCGATTCAGTCTTAGATACACAAGCAAGAGAACAATCAGAACTTTCAGAAAACATTAAAAGACTATAAGTGAAACGAGATGAAATTATAAGTCATACCATTAATTCAGAAACATATTAGAGTCTATTCGACTCAGTCTTAGAGTCATTAGAGTCATACCATGAATTCAGATTTAGCAAACATTAGAGTAAAACATTCAACAAACATTCAACATTAGAGTCATACATTAGAGTCAAACATTCAACAAACATTCAACAGACACCTTTCGATTTGGCAATCTCATTAGTTATCAAACATTCAAACTCATCAAGCAAACATTCAAACTCATTAAGGTTTATAGTCATCAAATATTAACAGACACATATCGATTTGGAGTGGGAGATAGAGTCATACCATGTTGTATTCACCTTTGGAGTGGGAGATAGAACTTCACATAATTCTCCACGATTTGGCACCAGAAGAAGAGCATTGAGTAGTTGCATGAGGTATTCCTGGAGAACCGACTGAAGATGTGGTCCTTCCTCCTCTTCCTCATCTTCTTCATCATCGCCATCGCCATTTGGAGCTACTGAAGAACGGCTACTGTGGGAGTTAGGGTGTTGAGGTTATGGAGAGCGGTGTAGTTAATGCGGAGCCGGTGTCGATTAACGCTGGTGCTTGCGAGTTCACGCGATCAAGGTTGCGAGCTCAGAAAAAGCTGTACCAGCGGTGGATAGTCGCGGAAATGGGGTGCAAAATTGACGGGGTTTAACACCGGAGGTTGGGAGGAAGGCCCTTGGGACGACAGAGCTTCGGTTGACCGGGCTTTTTTCGTCGGCGTGAAGTTATATCGCGTGGGTAAAAAGATTGGGGGTGCTCTTGAAGACGTATTTCCGGCTTGCCTCTGAGTTATGTTCGGCGTCACTCGTCTCTGACCACCACCGCCTCGTCTTGGAGCACCGCCGCGACCGTTCGCCATCAGAGGATTCAATTTCGTCTTCTGAGATTTTGCGATTAGGGTTAGCGAAGAATGAGCGATTTGGGGGAAATCGATAATGGTTATACCAAAATCAATTTCTTTAAACCAATCGTGTAAACCAAAATCGACTGGTTTACACGAGTGGTTTAAGGAAATTGATTTTGGTATAACAATTTATTGATTTTGATTATTAGTTTATACAAAATCGATTGGTTTATTGAGGTTTAATGAATTGGTTAAATGAAATCGATTTTAATAATTGAAATTGGTTTGATGTTTTGGTTTAATCAATTTGACTAATTACTTAATTAGGAAATTGGTTTAGTGAAATTACGAAATAATAAAACAATTAGATTGGTTTAATCAAAAATTGATTGGTTTTGACCAAAAATCGTATTGGTTGGACCAAAAATCAATTGGTGTTTAATAAATTAATTTTGTTAATTATGAACGGTTAGTTTAAAAACAATTAGACTGGTTTAACACGATAATTGATTTGTTTATCCGAAATTCAATTGGTTTTTAACAAATCAATTGGTTAATTACCAATTGGTTAATTACCAATTGGTTAATTAAAACAAAACAGCTAAACCATAACATTCAAGAATTTATTATCCAAATCTAATAAAACTTAATAATATTCTCCGTCATCATCATCATCAGATGATGAAACATTACACTGAAATTCATCTTCTTGTTCTGCATCTCCAACATCGTAGTCGAGGTGTATTGGGTTTACATACTGAACCAAATTTCGGACTTCGACATCGTCAATTGTAGTCAGAAGTACGACGTCGTCATTTTCTTGTTGCAAAAGAGTTGGTTCCTGAACTTCGTATTCTCCGGAAATATAACTCCTCGGATTTACCTTTACAACATTGAGCCATGAATATTTTGGTTTTTTATGTACGGGTACGGAATATAACAAACTTGTTCCGCTTGAATCGCTGTAAAAAAAAACAATATATGATTCAACATTTATATATATATGATTGCAAAATTATATGATATACATACCTAGAATAAATGGTTCATATTTGTTGTATTTCCTCGATGAAAGAACATCAACAACACCTCCATTGCTTTTCCGAGTGCCTCTTCCAATAACAGGGTCATACCACTTACACTTAAAAAGTGTGATTTTCAGATCAATCAACCTCTCACACTCAAGTTGTATGATATCAGTTAAGATCCCGTAGAAATCAGCTTCGTTTGATGCATTGGAATAATTCCTCCTTTAACACATACCCCATAGTTACATGTCTTTCGTCCCTCACCGTGATTCTGTGTATGGAACAAATATCCTCTTGTGAAATACATAGGCCATGTTTTGGCCTTATTCACGGGTCCATTCATCATCTCTTTAACCCAAGAAGGAAAAGGATTTGTGTCGTTCCAGTATTTAACCTGCATATAGCTATCATTATTAACGGGTATACATATATGTTATACATACTATTATGCAAAGAGGTGTTTTCAGACATACATAATTTTCACCCATGTAGAATATTCTTCAGCTCTTTTCACGCCAATTTCTTCTTTGGAGAGTTATGAATATTTTGCAGAAAGATAATCTTCGAACATACTATATAAGACGAAGACATAGATGAAAACTCAAAACACATATGAAAATAAATCAATATATGCCAATTTACCTCTCAAACGGCTGAAAATAATCACAATTTCGGAGAACATATGAATGTGCACATTGATAATTCTTTTCTGAAAGCCATATTTGGTGCATTTCTCCACTTGGATGACCTACGCGATAAAATATATCAGGTACTCCATCGACGTAATATACTGGGGCATCACCTTCATCGAATCTTGTTAACCTACACGATAAAAAGTAACTCACATTAGAATACATATTTATTTATAACATATGTCTACAAACCAAATAGTTGTTTACCTTGATTTTCTTTGTATATTTGCGTCAAAGTAGTACTCTGAGAAGTAAGATATTTCGTCATTGAGATACGATTGAACAATCGATCGTGCTGCATATCTTTTGTTCTTCTCTTTTCCTTTTAACTTTTTGAAAAACCTTTCAAAAGTATACATCCACCTATATTGCACAGGGCCTCCTAATTCAGCTTCGTAGGGGAGATGTATAGGCAGGTGCTCCATAACGTCGAAAAAGGAAGGGGGAAAAATCTTTTCCAAATTGCATATGAGTAAGAATATGTTTTGTTTTAGAATTTGGACGCGACCTTTCTGCAAAGTTCTTGCACATAAGTCACAGAAAAATCCTCCAACACCTACAAAACATTATTAATGAACAAAGTTATTATAAAATAATATAATCTTTGGTGTGTCTCACAGTTATCATATAACTACAAGTATTAATACCTGATAACACAAGGTGGACGTTTCGGTCTAGGAGTTCTGCGAAGATAAATAGAAGTAAACGCTCCATAAAAACATGGCAGTCATGACTTTTCATGCCCGAGAACTTTCCATTAACCATATCAACACAACTAGCTAAGTTTGATACATAACCATCTGGAAATTTCACCGCATATTTCACACATTCCAACAACTTTTTCTTTGCTTCTACCGTCAGTGTGTAGGCGGGGAAAGGAGCTTTACCATCACTATCAAGATGTAAGTGTGGTCTAGCATAAAATATTTCTATATCCCTTCGTAACATGACGGTGTCTTTTGTTTTACCCTTTACATTCATAAGAGTATTCATGATGTTGTTGAAACAATTCTTCTCAATATGCATCACATCAAGATTATGTCAGAGATTGAGGTATGTCCAATACAGTAACTCCCAGAATATGCTTTCCTTGTGCCAATTGTGCAAGGTGCCATAACCAGCTTTCTTTTCATGACCGTTTCCACCGCAAATCTTTGTTTTCGGCGGTTTGACACTATACAACAGCTCGAAATAAAGTTTCTGCCCGGTGTAAGGCTGAGGTGGATACTCATTCACAGCGTGTTTTCCTTTCAAGAAGTCTTTTCTATTCTTCCTTAGTGGATGACTACGAGTAACAAATATTCGGTGACAATCAAACCAGCATGTCTTCCTCCCATTCGGCAGATAAAATGACTTTGTATCGTCCACCAAATTGGACAAGACAATTTACCATGTGTCGTCCATCCTGCTAACATACCATACGCCGGAAATTCGCTTATCGTTCACATCAACACTGCTTTCAAATTAAAATTCTGATGCAAGGATACGTCGTACGGATCGACTCCGGTAGACCACAATTCTTTTAATTCCTCTATAAGAGGTCGGAGGAAAATATCAAGACTTGCTCGCGGATGATTTGGCCCTGAATTCAGAATTGTAAGGAACAAGTACTCCGTGTTCATGCACATCCAAGGGGGAAAGTTATATGGAGTCAAGATCACGGGCCACAATGAATGATTACGAGACATGCCAAATGGAATGAACCCATCTGTACATAATCCCAAATAAACGTTACGAGGTTCTTCGGCAAAGAGAGGATGTAGGTCTTGAAAATATTTCCACTCTGCAGCATCATAAGGATGACAAATTTCTCCGTCTTTTGCTCGGTGCTCAGCATGCCATCTCATTGCCGCTGCAGTCTTCTCGCTCTGATACATTCTCTTCAATCTGTCAGAGATAGGTAGATACCACATACGATTATATGCTATTTTGGTTCTATGGTTTCCGTCGTTGGGCTTCCATCTTGGCGAACCACAAAATTGACATTTATCCCACTTTTCATCTTCTTTCCAGAAGATCATACAATTATGAATACAAACATCAATTGTATGATACGGGAGACCTAAGTTGCGCATCAACTTTTCTGTCTCATAGTGGGATCCAGTTGACTGGTTTCCTTCTGGTAAATAATCTGTCAACACCTCGCACCATGAATCCACACATTTTTCAGTCATTGTACCGTATTGTTTTGCATGACCTGCGAGGCTAAGGATAACTGAGAATGACCTTCACGACAACCATCATATAACGGATTTCTCGCCCCTTCTAACAAATCGTAGAATTTTTTAGAATAGTTATGTACCGATTCTTCATCAACAATTTGATAACTATCAAAATTCACGTTATCACGAAACACATCATTCACCATATCTACATATCTATCTTGTACAACATTATCCAAATGCGTCATATCAACATAACTCGGTCCTAAAGCCATATCAATTTCCTCCCCGTGCTTATTCCAAATATAATAATCTTCTATAAATCCTCTACCTAATATATGATTCCAAATTTTTGGCCCCGAGATAACTTTTTCGTTTTGCAGAAAGTGCAAGGGCAGAAGAACCTACCTCCATTGCTTAGCGCAAAAGGTTGATTACCTGCAAAAGCCATGAATTGCTCAACCCCATTTCAAACTCCGCTGTGAAATTTTGCGTCTCTGGATCATCCTCTTATACATCCATTCCCGAGCATTATAGAATCCCGACATTATATAAAAGAAAAGATAGACAATTTTTTTTTTATTCGTAGCTGAGTGAGTGAGAGTGAATATGTGAGAATGAGGAGAAAAGAGGTCGAATGTCGTATATATATAAAATACTGCGACTGATTTGCGACTACGAAGCTACCGTTTTAAGACTAACATATATAGTCGCAAAATGTCAGTACACCTACACGAAACAATTAAAAGGTGTCGATATGTGCTACAAAATTGGGTCACACGCCGCAAACGGTCACTAATTAGTCGCTCTGTGTGCGACTAATTAGCGGCTCATATTTTACGACAACAATGTAGTCGTGTATCAGTCGTAAAATAGCGACTAATTAGCGACTACTTTTACGCGGTCGCAGTTTTGTGACCGATCAGCGACTAATAAATATTGGTCGCTCTGGAGTCTTAAAACAGTCGCAGTTTAGTCGTTAACGTTTGCGACTACACGTGCGGTCGCACACGGTAGTCGTTAAATCGCAGTTTTCTTGTAGTGTAACGGCGCAGGCGACGTCACCAACACCGCTACGGGAGGAGAAGGGATCAACCCTGATCCACCCCAAAAAAGCGACGGAGCACGCAAGAGCATCAGAGTCGATGCAAGGACAGTTCGGGAAGAAGCAACCCTGCCAAAGGAATTCGATCGAGACAACCACCGCCTAGAGTTGATCGAGCGCATAAAGATCGACGATCGGAACCCTGAGCGGAGGGTAGGAATCGGAGCCGACCTTGACCCCGACATCAGAGATGAACTGATCAATTTCCTCAAACAGAACATCTCGACCTTCGCGTGGACAGTCAAAGACATGATTGGAATCGACCCGAGAATTGCTCACCACGAACTCAATGTCGACAGAACATACAGACCCATCAAACAAAAAGAAGGAAGCTTGGAGCAGAGAGAGCACATGCAGTAAATGACGAGGTGGACAAGCTACTAGGTGCCAGATCCATCATGGAAGTGAAATACCCCGAGTTGCTTGCGAACCCAGTGGTGGTAAAGAAGAAGAACGGCAAGTGGAGAGTATGCGTTGACTTCACCGACCTGAACAAAGCCTGCCCCAAGGATTGCTTCCCATTACCACACATAGATCGATTGGTCGAAGCAACCGCTGGCAACGAACTCCTCTTATTAATGGACGCCTTCTCCGGATACATCCAAATCCTCATGCATCTGGACGATAGAGAGAAAACTGTGTTAATAACGGATCGAGGGACCTTCTGCTAAAAAGTCATGCCTTTCGGCTTGAAGAACCAGGGAGCAACGTACCAACGTCTCGTCAACAAAATGTTCGCAGAGCAGCTCGGCCGAACCATGGAAGTCTATGTCGACGATATGCTCGTGTCGTTAGCGGCAACGAACCATGTCGCTCACATGAAAATGTGCTTCGACATCCTAAACGATTACGGAATGAAATTGAATCCATCAAAGTGTACCTTCGGCGTTACGTCAGGAGAATTCCCAGGATTCATCATGACGGAACGGGGAATCGAAGAAAATCCAAAACAAATAACGGCGATAATGAACCTGCCATCTCCAACCAAGACCCGCGAGGTGCAGAGATTGACCGTAAGGATCACCGCTCTCAACCGTTTCATCTCCAGAACGACGAACAAGTACCTCCCTTTCTACCAACTCCTGAGAGGAAACAATAAATTCGAGTGGGACGAAAAATGCGAGGATACCTTTCAACGATTGAAAGAGTACCTTACCATGCCTCCGGTATTAGCTAAGCCAGAAGAAGGAGAGACCCACTATCTCTACATAGCAGTATCATGCGCTGCAGTAAGCGGAGTGCTAGTAAAATAGGATCACAGCAAGTAAACGCCGATCTTCTATATCAGCAAAACGTTGGATGGGGCGGAAACCCGATACCCAACTATCGAAAAGCTAGCGCTAGCGGTGGTCACGTCGGCAAGAAAGCTCAGGCCCTGTTTCAATCACACCCAATCGTCGTTCGCACCAGTATGCCTCTAAGATCAATCTTGCATAGCCCCACCCAATCCGGCAAACTAGCTAAGTTGGCCATCGAATTGAGTGAGTACGACATCAAATTCAAAGGACGGGTCGGCATAAAATTGCAGTTCCGAGCAGACTTCATCGTCGAACTTCCGCCTGAATTTACACAAGACAATCAATCAGAAGATAGAAACTGGAGCCTTCACATGGATGGATCATCATCAAAGGCCGGCTCAGGGATCGGAATCTGGCTTGAATCACCAACGGGAGAAGTGCTCGAGAAATCGTTCATGTTAGGATTCCCGGCCTCGAACAACGAAGCCGAGTACCAAGCTCTGATCGCCGGGTTACGATTAGCCAAAGCCATAGGCGCCAAACGCGTCCAAGCCTACTGCGACTCGGAATTGGTCGCGAATGTGGATGTTAAAATCCACACTCAAGGATTTAGAGTGATTTTTTGTTTAAGGAAAGATGGGTTAGAATCTCAATGAACCAACAATATAAATAAAGACTTGAATCGACGAATTGGATTTGTATTGAATGAATAATGAGTTTACAAGAAGAGATTAGCTAAAACACATGTTTCGCTAGGTAAAAATCAGATCCCTTGATGAATGAAGAAGGAGATCTTTTTATAGATCTGTTTCTGCAACTAACTTCCGCAGTTCCCGGCCGCGTGCTCCACGTACTCCGCAATTTGGGGGATCTTGGAGACTTGATCCACTCTGCGCACGTGCTAACAGATTCCGGAGATTACGGGATCCGTTATGACTTAGTCTTGTTGGAATTGTGTCCAGCAATCTCTGTACTGTCTCTATAACGTAAGAGTATGTCAGTGATCAGACATAAGTCATACAATGCTGGGGGTCATGATGGCTTGCTAGAGTCCGCTCATGATCTATAAGTCTTGGACTTATTGCCTTTATTGTATGATCCCATATGGGTCACACGCTTAAGCTAGCAGGAAATAATGTTGGAACGGCATAGCAGAAGTACGACAAAAGTGCTAGGCATTTGTCGTACTAAGAGAGAATGAATAATGGGTCTGATTAAATGGAATTTAATCAGATTGGGCCCAAAAGCCCATATGGGAAGGAGAAGGCTTTTAATGACTAAAAGCCAAAGTCTCCTTCTCTCTAACCCTAACCCAGCCGCGATTCTCCTCTCTCTCTGGCGCCTCTCTCCTTGTGGTCTAGCAGCCAATTTCCGGTGATTGCGTGTGTGAGCCTTTGGAGGATCCATCTCTCGGTGTATCTCCCTGATCATTGACCTGTTCATCAATTCCGCTGCAAACAAACAGGTAAAAGGTGAGATCATATGTTTCTAAATAAGAACACCTAGATCCAATGCATGTTTAGGTTGATATCAATATGAGAATTGAATCAGGATCAACCAAAACTTCCAACAGTGGTATCAGAGCCAGGTTCTTAGGTTTCTTGTTTTAGATTCATTGTTTAGGTTGTTAAATCTGATTAGAATTGTTCTTGAATCAATTACTGATAAGATAAAACGATTAAGAATCAGAATTGAACTCTAAACACACTGATTGGATCGCAAAACCGAGCTATATGACTCGGGTTTTGCGATCGGCCGGATATTGGATCGACCGGCTTGGCCGGTTGGTTTTACGGCCAGAAGGAGGACGGATCGGACGGACGGACGCGGCTGGACGGATGGATCGGATCGGATCGGTTTACCGATCGCGGTCGATCGTCGCGTCGAGTCGATCGCGTCGTCCCGATCGTCTCGTCCGGATGGTGTCCCGATCGCGTGAGGTTTCGACCGTCCGGATCGCGTCACGCTCTCGGATGTCCCGACCTCTCGACCCGAGCATCCCGCCCGTCCCGTACCGTCCCGAGCTGTCCCGGCTGTCCGGCGCATCGTCTCGATCTCGGATCGTTGACGGCTTGCGGCTGGACGATCATTGCTTGATCCGAAAGCTAGGGTTTCACGGTTCAATCGTTTCGGTTCGGTTAGCTGGTTCGGTTCAAAAACTTGATTAAAATCATCATTCTGGTTTAATAAACAGATTTAATAATTTTATTGAATCTGGTTAAACCGGAATAAGAAATCCAATGTCGAAAGAAATATTGGATTTAGTGCCTAAACCAGAATTTCTAATTTGATTTGGTTGGACCAAATAAATTGAGAAATTCCGGTTTAGTAAATAACCGGTTGACAATTGTGGTCATCGTAGTAATTGAAACTTGGTTAGACCAGTTTTAATGAACCAGACCGGTTATGTCAATTAATTGGACAATTGGGTCATGTTTTTGGACATGAATCAATTCTTGGGCCTCGGGCCAAGAAGTTAAAACAATTGGGCCATTAATTGAGTCATTCTTCAGATTTAAATTTAAAACTTATTTTATAAAATAAAATTATGAAATTCGATTTTAAATTTTTATAAAGTTCCGAAATTTCGAAATTAGAAAGTTTCCAAAATTAGAAGTTTCTGAATTTGCGGGTTTTGGATTTTTAAAGAAGTTTCTAAAGTTAGAAAGTTTCCGGTTTTAGAAAGTTTCCAATTTTAGAAAGTTTCCAAAAATAGTAGGTTTCCATAAATAGAAAGTTTCCCGAAATAGTAATCTTCTATTTTGGGAATGATTTTAATAAACCTACGAACCTCAAATAATATCAAGCGTTGGATGTCTTGTCCAGGCTATGTCAGCTGTCAAAGCCCATTCAATTGCATTCATGGCCTTACAGTGTGAGGATGTCTGCTTTTGCGTGGGTAAGACGGTTTGTGATTCATAAATGTCATTGGGAGTCCCAGACATTAATGATTACATGACTGTATAGTCCGGTTTTCTTGACTAGGCCATCGGGAGTCCCGGGCCTTGAGACATCAGGGTGGATTGGGCCTCGGGCCCAGATTCACAACCAAGAGTTATATCACGGATATAATTAGCCGAAATAGGGCTTACCGATATAAGCTAAGGTTGGGTGACGGCCAGTGGCCCACTTTGATCTTAGTTATATGTGGATCTTGGAATCATTATATTCTATTGAGGGTAACTTAGGTTATTGAATATAATGCATGATTAATCATATTATACTTTAATAAGAGATTAATCATTTTGAACATATAACTAATAACCTTTTTATTTATATATTTCAGATATGACTACTACAAGCACACAAAACACGTTCTCGATCCGGTCTGTTCTCGAGAAGGAGAAGCTGACTGGAACGAACTTCCTGACATGGTCAAGGAACTTGAGGCTGGTCCTCAAGCAGGAGAAGAAGGATTATGTCCTTCGAGATCCCCTCCCCGAGAGGCCTCTTGCCAATGCTGCCAGGACTCTGCACAATGCTTGGGAAAAGCATTCGTCAGATGAAAATGATGTTTATTGCCTGATGTTGGTGACAATGACTCCAGAGCTGCAAAAGCAGTTCGAAAGTGTATTGTCTCCAATCGAGATCATGGCAAGCCTGAAATCGCTTTTTCAGGAGCAGGCTAGGACCGAGAGGTTCCAGACAGTTAAGAACCTCTTGGACTGTAAGTTGGCTGCGAATGCGGCAGTGAGTCCTCATGTGTTGAAGATGATGGGTTATCTCGATCATCTTCACAAACTCGACTGCCCAATCAGCCAGGAACTTGCCTGCGACATCATTCTGCAGTCTTTACCTGCAAGCTATGATCAGTTCATTCTGAACTTTAACATGCATGGCTTGAGTAAGACACTGCCTGAGCTTCACGGAATGCTCAAGACTGCAGAGCCCAACTTGAAGAAAACCGCCAAGGACCCCAATGTACTTATGGTACAAAAGGGCAAGGGGTTTAAGAAGTCTTCTGCTAAGGATAAGGGAAAGGCCAAGGGTGTCCAAGTCGTGGACTCAGACACGCCAAAGCCCAAGCCCAAGTCCAAGGCTGGGCCTACTGACATGTGCAGGTTCTGCAAAGAACTGGGGCATTGGAGAAGAGATTGCAAGAAATTCCAGGAAGGTCTAAAGGAATTAAAGAAGAAGACTTTCGAGACTTCTTCATCAGGTATTTTTGTTATAGAAGTTAATACAACTACTTCTGATAATACCTCATGGGTCATGGATACTGGTTGTGGGGCTCATATTTGTACTAATATGCAGGCACTCAGCAACAGTAGAAGGCTGAAGCAAGGACAAGTGGAACTACGAGTTGGGAATGGAGCGAAAGTTTCAGCACTAGCTGTAGGAACTTACTTGTTGTCTTTACCTTCGGGATTGATTTTAGAACTTAATAATTGTTATTTTGTACCTGCTATAAGCAGAAATATTATTTCAATTTCTTTGTTGGATTTGGAAGGTTATGATTTTTCAGTTAAGAATAAATTATGTTCCTTCAATCGCAACAATTTGTTCTATGGTTCGGCCCCTCTTACGAATGGGCTTTACATACTCGATCAATCCGCGCCAATTTATAACATCAATACAAAACGGTTTAAACCTAATGAGGAAAACCGAACGTTTCTATGGCATTGTCGTTTAGGGCACATCAGCGAGAAACGCATCAAGAGGCTCCATTCGAATGGACTTCTTGGCTCATTTGACTTTGAGTCATGTGAGAAATGCGAATCCTGCATGATGGGCAAAATGACACGGGCCCCCTTTAATAAACCTAACGAGAGGGCCAGTGACTTATTGGGCCTGATACACACTGATGTGTGTGGCCCAATGTCCACTAATGCAAGAGGAAACTATCAGTACTTCATTACCTTCACTGATGATTTCAGTAGGTATGGATATGTTTATTTAATGAAACATAAGTCTGAGTCTTTTGAGAAGTTCAGAGAATTCCAAAATGAAGTACAGAACCAACTTGGCAAAAGTATTAAGGCTCTTCGGTCCGACCGAGGAGGAGAATACTTAAGCCAAGAATTCAGTGATCATCTGAGAGAGTGTGGGATCGTATCCCAACTCACTCCTCCTGGAACACCTCAATGGAATGGTGTATCTGAGAGGAGAAATCGGACCTTATTGGATATGGTTCGATCTATGATGAGTCACACAGACCTTCCAATATCCCTTTGGGGATATGCTCTGCTAACAGCAGTGTTCACTCTAAATAGAGCGCCATCAAAAGTAGTAGCAAAGACACCATATGAATTATGGACTGGAGAAGCTCCAGTGCTGTCTTATCTAAGAATTTGGGGTTGTGAAGCCTATGTTAAGAGATTAATCTCAGATAAGCTTACACCAAAATCTGATAAATGCTACTTCATTGGTTATCCACGGGAAACCAAGGCTTATTACTTCTATCTACGTTCCGAGAACAAGATCTTTGTTGCCCGGGATTGTAACTTTCTTGAGAGAGAGTTTCTCTCTAAGAAAGACAGTGGGAGTAAGGTACTGCTTGAAGAAATTCAAGATGAACAGGATACTGCTCAACCTAATGAGGAAGAGCAGCAGGAGGATCTACAAGAAATTGTAGAGCCTGAACCTGTAGTACCTGAAGTTCGAAGATCCGGGAGGATCCGTCACGAACCCGAGAGATATCAGGGATTCCTCGTGACTGACTGTCATGATCTTTTGATCATTGATGGTGATGAACCATCGAACTTCAATCAAGCCATGATGGGCCCAGATTCCTCTAAGTGGCGCAAGGCCACTGATTCCGAAATGGACTCCATGTCGGTCAACCAAGTATTTTCGTTGGTTGACTTACCCGTTGGTGTAAAAGCCATCGAGTGCAAATGGATCTTCAAGAAGAAGATTGACGTGGATGGAAATGTCCAGATTTATAAAGCCAGGTTGGTGGCAAAAGGTTTCAGACAAGTTCACGGTGTGGACTACGATGAAACCTATTCACCGGTGGCTATGATGAAATCTATTCGGATTCTACTAGCAACTGCAGCTTTTCATGATTATGAAATTTGGCAGATGGACGTAAAAACCGCCTTCCTGAATGGTATTCTGGAAGAGGATGTGTATATGACGCAACCTGACGGTTACATAGATCCAAAGAATGCTGGGAAAGTATGCAAGCTTCATAAATCCATTTATGGATTGAAGCAAGCATCGAGGAGCTGGAATCTTCGTTTTGATGAAGCGATCAAGCAATTTGACTTCATCAGAAACGAAGAAGAACAATGCGTGTATAAGAAAACTAGTGGGAGCAAAATCGTTTTTCTTATTCTGTATGTTGATGACATACTGCTTCTCGGAAACGACGTTCCAATGCTGAAGTCTGTAAAGGACTGGCTTGGAAGTTGTTTTTCCATGAAAGACATGGGTGAAGCCGCATACGTTCTTGGAATTAGGATCTATCGGGATAGACCTAAGAGGCTGATAGGCTTGTGTCAAGACTCATACATTGACAAAGTCCTACAAAGATTCAGCATGAAAGATTCCAAGAAGGGCTTCACGCCAATGGTACATGGCACAACGCTAAGCAAGAAGCAGAGCCCTACGTCGGCTGCTGAGCTTGAGCGCATGAAGAATATTCCTTATGCATCTGCAATAGGATCTGTCATGTATGCCATGATCTGTACTCGTCCTGATGTTGCCTATGCATTGAGCATGACGAGTAGATACCAGTCAAATCCAGGTGAAAACCATTGGATTGCCGTAAAGAACATCTTGAAGTATCTAAGACATACTAAAGATAAGTTCTTAGTGTACGGTGGAAGTGATGTGCTTAAAGTCAGTGGATTCACGGACGCAAGTTTCCAGACAGACACTGATGATTTCCGGTCACAGTCCGGTTATGTCTTTTGTCTGAATGGCGGTGCTGTAAGTTGGAGAAGCTCCAAGCAGGACACCGTTGCTGATTCCACTACGGAAGCTGAATATATCGCCGCCTCAGAAGCAGCGAAGGAAGCTGTTTGGATACGAAAGTTCATTATGGAACTAGGTGTGATACCAGATGCAGCTGAGCCTCTGGCACTGTTTTGTGACAACAATGGTGCTATAGCTCAGGCAAAGGAACCAAGATCACACCAGAAATCCAAGCATGTTCAAAGAAGATATCACTTGATACGTGACATCATTAATAGAAAGGAAGTCAAGATCAGCCGAGTTCCGACAGATGATAATGTCGCTGATCCGTTGACAAAGCCACTCCCAAGGCCTAAGCTCGAGTTCCTGACTGAAGCTGTAGGCATTAGAAACATTGAAATGTAATCTAAATTTGAGTGGGAGTTTTGTGAGCTTTATTTTAGTTATTTGATATGTTCTTGTAAAACATTATTATTTATGTTTTAATGAAATTATTATTTCAAGATTATTTTAACTGTGATGAAATAATCGTTCCAAAATGATATGAACCATTTTATAGGTCATCGAAGTAAATGATTTGATCTTGAGTCATCGAAGTCATTTAGCTTGATCATGAGATCCTATATTTGATAAATGTTTTATATCATCCTGTCCCTAGTCGAAGGTTGTTGAAATTGGAACACCAACAACCGTGTAAGATTGGATTGGTACGTGACTTATGACAAAGTCTCAGTGTGTCATAGATGCTCGGCATCAAAGTCAGTACATAGGTGTATGTTGGGAACATACGACCGGACAAGACCCGCTAATAAGAACTCTTCAGGATATTTATATCTGTGTCATAAGAGATTCTTACTACGACTATAGAGTATAGTCCTTAGACCTGAGTTCGCATGCATGTGACTGCATATGGACTGATGCACTTTGATCATTGTCTAACGCTATCGTTCCGCGATAGCTATAAGGACCTTGTTTGGGTACATCATGAAATGAGTAGTTTACAGTGATGGAACAAGATGGGATTTGTCCCTCCAAATATAAATGGAGTGAATATCTCTAGGCCAATCGGAGATTTGAATACTGGAAAACGCATGGCCATGCTCAAACGGACTTTCCCGAGTCGTTTGTATTGTCAGTATCAAATCAGAGTCCGATGAACAAGATTAGGCTTTATAAGGATGACACCAATCTTGCCTTATGACTAATCGAGATATTGAGACGAAAGGGATTATGAATACAGAGATTCCAGTTCAAGTGGGAGATTGTTGGAATTGTGTCCAGCAATCTCTGTACTGTCTCTATAACGTAAGAGTATGTCAGTGATCAGACATAAGTCATACAATGCTGGGGGTCATGATGGCTTGCTAGAGTCCGCTCATGATCTATAAGTCTTGGACTTATTGCCTTTATTGTATGATCCCATATGGGTCACACGCTTAAGCTAGCAGGAAATAATGTTGGAACGGCATAGCAGAAGTACGACAAAAGTGCTAGGCATTTGTCGTACTAAGAGAGAATGAATAATGGGTCTGATTAAATGGAATTTAATCAGATTGGGCCCAAAAGCCCATATGGGAAGGAGAAGGCTTTTAATGACTAAAAGCCAAAGTCTCCTTCTCTCTAACCCTAACCCAGCCGCGATTCTCCTCTCTCTCTGGCGCCTCTCTCCTTGTGGTCTAGCAGCCAATTTCCGGTGATTGCGTGTGTGAGCCTTTGGAGGATCCATCTCTCGGTGTATCTCCCTGATCATTGACCTGTTCATCAATTCCGCTGCAAACAAACAGGTAAAAGGTGAGATCATATGTTTCTAAATAAGAACACCTAGATCCAATGCATGTTTAGGTTGATATCAATATGAGAATTGAATCAGGATCAACCAAAACTTCCAACAAGTCTTTCCTTCGGTCTTCGGCTTGGAGCTTGATGTTACGAAGATTGAGCTACGGAGCTGTAGAGTAGAGCTCGTCACCGGAGCTGTAGAGTAAAGCTCGTCACCGGAGCTGTAGAGTAGAGCTCGTCACCGGAGCTCTAGTATAGAGCTCGTCACATGAGCTCTAGATTAGAGCTCGTCACCGGAGCTCTAGAGTAGAGCTCGTCACAGAGCACAGAGCTGTAGAGTGGAGCTCGTAACCGGAGCTGTAGAGCTCGATGTTAGCTTTTCACCAATTAACATTGTGCCACATTTTGACTTTCGTTGACTGGATTTAAGTGCTAAATCCGACCCAAACAATTGCCCCCCCAGTCCTTTAGACGAGCTGGCGAGCTCTGAAGGACGAGGAATGATCGGGAAGAACGAAAGTCTTTGTTTTTATGCCTCAAGCTTGTGTTGAGATCTCGTTGGCGAAATGTTTAGCTTGGATGCTCATGTTGTAGAGTCGAGTTATGTTATGAGTATTTGAGAGTTTGAATACTAAGATCGCGAGATTGAGCTATTGTGTTTTGTTTGTTTAGTCTGGCCAGACGTTTTTATTTAGAGCTCATTGCGATAAGTTTATGCCTTTATATCAATGTTCTCTCGAATTGCAAAACTCGTTTAGCTTGTTAGAAAGGTGTGAGTTGTAGCTCGTATGTAGAATGGATTCGAGAACTGATCATCAAGTGCATGATTAAGAAGATTCGTTAACGAGATCTCTTAGTTGTGGAGTTCTCCTAGAATTCGTTTGGTGAATCCTTACTGAGAGGAGTCTTCGAATTTAGCTGTGTATTGTTTCAACTGTTTTATAGAGTTCGATGTAGCGAAGTCTTTGAGACTTAGCGTGAAATCAAACTTTTGTGAAGTCTTAAGACTTCGATGTTTGAGGAAGTGGCTGAACTCGAGGATTGAGCTACCTACGTACCCCTTCAAGGGATCAAGCCTATACGTAGTTCGATTATTTTAGTACTCAGAAGTACTCTGGTACTGCGCTTTTAACTTTGGTGAGCTTATAGATGCTATTGCGAACTATTTTGGTAGCTCGGTAGGGGGCTTCCCGTTAGGTCCCTAGTTTCCCAACATCTAGCTCTTTATTTAGTACACTTTACGTAATACTAAGTCTCACATCTTGCTTTCTTTGATGTCGTGTTGTATTCTTCTAGCGTTGCAGCTACATCTTCTTCGTACTTTGTGTAGTACGTAGCTTTATGCAGGGCGTCGTCTAAAGACGTGCAAGGTCAAAATATGAGTTCTTTCTTGAACTCTGATGTGTACAAGAGTCCGTTTTCAAGAGCCGCAATGGCTATTTTTTCGTTTGGATCTGCGATACGAGACTTGACCGCACGAAACCTGCTGATGTAAGCTCTGAGGGTTTCTTCGATAAAAATCGAGTACTGCTTCAGGAATATCGATACGAGCTGGGTGAAGTTGTCGATCGAATTCCCTTTCAGGCTTGCGAACCACTCCAGTGCGGGACCGGTGAGGTTCTCGGCGAAGAGTCTGCAGTAACCTGCCTCTTTTTCCTCATCGTTAAGATGGGCTCTGGAGTCTGCGAGCTGGAAGGCTCTAACATGGGCTTTTGGATCCGAAGTTCTTGATACTCTGGGATTTTTATCTTTCCAGTGTTATGGATCCGTGCGTTAGCGATCTTATCCGTGAAAGGAGTTCGACGGGTTTCTTCGATCACTTGATCGATGTCTGGAGCCGAGCTCATTGCTATGTAGACTGCGGCTTGGAGACGATGGAGCTTAGCGTGGATGCCCTCATTCTCCGTGTTAGTTCGGTTCCCAAACATAGGAGGTTGCGTGTTCCGCGAACGCGAGCTGTGGAACTCCTGTACCATGCTCGGGGGAGGCCGAGCTGAGTTAGTTCCAGCTTGCGAGCTCGAAGCGAAAACTGGAGCTCCTGTTTTCTGGATCAGTTCGCTCGGAAGAGGTCCGGCTGTATAACCCGCTTGGGTAACTCCGGGAGCTTGCGAACTCGAACCAAAGGTTGGAGCTCTCGCTTGAGAAGCAGATCGAGCTAAAAGGTTTCGATGTTCAGCTATATCTCTTTCGAGATGATCCAAGCGAGCTAGAACAATTCGTTGGGATGCTTCCTGGTTTTGAGATCTGTCTACCAGGATTGCTAGCATACTCCGGAGTTCTGCCATGTTGTCGTCGACAAGTATTGTCGGACATGGTGATGCTAATCGGGTTGGATCGGTTTGGGAAGCTGGAGCTTCACCGGTGGGTCGTTCTTCAGATCGGATCCCAACCCGAGAAATGTTTCTCTCATTCGTCAGCATGCTAGAGCTTGGAGGTGTGGCTCCGGGACTCTTCAGCTGAGATTGGAGGTCGTGAACCGTTAGAACAGGTCCGGGCTGGATCGGGGATGAGCCCGATCCGATGTGTTCGTTTTGAGCATTAAAGCTCTGTTGATCGTGATTTGTCGCGTTCGACAATCTGAATGAGTCTGATGAATTTGGATCCATCTTCGTGCTTACGAGCCTTAGATCGGGTTCTGGTGTAAGAGAAATCTATGAATCTGTTCCCCACAGTCGGAGCCAAAATGTGGATGCTAAAATCCACACTCAAGGATTTAGAGTGATTTTGTGTTTAAGGAAAGATGGGCTAGAATCTCAATGAACCAACAATATAAATAAAGACTTGAATCGACGAATTGGAATTGTATTGAATGAATAATGAGTTTACAAGAAGAGATTAGCTAAAACACAGGTTTCGCTAGGTAAAAATCAGATCCCTTGATGAATGAAGAAGGAGATCTTTTTATAGATCTGTTTCTGCAACTAACTTCCGCAGTTCCCGGCCGCGTGCTCCACGTACTCCGCGATTTGGGGGATCTTGGAGACTTGATCCACTCTGTGCGCGTGCTAACATATTCCGGAGATTACGGGATCCGTTATGACTTAGTCTTGCCTTCGGTCTTCGGCTTGGAGCTTGATGTTACGAAGATCGAGCTACGGAGCTGTAGAGTAGAGCTCGTCACCGGAGCTGTAGATTAAAGCTCGTCACCAGAGCTGTAGAGTAGAGCTCGTCACTGGAGCTCTAGAGTAGAGCTCGTCACCGGAGCTCTAGAGTAGAGCTCGTCACCGGAGCTCTAGAGTAGAGCTCATCACCGGAGCTCTAGAGTAGAGCTCGTCACAGAGCACAGAGTTGTAGAGTGGAGCTCGTAACCGGAGCTGTAGAGCTCGATATTAGCTTTTCACCAATTAACATTGTGCCACATTTTGACTTTCGTTGACTGGATTTAAGTGCTAAATCCGACCCAAACAGCGAACCAATTCAACGGCGAATACAAAGCCAAGATTGAAAGGATGGACGCTTACCTCGTCATAACCAAGTAACTGAATACCGACCTCGAATTCTTCAATCTAGCAAGAATCCCAAGGAAGGAAAACACATCGGCGGATGCCCTCGCAGACTTAGCGTCAAGCTCAGACGCACACTTGAGACGACCAATCCCAGTGGAACTCATATAAAAGCCAAGCATAGACCCTCCCGACGTCTGTAACATCATAGACAGAGAAGTAAACGACGCAGATACCACGGCAGAACTACGGCGTGAAGACATAACGCTAAAACAACCCTGGAGCTCGGAGATAAAAGCCTACATAACAGATGGAAAACTGCCCTCGGATAAGTGAGAAGCTCGCAGACTCAGGGCTAAAGCAGCTCGATATGTTATAGGAGGGAGACCTTTTTCGATACAACGCCACTGGAGCAGCCTTAAGGTGCGTAGAGGGCAAAGAAATCGATGAAGTAATCAAGAAAACCCATGAAGGAGCCGGAGGAAAACACGCCGACAGACGGTCATTGGCACTAAAGATCAGGAAGCTCAGTTTCTTCTAGCCATCGATGGAGAAAGACTGCACAAGATATGCAGCGAGATGCGAGCCATGCCAAAAACACGCTCCAGCAATACACGCGCCTACGGAGGAATTGCAAACGGCTTCGGCTCCTTACCCATTCATGCGATGGGCGATGGACATAGTCGGGCCAATGCACAAATCCAGACAGAACTAACACATCATAATCCTAACGGATTACTTCACCAAATGGGTGGAAGCTAAAGCTTACAAAACGGTGAAAGCCCGGGACGTCGTCAGCTTCCTGTGGAAATATATCATCTGCAGGAACAAAATACCTTACGAGATCGTCACTGATAACGGGAAGCAATTTATGTCAATCTTGCTCAGCCAATTCTGCAATAAGTGGAACATTAGGCTTAGCAGATCGACACCTTACTATCCGCAAGGAAACGGCCCAGCAGAGGCCACAAATAAAACCATCATCGCTGGACTTAAAAAGCGGCTCGGCGAGCATAAAGGAAATTGGGCCGATGAGTTAGACGAAGTTTTGTGGTCACATCGATCCACCCCGCGAAGACCATCGAACCAAACTCCATTCTCCTTAGCTCAAAGAGTGGAAGCCATGTCACCAGCCGAGACGAGCTTACCAACGATTCGGCGATCCATGCTTGTTCGGAACCCAGAACTCAACGACAAAATGATTCTTGATAACCTTGATACGCTCAAAGAATAACGGGACGAGGCCCTCTTAAGAATCCAAAATTACCAGCATCTCGCTGCTCGGTATTACAACAAAAAAGTAAGGGGCGACACCTGAAAGAGGGAGACCTCGTCTTACGAGAAGTTCATCAAGGAAGGACCTTACCAAATATCAAAGATCGTTAAACCATGAGTCTACGAGCTCTCCGAACTAGATGGAAAACCCGTCGAGTATTCATGGAACTCGATGCACCTTAAAAGATTTGTGTACTAGATTCTCTAGTCACAAAAAAGGAGGGGCTCACCGAGCCACAACTCATGTAAACCGATCTACGAATGGCTTGATCTTCTGATCACGGGGTACGTAGGCAATCCTTTTAGGATTCAACTATACTTCAAAAAAAAATTTATTACATCTTGCAAAAGATATATCGGCATCTTATCCATACAAGCAAATTTGAGTGCGCTCCACGAGTGCCGTAGTGAAATAATCCACACCATCATCACACGTGCAAAAATCACGACTCAAAGTCACCACCAATGAACTCTTAAGCCCGGACAGCCCACGCTCGCCTAAGTTCAAGTCGCGACAAATAAGCCAACCTGACTCGCACAACCGACTTCGAACTAGGCGATATCCGCGATCAACGTCGGCGTTTATCACCACTCTTATCGCAAAAAGGCTACCGAAGCACACTTCGGTTCTTTCGCAGCAATTGGAATTGACTCCAGAAACATTGCTCACAAGAAGGCCATAACTTCGTCGAGGCATAGCCCGACCAAACGATACGAATCGAAGGAATTACTCGATCACATCGAACATCACAAGTTCGCTGAGGCATATCCCGTCCGATATGAATCGAAGGAATTACTCGATCACATCGAACATCATAACTTCGTCGAGGCATAGCCCGGACAAACGATACGAATCGAAGGATTTACTCGATCACATTGAACATCACAACTTCGCCGAGGCATAGCCCGGCCAACCGATATGAATCGAAGGAATTACTCGATCACATCGAACATCATAACTTCGTCGAGGCATAGCCTAGCCAAATGATACGAATCGAAGGAATTACTTGATCACATCGAGCATCACAACTTCGCTGAGGCATAGCCCGGCCAACCGATACGAATCGAAGGAATTACTCGATCACATCGAACATCATGACTTCGTCGAGGCATAGCCCGGCCAAACGATACGAATCGAAGGAATTACTCGATCACATCGAACATCATAACTTCGTCGAGGCATAGCCCGGCCAAACGATATGAATCGAAGGAATTACTAGATCACATCGAACATCACAACTTCGCCGAGGCATAGCCCGGCCAACCAATATGAACCTAGGAATTACTCGATCACATCGAACATCATAACTTCATCGAGGCATAGCCTGGCCAAACGATACGAATCGAAGGAATTACTTGATCACATCGAACATCACAACTTCGCCGAGGCATAGCCCGGCCAACCGATATGAATCGAAGGAATTACTCGATCACATTGAACATCATAACTTCATTGAGGCATAGCCCGGCCAAACGATACGAATCGAAGGAATTACTCGATCACATCGAACATCACAACTTCGCCGAGGCATAGCACAGCCAACCGATATGAATCGAAGGAATTACTCGATCACATCGAACATCATAACTTCGTCGAGGCATAGCCCGGCCAAACGATACGAATCGAAGGAATTATTTGATCACATCGAACATTACAACTTCGTCGAGGCATAGCCCGGCCAAACAATACGAATCGAAGGAATTACTCGAACACATCGCCATGAATCCTACTAAGGTCGGCAGAAGCACAATCGCATAAAGATTAAAAAAGTACGAGTCGAAGTAAATGTTACGGGACGAAATGAAAGAAATCTCTTCATTTTTTATCCTCAAAAAGTATTATTACAACTCAGGCTACATGTAAAAAGAAGAAAAACTAAAGACAAATTTCTTGAAAGACGATTTCCGTCCGAGTTCGGCATCACCCGCCAGAAACCGAGCTGCTTTTGACTAAGGCGATTGCATCATCTTCTCCCAGCAAGGTCGCCGATGAGAAAGAAACTGTTAAAGGCAGGCCACCAACACCAACGTTCTACTGAAAATAAATGCAGGCACTCTGTAATATCCTGTTCCAAGAAATAGTCAACGGGCAGCAGAGAAGTCAACGGAGGACATTTTCGTAATTTTCAGAAGATGAAGGGCATTTTGGTAATTTTATCAAATTGCGAGCCGGAAGTGGAGACGGGCAAAATGTTCTACTTTTTGTCCATAAAGAACATTTAGAAGACCAGACGTGAAAGAAACGGAGATTAAACGAGTTTTACGGACTATCGGGAAAGGAAACCGATAGAACCGACAAAACTTGTAAAATTCATAACCGGAGCTGCGGGTTTCCAAACGGAGTGATTCAAATTGCTAGAATCATCTAAGAGAATCTGGAACCTGAAAATGAGGCTTGGTGAATTAATGGAAGGAGCTAAGGATTTTCTAAAATATTAAACGTACAACCAATTTTTCCGAGAAACCGATACAATGTTCGGATAAGCGAGAAGACCCTCTACAGTCCACCAAAAATTATGATATTTTGACCACAGCTCTACTAGAAGATGTAGAGGCTATGGGGAAAGGATTCAGCAGGATTTGACTCCTAGATGAAGTTATAATTTTTAGACCATTAAAGAGTAATTAGTGGCTAAAAATCCAAAATAATTTTTTTGGAGCTTGGGCTTGATTAGGGCTGCATATGTATGGAAGATAGAGTCATTATGGACCTTATGCAAGCCCATTTTCAAGCTTGTGCCACGAAATTATGCAAGAGGGAAGAAGAGGCTTTGTGAAGTCATGATTCAATGAATCTACAAGAAGGTTTTAGGTCCAAATCCAAAGGGCTTCTAAGTGGGCTTTCTATACATGAAATGGATGATAAAAAGAGTGGTTTCTGGCCCTGCATGGAATGGTTTCGTGGCTAAGAGAGAGGAGGAGGAGATGTCAAGATTTTGTGTCAACAACTCACCTTATGTGGTGTCATTTGGAGTAAAGAAGAGAGTGACACTTAGCACTCCATGTGTCACTTGTTGGTGATGCATGCAAGCTGACCTTCAGCTATAAAAGGAGGCCTTGGGTGACACTTCTTACTCACACCAAAAACAAACAAAGAAAAAGAGAGAAGAAAAAGAGAGAAGGAGAGGAAGAGGAGGAGAAGCGTGGGGAGGAGGAGGAGAAGAAGAGGAAGACCAGAAGAAGCCGGAGAGAGGAGAGAAGAAGGAGGAGCCGGAGGGGAGAGAGAGAGAGAGGTAGGAGAGAGAGAGTGAGAAAAATAGAAGAAAGATGGGGAAAGGAATATTAATACGTCGGAATATTCTGAAGAATATTCTTCGGAAAGGAATTTTTCCGACGTAATAATCTTCCCGATAAACCGGATTTCTTTTATTTAGAAATAGGATAGACGGTTGTAGTAGCCATCATATGAGGGTTATCCGGGGGTTCGGAATCACCAAGGTCAAGTGCGGGTCAAGGTCAGGGCAAAGCAACGGAGGTTCGGGGAAGGTTCGGGTTAGCATCGGGTTCGTGTCGGGTCTCGGAGTTCCGTCAATCCATCCATCCGTCGTCATAATAACACTGTGAGTCGGCTCACAGACCTTTAGTACATATAGACCGGGAACCGTAAAACCGTAGCTTTAGGATTGCATACCCGATAATTAAAATGATTGGTTAATATTAAATAATTGGACGTTAATGATAAACCGGTTAGGATCAGATAAACATGTTAGGGTTTAAAGAATTAAAAGGTTAATCGATTGTGTGCCGCTAGGTTGTTAGTAACGCTTGACTGATGCATTCATATAGAACCGTTCGAATAGGATCGTATATGCATATATATTGTATTAAGGACGATAATTAATGAATCTATATACGGGAATTAAGACGACATTAAAATATGAGTTAAACCTAAACAAACTTATAGAATATTGTAACGGGATCGGGGTTTAGGTTTAATAGCGGGAAAGGGTAATGAACTTATTTAATTAATAAAGAGATGTCGGGGAGTTAGTAAGTTTACTAACTCTAAACCGACGGATCGCAGAGTTATTAAAAAGGTACTTAGGATGAGTTTAATAAGGAAAGTGGTGTGAGTTGTAAGCCGTCTACGGGTTAGCAATCCGCTAACCCAAGGTAGCGGATAAGAATAGATTAAAAGACTTAGAAACCATAATAAGCCTGCTTGGGTTGTGATTGTTTGATTGTGTGTTTGATTGTGATTGCGTGATTATATTGCTATTGTTGTGAGCTTTGTGTGCAGGCTTGTTAGACTGCTCGGTGTTGGGCCGAGCAGTTGCTGTGGACACTTACTCCGGTCACGGGACCGGGTAAGTTAGTGATGCTGACTAGGTATCTTACCTAGTCAGAGCGGAGAGATTGGTAGTGTAGAGGCTTGCGGAATGGTTGGGGATTTATTATTGTTGATATTGATTGTGTGATCTGTGCTAGAGTCCCAGCGAGTCTGCGTGTTTATATTTCTGCACTAGGACTCTAGGGCGCATTAGATTCCGCAAGCCTAGGTTTTGATTACGTTCTGGTACTTCCGACCCGATTGGATCCTCGGGTTTTACCTAACCGGATCACGGTGATTCTGGTTATGGTGTTAACCTATCGGGTGACGCCGGTAGGTATGTGATTCGGAGAATACGGGGTCATGTCCTAGGGCCGAATCACATGGAAACTCTGGCTATCTAAGGGTAGTCCGAGTCACCGCGTATCGATGGACGGAGAACGGAATCCTACTCGTGGGACCTTGTGTACACGTTTAGGAGTCGTGGGTTAGTTACCATATAGGTGACGATGTAAACCTGTGGAAGTTACCGAGTTCGTAGGGCCCAGTGTTGTTTGTTCTTTCTTTCGTTGCGCGATAGATAGATCGAGTACAATCGAGGACATGTGCCGCAGTGCCTTCGATTTCCCTTAATCCTCTTTATCTTTGGCATTGATTGTGTGTGTTTAGGTTTATCACGACATGGTATTGCGTGATCGACCATTTATTCCTGCTGATTGTTATTTTGGGTTTGGGGCGGGAATTTGTAAACTTTAGATAGAGTAGAAGCCGTTAGTTGGGAGCCGATTCACTGGGTGATTTTAGATCGCTCATTAGACTCTTTTTGTGTTTTTCAGGTTTAGCAGCGACGGACGCGGGAGGGCCTCGGTGTAGTTTCGGGGTGGCTTGTGGCGGGATTTGATTCAGGATTTTTGGGGTGTTTTTCTCGGTTCGGCATAATTGATTTTTCATGTGTTTGATTCTTTGTTTATTTGACTTGACGATTGTTTGTGAAATTCTATTAAACGTGGTGCTCTACGTTGATTACTCAGAAATGAAATTGTTTCCCTGATATGAGGTTTTAGACCGAACCGATACAACTCATCGAAGTAGTGCAAGTGGTACCGCTTGTACTATGGAAATGAGGATAGCGGAGTCGAAGATAGATTGGTGCGAGCCTTTGTCTCAAACCAAACTAACTTTGGCTTCGTCCTGTGGCGAACTTTTCCCGTTCGACTTGCTCGGGTTTGATCGGTCATGTTCTTGTTTGATTGTTGACCGGTCAGCTCGGCGGTCAACGGAGAATGGGAAAGGGGCGTTACACACTCCTTCTGATAGCAGTTATCTCGCCGCCGAGGACCTTTCTTGAAAGACGATTTCATCGCTCGTCGTTTGTAGGGCTCGTCCCTGACTTTCGGCTACACGACTAAGAGCAGGAGCTAGGCGGAAGTCGGGTAGAGGATCTAGCTGGGGCAAGCAAAGATTATGATATGCCGGCCTCGCCACTCCGACGAACTCTCATCTCGCCACCAATTGAGTCCTGCGAAGACAGATTCCCGAAGAAACAATCTGCCCGCACTCTCCGGGACATGCCTGCTCCAACATACCATCAGTTGCTCTACAAAAAGTTTAAATAGACCGGAAGTTAGGACAGCCGAGCTAAAGAAGTTAATGAAAGAAAAAGGGGGTTTCTTACGCGGTTGGCATTTGATCCGGGGAGGATCAGACCATAGCACATTCCGAAAATCAACGACGCATCAGATCGATCCAAACGAAGGATCTGAACGTCGCCCTTAAGTTTGGAAGGGCGATAAATTGAGGTAATCATCGGCATAAATCCAGATACCGATGAGCTACCCTTTAGCAAAAAGTGCATAAGCTCATAGACACGACCGGGCACGCGGTGATCAAGAAGATGGCATAGCCCGGAACAATGAAAGAACGAGAGATTCGCCACCATTTTTCCGAAGGAAAGAGGGAGCGAAAAAGAAGAGGAAGAAGGAAAATCAAAAACCGCAAAGGAGAAGAAAAAGGTTGAAGATGACGGAAATGAAGAGGAAGGGGATCGCATTTATAGCGAAAAGACAGCGGTTATCGAAGCGACACGACGGTTACCAATGCAAAATTAAGGCGAAACGACATTCGTGCCACATGGAGGCCATTCACTGGAGGAAGCCGAGGCGCAATTAATGATTGAAAACACAAAGCGATTTTTTGATTGAAGATGGTAAAGGCCGGAGTAGCAGCGCGCCGACGTAGTCATTAAGCCATACCAAGAGAACAAAATTCGCAGACCTATGTATCACTCGGTGCGACGAACTGGGGGGGCTTACTGTTAGAGGTGGGTTTAGCACCCTCTAGGGTCTGGCACAATAACGGAGAGGCCCAGTAAAAGATCGACCCAAACGACACGGAGATCCAAACAAGGAAGAAGGTTGGCAGAGTCAATGGAGCTCGGTGGCGTCTCTGTCGACCTGCATAAAGGAAAGAAGATAAATGTTAAAATGACATTTATCTTGAAAAAGATAAGGAAGAATATTTTAGGAAATATTCTTCTTATTTGTAATGAATATCGGAGAGAATCTAGGGGAAAATCCTAGATCCTCTGATATAAATATCCATCCCCTATGCGGGAAAAAGACCAAGTCGAAACACAAATACACTTTGTACTCAAAAACCCTAAGAGCTAGCGATCACCGATCGATTCCGACTCGATTTCATAATCAGACTAGATTTTCCGGTCTAAACCGTTATTGCTTTCATATTCTTGTTTAAACTTATATCCAAGTCCCTTAATTTCTATTCAATTTATTAAATTGAATATTGTTTGATTTTCTGAATCAACACATATTATAAGTTGTTTGCATATTTTTAGATAACTTTTAACTTTATTAAAAACTGTGTAGCCAATAATATTTTATTGTTTCTTTTATAATTGGTTAGATTGTTTTTAATTACATTTTTAATGATGCTTTTTAAAGAAAAAATAAATTTCTTAATCTTTGTGCTTTTAGACAAAACTACTTATTTATAAACAGAGGGAGTATCAATTTGATAATACTAATTTATAGAAACTTTACTATATTTTGTTTGACCCATTCATCCTTCCAACACCACTTCTAGGTTTGTCTAGATCGAACCTACGATGACTAGACATCCATTACAATGGATAACCACTGGACGATTTACTTCCGTCATCTCCATGGATACTAAAACCCACATTCGAGATTTAAAGTGCTTTGTGTGATGATTTGGAAAAAGGTGGGCTAAATTTTAAAATTAAACACAATCTAATTAAGGCTTAAAATGATTAAAACGGATTTGTATTGATTGATCAAAGAGTTTACAAAGGACTCGAGCTATTGAGCGATTACAAGTGCTAAGTAAAAGTGGAATGTATTCGGAACCGGATGATCTTCGGTGAGCGAGGAGTCGACCTTCTTATAGTCTCTCTCTCTCTCTCTCTCTTCAATTGTTTTCCCCCACTTTCGGAGTCGGCTCCAATGTCTCCCGTGATCTTTGGGATCCTCTCTGACTCGATCTTCTCCTCTCTAGCTAACGGATCGTGTCTTGTTGATATGGTTGATCGTCGAGCTATATTGTTGAGGCAGAGCTCGATGTATGGGCCTGCAGTTTAGCGATTAGGCCCATCAAATGTATCTTCTGCTTGGTCGAGTCTGATCGTGATGCGTATGGGCATTGGTTGCTGGCCTAAAATGAGGTCTTGATCCAGCTGAATTCACTGGAGGAGAATTGGGCCCAAACATTTGCCCCCAGCCTTTTAAGCGAGCTGCCGAGCTTGAAGGGCGAGATACTTATGCGGAGGCCCACATTTTACTTCGGATGAGACCGAATCTGGGCGTTGAACTGTCTCTGAGATATGACTATTCGGTTTCTCAAGTGTGTCGTCGGATCGTGCGAAGATTGAGAATCCCGCCAAAATGGACTGTCCGGATTTCATTAGGGTTTGTCCCATCTGTACTCGCGGTAAGTGAAAATATAATCTCGAAATCTAATGGTTAGGATTATGAGATTCAAAAGATTTCTTGGGGTTTCGAGGTCACGCAATAATTATTGGTTTATAACTCGACTCCCACGTCTCCACGCTTCACGATATAGCCGTTGACTACACATGTAACTTCTCCTTCTCTTTTCTTTATATCGACTGTTTTCTCTTTCTTTTACTTGTACTTTTTCAGTTTTCTTTTGCGGTTTATTTGTTTGCTTTCTTTCGCGAAAACTGTCTGTTCATCTTTCTGAGAACTTTAATCGATGTCAAAATCGAAGAGCGCTATGGTATAAAGAAAAACAGGTCGCAGAGGATGTCGGATTTGATCATCCTAACCCGATTTTGACGTATGGGGTACCGAAGAAGGTGAAACTAAAGCTCCTTTTTCCAGGCGAGACACCGGAGTCGGTCAGACGAGGTTACTGCTGTGCCTATAAGGCCTATTTTGAGAAGTGCGGTCTGATCTTCCTGATTTCTCAGTTCCTGCTGGACGTCCTTGGCTAGCTCGGGATGGCGTTTCCCCAAATGACCCCAAATTTCGTATGGCATCTAATCATCCTGTTGGTTAGGGCACGAGAAGAAGGAGTCTGTTTTGACTTGTCCGTTCTCCATGACTTGTGTTCGATTAAACACAACTCAGGGTCTGGAACTTTATACCTCTTCCCCGGAGAGGTTTTGCGGTTTTAGTGGCGGTCCCGAATCGGGAGGATCGTTGGAGGGAGTGATCCATTTTGTTTAAAATCGACCGTCACTCGGTTGGAGACTACGATCCTTCCAGGATCGTGACCTCGTGGGCCGAGTCTATTGGTTAGGAGTAGCTTCTGCTAGGTTTTCTTGCCTTGCATGTCGATTTTTGTTTTTCCAGTGTTTGGTCGCTCTTTCTGTTTTGCTGTTGCAGATATTCCCGAGAGGTACGGTATAACCCCCACGGTCAGGAATCTCTCAATCATCCTCGGTTCTAGAGACGTGCTTTGTTCATCGTTTACCGTGGATAGGATCAGGCGTGCGCTTGAGCTTCCAGCAGTTACGAGTCCATTTAGGGTTTGTCCTACTGCAGTCCATGTTGCTAAGCCTTTGGTCTTGCGGTCTCGGGTTACTTTTACTTGCTTTTACGCGTTTAGGTAACCTTTTCTTTTCTTATTATGTAGGTACCCGTGAACAAACCGTTTCCAAATATGGTTCATCTTGTGCTATCAGAAAAAGAGACATGAGGAGACGCCCCACTTTCCGTGAGTCATCCAAGAAGCCTACCGAGAAAGCGGCATCCAGTGGTTACCAGATCATTCGTCCCGGCGAGTTAAGCGATGCTCTGACTGTGAGATCTGAGATTCACACCAAGAATTTGTAATCGTGGATTTGGACTTTTAGGTACAGAAATGGTATAGTTTCCTATGAATCAAAGACTTTGTTGAGATTGATCGTCGAGATAGAACAAACACAATCGAAAAGAGAGTACAAAGTATGATGACCGAGCTATCTAGTCGAAGTGTTCTAAGCTAGGGTTGGAATGTCTTGAATGAATCGCCACTTCTTCCTCAAATAGTCTCGACTTTGATCTTCTTGTTCCGATATTTCGGCCTTGCCGTCATAACGATCTCCGAGACTTGCGCGGATCAGTTGAACTGACGAAGACCGAGTTGCTCTATCTCCACGTCATCTTCTGTCGAGCTCGAGCTCGATCGTCTCTTGCTTCGGAATTGTCCGGGCCTTGTCAAGGCGTTATTCGTTTGGGCCCAACAAAGGAATCGGCTCGTCTCTTTGTCTCTGATTCTGGAACGGGCTCGTAATTACGGGACTTTGTTTTATCTGTTAATTGGCCGGATTTCCTAGAGGGAAATCCAGTACCAACAATAGCCCCCCAGCCCATTAATCTTCGAGAAGTCGAGGTTAATGGGCGGTGGACGTTCTCGGGAAGACGCGTGCGTGTCTCGGGCGTCAAAAACCTAATGATTACTCTCGCCCCATCCGTAGATCCTGTTTTTATCCAACGATCAAGGGTGAGCGCGTGGGACGAGCCGAACTGCTTTTTAGCGCGTCTGCAGCCGTGGCGTGTATTGGTTTCGAGAATTTCATCTCTTACCGTGGATCTGGTCGATCATCAACGGCTAAGATTTAAGGGTCGCGAAGAGTCTTTTCAGGCTCGTTCCTTTGCTGATGTGACCTAATTGTCGCGCAAGCGTAACCGTTGATCTCAGATCAACGGTTAGAGTAGAAGGAAAGCGAGGAGTCCCAATCATCTCGATTTTCTCAGTAATTAATACGAGTTTGGGGAGTTGTTCGGTCGATATCTCGCACAATTCCCGCTATAGATAATTATACATATCATCGAAGGCAGCCTTTTGCTTCTCACTTTTATTCTGTTTCTTTCTCGATTAAGGTTTTCCTTCATATTTCCTATGTCGTCAGAAAAGTTCTTTCCGAAGATTTTCTGTTTTCTTTTCTCCGATTAATCTTTCCTCATGGCCTTGAGGGACCCGACGGGAGCGAGTTCGAGTGCGGCGGCGGGATCATTCGGTCCGCACCCGCCGTCTTCGTTAGCCGTGAACCACATTCAGCAGTTGAGGGCGCTTTGCCGGATTCCGCCGGAAGTCGAAATCGTCATTCCTTCTCCGGCGGTATCCCCTGAAATGGTCGTAGAAGGCTATTGCTACGCCTCCTACACTTATTTCGAGAAATGTGGACTCTTTTTCCCCCATTCCCCGCCTTGTTTTCTTGGTGTTGGCCCAGCTCCAGTTGGCGTTTCATCAGATGACGCCAAATTTCGTTCGATACGTTATCGGACTTGGAGTCAGGGCCGCAGAGGAGGGGATCGAGTTTGGTCCTGAGGAGCTAATGCGGGTTTGCTCAGTGAAGCAAGATTCTCGCTTTCCGTGGACGTATCGTCTTTCTCCGCGGTTCGGGAGGATCCTCGACGGTCTTCCGTCGAGGGATGGATAGAAGGACCAATATTTTTTCTTTAGGACGACCCATCACTCGGTCGGAGAGTTCGATTGCTCGGTCGTTCCTTCACGGTAGGCTTCCGATGTTGGTAAGACTCTCGGTTTATTACTCGATCCTCTCCCTTTTTCTTTTTGTTATTGTCGGTTCGATTCCTGATTGGTTTCAGTCTGCATCACAGAGTTTCTCGAATCGCTTGACCTCAACCCTATCACGGAGGCCTTAATAACCCGACTGAGGAGAGGCACCGTCAACTGGGACAGTTTCACAGTGGAGCGCGTGCAGGCTGCTCTGAGGATCGACCTGGGAGGGGTTCCGCGGGATCGATCTCGGATTTCTCGGGACTTACCGCTTCCTCCTGCGCTTCCCCGGGCTTCCCCGGTTTGAGCTGTCCGACCTCCGCTTCGTATAATCGAGCGGGCAGGAGAAAGTGAGTCGTCCGTTCGTGATGTTTTGCTCGTCGTTTTTTTTTTGGAAAGGCCTAAACCCTTCTCTTTTTCTTTTGATAATTTTACAGGTCGTCCTCCTTTGGGTGATGGTTTGGATACTAGCACTCCGCCTCATCAGAAGTTATCTCGGAGATCGAGGAGTCGCCGAAACGGGAAGGACCCTATGGAACTGGCGAGGAAGGTGAGGGATGGGAGTCTAAGCGACGCAATCTTTTTTGCCATGTGTGATTCTCCTCTCCCTCCCCCAGTTATTCTTCCGAGCTCCAAGGCTTGCGATGCGGCCGCAGAGACGGGGGGAATTCCTTCCTCCCTGATTGTTGGGGAAGCGGATCCGGTCTCGTTCAGGGAGCCGACTTCGCGCGGCCCTTCCCCGAATGATTCGAGGAGGCCGAATGGCCAGAGTGGAGGTGGAGATCTTTCCCCCGCACCGAAGCGTCAGCGGGTTGACACGGAGGTGAGCTCGAGTAGTTCGAGCGAAGATGTTGGGGCGCCCGGGGACGCGGCCCGTTTATTAAGGCGTTTTGGGCCTACAGGTGTTCGGCTTCCGGCCGTTGGGGACATGGTCCTTGGTGATTTGTACACCGGGATGGCGACAGCCGCCGGGAAGGTAACAATCGTAGCTCTTTGTTTTCGCCTCTCCCTCCTTTTTTATATGGGAGATTTTAACACTAGTGCGCTCATGTAGTTCCTGGAGGCTACGAACGGACTCGTGGCCCAGTCCGAGCGCGAGCTTCGCGGGAGGTTGCAAGTAGGCGAGCTCGAGGCTGCCAGGAGATCGGCCCGCATTTTGACCGCGGAGCTGCAGGATTCCTTGGCTCGAGAGGGGGAGCTTGAAAGGAAATTGGCTAGGTACGAGGGAATAGAAGCTCGGTTATTGGTCCTCGAGAATCGCGAGGAAGATCTTTTTCAGAAGCTTTGGGCGGCTGAGGGTCGGACACTGGCCGCCGAAGAGACGAGTCGGATTGCAACTGCGAGAGCCGCTCAATATCGAGCCGACCTGGAGAGGGTCCTTGTGGGGAGGGACTTCGACGTAAAGGTCGCGGCTCACGAAGCGAGGAAGAAAATGAGCGGGGAGTATTTGAATATCCTTAAAGAGATCAAGGAGAAAAATGAAAGACGAAAGCTCGAGACCAGCGCTGAGATTCGCCTCCAAGAAATCCTAGCCAATATCGAACTCATCGCAGAGTTTGCTTCCGGCGAGCTTGACTTGACTCGGGAAGTGCTGAGGTTGGCTGATAGGAAGAGGGCGGCCATGGAAGAGATGAACGCCGCGGCGGTCTCTGATTTCAGTGTTGGCAAGTTAAACTTGCCAACTGTGTCAAGCGACTCGGTTATTTTGGCGCATGTTCCGCCGCCGGCCGCTTCCCGTCTTGATCAGTACGGATCAAATCTCCCGACCGGGGTTGTATCTGCCGGTGATCAGGCGGAGGGTGAAGACGAAGCTTCCTCGCGATCGCGGCGATTTTGATTGTTTTGTCGTTGCCCGAAGGGGTTTTTAGTTTAATAATTTTTTTTTGAACCTTCGCTTGCCCAAGGGGGCTTTTTTTTTTAATTCGAACTCGAGGACATCGTGTCCTCTTTTCAATGAATTTCTATTTGAGTCTTTCATGCCTTAGCATAGACTTTACTGTTTTAACACCTTAGCGCGAAGCCGTTCGTGCTCGATTTCGAGCTGTGCAGTATGAACTTGACGTTTAATGGGAATTTTTAAGTAGACTTACAGGGATCTGTTCTGAACGTGCGCATATGATCGACTGCTTTGACTTCGCCATTTTTGCTTAGAGGGAGAGGGTAGCCCCCTAATTCTTCTAAGTTGTATAAGGTTGGAAGAATTTTAGGTTTACGAGAGGTCGTTTCGGACCGCTTAATTTTGAAGAGATAATTTCATATCTTTCGTTGTTTGAAGGGATAATTTCATATCACTCGGTTTGGTGTGAGGCCATTTCGGGTCGCTCGGAAAGGATAAATCAATTTCATTTGTTTTTGAAGAGATAATTTCATATCACTTTAGCTTTTGAAGAGATAATTTCATTTGCACAATGTAAACGTACCGACTCTAACTTTTATGACAGAAAGAGACGTTTGATTAAGAGACTTATTTTGATTTCACAAATATAAGCTAGTGTGACTTCGTTTGAAGTTGTTGATCTCGGTAAGAGCTTTGTGTTTGGGGGGGGGGCGGCTGCGCTCGACGTCGAGCTGCCTACGTACCCTTTTAAGGGGATCAAGCCATTTCGTAATTCGATTATGTTGATGTACTCTTAGTGGAAGTACTTTTGAGGTTGATGATGTTCCAAGGTCGTAGTTCGGGCTTCTGGGTTTCTACCGACTTGAGTCGGTAGACCCCGTCCTTCACGACGTCGGTGACCTGGTAAGGACCTTACCACTTTGCTCCTAACTTTCCAGCGTGTTCTTCCTTTTTATGGTTGAACACTTTCCATAAGACGAGCTCTCCTACTTGAAACCTTCGAGTTCTGATTCGGGAATCATAGTAGCGAGCTGCGGCTTGTTGGTAATTCTGGAGTCGAGCTAATGCGAGGTTCCTTCTTTCGTCGACGAGGTCGAGCTCGTCAGTTATCATCTTGTTGTTAAGTTCCTCTTGTCTTGGGCATTCTTCCTTGCGGATGCTTGACACGAGGATTTCGGCTGGTACTACCGCCTCGATTCCATAAGCCAGTGAGAAAGGAGTCTCACCGGTGGATTTGCGGGGAGTAGTCCGATAGGCCCAGAGCACGGCTGGGAGCTCGTCGCTCCAGGTTGTTTTGCACTCATTGAGTCTTTTCTTGAGACTGTTCATAATTGCTTTGTTAGCTGCTTCTGCCAGCCCGTTCCCTTGGGGATAGCGTGGCGTCGAGTAAGTGAGCTTTATGTTCCAAGTTCTGCAGAACTCTTTGAACGTGTTTGATATGAACTGAGATCCGTTATCGGTGACGATCTCGTGGGGTAGTCCATGTCGGCAAACGATGTTTCGCCAGACGAACTCCTTAACATGAACGTCCTTACCTTTTTGGTACGACTCTGCTTCAATCCATTTGGTGAAGTAGTCCGTCATCACCAATAGGTGAGTGGCTTTCTTTTTGCCGGATGCGACTAGTGGTCCCACGATGTCCATTCCTCATCGCATGAATGGGTATGGCGATGAGATAGAGGAGAGCTTCTCCGATGCTTGGTGGATAATCGGGGCATGCTTTTGGCATTTATCGCACTTGTTGGAGAAGGACTCGCATTTGGTGGCCATTGTCGGCCAAAAATAGCCTTGCCTTTTGATTCGCACGGCCAATGCTCGTCCTCCGGAATGGCTTCCGCAGGATCCGTCGTGTGCTTGTGTAATCACGGCTAGGGCTTGCTTTTTGTTGAGGTATTTAAGGTAAGGTCCAGAGAGACTCCTTTTAAAGAGCTCTCCTTGTGTGACGCAGTACCTTGCACTTTGTGTTTTGAGTTTCCGTGCCTCCCATTTGTCGTCGGGAACTTCGCCATTTGTAATGTATCGAATGATCGGAGTTCTCCAATCTTCGTCATTGTTAGGCTCGGGTCCTTGACTAGTGGATGCGGCTTGGATTGGTCCGTCGGGGACGTTCGCGATGTACACGGTGTTTCTTGGATCGAGGTCATCATCAATCTCGATGATGTCGTGACTGGTGTCCTCGGGACATTCTTTGTGCTCGACATCGTCCTTTATGGCGGGCCCATTCTCTTTCAGGGATAGAGCTTTCAGGGCTATGTCGATGCTCGGTTTTTCGATCCCCTCGACCGGTATGATCCTTTTTAGGTTAGGATCTGATGTCGACGCTAATGCGGCTAAGGCATCGGCTGTGGTGTTTTCCCCTCGTGGGATTCGCGTTAGATCAAAGAATTCGATCTGTTCGGCGAGCGTGTGGACTACCCGTAGGTATGCTTCCATCCATTCGTCTTTGCCTCGTAGTCGCCATGATATTGGCTCGTGACCAATTGGGAATCGCTGAAGGCGTCTACTTCCCGGGCTCCTATTGCTATCGCTAGTCTGAGCCCGGCTATTAACGCTTCGTATCCTGCTTCGTTTTTTGATGCGGAGAATCCCAGTCTGAACGATTGTTCCAGTACTTCGCCCGTTGGGGAGACCAGTTTTACTCCGACTCCGGATCCTTGCCTCGAGGAAGCTCCATCGACGTAGAGTTTCCATCTCTGGGCCGAGGTCGGGTTGAGTTCGATGGTCGGAGGGAGCTCGATTATGAAATCTGCCAGTACTTGTGCTTTTAGGCACGTTCGAGCTTTGTATTCTATGTCGTACTCGCTAAGTTCGATACCCCATTTGACCAATCGACCTGACTGGCTTGGACTGTGAAGGATGGTTCTCAGCGGCTGAGAGGTCATCACTATGATCGAGTGCGATTGAAAGTATGGTCGGAGTTTCCGATCTGGTGTCACTAGTGCTAAGGCGAGTTTTTCCATGGCGGGGTACCTGGTTTCAGCGTCGATCAAGGTCTTACTGATGTAATACACCGGCCGTTGCTCGTTTTGTTCTTCGCGAACCAGGACTCCACTTACTGTTGCCATCGAGACAGCTAGGTAGAGGTAGAGGGGTTCCCCTTCTACTGGTTTCGCTAGTATGGGTGGTTCGCTTAAGTAAGCTTTGAGCTGAGTGAACGCTTCTTCACACTTTTCGTCCCAGAGGAACTTTTTGTTCGCTTTGAGCAAGTGATAGAAGGGTAGACATTTATCAGTCGACCTCGAGATGAAGCGATTCAGAGCAGCTATTTTACCAGTCAGGCGCTGGACTTCTCGCGTTGTTCTGGGAGATTTCATCTCTATGAACGTCGCGATCTGTTTGGGGTTCGCTTCGATCCCTCTTTCAGTCACTAGGTAACCAAGGAATTCTCCTGAGGGGACCCCGAAGTTACACTTTGCTGGGTTGAGTTTCATCTCGTATTCATTGAGAATGATAAATATTCTTTTAGTTGGGGGATTTGATCCTCATACGTGGAAGATTTGACCAGCATATCGTCGATGTAGACTTCCATGGTTTTGCCCAGGAGTCCTGAAAACATCTTGTTGACGAGGCGTTGGTAAGTTTCTCCTGCGTTTTTTAGTCCGAAGGGCATGACTTTGTAGCAGTACGTGCCTCTTTCAGTTATGAACGAAGTCTTTTCTTGGTCCTAGGGATTCATTAATATTTGATTGTACCCTGAGAACGCGTCCATAAAAGATAGTAGCTGGTGTCCAGCGGTAGCTTCGACCAGTCGGTCGATGTGCGGGAGTGGGAAACTGTCCTTTGGACATGCTTTGTTGAGATCCGTAAAATCTCCATAGACTCTCCACTTTCCGTTCTTTTTCTTGACCACTACGGGATTCGCAAGCCAGTCGGGGTACTTGACCTCTCTGATCGATCCGATTTTTAGTAACCGATCGACCTCGTCATTGACGGCTTGGGCTCGCTCAAGACCTAGTTTTCGACGCTTTTGTCTTACCGGTTTGTAGGTTGGGTCGACATTCAGCTCGTGGCTGGTTACGTCGATGTTGATCCTTTCATGTCTGCTGAAGACCAGGCGAAGGAGTCGACGTTCTGTTTAAGAAAAGAGACCAGTTCATTTTTGACTAGCTCTGATAGGTCGATTCTGATGCCAACAAGTCTTTCGGAACGAGCATCGTCTATGCAGACCTGAGTCGTGAGGTCCTTTGGGGGTCCTATCTGACTTGGGTCGTTCGACCTATTGGTTTGCATGGTGGCGAGCTCCTCCTCTTTCTGTAATTGCTACGCATGGGATTTCTTGATCTGCTTGTATCCATCCATGTAGCAATGACGGGAAATCTTTTGACTTCCGTAAATGGTTTTGACTCCTTTGGGAGTTGGGAACTTTACGCATTGATGGTAGGTCGATGGTACCGCTTTCATGTCGTATATCAATGGTCGACCTAGAATTGCGTTATAGGGAGCTGGCCGATCTACTATGACGAACTCCGTCATTCTTCGAACTCCTCCAGCGATTACTGGGGCGAAGACAGAGCCCATCGAGTACGTTGTTTCGCCAGCGAACCCTACCAGTGGTGTCTTTTCTTCCACGATCTCGGAGTCGTTGAAGTCCATCTTTTTGAATGCATCGTAAAAGAGGAAATCTACCGAACTTCTTGTGTCAATCATTATCCTTGAGAGTTCAACATCTCCCACTACTAGATAAACGAGGAGAGCGTCGTCGTGTGGTTTGTCGAGATTATTTGTCTCGCTCTCGTGGAAAGTGATTTCGTGGTCTGGACCTAACATTGGAATTTTCCCCCTTTTGTCGGTCTCGACTCTTCTTTGAAGAGCTTTGATTGAATTGACCGAGTCTCGGCAAAGCTTGAAGCCACCGAATATGAAATCGATTCGTTTAGGGGGTATAGCCCGTACACCCCCACCCCCCCCCCCCCCCCCCCGCAGAGACGATGGAGATTGATTCGTGAGCGTAAACTCTTAACGGGAGCCGGAGGTGGGGATAACGCCGAACCTTCCGGAGTGCCACTCTGGCTGACCTCGCCGAGGATAAACTCGACTCGCTTTCGCGACCCTTGAGGGAGTGTTTCGGGAGATTCCGGCTCCTTTGACCGTTCTCGTTTGTTCTGAGAAGGCTTTTTGGCGTTCGACTCCTTGGCCTGTTTGTTTTCCTTTTTGTCGGGCAGAGTTTCCTCCTCGACTTCGGAGCCTTGTTTGCTTTCGGACTCTCGCTTTTGAGCCTCGGCTTTAGCTCGAGTATAGAAATCTTCGTTCGAGTGTCCTCTTTTGTTGTGAAAATCACAGAATTTTTCCTTGTCGAACTCGAATTTCTTCGAGCTCTTCGGGCTCTCGACCGCGTTGACGTTCCCTGATTTACGGGAATCCTTTTTCGAGTTCGATTTCTGCGAGCCCGACGGGTTCTTTTCTTTTCGATGCTTTTCTCTGAGGGTCGTAGTTTCGTCCTCGAGGCGAGCAAAGGCCGATGCGCGATGGAGGGCGGCATCGAGTGTTTGGGGTTCGCGGACTGTTATTTCCTCGCGGAATCTGGTTTAATACCATAGTCCTCGTCTCAGTGCTTCTATAGCTACTTCGTCTCGTGGGTTCGCGATTTTGGATTTTATTTCCTTAAATCGGTCGATGTACGAGCGAAGTGTTTCGTCAGGTTTCTAAGAGACGCCAAATAGGGCTGCCTCAGTAGTCTTTTCCTCGATAAAGACGGAGTATTGTTTGAGGAAAGCCGTCATGAACTGGGTGAAGTTGTCAATGGACTTTTCTTCCAGTCCGGCAAACCATTCTAGGGCAGAGTCCGATAGGTTTTCCGCGAAGAGCCTGCAGAAGGTCGGCTCTCTCTCTCCTCATCGGTAAGGTATACCCTTGTCATTGCTAGTCGGAATGCCCTGATGTGGGCTTTCGGGTCCGATTTCCCAGAGAATTCCGGAAACTTAGTTTTCTTGATTTCTCGGATCCTCGCGAATGTGATCCGATCTGTGAACGGCGTTTGTCGCGTTTCTTCGATCACTCGATCGATGTCAGGAGCCGCGCTCGTTGCCATGTGAACTTTCGAGCTTAGACTATTGAACTGGGCCTTAGCCTGCTCGATGTAATGTCTAAGCATATCATGTTCATCGCCTGCTGCGGTCGTGAACTGGGCTTGTGCCTGATTTGACGTTTGTTCCGGGAAAACGGGGTCGAGGAGATGATTGTTGGAACCGACCTCGTCTGGTCGACCTGCGGCGTTCGGAATTGTACCGTATTTGACCCGTTAAAGAGTCCCGAACTCGAGGCGAAGGCTGAGCCTCCTAGTTGCCTCGGTCAGATATTAGAGTTATTCGGGAAAGGTGGCGGCCCGGGTAATGGTCGGTTTCCTGATCCGGTTGGATCTGTGACCATTGAACTCGAATTGAATGGGGTCGGTATCGCAATAGGGGTCATTGTAGGGCGGAGGCCGCTATTTGACGTATTATCAAAATTTCCCGACGCTCCCGGAGAAGTTACTACCTGGGAGAAGTCCAAGCAAGTACGCGGTGGAGGACTTATGGGAGTTCGTGTTGGTCTACCCCCTTGGTTTTGGCTGGTGAGCTCTTCAAGACGGGCGTTAAGGCGGCGCTCTTGTTCATCGAGTTGCACGGCCAGAGAACGGTTTGAGATCTCTTGGGCCCTTGCGCTTGCCTCGTTATTTCTCGTTCGATCTACCAATAGGCTTAACATCGAACGGATTTAGGCAAGATCATTTGGCCCTTGTCTCTGTGGAGCAGAAGGCAGTGGCGAATTAGGTCTGGTTATTCCAGATCCACCTCCTGGGGTGGATATCGAATCGTTTCTCATCCACACCCAGTTTTTGCTCGGATCATTAGTTCTTGACAAAACATTTGTCGGAGTCTGGCTCGTCGCGATCGTTTGAGCGACAGAGCCGGCTGGTGCCGAGGTCGTGGAGACTGAGGCAGAGCTCGTCAACGCGCTGTCGATCTGACCCATGTTCCTTACCCCGGTGGTGTTCTGAGGAACGTTGTCGACCGTTTGAGGGAGGTCGACTGGTGGTGTGGCGCTGGGAGAGCCAGTTTGGTCGGGATTCATCTCGATCTATCGGATCTAGGATCTGATTCTTAAGATAGGAAAAGCTATATATAGGCCCCACGGTCGGCGCCAAATGTGAGATCTGAGATTCACACCAAGAATTTGTAATCGTGGATTTGGACTTTTAGGTACAGAAATGGTATAGTTTCCTATGAATCAAAGACTTTATTGAGATTGATCGTCGAGATAGAACAAACACAATCGAAAAGAGAGTACAAAGTATGATGACCGAGCTATCTATTCGAAGTGTTCTAAGCTAGGGTTGAAATGTCTTGAATGAATCGCCACTTCTTCCTTAAATAGTCTCGACTTTGATCTTCTTGTTCCGATATTTCGGCCTCGCCGTCATAACGATCTCCGAGACTTGCGCGGATCAGTTGAACTGACGAAGACCGAGTTGCTCTATCTCCACGTCATCTTCTGTCGAGCTCGATCGTCTCTTGTTTCGGCATCGTCCGGGCCTTGTCAAGGCGTTATTCGTTTGGGCCCAACAAAGGAATCAACTCGTCTTTTTGTCTCTGATTCTGGAACGGGCTCGTAATTACGGGCCTTTGTTTTATCTGTTAATGGGCCGGATTTCCTAGAGGGAAATCCAGTACCAACATTGACCAATGCCATCAATCATGAGATGTCCGGACTTCCGCCTCCGCCCCCGCGTCGAGGTTCAAAGTCTGAGAAGGAACCAAAGATGGCGATTCCTAACAAAGTGATCTACTTAGCCTACAAGAGTTCTGGGAGCGACTCCTCTGTGCAACCCTAGAGCAAGAAGCCTCGTCATGAGAAGGCTTTGGAGAGGAAGGAAACGTATGCTGGATCCGGTTCTTCGCATGCCCCCGGGACTAAGCCTTTCCATTGGAAGTTTGACCACACCAAGGACTACCCGATCACGGATGATCCGGACGGGATTGCTCACCTGCTGCGCCATTGTAAACCTACCGGCTGTTGTCTTCCCTCGGTGAAGAATATGATAGGGCGTGAGCTCTATTTTAAGTCGATGACTGCCCGTGGAAAAGTAGTCTCTATAGCTTTACTTCCAACTTAGTGTTTTCTGCTAATGCTGGTTTTGATCTTGCAGTCCTTGGAGGAGGACAATCATCTGGTGGCCTTTTATGAACAGAGCCTTCGGAGTATTCCTCATCGGGAAGAGCTAGAGCAAGCGCAAAGGGTGGTCCATTCTCTGACCGCAACTCTCAAGACATGCCAGGAGGGCTTGCAGCTCCGTGAAGCTCAGCTCAATGTCGCGAAGTCCGAGTGTCTGGTCGCGGTGGACAGGTCGGTTCGCCTGGAGGAGCATAACATGGCGATGACCCTGAAGATGGAGGACATTGTTCGTCGGGCCAAGCACGACGGGATGAGGAAGCGGGACGAGCAGTACTATGATATGTTCGAAGCTCACAAGGACAGGTTCGAGAGGAAGAAGAAAGATGTCGACTGCGAGATCAAGCTTCAGGAGAAAAGGGAGGTTTCCGTGAAGGATTTCGAGGCAGCTCAAGTCTCTGACTTCTCTCTTAGCGCTGAGCTAAAGGCCATCCCTCATATCTCCGAGGATTCGGTGAAGCTTGTGGCTCGCTTCGCAGGTTTTGATGAGTTGGGTCGAATGCCGAGATGATGGCGGGAGCCGCGAGTATCAGGGCGAATGAGGCGATGGAGGCTGAGATCAAGGATGCTATGGATGTTGAAGGGGCCCAGGATGTCGAAGTGGAGGAAGTTGACGGTGAGGAGCAGGGCTGGTGACTTTTCTTGTTTAACATTTTAATCTTTTTTTATTGAATTCCTTAAAGCCCTCTTTTGGGATAAAGTTGAACTTTTTAGTTTTTGCTTTTGGTGTTGCCCGAGAGGGCTTTAATCCATAACTCTTTTTGGCTCGGGTGAGCCTTATAATGCACGGTTTTAGACTTATGCTGTTTAGAGTTTGAATTTCGTTTTAGCAAAATATTGAGGTTTGTTGATGCGTGTCAAGTTTGCATGTTAAACCTTTAGGTCGTTGGACGGAACTCTTTATATTGGTTGCTTAGTCTGGCTTGACGTTTCTAGTTTAGAGTTCGCTCGACGACTTAGTGCCTTTTGGTTCGCTGTGTTTTGGATACCTGTTTAACTTGTGCTGAGTTGTTTAGGGTTTAGTTCCAAGGTCGTTCGCGAGTTGTAGGCTCTGGAAGATCAGATTCGTGAGATCTTTTGAATTTATAGCTCGTTTGGAGAGCTCTTTCGCGTTGCTTAAGGTTTTGAGAATTAGCATGTTTGTGAAGTGTATTGATCTATAGCTTGTGTTAGCCATAGGGTGACCTTTTGGGGTTAGTCGAGTGAGTTGGAATCAGAGAGAAGCATTAAAATAAACTTTATTGAAGTTTGGTAGGAAGTTTACATTAATATGTTGGGTGATAACCCTATACTCCCCCCCCCCTTTGAAAAGGAAAGAAAAGAAAGAGAAGCGAGAAACTGAAAGTTATAATGTAGTGGTTGCACTCTTAGTTCGAGCTGCCTACGTACCCCTCCAAGGGATCAAGCCTAACATAGTTCGATTATTGTGAGTACTCAGAGGTGGTATAGCTTGAGGTTTGTGGCGTTCCACGGCCTCTTCACTGGTACCCCGTTTTTGAATTTCGTGAGCTTGTAGATGCCGTCGCGAACTATTTCGGTGACTTGGTAAGGGCCTTCCCAATTGGTCCCGAGTTTTCCGGCGCCTCGCTCTCTGGTGTTTTCGTAGACCTTGCGCAGTACTAGGTCTCCCACGCTGAACTTCCAAAGTCGAACTCTGGATTTGTAGTAGCGGGAAGTTGCTTGCTGGTAATTTTGCATCCGTACTAACGCTCGGTCGCGTTGTTCCTCGATCATGTCTAGGCAATCTCGGAGCATTTGCTCATTTAGTTCCTCGTGTCTTGGACTCAGGGTCCTTCGGATTGTCAGAACTGATACCTCGGCAGGGACCACACCTCCATCCCGTAGGATAACGAGAATGGAGTTTCTCCGGTCGCGCTGTGAGGTGTAGTGCGGGAGGCCCATAAGACTCCTGGTAGTTCCTCAGACCAGTTATACTTTTTAGAGTCAAGACTATTCATGAGGCTACTTAAAAGTGTCTTATTCGCAGCTTCCGCTTCACTGTTTCCTTGAGGATATCTTGGGGTCGAGGTCGTTAAGCGTATCTTCCAAGTTTTTCAGAAATTTCTGAAAGCTCGGGAGATAAACTGCAAACCGTTGTCGGTTACTATTTCATAGGGGAGCCCGGATCGGCATACGATGTGCTCCCAGATGAAGTGTCGTACTTCAATCTATGTGGTTTGCTGGTAAGCCTTTTCTTATATCCACTTGGTGAAATAGTCGGTCAAGACCAGGAGGTACTTGAGTTGTTTCGGTCCCAATGAGACGAGAGCTCCCACTATGTCCATCGACCACCTCATGAAGGGGTAAGGTGCGGAGATCGAGGACAATTTTTTGCAGGCTGGTGGATGATTGGGGCGTGCCTTTGGCATTTATCACACTGCCTGGGGTAGTTTTCACAATCGGCGATCATGGTCGGCTAGAAAAGTCCTTGCCTTTTTAGGCGGATGGCTAGGGCTCGGCCTCTGGAGTGATTACTGCAAGTGCCTTCGTGAGTATTACCCATTACGGCTATAGTTTCATGTGCATGCATGTACCGTAGGTGTCGTGCTGTGTTTGAACAGGCGATGCTTGATCACACAGTATCTGGCGCTTCGTGCTTTTAGATTTCTAGCCTCCCATTTGTCTTTGGGAACTAGGCCGTCGGATATAATCCAGGATCGGTTCCCTCCAGTTTGGCCTGTTAAGGAATTCTGCGTCCAGTTCTTCGGGCTCGGACTCTTCCCCAAGAGGGGTCTCTGGGACTGGTTGGTTATTAGGAAGGCCGATATTGTAAACTGCGGAGCATACCAATATTGCTTCTGGGGGAATTTTGGAGCATGAAGCTTGAGGCTGATTTTCGGTTTGTTCTGCCGAAGCTGACACAACTTTTTTGCAGCTTGTGCCTTTAGTGCCACTTCGATGCTCGGTTTATCTATTCCTTCTACGGGTATGAACCTTTTAATCAGAAGGTTAGATGTTGAGGCTAATGCTGCTAGAGCGTCAGCTGACGAGTTTTCTCCCTGAGATATTCTCTTGAGCGTGAAGTCTTTCAGCTGACCCGCTAGCTCGTGAGCTACGTTTATGTACGCTTCCATGCGCTCGTCTCTCGTACTCGCCGTGGTACTGGCTCGTCACTAACTGTGAGTCGCTGAAGGCTCGAACTTCTCGCGCTCCGATCCCGATTGCGAGCCGGAGTTCGGCTATAAGGGCCTCATACTCGGAATCGTTATTGGAAGCGTTGAAGCTAAGCCTGAAAGACTGCTCGATTACTTCTCTTGTTGGAGTTAAGAGCTTGATTCCTACTCGGGAACCTGGTTTGGAAGAAGCTCCGTCGACATGAAGGGTCTAGTGATCATTTTGGTTTTCTTAATCCAGAGCTGTTGGTGGGAGTTCGATTATAAAGTCTGCTAGGACTTGAGCTTTTGCACTCGTTCTGGTACGATATTCGATATCGTATTCGCTTAACTCGATTGCCCACTGAGCCAACCTCCCGGATTGACTCGGACTGTGTAGGATAGTTCCTAGTGGTTGCGATGTCGTTACCACTATAACGGGTGACTGGAAGTACGGTCGTAAATTCCTAGCTGCCATTACTATTGCGAGCGCGATTTTCTCCATTGCTGGGTATCTCGTTTCCGCATCTATGATCGTCTTGCTCACGTAGTATATGAGCTTCTGTTCGTTTTGTTCTTCGTGAACCAAGACTGCGCTCACAGCGGCTGGCGAGGTCGCAATGTAGAGGTATAAAGGTTTGCCCTCTACAGGTTTTGCCAGTATTGGAAGTTCGATGAGGTACTTATTGAGTTCCTTTAGGGCTGTTTCGCAATCCTCGTCCCATTGGAACTTTCGGTTTCCTTTGAGGAGGTTGTAAAACGGTAGACATTTGTACGTAGATCGGGAGATGAAACAGCTCAAGGCTACTATCCGTCCTATCAGTCTCTGCACTTCCCTTGTATTTCTCGGAGAAGGTATTTCAAGGAAGGTCACAATTTTCTTAAGGTTTGCCCGATCCCTTGTTCTGTTACCAGATAGCCAAGGAATTCTCCCGATGGCACTCCAAAGGAGCATTTGGCTGGGTTAAACTTCATCCCATATTTGTTCAGGATTGCGAAGCAATCTCGTAGCTGTGCTATGTGGTCGCTCTCCTTGGAGGACTTCACTAGCATGTCGTCGATGTAAACTTCCATCGATTTTCCAAGTTGATCGGCGAACATTTTGTTCACTAATCTTTGGTACGTAGCTCCGGCGTTTTATGCTCCAAAAGGCATTACCTTATAGCAATAGGTTCTGCGATCGGTTATAAAAGCCATTTTTCTTGGTCTTCTGGGTTCATAAGGATCTGGTTATACCCAGAAAATGCATCCATGAAGGACAGTAGTTCGTGTCCGGCGGTGGATTCCACCAGACGGTCTACGTGCGGAAGTAGGAAGCTGTCTTTCGGACATGCTTTGTTTAGGTCTGTGAATTCTATGCAGACTCTCCACTTCCCATTTTTCTTCTTGACGACGACCGGGGTTGGCTAACCACTCGGGGTATCTCACCTCCCTGATTGACCCGGCCTTTAGCAGTCTGTCGACCTCGTCGTTAACCGCTTTAGCTCGATCCGGACCGAGCTTACGGCATTTCTGTTTTACACGTTTGAACGTGGGATCTACATTTGGCTCGTGTGAGGTAACGTCTATGTCGATTCCTTTCATATCTTTGGTGGACCATGCGAATGTATTCACGTTTTCTTTGAGGAAGTTGATGAGCTCGTTTCTGGTGGAGCTTAGGAGCTCTGATCCAATGTTTACACATCTTTCTGGACAAGCGTCGTCGATGCAAACTGAAACGACTAGGTCCTTGCGATGACCTTGGACCATCGGGTCACTGTTTCGTTTCGCAGTTCGTGACGCGAGCTCTTCCTCCTTCTGTAATTGCTATACTGGTGATATTTTCAATTGCTTGAAAAAGGTCAAGTAGCATGATCTCGCTGATTTTTGGTTGCCATGGATCATTTTTATCCCCGTGGGGGTTCGAAACTTCACGCACTGGTGATAAGTGGAAGGTACTTCCTTCATGGTATAGATCCACGGTCTACCTAATATGGCGTTATACGGGGGCCGGTTTTTTTTTTACCACGACAAACTCTAGGATTTTTTGTTGCCCCCGGCGGTGGACGGGAGCTTTATAGTTCCCATTGAATAGGTGGTTCCACTATCGAATCCGGTTAACGGGGTCCGTCCACTGGTAAGCATTGAATCCTTGAAGCCTATTTTCTTGAAGGCGTAGTAGAAAAGGAGATATACTGAGCTTCATGAGTCGATCATGACTCTCGATAGCTCGAATCCGGATACGTCGAGTCGGATCACTAGGGCATCGTCGTGCGGTTTGTCGTGCTTGAAAGTTTCCCTTTCAAATAAAGTTATGTGTTTGTCGGGTCCCTCGATGGGAACCATTTCTCTTGCATCAGTCTCGACCCGCCTTTGATGGGATTTGATCGAGTTTACTGAATCTTGACATAGTTTCGAGCCTCCCGAATGAATTTTATCGTTTTCGGGAGACGGGAACTGCACAGTCCAAGCTTTGGCAAGCATTGATTGGCTGGTTTCTCGGGGAAAGAGGTGGCGTGATGACAGATTTCATCGATCCTCCACAGCGAGCTAGATCGAAAATCATCTCGATCTTAACGCGAGAGGGAGGAGGAGAGGCGTTCTCCGGCGTTCTCTCGCGCTTAGCTTGCGAGTTTCTTTTACTTTTCGATTTGCTCTTTCCTTTGTTCCCTTTTTCTTTTTCTTTCTCTTCCGATCCTGAGGTTTCTGCTTCGCTGCTGCCGTTTTTGGCTGCTAGCAGATGATCCTTGGATCTACACTCCTCGGAAGAGTGTCCATTTTTGTCGTGATACTTGCAAAACTTGTTTTTATCGTAAGGTCTTCGCCACTGGGGCTTGCCATCTACTATGAGGCAGTGTTGTCCCTTGCCGGAAGATTCCTTTTTATGTCATTTTCTTCTGGCTTGAGTTAGATCTTTCCAAGGTTGCGGCCACGTCTTCTTCTTACTTTGTGTATTATAAGGCCCTGTGCAGAGCGTCGTCTAAAGACGTGCAAGGTCGAACTGCGAGCTCTTTCCTGAACTCTGATGTGTACAAAATCCGTTTTGGAGAGCCGCAATGGCTATTGTTTCAGTTTTGTCCGCGATACGAGGCTTGACCTCACGGAACCTACCTATGTAAGCTCTAAGGTTTTCGTCTAATCCTTGCGTTAAGGCCCAGAGATCGGCTTCCAATGTTTTCTCATCGATAAAGATCGAGTATTGCTTTAGGAATATTGACATGAGCTGGGTGAAGTTTTCGATCGAATTCCCTTCTAGGCTAACGAACCATTCCAGCGAGGTACCAGTGAGGTTTTCGGCGAAAATCCTGCAATAGCCTGCTTCCTTCTCCTCATCGTTAAGATGGGCTCGGGAAACTGCGAGCCGGAAAGCTCTAACGTGGGGTTTTGGATCCGTAGTTCCTGCGTACCCTGGAATTTTAATCTTTGCAGTGTTCTGGATCCGTGCGTTAGCGATCTTATCCGTGAACAGAGTTCGACGCGTCTCTTCGATCACCTGATCGATGTCTGGGGCTGAGCGTGTAACCATATGGACTGCGTCTTGGAGGCGCTGGAGCTTGGCATGAATGCCTTCATCGTCCGCTCTAGTTTAACGTTCAAACATGGGAAGTTGTGTGTTTCGTGGACGCGTGCTATTTGGTCCCCGGGTCCCGGCTTGCTGAGCTATCTCGCTCGGGGGAGGCCGAGCGTTGTTAGTTCCAGGTTCCATTCTGGGAGGTCGTGAACTGGAAGCGAAGACCGAAGCTTCCAACACCCGATGCATGTTCGGCTCGTAGCTCGTAGGCATAGGAGGGGGTTGTAACGCCCCTTTCCCATTATCCGCAAACCGTCGAGCTGACAGGTCAACAATCAAAAAAGAACATGATCGATCGAACCCGAGCAAGTCAAACATGAAAGGTTCGCCACAGGACGAAGCCAGAGACAGATCGGTTTGAGACAAAGGCTGGCACTAACCTATCTTTGACTCCGCTATCCTCATATCCATAGTAAAAAGCTGTACAATTCGTACTACTTCAATGAGTTGTGTCGGTTCGGACTAAACCCAATATCGATACGCGGTGACTCCTGTTACCCCCGGTAACCTGAGTTTCCATGCGATTCGGCACTAGGACATGACCCCGTATTCTTCGAATCACACACCTACTGGCGACACCCAGTAGGTTAACGCCATTACCGGAATCACCATGATCCGATTAGGAAACTATCCGATGATCCATTCGGGTCAGAAGACCGGAACGTAATCAAAACCTAGGCTTGCGGAATCTAACGCACCCTAGAGTCCTAGTGCAGAAATGTAACCACGCAAACTCGCTGGGACTCTAGCACAGATCACGTAATCAACAGTAATAACAAAGCCCAACTATCCCGCAAGCCTCTACACTACCACGCCACCACTCTGACTAGGTAAGGCACCTAGTCAGTACTAACAAACTTACCCGGTCCCATGACCGGAGTAAGTGTCCACAAGAACTTCTCGCCCCAACACTGAGCAGTCTAACAAGCCTGCACACAAAACTCACAAAAACAATCACACAATAACGCAAACACAACAATCACCACGCAAGCATGCCTATTAGGGTTTCTAAGTCTTTTACTCCATTCTTATCCGCTACCTTGGGTTAGCGGATTGCTAACCCGTAGACGGCTTAAACACCACACTTCACCATTACTTAATCCTTCCTATATATCTTTTAATACTCCTCTATCCGTCGGTTTAGAGTTAGTAAACTTACTAACTCCCCGACGTCTCATTATTAATTAATTTGATTCATTACCCTTTTCCCCGCTATTAAACCTAAATCCCAATCCCGTTATATATATTATATACGTTCGTTTAGGTTTAAACCGTATTTTATTGTCTTCTTAATTCCCGTATATAGATTCATTCATTCTCATTCTTTAATACATATATATGCATATACAGTCCTAACCATGCAACGTCTATATGAATGCATCAAACAATTAATACTAACAACCTAACGGCACGCAATTGATTAACATTTTAATTCCTAAAACCCTAACATGCATATTCGATCCCTAACCGGTTTATCATTAGTCGGTCCATTCAATCATCAATTGACTAATCACATTAAGAACGGGTATGCAAGTCCTAAGTCTATGGTTTCTCGGTTCCCGGTCTACATGTACTATCTAAGAGTTCTGAGCCGACTCACAGTGAGATAGACAGAACGGTGGCATGGATGCGGATATGAACTCTGAGACCTCGAACTGAACCCCGAACTTTTCTAATACACGTTCCCGAACACTCTCGAACCACCAAATGGCCATTGACCGAGTGTTGACCGGCTCGTCTCAGGCGTTGACCAGTGCTGGCCGCGTTGACCGGTGGCGTTGACCTTGACCGTTGACCCGTGCGTTGACCAGATCTTGAACCATTTACCAACCCAACTAAATGGCTGAAATGTCTGAATGAGCTGAACCAATCTCCAATCGACCGGTTTAGCTAAACCGGTTTAGGTCAACCGTTGACCGGGTTGACCAAAAGAGTTGACCGGTTTAACTAAACCGATTTCTCTTCTGAATCAAAGGCTAAACCAAGTGCAACCCATCCTGAACCCACTGATGAATAACCGGCTGCAGATTGGAGGTGGAGGAGAAGATTCCGGCGGTGGAGCTCCGGCGTTGACCGCGGCGGTCCGGCGTTGACCGCGGCAGTCCAGCGTTGACCGCGGCGGTCCGGCATTGACCGACGGTGGAGAGGCTTTTCCGGCGGCGTTTTCTGAGCTCAGGTGACTGAAGGTACTTCTACACCCATTTTGAAGCTGATGAGAGAGGAGTTGAGTCTTGAAACACCAAGGAAGAGAAAGAAAGTGATTAAGACTCGCCGGTGGTAACTTTCTCCGGCGAGTTATCCGGTGATCCGGCGACGGCAAGAGGAGATGGTGGTTGGCGGTTGTAGAGGATCTCAAGGGGGATCTACCACACTTTTCAGAAGGTCATTTGGGTTTGTATTTTGAGAGATATTGGCTTTCCTGTTCTTCAAGTCATGAAGAACAAGTTAGGGTTCTTATGGTTTTCTTTGAAAATTCAAGGAGATGGATGAGTTTCTGGGTTTATTCTTGCATGTGGGTTGAGTGAGAAAGAGATGGGTCGCCAGAGAGAGAGCTAGAGAGGCTAGGAAGAGTGTTTGGTTAGATACAATGAATTGATTTGATGGGTTTTGCATGCAAAATTGGTTCTTTGAACCCAATCCCATGTAATGAATCAGCCAAGGAGAGGTGGCGACCCTGGGCAATTACACATGTCCTGTTGAGTGTTTATGTTGCCAAAAAACCTTCCTAAACCAGCCTTAACCAATGCTTAATCCCGGTTCTCTCCGTTGTTCGGTTTCATCCTTTCCGCGTTTAATATTTTAAAAACCCCTCAGATGCTTCCATAAATCTTCAAATCCCCAAAATCGGATTCTTCATGATATTAGATGAATTTAGCAAGTCGAATCACTCCGTTTGGGCTTACGTAACTTTGGTTGTGAATTTTTGAAGTTTCTTCGGGTTTGTCGGTTTCCATTCCCGACAAGCCAAAAAACATGTTTCTACTCCGTTTCTTCCAACCCTGGTCTTGTAAATATTCTTTATGTTGTAAAACATGAACATGTAACCCGTCATAGCTTTCATCTCGAACTTTGGCAAAATTACAATTTTGCCCCTAACTTTGGCAAAATTACAATTTTGCCCCTGTTGACCTTTCTGCTGCCCGTTGACCATATTTTTGAATACTGGTTATTACATTCTTCCCCACTTACAGGAATTCGGTCCCCGAATTCTCCGTCACTAACAGACTTTGAATCGGTAACAAACCCTGCAAGTTGCTCCGTTACTCACTCCAACGCTTCCTTACTCGAACACTGCGGCATACCACTGACACCTGACATTATTGCCATCCTTTATCTCATTCCATTCCACCCAACTGACCTCAACAACTACTCCATTATGGTTCTCAGTCTTGTGTACCTTGCTCCGCTTCACTCTTAACTGTCTCCATTGGTCTCGATCTTTGAACTCATTCACGGTTAGCTTCTTTGCTCTGATTCTCACTTCTCGCTTCCCCACTTTGCTCCGACTTCCACATCCTTCCGATCTTGACTTTTCTTTCTTTCCTTCTGGGACACTTTTCAAGAATCTGATCACTTGAATCCGGCTTTGATACGACTCCATGTGATCTACACCGATCGCTCGCTCTGGTTTCCACCTTATTATTGACGTTCCTTCAAATCTTTTCACTAACTCATCATACTCCTCGGCTTCGTTTTGTCGGTCGCTCATTAAGCTGATACATTTTCCACTGACGATATCCACCACTGCTTCACGTTCCGGTCTACTTGTCTCGCTGCGTCTAGTTACTTCATCTCGCTTTCGGGTTCGGGTTCGGTCTCATATTCATATCGCATCGCCATTCCGTCCTGCATTCAATTCAACACTTTCACTGGAGCAGTTAGATTCATCCCGATCTATCTCCGATATCACTTCCTTATAGAAGTATGGTTACTTAGTCATGTACCTGATGGTTACCCATGATTAAGTAACAATACATTATAATTCCGTTCCTTCGTGAATCTACGGTTGAACGCAACCTTTCTCAAGTTAGCTCAAAACTCAGGGTATATCCCTAAACTAAATTCATTCTATCAACTCCAACAGTCTAGCGAAATCGAGAAAGGCTACTAATCACTAATCAAGCTTCCGAACAACTAACAATTCAATGGTCTTAACGACCTAAAAGAAAAATCTATCAAAACTACGCATGCTAATACTACGCAATCTATTGATACTTACTAGCTAAAGGAACACATCCTATTGCACTAACGAACCAATCAATCAATCAAAACATAGGAAATAAAAACAAGCAATTACCACACGCACACAGTCACGCAATCTAACGATCGGTCCGGATGCGTCGTCAGTCTGGGTTCGGGTTATGATGAACGGTCGTCAGTTCTGCTCATCATTTGGTTTCACATGGTAATCTATTTGCTTTCATAACCATCTCAATCAGGCACATATTTACTATACTACTCGAAATGATTAGCCGAACACTCTGCATCCACCACATACATAAAACGATATATCATACATATAAAAGTTTAGTACATGGTTCCGATCAGAGTCCATACACATCTAGCCGCCATCATATCCAAAAAAAAAACCCATACTGTGCCGCTATACATCAGATAAGTCAAAGACGACACGCAAAGTCGCCTATCCGCTGATCTATCTACAGACAAAAATAGAGTTAGTGCCCCACTTACCTTGTCTAACTACTCATATCCTAACCTAAAGCCTCCAGCAAGACCGAAATGCCCAACACCACTGGCAAAACGGCTCACTGAAGTATCCACTGGCAGGTGCGCCAGGAGAGTGCGGTGGATGTGCGCTAGGTGGTGGTGCGTCGACATGATGTGGCTCCGTCCTCAAACAAAAGTAGGCGATATGTCCCTCATATCCACATAGCTGGCAAATGGAAGAAGAGGCAAGTCTGCGAGGAAAAGTCGGTGCGGTGTGGCCCTCAATGTCACAGAGCTAGCAAACGATAGGCAACCTGGAAGGTGAGTCCGGCGGTGGCCTGCTGGGTCCGGGGTCAGGGCGACTGGGTCCGTCTCGGTATGGATCCGGTACAGGTGCGCGGTGATGCTTCGGGCTGGGCTGACGTGGTCCGGGTCCAACGATCGGACAAATAGAAGCGAGATGGCCTTCATGGCTACAAACCTGACAATACTTGGGTGCGGGAACTGGCTGATGGGGTTCTCGGTATCGAGGATCGACCAGCGAGGACACCAACGGAAATGGAATCCATGTGCTCCACAGGCACTACATAGAGAATATACGGGCATCTCCGGTGTCAATGACTCAAATGGGTCCGACAACTCTGAAGCTTCCGGTAGGGCGGTCTGATCCAATGGTGTGCGGGGTGACTCAGGCTGGTGTAGCTGATGGTGAGGTCCAACCTGCTGCTCAAGTGTATCCGCGAGCATAGCTATCTGCTCGGGCACCTGCTGCTCCCACTGCTAGCGCTGGTGCGGGTCGATAGGCTCCATGTCCAAGTCAAAGTCCAACAATGCTGGATCTACTAGGTAATCTCCCATGCCGAGAGGCGGTAAAGGAATATCAGGTATCTCGAGAATAGGCTGCTGAATCGGCTCGAGCAATTCGGGCTCTACTATCAGCTCGGGTGCCTGCGCAGGTAGAGGTGGTAGCTCTAGTCCAACCCAGTCAAGCATCCCCACGTACATGTCTGCAGTGCCCGCATCGTCCTCCCATGATGCTGGCAAGGGTACAGGTAGAGGTGTCGGATCAGCTGCAGCGGCCCTAGCGCCCACTAGAGCTCGTAATGGTACTGGAGGGCGGTTCAACACGTGCGAACCTCGGGAGTGACCGGCAAGAGCAGGTCCTGACTGACCCGGTGAATGTCCTGACGACCCGTGCTCACTCATAATGATGTCGATGATAACTCTCTCTGCAGCACACACACCACCACACAATCCGTCCTGGGACACGCTGCTGTATGACTGCAAGCAAAAACATAACAAATCGTGAGTACAGATAATATGAAATCCTAATTCCCATCCCAACCCCGGGTTAACAGACGCGGCTCGGTTTCTTATTGGATGCTTGGGTGACACATTTGACTCGATAAAACACGGAAAACACTCAAATATGAACTGTTTTGAAACCCATGACGAACCATGCTCTGATACCACCTTACTGTAACGCCCCTTTCCCATTATCCGCAGACCGTCGAGCTGACCGGTCAACAATCAAACAAGAACATGACCGATCGAACCCGAGAAAGTCAAACAGGAAAGGTTCGCCACAGGACGAAGCCAGAGATATATCGGTTTGAGACAAAGGCTCGCACTAACCTATCTTTGACTCCGCTATCCTCATATCCATAGTACAAAGCTGTACAACTCGTACTACTTCAATGAGTTGTGTCGGTTCGGACTAAACCCAATATCAAGGAAAAAATTTCATTTTGAGTAATCAAACGTTAAGCACAACGTTTAATGGGTTTTACAAACATTCGTCACTACAAACACACAATTAAATCAAAAACACGAAATGGCGCCAAAGCCGAACCGAAATAAAATAATCAAAACCCTGAATCAAATCTCGCCACAAGTAATCCCGAAACTACACCGAGGACCTCCCGCATCCGTCGCTGCTAAACCTAAAAAACACAAAAAGAGTCTAATGAGTGATCTAAGATCACCCAGTGAATCGGCTCCCCACTAACGGCTTCTAATCTATTTAGAGTCTACAGATTCCCGCCCCAAAACCCCAAAATAACAAACAACAACAAAAATGGTCGATCACGCACTACCACGTCATGATAAACCCACAACATACAAGCACTTGCCTAAAATAAGAGAATTAAGGAAATCGAAGGTACTGCGGCACATGTCCTCGATTAGACTCTATCTATCTACCGCGCAATAAAGAAAATATCAAAACAACGCTGGGCCTTATGATCTCGGTAACTTCCACGGGTTTGCATCGTCACCTACATGGCGACTAACCCACGACTCTTAGAAGTGAACACAAGGTCCAACGACTAAGACACCATTCTCCGTCCATCGATACGCGGTGACTCCTGTTACCCCCGGTAACCTGAGTTTCCGTGCGATTTGGCCCTAGGACATGACCCCGTATTCTCCGAATCACACACCTATTGGCGTCACCCAGTAGGTTAACGCCATAACCGGAATCACCATGATCCGATTAGGAAACTACCCGAGGATCCATTCGGGTCGGAAGTACCGGAACGTAATCAAAACCTAGGCTTGCGGAATCTAACGCACCCTAGAGTCCTAGTGCAGAAATGTAACCACGCAGACTCGTTGACCGCGGCGGTCCGGCATTGACCGGCGGCGGAGAGGCTTTTCCGGCGGCGTTTGCTGAGCTCAGGTGACTGAAGGTACTTATACACCCATTTTGAAGCTGATGAGAGAGGAGTTGAGTCTTGAAACACCAAGGAAGAGAGAGAAAGTGATGAAGACTTGCCGGTGGTGACTTTCTCCGACGAGTTCTCCGGTGATCCGGCGACGGCAAGAGGATATGGTGGTTGGCGGTTGTAGAGGAGCTCAAGGGGGATCTACCACACTTTTCAGAAGGTGATTTGGGTTTGTATTTTGAGAGATATTGGCTTTCTTGTTCTTTAAGTCATGAAGAACAAGTTAGGGTTCTTATGGTTTTCTTTGAAGATTCAAGGAGATGGATGAGTTTCTGGGTTTATTCTTGCATGTGGGTTGAGTGAGAGAGAAATGAGTCGCCAGAAAGAGAGCTAGAGAGGCTAGGAAGAGTGTTTGGTTGGATACAATGAATTGATTTGATGGTTTTGCATGCAAAATTGGTTCTTTGAACCCAATCCCATGCAATGAATCAGACAAGGAGAGGTGGCGACCCTGGGCAATGACACCTGTCCTGTTGAGTGTTTATGTTGCCAAAAACCCTTCCTAAACCGTCCTTAACCAATGCTTAATCCCAGTTCGGTTTCTTCCTTTCCGCGTTTAATATATTAAAACCCCTCAGATGCTCCCATAAATCTTCAAATCCCCAAAATCGGATTCTTCATGATATTAGATGAATTTAGCAAGTCGAATCACTCCGTTTGGGCTTACGTAACTCCGGTTATGAATTTTTGAAGTTTCTTCGGGTTTGTCGGTTTCCATTCCCGACAAGCCGAAAAACATGTTTCTACTCCGTTTCTTCCAACCCTGGTCTTGTAAATGTTCTTTATGTTGTAAAACATGAACATTTGGTCCGTCATAGCTTTCGTCTCGGACTTTCACAAAATTACAATTTTACCCCTAACTTTGGCAAAATTATAATTTTGCCCCTGTTGACCTTTCTGCTGCCCATTGACCATATTTTTGAATACTGGTTATTACAGGGGTGGTGGCAGTTGCGCTCCTTTAAGAGTTGTGATACCCGTCTAGGTAGAGGCTACAAAGTTTGGGTTGGGATTCGTAGATCCCGCGACCGGGCTGAATACTGGTAGCCGCCACCGTTAAGCGTGAAAGATTGCTGTGGAGCTTCGGGGGTAGCGTATACCTCCTCGAAGTCTAGACGTGTGCGAGGCAGCGGACTCCTTGCGGATCCGTCCTCTACCGCCTTGGTAACGGGTGTTGGTCTGTTTCCCAGATTCAGCAGACTCCTGTCATGCTGATCCAGACGAGATAATACAGTTCACTGAGTGACTTCCTGATCGTACGACCTGTCAATCAGGACCGTTAGCATTTTGCGGAGCTCTGCCATGCCGTCGGTGATGGATCGCGTCAAGTACGGCGAGCCGGGTCGCGGCGGATTAATCCGAGATACTTGAATGTTCTATAATGGGCTGTCTTCAGATCGTACCCAAGTTCGAGAGTTCGTCCTCTTGATTGTCTGTGAGGTTAAGCCTGGAGGCACAACCCCTGTTGGTTGAGAAACAGGGACGCGGTCCACTGTCCTGGATCCTGCTTGAGTCAAGGACGACTCTGATGCGACAATCTCGGTATGAACATTTACGTTCGATTGGTTGAGATCTTGCGATCTTGGTGATCCGATTGGGGTTGTTGCGTTAGGATCCATTTTCACGCTAGTAATCTTTGGATTGGGTTCATGTGTACAAGATATATATGAATCTTCCCCACAGTCAGCGCCAAAATGTGGATGCTAAAACCCACACTCGAGATTTAGAGTGCTTTGTGTGATGATTTGGACAAATGTGAGCTAGATTCTAAAATGAACCACAACTGAATTAAGGCTTAAAATGGTTAAAATGGATTTGTTTTGATTGATCGAAGAGTTTACAAAGGACTCGAGCTATTGAATCGATTAAAAGTGTTAAGTAAAAGTGGAATGTACTCTGAATCGGATGATCTTCGGTGAGCGTGGAGTCGTCCTTCTTATATCCTCTCTCTTCAACTGTTTTCCCCACTTTCGGAGTTGGCTCCAACATCTCCCGTGATCTTCAGGATCCTCTCTGACTCAATCTCCTCCTCTAGCTAACAGATTGTGCCTTGTTGATATGGTTGATCGTCGAGCTATATTATTGAGGCGGAACTCTATGTATGGGCCTGCAGTTTAGCGATTAGGCCCATCAAATGTATCTTCTAGCTGGCCTAAAATGAGGTCTTGATCTAGCTGAATTCACTGGAAGGAAATTGGGCCCAAACAATCTTTGACAGAGATTAACGAATAGAAAATGAAGCTATAATTTTCTTTTACATTGCAGTGGATATAGTGATGTTCTCTTGTAATGTTTTGGTCATAAATTTTTGATAGGACTAGGCTCCTTTGCTTAGTGTCGGTCACAAATTGGACATGTGTTTTGCAAATGGTTGACTATGGGATAAAGGGTCGAAACAACATGTGATGTGCCAATATCTTCATTAGGATAGTCGAGTCTACGTTGAGAATTATAATGGTAGGGTGACTAAATTGACAAAGTAATAACGAATGGAAAAGCGAAGGATATGGATACCAATGAAACAGTATTCATGTGATGTGAAATTGGGGATAAAGCCGCTCCTATTGACCCATTTTCTTGTGATGTTTCCTTTGACTTTATTCAACTCGTTTCCGTGAAACATGATCTGTCAAATCGTCGTCGTTTACGGAAACTGATTCGAAGTGGAATCTGTATATTTTAAAAAAAATATATATATACACATTTCATAATTCTTGTTGTGGAATAAATTAGCAATATATACATTCCATTACTAGTGACATGTATTTTTAAACATAGACCAGTTATTAGAATAGTACGCTTTTATACCAAAAGGCCAAAACACTCATCTTTCAAATAGAAACTAAAATAAAGTATGCTTGTTGTTTTGCTTTGAAAATAAACTATAAAAAATAAAAGGGAAATAAAATAAACTATGCTTGTTGTTTTGCTCTAAAAAATATAAAGTAGTCGAGATTGGAGCGTAAGCGCCAACCATCTCTCCTTTATATATTTTTACTCCTAAAAACAAAACAAAAAATAAGGCCATATATTACTATTATAATAAGATTTTTGCTAATTGTTAGAAATATAATTAACACATTTATTTTCTATAGTTCGATCCAACTGCAAATCAACTCAAAAATACTATATTCAATAACGAAAAGAATTCGGCCCAGGAACCTTTTTTTTTTTTCGTTTGAATTACATAATATACATAACCAGTTGAGTTACAGAGATAGAGGGGCAACATTACAACAACTGAAAACCTGATACTAAACAGGAAAACCAAGAACAGCCTAAAAACCAAACTAGGCCTTTAAAAACAAACTTTAGAAAGAGGAAGAACTCCTTTCACTAACAAAAAGCCTATACAGCCAACAAGGATGACCAGAAGCCATATACGACTGAAGAAATTCAGTAGGAGAAACACTTTGAGCGATATAAGAGGCTCCCCTGTTTGTTGCCTGAGATTCCAAAAACAATTCCCAATCCCAAAAATATCTAAAAGCCAAGTTAATCTCTGCAACGACAAATTGAAAGGATGGCCAAGCACTTGGTCTGTTGAAAGCCCCAACCAATTCCTTCATATCTACTGCAAATATTACTTTGTTTATCTTAAGGCTATGCATACCTGCAATTGCCCATAACATTACCTCCAAAGTTGCATCCTCCACCGACATGACATCCACAAATGCATCTCTGCTGTGTAACTCTACAACACCAGCCTCGTTTCTAAGCACCCAAGATGCACCCACTAACCTTGTTTTCTTACACCAATGCATCCCAATGTTGCATTTCTTCCAACCCGACCGAGGAGGTTTCCACATCGCTTTATTTCCCGCCTGAATCCCCCTTCAATAACCTCCATTTCCTTGTCCACACTCTGAGACATAAACCAAAATTCTGCCTTCTCTCGCGCTTTGTTGGCCACCTCTAAGGACGAGAACCGAGACCCTTCAAAAACAAAGCTATTACGATTTTTCCAGATATACTAAAGTACCCAAGGCCATGCTCTTCTATGCTCCTCCAGGATCTTCAGATTTTTATCACATAGAAGAAGCCAATGCATATTCACAAAGATAGAAGAATCATGAATTTCCATTTCAGGCAGAGGAATAGAGGAAAGAACCCAAACCTGACGAGCCACCGTGCAAGAGAAAAGGATATGGTTAATGGATTCTTCTGAAAGACCACAAACCTGACATCGCTCATCAAGATTCAAACCCAGGAACATAAAGATCCGCTTTTGGAAGAGTTTAAAGATAATGACAAGTTCTAAAATAGAAGAAAACTATTGTTTAACGATGAAATGAAAAGAGATCACAACGTATCTTAGAAAATGAATGAGAATCTTGAAAAATCCATATTCGGTTCAATCTTTTCATCGAACAATGACATATGTTGACCTAATATTTTCTTTACGAAGGAAAACATTTTTCAATTCAATTCATTAACTAGAACAAATGCATTGATTATTACATTTAAGTCTAATTTTAACTTGTTTTTTTTTACCTAATCAATAATATAATCATATTTTGATCCAGTTATTAGTTCAATTTGTGTTCATCTTCACGAAATACTATGAACTAATTCTAAAGTAATTATTCAATTAGCTTTTATGGAAATTCACACGAGTGTAATCCTTATTTGACTTTTAATAGAAAGAAAAGTAGCGTGACGACCATGATATTAGTATATAACTTGTTATAGCTCCCATCATTATCCAACAAAATTCAAACCTTCTCACTCTCTCTTCTCAAATGGAGGCTGATGATTTAATGAAACTCTCTCTTCTCCAACGCAGAAACGGCGCCGTTTCACAAACCCTAGACCTAGAACTCGCCTCCATCAACAAACCCTCCGGTGATCTTCTTCCAAGTTACACCTCCCTCAGAGACATCCTCCCTTCCACCACAGCCACCACCGATTCCCCCGCCGTCTCTGCAGCAGGTCCCATCATCTCGATCCGTAACCGCCTTGTAAAGCAAGCCGCTTGCGCCTACCTTCAGCCTTCTACTCCAACTCCTTCCTCTAACTCTTCGTTGCTCCGCCGTGTCTCTTCCTCTTTCCTCCGCCTCATCTCCGCCTTATTCGATTCCCTCCTCCACCTCTTCCCATCTCCACGAAAAATCTTCAAAGCATAGTGAATAAGTAAACAGAGAGACAAACTGTTCCCACATCATCTCTGTTTTTTTCATTCAAAATTATTTTCTTTTTATTTCAAACAAATTGTGAAGCTTTTGTTGTTCACGTAATACCCTTCAGTTTGAGCCCTGGAACTTACTTGGTGCGAGTCTCCATGAGCGATGTTTACCAAGTTACCTTCGCCGGTTTTCGTCGGTTCTTGTAGGGAAATGGTGGCAAGGACCAGTCAAAAGGAAGAAAAAAGGCGCCGTCGATTTTTTTTTAATTGGATATTTAATTATTCTTATGTAATTTTTAAATGGATGGGTGATCAGGCAATCCAAAAAAAGTGGAGGTGTTTGAAACATGTTTTGATATTCGAACAAAGCAAAACAAAACCATCCATATCGTAATATAAATTTACAACTTAAAGAACCTTAGGACCCTATACTCCACACAAAAATATGATCAACGTGAAAATATAAAAAGTTTGATTATTGAGATTTTTAGGCATATATACGTAAAATTAGTTGTATTATTAATTCTTAATAACTTCTAACTGGAAATCTAGCGATATGCCTCCACCGACTGTCTCGTGGCACTCAAATGCGCAGCGCAGCGCAGTGGCAGAGGCTCTAACGTTTATTAAATGAAAGCAGAAGTAGCTAGAAATGGGGGCAGAGCTATAACAAGAGGAATGGGGTCATGATAAATTGATAATATACCCAGCGTTTATTAAATTTTCTTTGAAATATTCAAGTTGGACCGAAGTGTACAATTTGAATGCTTACTCTGCCCCATTTCTATCTACTTTTGCTTTAATTTAATCGTTGGCTTTTGTACATTTCCTTTCCTCCATTTCCTTTCCTTTTGTTTATATCATCAATTTACATTCTTCCTTCTTTTTTATTTTTATCTGAAGTGATACTTATATTATCAAGGGTGGGATACGTTTTTGAAATACAAGGCCGGCGGATTAACGGAATATCCCCGGAAACTAAGCCCAAAAAAGGGAAACAAAGCCGGCGGAATAAAGAAATATCCCCGGAAACAAAACCTTCATCTATAAAAGGAAACAATCGATACAATTTAAGGTCAATCAAAAGAAAGAAAACCGATATTGCAGATCTTGTCACGTACGGAAATGCTTGAGCGAGATTTACCGTTGTTGCCCACGGCCAACCAACGATAACATCAGCTAACCGAACAGATGCTGAAAGACTCTCTCTCAGACTCAAAGAAACCAGACTCCACAACCCGACAAGAAGAACCCCTACAAAGGATCACTAACACTCTTTCGGATACGGTTGCGACGCACTTCATAGCGTCCAATAAACACCTAGATAGAAGCCTAAAAAAAATCCAAATCACCCATGATTTGAATCAAACAAAGCCAAACTAACCCAAACTACCTCCAAAGCCAAGACTAACCCGGAAGCAACACATAATTAGAAAGCACCCACAACAATCACCCGTATAGAAACAACACAAAGCAACATCGGATTCAAAACCGAACCTTGAACCAACAAGAGCCCAATAGAAGAGGAACCTTAGATTATCTATGCTAATGCCGAAAGACCCACAATCCAAACCAAAAACCATAGACCCGAATCTATACCAACCCACGCCAAAATCCAACCTGAACCACATACCAACTAACGCTTAAGCACAGACTCACTAAATCGATTCAACGCCACAAACCAACTAATGAAAGTCGGAGACGAAGACTCATAATCGATTCAAAGCCCCACCGAGCCCAGAAATACAGATCCAACGCTTAAACACAAGCTCACCAGCAAGGTGAGAGAGAGCTCCGTAGAAGGCGAGAAAGTCGACGACGGCAAGACCACGGAACCGCCAGCAAACCAACGAGACCGCGACTGCCGGAAAGAAGCGGAACATAGCTCGACCAAGGAGAGGCGGAGAGGGCTGACAAGACCAACCATCGTCTGTGGCGGCTTGCGAGGAGGACGACTAGTATAAACGGCGGCGAGAGGCACTCTCCCCGGCCACGGCAGTGAACGCCAGCCGGGGAGAAATCATGAAAAGAAGAGAGGGAGGCTACCTAGAAGTTCGTGCCTGGGAGATTTTAGTTTCTAGGGCGAACAACTTCGACCATTTACATTCTTCCTTCTATTATAAGTTTTTTTATTTAACCTTTTGAATAGGTTTTTTACCTGAAAAGATATGATTTGAATATGAACAACAGGTAGCAGCGTTCGGTAAAGAACCAACCAAGAAAAGGTTGTTATATTTCAGTATCTATTTGTTTTTAATGGGAAGACTTCAAATCCAAGGTAAAGTAATGTATGTATTCCTTAAAAGAGGAAGTGTCCAACAGAAACCAGTCCCCAGTATCAACCAACAAAATTATGGACATTAAAATACAACCTATATTGCACCGGGACGGATACGGGGACGGAAAGCGGGGACGGGAACGGGTACGGAAACGGCAAAACTCAAAATTTATAAAAGCGGGGACGGCATGGATACGGGCAGTATAATGTTTGTCTAGTTAGTATATGTCAATCCTACCGAATATACTAGGCATTGATATGCAGACTTCTATTGAAAAACTAAGATATGACTGATACAACGTTGAATGTTGACCTTTCTAAGAAAGTTTGTAATGCCCTTGCGTGAAGATATTGATATAAAGTTGGCAGAATCTCCGGTTTGAACACATGTTTGCATTACACAAGGTTGTAAATTTATGTGGAAACGTCCCCGAACCGTCCCCATTTCAAACCGAACCGTCCCCATCCAACACTCGCCGTCCTTATTTATCAAAGCGTGACGGAGACGTCCCCACCGTGTCCCCACCGCGTCCCCGTCCCCGAAACGTCCCCAAAGCGGGAGACGTCGCCAAACAGGCGTCCCCGTGCTTCCTAGAATACAACTAGCAAGTTCAAAAGTTGACATCTAATATTGTATACAAGAAAATTTGAGCTTAGCTCAGAAACTGGTTCTCTGAGTCTCTATTGTTTCTCTTGATTTGTCTTATACTACTTGTGGATGGTACAAGTCAGTTTAACAGTTGTTCCTTCAATCGTTGTTTCAATTTGGTATACTCCGAAGATTGTAAAAGTGTTGTCACTATTTATTGAATTTTTGCTTTTATAATGACTGACTCTTGTATAGGAATCGGCTCTGTATACAACACTGTTGATGCTTTTAAAAATTTGACCAAAAAACAAAAAGATGCTATAAACCTATCTCTTCTTCTCATCTTCACCTTGTGGTCCAAGTAAGCTGCTCGTACGTACCATATACTGCTTCTCGATGTATCCAAAAACGTTCCATTGTCCGCCGTCATGCCTCCATATTCACTTCCATCAACTTGAAATCCGTCTGAATCTCATCAAGGATAGGACAAAGGTATTTGGGCAATATAGTATAGATATAGGTCATATAGCAATCATCAATTCTTGAACTAGTTTTTGGATTGAGTTATACCTATTTTTAATATAATATCAAAATCCAGATTAAATCCAATAGATAATTTTCCCACAAAAACAGTTTTTTTACCGGGAATATTGCACCTAGTATATCTTTTTATAAATTAATAACAATGTTGTATCTTTACAAACCTCTTGCATTTATGTATTTTTATCTCTCATTTTCTTACTCAAAAAGTCCATTTTAACCATAACCAACCCACAAGATAAGATGTCTTATAGTTATTTTACACAGTTACTTTTCAATCTAGTTAGACTTAAGCTTATTGCTTGTTTTAATTACACTACAAGAAAACAGGTTTTTTGCGACTGCGTATATAGTCGCTAATCAGTCGCTATATTACTTTTTGCGACCCAGTAGCGACTACTTACATTAGTCGCTAATCTGTGGTCGCTAAATTTATTAGTCGCTATATTAGTCGCTAAATTGTGACTATTTAGCGACTATATATATTTTGTGAATATTAGTCGCTATATAAGTCGCTAAATTAGCGACTAATATAGCGACTCAATAGCGACTGATATGTGATTATTTTAGCGACTAATTAGCGACTAATAATAATAATAGTAAATAATAATATTAATTCAGATATTTACTAATTAGATAATAATTAAATATTATTTAATATACTAATATATAAACCAAATAATTTTTTAAAAAAATACAAAAATACAAAAAAAATATCATTAAATGTTAAATATATTTTATTTATAAACAAAATACAAAAATACAAAAACAAAAGAAATACAGGGAAAATACTTAAACATATACACACGGAAAATACAAATACGGGGAATATATGTATACAAATACGGAGAATATATATATATATATATATATATACATATATACATATATACATAAGCATATTCTTCATCCCGCGGTGTCGTCGTCTTCGTGGGCTGGCCCTCCGTCTTCAAGCCGTGACTCTGGTGGCTAAAAACGCCGGCGAAGATGGAGACTCCGGTGACGGTAATGACGGAAACTTGCTCCTATGTTTCCTCGTGCTTTGCTTCTGGCTCCTCTACTGCAGGTGAAACTTCCTCTTCTAGCTTGGTTTCATTACCAGCTTCTTCTGAAGCATCAAGGCCACTATATAATTGTGAAGAGTTTGTCTTCGACTTAAAGTGCCAGTCCTTGTTTCTCTCCACCACACAACTGCACACAACATCACAACTCCATGGTTATCACGACCAATAAACCCCATCAATATATGACTCTCTACTCAAACTCATGATGATCACTCGTAATGCGACTCTTCACAACCATGCAAATTGCAACTTGCCACTGAACTCACAGGGCATATATTGATCTATTTCAAACATTTCAAATATAACATCAAAAATACTGACCTTGAGCCCCCTTTCCCCAACAACCGTGGAATATTTTAGAGCACCTGCAATACAGTATAGGTCATTGTGTTGTATATCAACAAATGCTTACGACAAGAGGTATAGGAAAACAAAGAAAATATAGTACTGCCAACTTACAGTATCTTGCGGCACAACTCCTGTAGAGTTTCAGAGGCTATCTAGTCTCACTTCCTTTATATCTTGCCCGTCAATCCTTACCTGTTAAACAAAATGAGACAAGATGTTATTTAGACACCAAACTTTTTCCAGTGAACTTCTCTGCAGCAGAGTTGTTTCTGTTACAACAATGCTTCCAAACGAGGCACCATAGTTCACAAACAAATGGAAACAAAAAGTCTACAATTCCAGAATCTGTGTCATAGAATCTGAATAGCATTCGAAGAATTGTTGACTTGCCTGCCATAGAACAAAGCACAAGATTTGTAACGGTCTAACATAATAGTAAGTTTTAACTTAGGTGCGTAAACATAGGAGGTTTAGGAATTACCGCTCCCGCTAGTACCAACGATTGCGTAACTGTAATTGTACCACTAACAATTTCAACTCAAGCCAAGAAATTAAAATGGGGAATCATATCAACGAAGTCGAAGGCAAACTCTCAATCTTAGACCAAACTAAGAAACCCAAACCAGGTGTCCATGAATCGCAAAATAGAGAATAAGAGAGACGATACCTGCAGAGACCTTACTCACCGGATCCACAGATCTGTGATGAGATCGATCTCACGGCCAGACTTGGATACTGAAACCTTGACAAAAAGTAGAGAAATTATTCATGCCTACAGAAAACTTGTACAAAGACTCTAGGGTTATTGTCTTCAAATACTAATTTGGAAGAAAAGAGAGTAAATCAAACCTCATGAATGGTGGAGAGGTGTCAGCTTTTTTCCTCGACGCGACCAAGCTGAGTCTGGACATCAGACAAGTTCAGTCGGCGAAGTCTCTAGCACCATGTTCGACTCCGGTGCAGCGGTTGGAGGCGGTGGAGGCGAGGCAGCTGCCGTTTTCGTTGTCCTGCTCTCTTGCAGAGGATGAACTGAAATTAGGGTTTTGGAGATGAAGACTAAAAGAGATGGTCGAGTTATTTGGGTTTGGGATTGAGGGTATAATAAACTGAGAGAGATAAAGAGAATCGAAGAGAGATGGTTGATTAGGGATTTGATTTGGGTTTCTCTCTAGGAATTTGAGACTAAGAATCAAAGAATGATGAAGAGATGAAAAACTAGGGTTTCAACAGAGAGATGGAGATCGAGAGAGGCGGTGAGTTTTCGAGAAAGAAAATGGAATTAGGCTTAGGAATTGGGATCGACCTTTGTGGTTGTGGATTTTTGGGGAAAATTTTCCCAGTTATTCCAAAAAATTGGGCCAAATCGTTTTGGCGGTTTTGTCAAATTTTGAATCGTTTTGGCGGTTTAGATTAATTGGGTCAAAATATTTAGGCGGACCAATTTATTTATGGCGCTAAAATTATTAAACCATGTTTAGTCACTATTTAGTCGATAAATAGTTGCTAATTTACAAATTAATTTTAAGAGTTTAAACATTAACAAACATAATGAAATTATATTTGGACATTAAACATTATGAAATTATAATTAAACATAAACATTTGAAATTATAATTAAAAATTAATCATTAATCTTATAACTAAAACAAGAGCAAGATGTCATAAACATTAACATTAGACTGTTAAACATTAATATACTCCATATGAAATAATTATCATGCCAAGTATAAATTATTTGAAATCTGAAATACATTAATCAATACGGTTCTTCGTCATCTTCCGCTTCATCATCTTCCGCTTTATCATCATCAGAAGATGATAGATTACACTGAAACCCTAAATTTCTTTAATCTAAGTCCTAAACAATATTTTCCTAACCTCAACCCTAAACACTTGTTCATCCAAAACCGAACCAGTTCTAAACTAAAGTGAATCTTGATTAGTTTTACTTCTTTTTCCTAAACCCTAAATCATAAACCCTAAACTATACACCCAAACCCTTATATTCATTAGCAAAGTGTAACAAAGACAATGCATAGATTATGATTAATGACTATACTCCATGTGGTGTAGGTTTATGATTGATTTTAATGTTTATTTTATAGTTTATGATTGATTTTAATGTTTAGAGTATGATTATTGTTTATGTTATATGGTTTAATGGGTTGGTGTTTAGGGTTATAGGGTATAGAATTTGAAAGGTAATGTTTAAGGTTTTAACTGTTGTACTTAATTTTATATGTTATATAGTAATTAGAGTTTTAGTTATTAGATTTTTGTTTATAATTTAGAGTTTTAGGGTTTATTTAGGGTTTAGGGTATAGGGTTTGAAGGGTAATGTTTTAGGTTTTAAGCATGGTACTTAATTTTATATATTAATAGTAATTAAAGTTTTAGTTATAGATTTTTGTTTATAATTTAGGGTATAGGGTTTATTTAGGGTTTAGGGTATAGGGTTTATTTAGGGTTTAGTTATATAAATTTTTGCGACTATTTAGCGACTAATTTTGCGACTGATTCGTAAAATTAGTTACAAGTTAGGTACACCCGGTTCAGAACATTAAAAACGTGTTCTATACCGACTTTTAGCGACTAAAAAAATACGGTTTAGCGACCCGCCGAATTTAGTCGCTAAATAATCGCTATTTAGCGACTATTTAGCGACATATAACTTGTAGTCGCAATTTAGCGACTAAATCGCGACTATTCTCTATTAGTCGCAATATCAGTCGCAACTTTGTCGCTAAGTGGTCGCAACATTTAGCGACTATAAAATCAGTCGCAACTTAGAGTCGCAAAAAACCTGTTTTCTTGTAGTGTTAGTCAAGTTTGCAACTTCCTTTTACAGATTTTTTAATGGTTTTATTTTAACTGGACAAAAATGTCACATTCTTTTCTATGGGCAAGAGTCAGAGGTTTTAGAACGAAGCTACTCGCCGGTGCCGGAGGTTATGGGTTGGATATTTGTCATTGACATGGTCATCTAGATTTGTCTAAGTGGAAAAGCTTTCGCCGGTATAAACAGCCTCCTTTGCCACTACGGTAAGCTCACGCGGATTGTGATTGGAGTTTTGTCACTTACATGGTTATCGAGATTAATCATCTCCATGTAGGCGATTTGTATAACTGGAAAAGCTTTCGTCGGTAAAAACAGCCTCCTCTGCCACTAAGTAAAGCTCGCCGCGGATTGTGTTGACAACAGATTCCGGCCTAGATTGCTTCGTTGACCTGTTGTCATCTAACCGCTCAATCTCGATTCAGTCCGGAGCAATAGATTCGAACAGAAGAATGTTGAATCCGGCACAGTATAACAACAATACGTGTACAGGTGGATATGTTCTAATGATGTAGGACAAGACAATGGCAAAGAACAATTTTTTGCCAATGGTGGACGACAACGAGTTTGAACGCGATATTGTCCCTGATTTTAGATTTAAACTCACTTATTTTATACTGCTATGTTGACATGTTAGTTTGCTAATTGTGTTTTATCCATGTATGTAAACATTATGAATTCAGTGATCCGTAAACTATCCACTGAATTGTTATACCAACCGTGACCACAAGACTAGAGAACCAAAATTGAATATGGATACTTTGGTATTTTTTTTTTGGTGTCCATCCACTCGAGCAGTTCTTCGTTTGGTTATGTAGACCCATCACCCAAGGCATTTAATTGATGTTACCTTTTTCCAAATGAAAATGTTGGAAAACTAATTTATGTTACCTAAAAGCTGTCTTGTCAATCAGTTCTTCTACTAACCTATCTTGTCATCACTTTTTTACATGGATATCTTTGATATACGTATTATATATGTCCATTTAACTTATTGAACCGGTAATAAGTAAGATTCCACACAGTCGGTCGAAAACACTCTTCACAATTATGAGCTTGACGTCTACTTCAACTGCTCCTACTTCTGATCAACCATTACCTTGTAGGTCTATATGTGTCGCAGCACCAACCATATTTTGGTGTGGCGGAGACATCAAAGTAGGCTATGGTACAACTCCTTCCAATCTTCACCGAAGGTGGTTCAAATGCCCGGAAGCTATCCGGGTTAGATTAAAACAGGATTCTGTTGTCCGTTATAGATTTTCCTTTTTTTTATTCAGTTTTTTTTTCCTTAAATAAACTCCTTTTTTTTTACAAACAACACTCAGATGAAGGTCACTTAAGCGAGTGGGTGGATGAATCCATTATAAAAGAGGTTGATAGGGTTGCCAAGGATGTCAAGAAAATTCGAGAGGACATAAAAGTTCTACAGAAGTGGTCAAATTCTGTTGGAGACGAATTAACGATCAAGATGACAAGAAAAATCTCAGTGAAAGTCGCCAGAAATAATAAGGCTCCTTGTGCTAGGAGACATATAAAAATCAAGATGAACATGATGCAGCTCATTTGGATCGTGGTCATCTCTGTTTGTTCAGCCGCTTGGACGCTAGGCCATGTAAAGGAAATCTTTTATGGTTGAATAATGGTATATCCCCTATGTTAGTTCATCATTATGCCTTCTTTCATATCATCCTCCCCCTTTTGAATCTATATGGATAGCCAATTCTGAATCTATATGGATAGAAATTACAAACTGTAATCGAAGGATAATGATAGCCCTGTAATAATAGTATCGGATGTACAACTATCTTGGTCTCATAGCATAGGACCTAGAATACGAATGAACTATCTATCACTTTTTGATTTTTCGATTATATTTATTTCTATCCATACATATTGTACACAATAGATGGAATTTTTTTTTTACTATGGCCGTATATTTGGATTTCATCATGTTGTCTGATTCATTGAATCGTTGTATGGGATATGAATCGTTGCGACCTAAAACCATATGTATATATAAAGAATGGCGACCCTATATCCCTATCCAGTCATATCAAACACATCTTTTTAACATGAATACAACAGATAACAATCACGTCGTCCCTTCCTCTCCCATCTTTCTTGATCTGCCGGATGAAATAAGAAGATCGATTTTGGCCAAAAACGCTAGTGAAGTCGTTCATGAGCACTACAAAATTAGAGCGTCTGCAAAACTCTTCGAGATGATGATGATGATCATGTGGATACCCTGTCCCAGATTGATCTTATAAAAACTAACCACAACTTTCTAGGGATACACCGCTTGCAACATGCCTGCCTAGTTGCCAACAATCCTACAACAGTGTTTTTAAAAGCAATATTGAATTTCATGCACACAGAAGAAGTGTCCACAGAATAACGAGCTGACGCAATTGTCCGTCTCAAAAACTGTGTTGTTGCTGGAATCAAACCCTCCTTGTATTGCTACGAAGTCATACGCCGTTCCATCTCCCCTAACCTAGACTCTGATTCAATGATCCCTCTTCTGCCTCGCACTGTTATTTGGGCGCTTAGGAGGCATGTTAAAGCGTTTCAGCGAACAAGTTATCCTTTCTACATCCCACCTTATCTCAAAACTATCCGCGACTCTGTCGACGCAGAAAGAATCACAACATGCCCTTGTGTCGTCCATCGTTACTGGTTTGGCCTGATGAACAAAAGTGCAAAAGGTCTAGGTATGTGTGATATTTGTTTATGGGCTATTGAGACTGTTGTGTTCTTTGATATGATCCTGGGGCCTTTTTCTAGATTAGTTGAGTTAGCTGATTGGGAATATCAGCCGGAAAACACATGCGGTGTGGCCGACGATAATATGCAGGGCGTTGACGTTTTAGTAGACGCCAATGCCCCCGACGGTGACGCTGACGCTGATGTCAATTTACACAACGAAATCGACGTCGACGATGATAATGGGCAAGGAGCCGGTGGGTTGGACGGTGGAAATAACCCAAATAACATATTTGCGGGTTAGGGGCATTCAAACAATTTTTAACTAATGTTAAAGTTTTCATTCTATCCACCCCTATTAAGGTGGATGGATATAACACTACTGATATTGTATTTTCTAGCCACCGTATTAGTATCTATATTACTCTTCTCTATCCCCCATCTCGATCAAAATTTATTTAATTACAGCTTACATCATCCGTTTTATTAAATGAAATTAATACACTACAACCAATTTTGAAAAATGTGCCACTCAACATTAAACTTAATGTTATCCTTTGTTGAAAAAAACAAAACTTAATGAAATACTTTAAACTGTCAAATCATAGATTATGGTTCCAATGCGAGATTTTAATACTTTTCGATTTTATACAACGGTTTATTAAATATCGATATTACCGTCAAATCATAGTTAATACATTACCCTACTCTGCTGCGTACGGTTAATGCAACCTATACCTGACACTACTTTATATAAGTTCATCTTTATATATTGTATCCATATGTCCCAGTAGTTTCGCTATCCATCATTTTAATTACAAAATACTCTCAATTTGTACAACCTTTTCCTACTAAATTGTTGTCAACCTCTTTTCTACCTTGATAACGTGTGCAGTATCCATCATCATTGATATGTATAGAATACTTAAAACTAATTTTCCCGATTTAAGCAATATCCATAAATATAATGGCCAAGGATCCACCAGGAATTATTATCCATCATTTATGATTTAGCGATTTTAAAAATATTTTTTCATCTACAAGCATACCATCTAGCTAATCATACCTTCTTATGGTATCATACCTATCCATTTGTTAAAACCGAAACGATGTGAGGAAACCGAAATGTTTTGTCGATTGCATTTATAAATATTTATGTCGAACCTAAATATATGTCCACAGACTCAATACACTCGCCTAAAAATGAGCAGAATAATCCCCCACGTTGCTGAATCATCTAGGCCTAACCGGCAAGTTCTCACCCTTCTAGATATGTCGTCCAAGCTGAGGAGGTTAATCCTTGCCAAAAATGCTGGTGACAACCTTCGGGAACATTTCAGGGTTCGAGCTGTCAGCAGGACCCTTCGCGATGACGTGGATCACGTGGATACCCTAATTCAGATAAACCTTATCCAGACTGCTCCTTTGGAAGAAAACTGCAAATGCATAACCATGCTGTACAACGCATGTTTGGTCGCTAACAACATAATCGTTGTGTTTCTGAAAGCGATCTCAGACTTCATGTACACAGATGATGGAAGACCAGAAGTTTTCCAAAAAATAAAACGTTGCGCAATCGCTGGATGCAAACTTGTTGTGTATTGCTACGAAGTCATCCGTCGATCTATCTCTCCCGCCTTGGATTTAGGTTCCGATATCTCTTTCCTCTCTCTTTTTGCTATACGTTCTCTGAGAAGACATGTCATAGAGTTCGAGCAGTGCCCCTGGCCTATTGGCATTTCCATCGATCTGGCGAAAATAAGGGATGAGATTGACGAAGCAAGGATACAGACATGTCGATGTTCCCTTCATCGATATTGGCTAGATTTTATGCACGAAGATGTCAAAGGTTACGGTATATGCAATGAATGTTTCTGGGCCATTGAGACTTTATGCTTCTTCCAAATCATTCCTCGGACATTCCTCGACTGGCCTGAGATTTTTGAAGCCCCAATTACCGGCAATTGGGATAACAAAGGCGGTTGGCACCAGACGGCAATGCAGGACGGCAACGGTTGGGGTGGTTGGGGTGGAGGAGGAAGTCAAAACGGTGGCGTTTGGGGAGCTTAATGTTAAATTTAAAAATATTATTTCTATTTAATAACCATCTTTGTATAAAACTATGACAATTTCTCGGTATCCATCAATATCTATTTTCTCCTATCCATAATTTTCTATTAATGTCACTCTTTCCAAAAAACCCAAACATATTAAACAAAAGAATTTAATATTCAAACCCTATGTATAACAAACATCGAAACCCCAAACGTTTGCCTTCAAATCACAATTCACAATTCTCAGGCCATCATTATGCCCCATAACAGGATAAACATTATCTTTTAGCTTAGCACATAATTAGTTTTGTGCTTTTCCTCCTTCAACACATGTCGGTTTCCACACTATCCAACATGCAACATCACCTACTAATCCTGCTAGCACGCATACACCACAATAAGACAAGTTAGGATCTTAATTTTCATTCATTTCTCATTATCCATTATACCCATTTAGTTATTTTCGTTCCACATATAATATTCATATATCCATTAATTAATTGTTAAACACTATCTAACTAGTTATGTCTATTTCGAAAATGTCTTTACTCATTTCTCCAATTGGTAGAATTATTAGTACTTTAATTCATTTCTCGATGCATGCCATAAAATAGTCAACATTATCTCACATCACTCATCGTTGCCATCAATTGGGAATAATACCGATAATAACACCTGCTTAACTGTCAGAATGTTGCAGTGATTTTGAAAACTTTATACCCACTTGTCAAATCAATTAGCGAATATGCAAACTCGGTATCTAAAACAGCAAACTTGTATCTATCAAATCTAATCTACCTCACACTTGTTTCAAATCTACTTGGAAATTCTTTGCATCTATGAGTTAACAGTCTGATTCACGTTCACATTATATCCAAAACCTGGTATATAACGCAAAGCTAGCAGTTGATAAGCAAGAGGAGATGGACATCATCCAATTTATAAACGTACTATCCAGCAAAAAAAAAAAAACACAACTTCTGTTCATTTTATATGGATTATATACACCTTCGATCCACATACATGGATATAACTAACCATGTCCTACATAACTAATCAGATTCATGTTTAGGCATCCTATCCAAAACCTGGTATACAACGGAAAGCTAGGAGTTGATAAGCAATAGGGAAATCCATAATCTACCTTTGTTTTTTGTTGCATTGGCATTCTAAATGTCTGAACAGGGATAACCCCATTTTTTATCAGATTCTGGACCAGGTTCATTGGATCAATTTTCTTAAGGAATGACTGACGCCACCATGGATACGTTAGAAAGTAATCCACATCCCATCAGCATCTCAACACACTGGTTGCCACAAATAAGAAACGATAATGTGATCCTGTCGAACAATTCTTCACAAACTGCCGACTTAGAACCTCATTGAGCATTTCTCTTCTTTCAATCTCTTGTTCTTCGGCCCACTCCCAACAGTTTAATAAAGTTATCACTCCGAACTCAGCTTGCGAAAATCGAAAAGTTTACACTGCAAAAAACGGAATCAACTCATACCTCAAACAACTCGAATCTCCTAAGTCTTTCCCACCTCGGCGTCGCACTAATTTTCTTCCACACTTTCCCACTTTCGTTTTCAATATATATTCAGACGGCCTCCTGCGCATCAATCCTTCTTTTACATTCTACCAGGAAGCTTATCGTCTACCATCGTCTACAAGAGAAACACGTATTTGTTAGAAATTTACGTTTGTCAAACCCCAAACAAAGGCCAAAATACATCTTAGAGTTTTGAACTTTACCTTCATCATTCGTTAACAACGGTCAAAAAACCCATAATGGAACAGCTTCTATGCTCGCCGTTAGAGAATGTGAGTGAGAGAGAGAAGATGGAGGTTTCTAAACTTTTTTTTTAAACAGATGTAAATTCAATTAGATGAATCGTAAAGTGTCCACAGATCAACCATTAAACCATTAGAACATCTAGTTAGCATTTTTTAGTTAGCTTAAAACAGGGGTGTTATGGTCATTTCATTCCCTATTTTCTCACAAAAATACAACATTGCAATAACTTTTCAAAAGATACTAAACTGCAAGAAAAAAAAAAGATACACTGGGTGCAATACACTATTTTCTACTTACGTAACTTGTATAAGTAACTTATATTCTGGTGGTATCTCCGAGATGTTAGGCTTTCTCACACATATATCAAGAAAGCCTATTATAATTTCTCATATTGGTTAGGACAATATATAAAAGATGTATCTTCAATTATTGAGTTATCTTTTGGGTTAAGTTATACTCACTGGCGGATCTAGTATTATGACAGAAGGGTCATTTGACCCATATGAATTCTTATAAATATATTTTTACTGAAGAAATTTGGCCAAATGCTATAAAATTAATTTGTCTGACCCTTATAATGTATAGTTAGAATCAAATTAACCCCCTTGCAAAATGTGGCTGCCTCCGCCACTGGTTATACTCATTCCTAATACTTCCTTACTCGTTGAGCAACTTCCATCACGTCTCTATAGCTAGTTACAGAGTCCTTGTCTTCCCATCTCAATTTTGTCTCTTAACTCCATGCTCGTGTAACGTGTGTTTAGAAGACTAGAACCAAACAAAAAAAAAACTTAATAGATTTATGAATTGTCCACGTTCTCTAGCGGTTATGACAACAGAGAACCGCTAGAGACAAACAGATTAATGTGGACAAAGAAAAGTGATTTTTGACAACAGAGATTTTCCCAATTCCTGGAAACAAAAAGTCTTTGGGCGTTCTTCATTAACCAATTATTGCTTACACAAAACTGTCATGAGTTCCCATTATATCAAAGCAAAAGTGAATATAAGAGCAAAGACGCAAGGATCTGACGCAACATAAGGAATTGAGCTTCTGAACAAAGTGCTATGGGTTTTTAGGTTCAACGACCAGTTTCTCCATTTATTATGTATTTAGTTTTCAAAGCCCACTAGTCATCAACTTTTAAGCCGTGTGGTAAGTATTGTTCTAATGGTTTAAATTTAAAAGAAAATTAATAAGTTGTTGATAAAGATGGTGCTTAATGGTCAAGGCCAAGGGTATAACCGTATAAGAAAATAAATTACTTTTTTCTTTTTTTTTTGGTCAAAAATATAAATGACTCTCCATTGAGTTTAATTAGCAAGTAGAAGAGCTTTTGGATTGGCCTAGCACGATAAATGAGATTTTTTTTGTTTGTTTATTGTTAAAAACACAAAACAAAAATGACTGAAATTCTGAATAGCATTAGAGTTCCATTAGTATTAAGAAGTTCCAAAATCATTAGGTCTAAAATTGAAAGAAACTCATGTCCTTTCACGACAAAAGGATTATCATTTCATTGGGGGAAAAAGTAAAGTAACATTGTGTGGAAGTTTATTTACCTTGAAATTATGCTCGATTAAAACCTTCAATCTCAACCCACCACTAGAAACAAACCTCATGGTCACGGATAGTATCGACCAACAAGGTCAATGTTAAACAGTGTGTCCTTTGAGTTTGACGGATATGCCAAATCAAGAACGACGACACAGAACAAGAAGAAGTACATGATGAACAACAATTTACAAGAGATTTTGGAGCACTCTTAGTTCCTGTAACTACCCTACTCTCATAAATTGTAGTTGCATAAAAGGATTTGAGACAAAATGTTGGAATAAACCAAGTAAAATTCAAAAGATTGAACACATATGGATTGGGGAAGACGCTGTTTTTGATAATTTGCACACTAAGGATAAACTTCAGATGATCAATCAAACAACATCATCATCATCACCATCCACATAGATCATTTTTTATCACAAATTTTAGAAAAAAGCTTGAGAACGACAATGGATTACCCCAGATACATACTTTGGGATTAGAAAGGGGCAACGATTTTCAGGGAGCTACTAGAAGCAAGTGCCTTCTGGAGGTTGAACAAGCTTACGGTTATGTGACGCAGCCATTTCCTTCTTCAGCTGTGTCAGTATATCCTCCATTGTGTACTCCCTTTGCCAGTTTGCAAGTATCCCGAATTTCTTAGGTTCCACCTAAATGCATATTCAGAGATAAGTTACAGAGCATTTGAAGGAACGAATGGCAGGATGGTGATTTTTATGCGTACCACTCCTGTTTCATGGTTGACACAAGTCATGTTGACACGTGAATGGAACCGTACAGTGGGAGGTTTCTCCGGGTAATCTTTGTCACAAAAGAGCTTCAACTGATAGATCCTACCTTCATGAACAGTCTGCGCACATATAAATTGATTTCTGTTAGTACTAGCAAAAGAAACAATCGCCTAAACTGCTAAAAAAATAAAAAGAGATTATGATGCCTAGAACAGACTGAGATTTTTATTTTCTGTATTCCAGCTATGAACATTGATCAATGCTTTCTTAAAACAATCACACACATAATGAACTTGCAATGTACGAAGATAAAGAAAAAGATATAACTACGTTATGAGGACCGATGATAGTGCCAGTCCAAGAGCGCATATAGATGTCATCTCCATCATCCATTCCATAGCTCACAGTTCCATCTCCAATACCTTTCTCCCCACGTTCAAGTTCCTCCAGCAACCGGAAATTCCTCGGAACTATATAATAAGCATAACAAACAATTAATATCACTACTTTTCCACTGTTAGATTCTGCACAAGTGAATTAAACATCAGAATTGCACAAACAAGCATCTGTCTAATAAAATCAAGGACCATCAAACATCAACTTAATCATTCATTCAAGAACAATGAGGTCTGGAGACAAATAGATGAAGACTTTCCTATGTTCTCAGGTCCTGGAAGCAACTAATCACAAAATCGATAACATAGCAAATCATTATGCTGGAATGTTCTACGGGAACATATTCATCTGGGACTTGAGCAAATCATTTTGTTCGAAAGTATTGAAGAACATTTTTAGATCAATCTACATACGAACTTATATGATGAGTTTTAAGTAATATACAAACACGATCTAATTGCCACGCAAGGCAAAAAGATGAGAGAAGAGTTTTCATAACAGATCGATCAAACCTATTAGAACATCTCGATATCAATCGAACAATACGAACTCCAAAACCCTAGACAAAATCAAAGAATAAAACCCAATACGTATTCCAAAACCCTAGAAAAGAAATCAAACAAGAACAGAGACGAAAGAAACGAAATTGTTTACCAACAACACTTGATCCTCCAGAGCCAAGAGTCATGTTTGATCACGTTGTGGATTCGATCCGATTAAATTTTTGAGATCTGATCGTGCCGAGAGAGACGAGAGAAAGGAGACGAGAGGATGAGCTAAGGAAATCGAGAGAGAATCTGGTGAAAAGACAGAAAGCTAAAATGCGAGGGGTAAATTGGGTACTTTTGAGGAGGATGGAAAGAGTTTAATTTTCAACTCTACTACCTAGAAATTTATATTCTATCAAATACTTCTTATTTTTGGCGACCAAATTTATATGCACCAATGTATATTTTTAGTAAAATAATAGCAAAATTGTATTTTTCAAAATTTTGTCACAAATTTGTATTTTTTGTCATAATTTATGTGTTAAAAAGATGAAAATATTCTTACTATCAAAAATAATTATATGATTTGATGGCAAATTTCACATTATAACTTCTATATATTTTTAAAAAAATCTCATGCATGAATAGTGTCCGCGGATGAACAATGTCCATAAAATATTGTTTTAATGATGGATAATGGAACCAATATACTTTTTGTGTCAACGAATCACCATAAAATGTTATTTTTTGAATGGATAGTAGAACCAACATACTTTTGTGTCCACGGATCACAATAATGTGAACTCTTGATCACCTATTGTCATCAGAAGTGTTTATTATGTAATATAATCGACATCGTCTATCTGAGCTTTTAAAATTGTGTTTACCAGGTACATTTCATGATCATATAAACTCTTGGTCACTTTCTGTCCATCAGACCCATCTAGTATGTGAGGAGATCGTGGTGGTGTCTACGAATAGTCGATATTATACGCCATATCTATAAAAAGAATTTAACATGTGATGTTTATGTGTGTGGCTAGGAATCATAATGTGAACTTTTGACCACATATTGTTCATCCGAAGCGTTTATTATGTGATATAATCGTGTTTGTGTCCACAAATAATCGACATCGTCCACTTGAGCTTTTAAAATTGTGTTTACAAGGTACATTTCACGGCCATGTAAACTCTTGGTCACCTTCTGTCCATCAGACCTGTCTAGTATGTGAGGAGATCGTAGTAGTGTCTACGAATAGTCGATATTGTCAGCCATATCCATAGAAAGAATTTAGCATGTGATGTTTATTTGTGTGGCTAAGAATCATAAAAAAATTGTTTCTAGCGATAACATACATGGTTCAAGAGTTCACATGATTGTGAATTCGTGGACAAAAAGTTTGTTGCGCCCACTATCCATCCAAAAGCAACATGTAATATGATCGTCGCACTGTCCAAGAATGTTCGATATTGTGGACACCTAGTCTAGACTATCCAATCGAAACTTTTGTATTAACTCAGATTTTTTTTTTGAATTCTGATACATCTACCGATTATATCTCCATTTCGGTGGTTTATATTGTCGGAAACCTCACCTCCGCAATGCTATCCACCGTCAAAAAAAAAATAAAGGGTAAAAAAAAGATAAAGTAAGAAAGAGATTAAGAGGAAAAAAAAGAAAAAAAAACAAAACAAAATATAAAAGGGATGGATGTGGGTATTTTATCTTTTTAACACAGAAATTGAGACAAAAAGATACAAATTTGCAAGACGTTTTTGAAAGATAAAAAACTGAAAGGAAAAAAAATAAAAAGATACATTGGGTGCAATACACCCCCAAATTTATTATGTAAAAACCCAAAATGAACAAGCATACAGAGGGAATATTGCACTCAGTGTATCTTTTTAGTAAAATAATAGCAGAATTGTATTTTTCAAAATCATTTTGCAATCTTGTATCTTTCTTTCACTTTTTATGTTTAAAAAATTTTATTGCCCTCATTGTCAAAAATCAATTATATGGATTGATGGCAGGTTTCACACTATGACTTTTGTATTATTTTTTTTTTAATTCTACGGATGAACATAGCCCCGCGGATGAACAATGTCCGTAATATGTTGCTTTTTGATGGATAGTAGAACCAACATACTGGATCACAATAATGTGAACTCTTGACCATCTATTGTCCATCAAAAGCGTTTAGCATGTGATATAATCGTGGTAGTGTCTACGAATAATCGACATCGCGCACCTAAGCTTTTAAATATGTGTTTACCAGGTACATTTCATGATCATGTAAACTTATGTCTACAGATCACAATAATGTGAACTCTTGACCACCTATTGTCCATTGGAAGCATTTAGCATGTGATATAATCGTGGTAGTGTCCACGAATAATCGAGATCGTCCACCTGAGCTTTTAAAATTGTGTTTACCAGGTACATTTCACGACCAAGTAAACTCTTGTTCACATTATGTCCATCAGACCTGTCTAGTATGTGAGGAGATCGTGGTAGTTTCTACGAATAGTTTATATTGTCCGCCATATCCATAAAAAGCATTTAACATGTGATGTTTATTTGTGTGGCTAGGAATCATAAAAATTGTCTCTAGCGGATAACGTACCAGATTCAAGAGCTCACATGATTGTGAATCCGCAGACACAAGGTTAGTTGCGCCTACCATCCATCCAAAAGCAACATTTCCCTTGGCCACCTTTTATCCTCGGGAAGCGTCTAGCATGTAATATGATCGAGGCACTGTCCACGAATGGTCGATATTGTGGACACTTAGTCTAGATTGTCCACTCGAAACTTCTGTATTAACTCCGATTTTTTTTTTTGAATTCCAGTACATCGACCGATTATATCTTCATTCTGGCGGTTTATATCGCCGGAAATCTCACATCCGCAATGTTATCCACTGTCAAAAAAGGAAAAAAAAAATAAAGTAAGAAAGAAAATAAGGGAAAAAGAATGAAATGAAAGAAAAGGAAAAAAAACAAAATATAAAAGGGAAAGATGAGGGTATTTTCGACTTTTTAACACATAAAATCAGACAAAAATATACAAAAGTGCAACAGATTTTTGAAAGGTACAAAATTGCAAGGAAAAAATAAAAAGATGCACTGGGTGCAATATACCCGAATGCATATGACGGGGAAGTATAAGGGGTCTATTGGGCAAAAATTAAACCCAGACTATCTCTATTACACCCAATATATCTTTTTCAAAAAGTAATAGCGGAGTTGTATCTTTCAAAAACCTATTGAAATCTTGTATTTTTCACTTTTTATGTGTTAAAAAGATTGTATTGCCTTCAATGTCAAAAAGTAACTTTATGGATTGACGGCAGGTCCCATACTATGACTTCTATATTTAAAAAAAAAAAAATCCACGGATAAACAGTGCACCGCGGATGAACAGTACCCGTAAAAATGTTGCTTTTATGGATTGATAGTGGACCCAACATACTTTGTGTCCACGAATCAGAATAATGTGAACTCTTGACCACCTATTATCCATCAGAAGCGTTCAACATGTGATATAATTGTAGTAGTGTCTACGAATAATCGACATTGTCCACCTGAGCTTTTAAAATTATGTTTACCAGGTACATTACATGATGATGTAAACTCTTGGTCACCTTCTTTCCATCAGACCCGTCTAGCATGTGAAGAGATCATGGTAGTGTCTACGAATAATTGATATTGTCCACCATATCCATAGAAAGCGTTTAACATGTGATGTTTATTTGTGTGGATAGTAATCATTAAAAAAATTATTTTTAGCGGATAACCTACCTGGTTCAAGAGTTCACATGATTGTGAACCCGTGGACACAAGGTTTGTCGCGCCCACTATCCATCCAAAAGCAACATTTCCATTGGCCACCTTCTATCCACGGGAAGCGTCTAGCATGTAGTATGGTCGTGGTACTGTCCATGAATGGTCGATATTGTGGACACCTAGTCTAGACTGTCCACTCGAAACTTCTGTATTAACTCCAATTTTTTTTTTTGAATTCTGGTACATCGACCGATTATATCTCCATTCCGGCGATTTATATGGCCGGAAATCTCACCTCCGCCATGCTATCTACTGTCAAAAAACGAAGGATAATAAGAAAGATAAAGTAAGAAAGAGAGTAAAGGGAAAAGAAAGAAAAGAGAAAAAAACAAAATATAAAAGGGATGGATGGAGATATTTTCATATTTTTAACACAAAAAACTGACAAAAAAATACAAAATTGCAATAGGTTTTTGAAAGATATAAAAATACAAGAAAAAAATACAATGAATGCAATACACCCCCAACAAGAGGTTTAATCAAAGACATGTTTGCAAATAAGGAACATGAATCGTCAAGTTGCATCCACGAGTCTTGGCCTGAAAATGTGTAGAGCGCTGATTACCGGAAGCGGCTCATCCACCCAACGATTGAACCAAACGCTACAACGCCCTAAAGATTACATCACTACCGATCTGATGATTTTGAAATCCTTCCATGAACACAAATCACCAAATCCCAAGCGCACGATCTCTCGAATAGATGAAGCACCGCGGCAAACAATTCAGCCATGAAAGCTTTGTTATGTAATTCACCCAATATACTAATGAATTAATCTAACCCAATTTACTGGTTAGCCATTAGAGGAGAACAAGCTAAGAAACATGGGAGATTTGATGTAATAAAACCGTAAGGAGGAAATCTAGAAGGAACACGATTTAAATCCCAAAACACAAGAATATTGACAAAGAGAAGCAAGAACGGGTTTAAATCGAGAGATATAGCAAAAGAAACCAGGAAAAGAGTCCGACATCTAATCGAAAAACTAGTCCACACAGACCAGAATTTGTTGCAAAACCGTGAAAAAGAGCACAAATCGAAGATCATATCCAACTCTTATGAAAGATTTGATTGAGATAATAATGTCACTTACTTAACCACCCTTAGATTTTCAAATATCACTTTTGACTCATTTTTTTCAAATGTCCCATGATGGGTTTGATTGGTAACCTCTAACCGCTGCAGTTAGAGGTATACTGTTTTAGTTGTTACCAATCATAAACACGTTACCAAAAACTACAGTAAAACTTGTTATTCTCAGCTTTTTGTTACCAATTTCGCTAACCGTTTTTGCTAACAATTTTCATTTACAGTTTTACACAATTGAAACGCTTGCCACTTCTGATATAACCGCTCCGCTTTTGTTCATGAGTCGGACCTATATTTTTTTCTTCATGTTGCAACTTTTTGCTAGAATATATGGACCTTTTGTTTTGGGTCACAATATCATGAATATATAATATAAATTGATTTTTTATATATTAGAATATTTTTAAGGCGTCAAATTCTGAGACAATTTCAGCGTATTTCTCGGCAATTATACTATTTGAATAGTTTAAAGTTTTCTCTCTCTAAGTGTCTCAAGGGCGATTTTAGTGGCAATTTATGTATAAGTTTCTTCTCACAGTGATCTTATCATTTTGCTACCGGCGATTTTGTCATCCGATCATCGGAATTCCTTTCTCTTTCAAGATGGAAAAGGATTTGTGGCTTGCAATGTCGAACCTGACTTTGGGAGCTGATAGAAATCTGTTGAAGCTGTCAATTGAAGCAAACAAGACTCGAGAAGAAAATCATAGACTTAAGACTCAAAATCATGCTGAATTCGCGTTACGATGCTCAAGGCTTGGCGATTGGAAGGCTGAGTTACCAGCCGGATTAACGAAGACGAAAATGTTCAATTCTTTTTCCGCCAAGAACACCAGCTTCTTACGGTACTTGATAATAGCCCCTGGAACTATAAAGATTCGATGGTGGTAGTTGATAGGTGGACTCATCGAAACTATCCAAAATACCTTACCAAAATCTCGTCTGGGTTCGAATCCATAATATCCTTGATGACTCTAGGGAAGATCGCGCTATTATAGATATGGGGATGTTGTGGGTCATGTTGATGAAGTTTATATCATTCAGCCGAATCGAGATCAAGAAGGAGAGGTCTGGATACGATTCACTATGAATGTGTATGGAAGATTGTTTTCGCGCGATATGTCCATATTGATGCACATGAAGAGCCTGTTCTGATTAGATTTACCTATGACAAGCTCAAACGTTTCTGCACCCTATGTGGAGATCTTGCTCATGCTGCTGAAGTATGTGATTTTCAACCAAATCATCCGCCACATGAACCTTATTCTCCTGGAGAAGACTATATGAATGAATAGTCTGGAGCCAATGAAGATCAACCACCGTTAGTCTCATCCTTACCAGCGACAGCATATGATAATATGGGTGAAAATGTGGACTCTAGTTTAAATGCTACTGCATTATCAACTTATACGATGTCATGCTTCTTGCTACCCAAAAATTAATCAACATTCTTACAGGACATATTCGGGATTTCTGGTGGTCTACAGAAAATGGTAACCATAAAATTCCATGGTTGTCCTGGAAGTAGTTGACTCAGCTTAAACAATATGGAGGGTTGGGATTCAGAGATCTTTCCAAGTTCAACCTCGCCTTGATAGCCAAACAAAGTAGGAGATTATTCAATACTCCACATTCGCTCTTTGCAAGAGTTTTCAAGGCAAAATAGTTTCTCAATGTGCCTCTACAGGATGCCTTCGTAGGAAGAAGACCTAGTCACGCCTGGCGTAGCATACGTCTGTTGGGAATGTCCTGAAATCTAATGTACTATCTCTAGAAAGTATGATAAGTGTCGAGATCAGACATAAGTCATAAATACTGGGTGATCATGATGACTTGCTAGAGCCCACTCTTGATCTATAAGTTAAGTACTTATTACCAGTATTGTATGATCCCAAAGGGTCACACACCATAGCTAACGGGAAAGTTAAATGGAATTAATACGGTAAGATGCAAGGCATTTACTGTATTTGTACAGAGAATTGGGCCAGACAAAATACAGTCTTTTGTCTGATTTGGGTCTTGGGCCCAAAAGCCTAATAGGCCATTAGTTTAATTACTTGGGCCCATATAAGGAAGAGGGAGGCGCCACTTAGCCTAAGCAGTCTGCGATTTCTTTTAGGTCTGGCCGTCCTCTCTCTCTCTGTTGTTCCAGCTTTGGTCTAGCAGCCTGATCCAGTAGCTTGTAAGAGTGTGGATACCTAGGAGGAGCCGGTTATCATCAGCTCTTACAGATCTCGATATTCCTTTGATCAATCCGCTGCAATCACAAGGTAATGATCCTGGTCTGTTTATGATTCAACTGTAAATCACCTAGATCCTAGTTGATTATGTTAGGTTGTAATCTGATAATTACACCAATGAACACACATAATCCTACAGTGGTATCAGAGCCTAGGTCGTTAGGTTTTTGCTGTTTGGATCATATTTAGGTTGTTTTAATGTTTAGAATCGAATTTGGCTTAAGAAATTTGATTAGAAAACTTAAAAACCTAAGTATATGAATCGCATAATCCGATTGAAACCCATCGGTATGCGATGTGATCGCCCGTGTCGATCGACGAGGGAGCGAGATATCGATCGATATGAATCGGATCGATTGCTTCTCGCTGTCCCGATGACCCGATCGCAACGAGCTGATGCACGCGAGTATCGATCGACGCAAGAGCGTGATATCGATCGATATGCTGGCGAGGCATACGGTCCGCGAGTAGCCAATCGGTTCAGCCGAGCTTCGCGGTTCGTTCTTCCCAAACCCACGACAATGAACCGATCAAAACGATTGTGGTTCATTGTCAACTTTAGCTAAAACCGCAAGTTAGGTCAAAATTGGCTAAAACACAAGGTGTTTCTTCCCGGTTTTGGACTTAACCGAACCGATCCAATTTAATTGGTGGTTCAAGCGGTTAACCCAAATCGCGGTTTGCTGGAAATTATTTAATACAATTGGTATTATTTAATTTCTGGTTAAACCGGATTTAAATTCAAAAATTGAATTTTAACCTAAACCGAAGGCTGGTCTAAGTTTGATTTGGTTGGACCAAATAATTTAGAGCTGGTCTGGTTTAGTAAATAACCAGTTGGATTTAGTAGTTAATTTGGTCTTGGACCAGAATTAATGAACCGACTTGGTTATGTCAAATTATTGGGCCAATTGGAATTCTGTGGTCTTGGGCCAAGAATTGGGCCTATAATTTGTGACCCAACCGAAAACTTTAATAAAATATTAAATTAGAAATTTCTATTTTAGCATGTTTCTAGATTTAGAAAGTTTCCAAATTTAGTAAGTTTCCTGAAATGGAAAGTTTCCCAAAATAGTAATCTTCTATTTTTGGAAAGAAAACATAAAATCCTCAAAACCAATATCAAGCTTGGATGTCTTGCCCAATCTTGTCAGCTACTTAATGCTTATTCAATTACAGATATGGCTTACAGTGTGAGGTGTCTGTTTTTGCGTAAGTAAAGTAGTATATAGTCACTAATTTCATTGGGAGTCCCAGACTTTAGTGATTATTTGGCTGTAAGAGATTGGTTTCCTTGACTGGGCCATCGGGAGTCCCGGGCCTTGAGACATCTGGTGAATTGGGCCTTGGGCCCAATCCACAACCGAGAGTTATATAGATATAACTAGCTGTGTGCATGCTTACCAAGTAAAGCTAATTCCGGGTGACGGCCAGTGGCCCACTTTGGTTTTAGTTTAACATGGGTCTCGGTATCATTGCATTCTTATGAGGTTAAACAAAGAAATTTTGAATGCAATGCGAGTTTTCTTATAAGTTTTTAAGATTACTCTTTTATGAACTAAATAACTAAAACTCTATTGTCTCATAATTTCAGCTATGTCAAGCACAACAACACAAAACACTTTCTCGATCCGGTCTGCCCTTGAGAAGGACAAACTGAACGGATCAACTTCCTGAACTGGTCCAGGAACCTGAGACTTGTGCTCAGGCAGGAGAAGAAGGCTTATGTCCTTGAAAGAGTTCTCCCCCCTAGACCTGCGAATAATGCTACACAAGCTGTGAATGCTTGGGATACGCATTCTTCAGATGCTAATGACGTGGTTTGCCTAATGTTGGCGACAATGGCTCCCGAACTGCAGATTCAGTGGGAAGGCCTGACTTGTCCCATGAAACTGATGGCAAACCTGAAAGCGTTGTTTTAGGAGCAGGCTCGTACAGAGAGATTCCAAACTGTAAAGAATCTCTTGGACTGTAAAATGGCTAAGAATGCAGCAGTGAGTCCACATGTTCTGAAAATGATGGGTTATCTCGATCATTTGACAAGACTCGACTGTCCTATAAGCCAAGAGCTTGCTTGTGATATCGTTTTGCAGTCTCTTACTCCTGCATATGACCAGTTCACCTTGAACTATAATATGCATGGGTTGACAAAGACTTTGCCTGAGCTACATGGTATGCTCAAGACTGCAGAACCTAATCTGAAGAAGGCCAAGGACCCGTCTGTACTCATGGTGCAGAAGGGCAAGGGTTTTAAGAAATCTGCTGCAGACAAGGGAAAGGGCAAGGCTGTCAACAAAGAAAAAGACAAGCCCAAGCCCGTGTCTAAAGCTGGGCCTTCTGATATCTGCCACTTTTGCAAAGAGGCAGGGCATTATCGCAGGGACTGTAAGAAATACCAGGAAAGTCTGAAGGAGAAGAAGAAGTCCTTCGCGACTACATCTTACGGTATTTTTGTTATTGAAGTAAATACTACTACTTCTGATAATACCACTTGGGTATTAGATACTGGATGTGGGGCTCATATTTGTACTAATGTACAGGCGCTCAGCAACAGTAGAAGGTTGAAGCAAGGGCAAGTAGAGTTGCGGGTTGGCAATGGAGCGAAGGTTCCAGCACTGGCTGTTGGCACTTACTTGTTGTCTTTACCTTCTGGATTGATTTTAGAACTTGAGAATTGTTATTTTGTACCTGCTATAAGCAGAAATATCATTTCAGTTTCATTGTTGGATTTACAAGGATTTGATTTTTCTATTAAGAATAAATTGTGTTCCTTTAATCTCAATGATATGTTCTATGGCTGTGCCCCTCTTATTAATGGGCTGTACATGCTGGATCAATCTACTCCAGTATATAACATTAATACAAAACGGTTCAAATCTAACGAAGAAAATGAAACGTTTCTCTGGCATTGTCGTTTGGGGCACATTAGTGAGAAACGCGTCAAGAGGCTCCATTCAAATGGACTCTTGGGCTCATTTGACTTTGAATCTTGTGAGCAATGCGAATCTTGCCTAATGGGCAAAATGACACGGGCCCCTTTTAATAAACCCACACTAAGGGCCAGTGAACTATTGGGCCTGATACATACTGACGTGTGTGGCCCAATGTCCACAAATGCTAGAGGAAACTATCAGTACTTCATTACATTCACTGATGATTTCAGTAGATATGGATATGTCTATTTGATGAAACATAAGTCGGAAACCTTTGATAAGTTCAAAGAATTCCAGAATGAAGTACAGAACCAGCTTGGTAAAAGTATTAAGGCTCTTCGGTCGGACCGAGGAGGTGAATACTTGAGCCAGGAATTCCGTGATCATCTGAGTGAGTGTGGGATCATCTCCCAACTCACACCTCCTGGAACACCTCAGTGGAATGGTGTGTCTGAGAGAAGGAATTGGACATTGTTAGATATGGTCCGATCCATGATGAGTCACACAGACCTTCCTATATCCCTTTGGGGATATGCTTTGCTGACCGCAACGTTCACACTGAACAGGGTGCCATCAAAATCAGTAGCAAAGACACCATATGAGTTATGGACTGGAAAGGCTCCAGCAATGTCTTTTCTCAGAATTTGGGGTTGTGAAGCATATGTCAAAAGATTAATCTCAGACAAGCTTACACCAAAATCTGACAAATGCTACTTCATTGGTTATCCTAGGGATACCAAGGCTTATTACTTCTATCTGCGATCCGAGAACAAGATCTTTGTTGCTCGGGATTGTACTTTTCTTGAGAGGGAATTTCTCTCTAAGAAAGATAGTGGGAGTAAGGTACAACTTGATGAAATTCAAGAAGGACAGGAACCTGTTCAACCTAATGAGGAAGAACAGCAGGATGAATTACATGAAGTTGTAATAGAACCTGAACCTGAAGTACCTGAAGTTCGAAGATCCGGAAGGATCCGTCACGAACCCGATAGATATCAGGGATTCCTCGTGACTAATTGCCATGATCTTTTGATCATTGACGGTGATGAACCCTCGAACTTTGCAGAAGCCATGATAGGCCCTGACTCCTCAAAGTGGCGTGAATCCACTGAATCCGAGATGGACTCCATGTCTGTCAACCGAGTGTTTTCACTGGTTGATTTACCCGCTGGTGCTAAAGCCATCGAGTGTAAATGGATCTTCAAGAAGAAGATTGACATGGATGGAAATGTCCAGATTTACAAGGCCAGGTTGGTGGCAAAAGGTTTCAAGCAAATTCATGGTATAGACTATGATGAAACCTATTCACCAGTGGCCATGATGAAATCAATTCGGATTCTCCTAGCAACTGCCGCTTATTATGATTATGAGATTTGGCAGATGGATGTGAAAACCGCCTTCCTGAATGGAATCTTGGAGGAGGATGTGTATATGACACAGCCTGATGGTTACATTGATCCTAAGAATGCTGGGAAAGTATGCAAACTTCATAAATCCATTTATGGATTGAAGCAAGCATCCAGGAGTTGGAATCTTCGTTTTGATGAGGCAATAAAGAATTTTGACTTCATCAGAAACAAGGAAGAACAATGTGTGTATAAGAAAACTAGTGGGAGCAAAGTGGCGTTTCTTATCCTATATGTCGATGACATATTGCTTCTTGGAAATGATATTCCAATGCTGAAGTCTGTTAAAGACTGGCTGGGAAGTTGTTTTTCCATGAAGGACATGGGTGAAGCCGCGTATGTTCTTGGAATCCGAATCTTTAGAGACAGATCTAAAAGGCTGGTTGGACTTTGTCAAGATTCTTATATAGACAAAGTCCTGCATCGATTCGGAATGGATAAATCCAAGAAAGGATTCACGCCAATGATACATGGTGCTACACTAAGCAAGGATCAGTGTCCTAAAACACCTGATGAGCTTAAGCGCATGAATAGGATTCCTTATGCTTCGGCTATAGGATCTATCATGTATGCCATGATCTGTACTCGTCCTGATGTTTCTTATGCACTAAGCATGACGAGTAGGTACCAGTCTAATCCAGGTGAGAGTCACTGGATTGCCGTAAAGAATATCCTGAAGTATTTGAGGAATACTAAGGATAAGTTCTTGGTTTACGGAGGAAGTGAAGTGCTTGAAATGAGTGGATTCACGGATGCAAGTTTTCAGACAGATAAAGATGATTTCCGGTCACAGTCTGGTTACATCTTCTGTCTGAATGGCGGTGCAGTAAGTTGGAAGAGCTCCAAGCAGAGCACCGTGGCAGATTCCACAACTGAAGCTGAATACATCGCTGCTTCAGAAGCTGCGAAGGAAGGAGTTTGGATAAGGAACTTCTTGATTGAACTCGGTGTATTCCCAAATGCCACTGAGCCTCTGACACTGTATTGTGACAACAATGGTGCAATTGCTCAAGCCAAGGAACCGAGACATCATCAGAAATCCAAACATATTATGAGAAGGTATCACCTGATTCGTGATATAGTGAATAGAGGTGAAGTGAAGGTCAGCAGAGTTCCCACTGATGAGAACGTGGCTGACCCGTTGACAAAGCCACTCCCGAGACCTAAGCACGAGTTGCATACTGCTGCTGTAGAAATTAGAGATATTCAAATGTAATCTCTTTTTGAGTGGGAGTTGTGAGGGCTTTATTTTAGTTATTTTGATTGGTTCATGTAAACATTTTTTTAAATGTTAATGAAATTTTATTTCTGGATTATTTTTAACTGTGATATAAAATAATCGTTCCAAAATGATTCATGTCATTATATATGGGCCATCGAAGTACATGAGTAGACTTGATCCTGAAACCCCATATTTAACGAAATGACATAAATCATAGTGTCCATAGTCGAAGGTTGTTGAAATTGGAACACCAACAACCACTTGAGACTAGATTGTGTTGAGACTTATGACCAAGTTTCGAGGGGTCATAGATGCGCGGCATCAAAGTCGACACATAGGTATATGTAGGGGAGCATATGACCGGACATGGCCCGCTGATGAGAACTCTACAAGATATTAATATATGTGTCATGAGAGGTTCTCATATACGACTATAGAGTATAGTCCTTAGACCTGAGTTCGCATGCATGTGGCTGCACATGGATTGATGCGCTTTGATCATTGTCTAACGCTGTTTCGTAACTGGGAGCTATAAGGACCTTGGTTGGGTGTATTATAAAGTGTGTAGTTCATAGTGATGGAACAAGATGGGATTTGTCCCTGCCGTTTAACGGAGGTAATATCTCTAGGCCAATCGGAGACTTGATAGCTGGTAAGAGAGTGGCCACTCCCAAACGGACTTGCCCAAGTCGTTTGAATTGTCAGTATCAAATCTGGTCCGATGAACATGGTCTGGCTATATAAGGATGACACGCTTCTTGCCTTATGCCAGATCGAGATATTGAGACAAAAGGATTAGGGAATGTAGGATTCCAGTACAAGTGGGAGATTGTTGGGAATGTCCTGAAATCTACTGTATTATCTCTAGAAAGTATGATAAGTGTCGAGATCATACATAAGTCATAAATACTGGGTGATCATGATGACTTGCTAGAGCCCGCTCTTGATCTATAAGTTAAGTACTTATTACCAGTATTGTATGATCCCAAAGGGTCACACACCATAGCTAACGGGAAAGTTAAATGGAATTAATACGGTAAGATGCAAGGCATTTACTGTATTTGTACAGAGAATTGGGCCAGACAAAATACAGTCTTTTGTCTGATTTGGGTCTTGGGCCCAAAAGCCTAATAGGCCATTAGTTTAATTACTTGGGCCCATATAAGGAAGAGGGAGGCGCCACTTAGCCTAAGCAGTCTGCGATTTCTTTTAGGTCTGGCCGTCCTCTCTCTCTCTGTTGTTCCAACTTTGGTCTAGCAGCCTGATCCAGTAGCTTGTAAGAGTGTGGATACCTAGGAGGAGCCGGTTATCATCAGCTCTTACAGATCTCGATATTCCTTTGATCAATCCGCTGCAATCACAAGGTAATGATCCTGATATGTTTATGATTCAACTGCAAATCACCTAGATCCTAGTTGATTATGTTAGGTTGTAATCTGATAATTACACCAATGAACACACATAATCCTACAACGTCAAGGTATTTCACTTGTCCTTCAAGGCCTTAAATGGAGAATAGGAGATGGAACTACAGTTCGTATGGTGCATGATCCTTGGATTGATAACCCCCCTCGACCGTCAGACTGAATCCGTGCTCTGTTCATACTGATATTATTGTTTCTAGTCTGAAATACCCTAGCTCCCATTTATGGAATGATTCAATACTTCAAAAGCTTATCCACCCGGATGATATACCTTATATTCATCAAAGTCATAAACAATATAACATCCCCTCATGATAAGCTTATTTGGAGCTATACTAGAAATGGTATGTATTCAGTTAAATCAGGATACCATTAGCTTACGAAAACTATTGTTGCAGCAGATATTCCTCCCACAACGGGTATCAGCTAAATCAGGATATCATTAGCTTACGAAAGCTATTGTTCCAGCAGATATTCCTCCCACAACGGATAATGTATCTATCAGCAAGCGGATTTGGAACATCGTTGCACCTCCACATATCAAGCACTTCTGGTGGAAAGCTGTTAATCACTTGTTACCAGTAGCAGAAGCTTTTATATGCACGAAACTCAAAGTCCCATCAGAATACCCTTTTTGTGGATAACATATTGAAACCATTACCCATCTCCTATTCATTTGTCGCCTTGCAAAAGAAATTTGGGAATTTACTGAAGTGTTGAAACCTCCAGGTCAGTTTTTGGAATGTTATTCTGTCATAGACTATCTTAAACTCCTCTTCAGTGGAACAAAAAATTACAATAAACACTAGCATATTTCCATTTGTGGGATGAAGAACATGGAAAGCCCGTAAAACATTAGTCTTTAATGCTACTCGGTAGTCTGTTCCAAATATACTTCATCAAGCGTAAATGGCTACAAATTGTGGCAGCAATCTTTATTATCTAATCTACCTCCAGTCCAACAACTGCCTTTACATTGTAGTCCACCTCCAGCGACATTATAGGAAGTCTTCAACTCTTTTCATCATTATTTCTGTTTTGTAGATGCATCATGGGCGACTGAGCATGATCCAGCAAGCTTCGCCTGGGTATTATATGATTATATTTGTGTCTTGCTTTTGCAAGGTTTGGCTTCCGTAGCAGCTACTCATACATCTCTTGAATCTAAAGCTATTACACTTAAAGAAGAAATTATTCAGCTCAATAGATTACACTATGATAAGGTGGTTTTTTGTGGTGATGCAGAACTTCTCTATCGCCCATTAGAAGACCTTTATCACAAAGCAAAGAAGGTGAAGCTCTGCAATGTTATAATCCAACATCATCTTGATGATATTCTCCATCTCTCTAAAATTTCTTATAGGTATAAAATGATCCGACGAATTGCAAATGTCGTTCCAGATCAACTACCAAAAGAGGCCAGACAATGTAATAACAAATACGCTATAACTTGGTCTACTTTCTTTACTTAATGTGTATCATTTTCAGTTGCAAACAACGTTGTAATCTTTTTCTTTGGTAAGAATATCCAATGGTTGGCAGAAAAAAGAATATATAATATAAGTTTTAAATGATTGTATCATCAAATATATATACCTTTGTCCTCCAAAATTTTTGACTTAAATTTTTCATTCCAATTATTTATATTTGCGGTTCAGTGTAGGTTTTTCCAATTCAACCAACACTTTTAGCGGATTTGAACAATTGTGTTTGGCCAAAAAAAACTAAATGTGTTAAACCATAGAAACATACAACAATTTTACATGAAACAGAACGAGTGAACTTCATGTGTTTTCTACTTTTTTATTTTCTTCCGTTTTGTCGTTTGATTTCTAGATTTGAGGTTTTCTTTTATTTGGGTCTCTTCATCGATGTAAAGAAGTATTATTATTATCACGAAGATCCTTTAAAAAAATAAAATAATAAGTATTATCACACTTCATCTACAGTACAATTGTTTGGTGGTGGTTTTGGATGCACCTTTTTCTTATTCGCGACGTGGTGGCAGAGATCTTTGGCAAGGTTGTTCACGGTATAGACTATGATCTCAGGGTCTCGACGATAATCTTCGGCAATAGTGGTCTTTGTTAGAGGATGGTGAAGGCTCAACTCGGCGGTTGGAGGAGGGTCTTGATATATCATGGTTTTTACCGGTTTTATGCCATGATATAAGTATATTTTAGAGTCTTTTTGTGTTTCTTTAGAGTCTTTTACAGGTTTTGATAGGTACTAGCACGTTTGGAGTGGATTTGGAGTAATTGGAGCATTTTGGTGCATTTTGGAGTTTTGACCCGAGAGATAGAGCTCACTGTCCAGAACAGAGTGATGTGTCGATCGACACACATCAGCATCGATCGATGCACAACGAGTTGAGCCAGTCTCGGCGAGAGTTAATGAAGAATTATGAATTTCCAGAATTACCCAGAAGTTCCAAGATATCTACACAGAAGCCCCAAGACATGATTTAGCTATTTAATTAGGTTTTTACATCAGTTTTTATATACGCTATCATATTTTAGAGCAGAGAGTTCTTAGAGCTATTTGGGGCTGATCTGATCATGTATTACATCTTGTTTTTGGAGAAGATTTCGAACCCCTTTACTTGTTTAATCTCTTTTATGATATCTACTAATTCATTTATCATGTTTACATATTCCATGTCTGAGTAGATTCATAGTTAGGTTTAGGGATTCTCATTAAGGATTTTATGACTTGCTAGATATAATTAATTCAGTTAAGGATTCATATCAATAGATGTTCTTCAATCTAAATTGTGTTTAATGCTAGTTCTAACTTGATCACTTAGAATCTAGATCTTAGGTTGCTAGATTGACACGAAAGTGTGGTTTAGAATCTGAACTATTTAGGTTGAGCAATTTAATTACTCGCAAAGAAATTTGGTTTAATTAGATTGTGAACATATCGAACTTGATTGTTAAAGCTGGTTTAATCTGTTAGGAATTACAAAGATATTTGGATTTCTGCAATTAGGCTTAGAGAATTCTCACAACGAAAGTTGGTTAATTCTCTATATGTGTTTTGAGTTCTAGAACTGTACCTAATTTGATCCTGACTGAATGATTTGTTTGCTTGTCTGATTTCCTGAGAACTCCCTAGACTTAGCGCCTTTAGTTAATTGCTTACAACAAAACTTGCTATTGATTTACTTTCCTGCTTGCTTTTAGTTTCTAATCACATTTGCTTCCTCCTAGTTTAATATTTTATGTTCTAATTCTATCGTTGCCTAGAGTCCTCGTGGATTCGATCCCTAAGTACTACATTGATATTACTGTGCACTTGCGGTTAGTATAGGGTTAAAACTTACACATATCAGGTCTTGGTAATTTAGAGTGTGAATCTTCTCCCTAGGGGTGGTGGGTTTCATATCTGTTGTCGGAAGCGTTAAATGCGAAGGCGGTTGTATATTCCAAAAGATGGTGGTTCTTCTTGGTATTGTATTTTTTTGAGGTGGTGACAACCCTTGACCGGATTGAAGACCGGATGGTTGTGCATGGTGGCTAGGTGTGTACTGGCAGAGCATTTTTTTGGAATTTGGGCTGCAATGTTTTAAGGGTCGTTTCAGCTTTGCGATTCCGGTGTTAGTGGCCGTGGTACAGCCCTTAAAGCAGTGAATTTCTAAAACTCCGACATGGCTGGTTGAGATTTCGGTTGCGGACTAATCGAGTTTCTAGATCAACTGCGGCAAAAGAAGGTTTGCAATCTGCTTGAGTCTGTTTGAGTGGGAGCTTTACGACATCCCAAATCTTTTTTCATCCTCTCTCTACTCTTTTAGATTTTCGTTCTTTGTTCCTATTCTATTTTTCAACTCACCAGAATTTTGTCTGAAAAAGCCATTTTGTAATTATGTCTGATTGCTGGTTTATTCCAATTTTTATTATAATATATATATATATATACTAGTATTCTGGCTTGTGCGTTGCACGAACTAATGTTTATAGATTTCAAATCGGCTATTATTGAAATCTATATGTTAGAATTGGTTTAATCAGTTCAAGTTGTTCAACCATGTAGTTACTATTTTTAGTTACTATTTTTATGTTTTAAATATATGGTGCATCATAGAATAAACAAACAAAAAAATAGAATTGGTTCAATCTTAATTATGATTGGTTCTTTTGTATTGCATGTGCAATTAATCAGTGATAAGTTTTGTTTAGAACCCATCGTTCTATTTTTTTTAAAAAAAAAATCTATTGTATTTCCATTGGCATCGTTTTATTCTATTTTATTGAACCCTTTCTCTCTTTTTCTATTTTTTATTGGGAACCCATCGTTCTATTATATTACATGTTATTCCTTATTTTTTAATTTTGTTTCGCCAGCCAAAAACTTTATTATGAAATATCAAAGATTATATACAATGTCGTAAAAACGATGAATAGACATGAAATAGTGAACTGACCAAAAAAAAAAAAGACATGAAATAGTGAATATGGATATGGATCCGTGATCACCCGTTTAGCCAGAAGCTCTGCACAAGTATTATTCTGAGGACTCTTAAGCAGTGCAGTGCTTCTTGGAACCATTGAAGACTCTGTTCATCTCTTGTCCCACTACTGTTTTTTTTTATGTGCTTGTTCTTTTAATTGAAAATACCATTCCTCTTCTGAAATGACCAGAAGCAACCCTACAGATAGATCACCTTGAGAGACCTGTCCCCATTCCACGTTTTACAAAGATTTCAGAATACAGATCACAGAAAACACAAATTCCAACTATAACCGGCTTGCCCTTATTCACACAAGGAAAAAAAAAAAACAAACTTGAGCCATCATCCGAACTATAACCGGAAGCTTGTCATGTCCTTGATACTTGGGATTCTCTCTCAGAGTAGGCAACACATTAGTCAAAACATCATGTTTCTTAAGCAATACCATTGCTAATGCAACAAATATTGCTACCTAATCGTCAAACGAATAGAACATGATAAAGCAGGCATAAGCAAAGATCAGAGATTCATCAATCAACGATCAGAAACGTTTCCAAAAAAAATAGCTGAGATTTGGAAGAAGTATGTTGTGCACCTTGTTGGGGAAACACGGAACGCGACAGCGGCGCAGCGGAATATTGTTTTCTGCGCTTGTGTGAGTCTATGAGAAAAATATATGTACGATGGCAGAAACAACATAAAACGCAAAGTAAACGACACCGACAATTTTTACGTGGAAAACCTCCTCGATGTGAGAAGGAAAAACCACGGGACCGTAGTCCACTCCAAATCCACTATATGAAATAGTTTTGAGTACAACCACGTCCCCTCTGTTCCACAGAACAGCCACATAGAGTAAGGCTCAACAAGGAGCAATCTCCAACACAAGAACTTCAACAAAAAAGCGATACAAGAGCCTCGAATTAAGCAGTACCAAACGACCTCACGTTCACTAGGATTCCGGTCACTAAATCCAATCTCCACCGTACAAATCCTAGATAAACAAGTCAAGAACACCTCTGCAAAATTTCAGCTCAAGAATAGAAGATCTCACCGTTGGATTTCCCAAACACTGAACACTGGTCTCAGCTCGTTTCAAAACAGAACCGCTTCACTAAAACTCCGATTCACAACAAACCAACCGTTGAAATACAAAACCCACCGTTGAATCTGAAGATCACTGAGTCATGAAGCTTTTCCCAAAGTTTCAGAAAGATCAGATCACGTTTGAATGTCCGATCGAGGCTTTGACCAAAACTGGCGAAACTTGACTTTCACCTCTCTTTCTTCTCTTCACTTTTTTATCTCTCACTCTTCTTCTTTTTTTTTTTTCTGCCGACACTCACTACTGTCTGACCCTAAAGCCACCAATAAAACACTATATGAAAAATATAAAAATATATTTACATATAATATAATCTTCCTCCAATAGGAGGATATCAACAAACTCTCCCTCCGACTAGTTGGAGGAAACATCCATATCGGCTATCTCTCGGCAAACTTCAAGCTTCCATCTCGGCAATGACTTAGTCATCATATCAGCTCCATTATCATTCGTATGAACTTTCACAAGTTCCACTTCCTTAGAAGCAACCACATCACGTATCCAATGATACCTCTTGTTGATGTGTTTCGACCGCGAATGAAATGTTGAGTTCTTCCCGAGATAAATCGCGCTTTGACTATCACAAAGCAGCTCATACTTTTCTTGCCTGAAACCAATCTCATCAAGAAAATTCTTCATCCACAACAACTCCTTACAAGCTTCCGTTGCGGCTATAAACTCAGCTTCAGTGGTAGAAAGTGCAACACACTTTTGTAACCTTGACTGCATGCCACAGCTCCTCTTGCAAATGTTACCAAGTAACCCGAAGTAGACTTACTGGAATCAACATCCTCAGACATATCAGCATCTGTATAACACACAAGCAATGGCTTATCACCTCCAAAGGTAAGCCTCAAACTAGAAGTCCCCCGGAGATATCTCAAGATCCACTTCACAGCATTCCAATGTTCTCTTCCTGGTTTCGAAAGAAAACGACTTACTGTTCCAACTGCATGAGCTATATCTGGTCGTGTACAAACCATAGCATACATCAAGCTACCAACTGCAGAAGCATATGGAACCCTCGCCATATCTTCCTTCTCTGCATCTGTTTTCGGACTCTGTTGACCGGTTAATCTAAAGTGTGTAGCAAGAGGAGTGCTTACAACTTTAGACTTGTCCATGTGAAACCTTTGAAGTACCTTCTCAATGTACTTCTCCTGAGACAAGTGAATCAGCTTCTCACCTCTATCTCGAACAATTCTTATACCAAGAATCTGCTTCGCTGGACCCAAATCTTTCATGGCAAAGGACTTGCTAAGCTGCTTCTTCAACTCTTGAATTCTGCTCAAGTTCCTGCCCACAATCAACATGTCATCAACATACAGCAACAAGATGATAAAATCATCATCACCAAACACCTGTACAAATACACAATGATCTGAAGTAGTCTCCTTATAACCATGCTCCCCCATAACCGACTTAAACTTCATGTACAACTGCCTCGGTGCTTGCTTCAATCCGTAAAGGCTTTTATTCAAGCGACAAACTAAATCCTCTTTGTCCTTTTCCACAAAGCCTTCTGGTTGTACCATGTAAATCTCCTCCTCCAAATCACCATGAAGGAAAGCCGTCTTTACATCCATCTGCTCAACCTCTAGATCAAGACTCGTTGCCAATCCAAGTATAACCCGAATGGATGACATCTTCACAACAGGAGAAAAGATTTCATCATAATCAATCCCCTTCTTTTGGCTGAAACCTTTCACAACCAATCTAGCCTTGTGTCGATCGTCACAACACGAAAATCGCATTGCAGCGATCGTTGCGGTCCTAAGCAACGATCGACACATGACGAAAAATCGCCTTGCAACGGTCGTTACATTTATGCAATGATCGATGCATGAGCGACAGAGGTAAAATCAGACAGAACTCAACACATCCATTAACATTTTCTTTCTTTTTACCAACCCTTAGCTTAACACTACTGGGGACAGTGTGTTTCAAGTGTGGGGGGGGGGGGGTAGCTACTGACTTTTATCTTTCTGTTTTCTTAGAGTCAGTCCAGTTTTCAAAAAAATTGTTTTATTGAGTCAAAACCAGTTTAAGTAAGAAACAGTGAATTTTGGAGAAGTTAACAACATCTTGCAGGAACTTAAGTAACCATTGGGATGAAGCTGAAAGATCAATCTATGACTATTAGAAAACCCAACACGGATCAACCTACTGAGGACACCCATATCAATTCAAGTATTCAGAGGATCCTTTTACTGGCTTCACCCTTAACTTGACTTAATTTTCTCACCTAAGGGCTTGGTATACCTTGAGTCGGACTCCTTTGTTAGTTCTGACACAGCTTGTAAACCTGTCCGAGTATGGTTCCCTTCTCCCCTTCCAAAAAAAAAGAGTAATAAACTGAGGATGAGCTAGTAGCTCCGAAGTGGTCACGGGAGTAGTAGCAAACACTATTACCTCCTGTGCAATCCATGAAAAATTTCCAAAGTACACCCCTTAATGGGAAGAGCACTGATAGAAAAAATATAATGATACCCAATGGGGAAAAATCAGAATGCTAAGGAAGGGAAAAGAGAAGAAAAGGAACCAGAAAAAGATAGTATGGTGGTATAGAGCTGACAAAGTAAGAATCCATGTGCCCTTTGATCGATAATCCTTAGGTGAGACCGCACTTAATATGCTTAAGAAGTCAGTAGGGTGAATTTGAATTGCTTGGATTGATTGTGGAGTTTACTTAGGACAGTTTCTAAGTGTGGGGGAAGTACATGTTGGTCTTGATATCTTGCAGTTGATTCTTTCAGTGGTTTACTAAGGTGAATCTGAGTGTTGTTGCTTCTAGGACAAAAAGAGTTTCTGAAAGTTTTCAAACCTTCACCATGTTTTAGTTCTCTGTTTTGCTTGAGGGCAAGCAAAGGCTAAGTGTGGGGAGTTAATATATTATGGTTTTACTGGTTTTATGCATGATATAAGTATGTTTTAGAGTCTTTTGTGTTTCTTTAGAGTCTTTTACAGGTTTTGATAGGTACTAGCACGTTTGGAGTGGATTTGGAGTAATTGGAGCATTTTGGTGCATTTTGGAGTTTTGACCCGAGAGATAGAGCTCACTGTCCAGAACAGAGTGATGTGTCGATCGACACACATCAGCATCGATTGATGCACAACGAGTTGGGCCAGTCTCGGCGAGAGTTAATGAAGAATTATGAATTTCCAGAATTACCCAGAAGTTCCAAGATATCTACACAGAAGCCCCAAGACATGATTTAGCTATTTAATTAGGTTTTTACATCAGTTTTTATATACGCTATCATATTTTAGAGCAGAGAGTTCTTAGAGCTATTTGGGGCTGATCTGATCATGTATTACATCTTGTTTTTGGAGAAGATTTCGAACCCCTTTACTTGTTTAATCTCTTTTATGATATCTACTAATTCATTGATCATGTTTACATATTCCATGTCTGAGTAGATTCATAGTTAGGTTTAGGGATTCTCATTAAGGATTTTATGACTTGCTAGATATAATTAATTCAGTTAAGGATTCATATCAATAGATGTTCTTCAATCTAAATTGTGTTTAATGCTAGTTCTAACTTGATCACTTAGAATCTAGATCTTAGGTTGCTAGATTGACACGAAAGTGTGGTTTAGAATCTGAACTATCTAGGTTGAGCAATTTAATTACTCGCAAAGAAATTTGGTTTAATTAGATTGTGAACATATCGAACTTGATTGTTAAAGCTGGTTTAATCTGTTAGGAATTACAAAGACATTTGGATTTCTGCAATTAGGCTTAGAGAATTCTCACAACGAAAGTTGGTTAATTCTCTATATGTGTTTTGAGTTCTAGAACTGTACCTCATTTGATCCTGACTGGATGATTTGTTTGCTTGTCTAATTTCCTGAGAACTCCCTAAACTTAGCGCCTTTAGTTAATTGCTTACAACAAAACTTGCTATTGATTTACTTTCCTGCTTGCTTTTAGTTTCTAATCACATTTGCTTCCTCCTAGTTTAATATTTTATGTTCTAATTCTATTGTTGCCTAGAGTCCTCGTGGATTCGATCCCTAAGTACTACATTGATATTACTGTGCACTTGCAGTTAGTATAGGGTTAAAACTTACACCTATCAAGTTTTTGGCGCCGTTGCCGGGGACTCTTTGGAGTCTTCGATAGATTCGAACTTAGGGTTTTTACTAGGATTTTTTTTTTAGTTACTGATTTTTTTGTTTCTTTCTCTGTCGCAGGTTTTACTTTCGCATAGCATCGATCGTTGCCTTTCTTGTGTCGATCGTTACTAGGCGATTGGAGTTGAATCGATCGTTGCACTGTTAGCATCGATCGTTGCTTGACGATTACAGACGGTTTATGCAGACGCGTGATACCAAAAGTAATCTGAATACTAATCTCGTTAACCTCCAACTTGAAGAGCTTGCTAGACTAGAGAGGACTAACAGGAGAGTTCAAAGAGCAAGGATGGTAGTTGAACGTGTGATTATAATGCCTGATGCTCAAGGTGTCCTGAGGGACCGATAAAACAATCCGTACAATGCTGCTGGGGAACGGATTGGTGTTGAATGGAATGTTATCCCTGATCCTAAAGAGCCACCATGACAGGAGCAGAACCAAGGCCAAGGACATGCCCAAGGTAGAGAGATGGTTGTTCATGAGAGGACTTTAGCTGACTATAATCGTCCGGATGAGTTTCATGCTAACCGGTCAGCTCTTATACCTCCTGATTTTGATAGGAATGATTTTGAAATCAAGACCATCTACTACTCTCTTCTGAGGCAGAATGCCTTCCATGGTTTTCCTAATGAGCAGCCAATGGACCATATAGATGAGTTTGAGGACATAGTCACTGGGATGAAGTATGATGGAGTAAACTATGACTATCTGTTTCTCAAACTCTTCCCCTACTCTCTCACTGGAGATGTTGTTGCCTGGCTGAAACAGCTTCCACCTGGGAAGTTTGTTACATGGGATGCTCTGAAGAGTGAGTTTCTGAGACACTTCTATGATGATGCTCGCTCTGATTAGACAAGACAGGACATTCTCACTTTCTCTCAAGTTCCGACAGAGCCTCTTAAGACTTCCTGGATGAGGTTTAAGAAGTACCAACGTGACTGCCTGCATCATGGATTCACTGAGGTAACATTGTTGGGCATTTTCTTTAGAGGTATAGATCTCCCATACCAGACTGCGTTGGATAATTTCAGCAATGCAAATTTCAACACTAGGACTCCTATGCAAGCTAAGCAGTTGATAGATAACTTAGTAAGCAGTAATAGATGTAAGAGTACTGACAAAAGAAGGAAGGAGTCTGGTGGGAAGATGGAGAATTTGGAGATCGCTGATATTAGATCTAAGTTGGACACAGTTTGCAATCTTCTAGCTGGGAAGAAAGCTGTCCATTTTGCTCAAGATGTTGAAGTGATCAATGCTGAAGAAGATGGTCAGGAATAGGATGTGAATTACATCGAAGGATCTGGTTTCCAAGGAAACAGGTTTGGAGGACATCAAGGTAATAGATTTTTCAGTGGTCAGAAGAGTGCTTTCACAAGCAATCAAAACTCTTTTGGCTTTGGACAGAATGCTGGTTTTCAGAAACCTTTCCAACAAGGTAATCAGAGGACTTATGGATCTTCCTCTTACCAAGCACCTCCTGTTGCTAATGCTCATGAGAGCAAGATGGAGAGTATGATGGAGTAACTGCTGGAAGGACAGACTAAGATTGTTGTGGACTGCAACAGGAAGTTGGATGTTGTTTATGAGGATCTCAATGGGAAGTTTGAGTCCTTAAATACTCATGTGAAGCAATTGGACACTCAGGTGAGCCAAATTTCAAGCTCCATTAAGGGAAAGAGTGTTGTAGACACCCATATTAAGGCCTGGTCAGTATACATTGATGATGGATCACACCTAGGTGAAAGATTTGAGCTAAATACAGCTGAACTGGTAGAAGAGGCTGAAATTTCTGATTTTGAGGAAAATCTCTCGGGTGGAATCTGTGAAAACTTAACTGCATCGATCGATGCACCCTTAGCGTCGATCGTTACATGGCGTGGACAGACAGATTCACATGATTCTTATGGCATTGATGCAGAGGCAGATTCAGAGCTTAATCGTTTATTCTCTGGAGTGTCCGAGATAACTCAACATGAGATTTATGCACTATCTAATCGATTATATCCTAAAGTGTCTGAGGTAATTAAACAAGAGATTGATGAACTTAAACAGTTAGAAGAGATTGGTGAAGAGTTGGAAGAAATTCCACCATCTGATGATCCACCTTATCACCCTTGTGTCCAAAGGTACTTGGAGAAGATGCTACCAATGGATGAGATGCTGAAGGATTGGGTTATAGTTGTTCCTCAACATATAAGTGATGTGCTATTAACTAAGATTCCTAAGAAGCTACCTGATCCTGGAATTTTTGTGCTGAGTTGTTCTATCTTTGAGGATGGTTTCAAGCGCTCTCTTTGTGATTTAGGAGCTGCTGGAAGTCTCATGCCATATTCTGTGGCAGAGAAGCTGGGTATGATGGATTTTTCACCCACTAGGACCTCTCTTGTCCTAGCTGATCAGTCAATAAGGATTCCTGAAGGAGTTCTTGAGGACGTCCCAGTGAGATTTGGAGACTACTTGGTTCCAACAGACTTCTTGGTGCTTAAGTACAATAGTGAGCAGGATGATGCTTTGATACTGGGAAGGCCATTCTTAGCCACAGCTGGAGCAGTGATTGATGTGAGACACAGCTTGATTGATCTCCATCTGGGAGATGATCCTCTGCACTTTGAGATGGACATGCTGCGCAAGCCGCTGATTGATGGGCATACCTTCACTATTGAGGATGGATATGGAGCACAAACAAGTAACACTTTGGTTTTGGATCCTGGGGAACATTTCATTCCGACTTTTCTTGGACGAGTTCACACTGATGACGCCTACTCTCCACCTTGGATGAGGAGACTTGCACAGAGGCAATCACAGTCTCTGTCAGGATCTCCAGCAAACTGATCTTGTTCGTCCGGTCAAGCTAATGACCTTAAACAAGCGCTGAGTGGGAGGCAACCCACTGATATGTTTTAGTGTTTTTCTTTCTTATTTTTGGTGTTTTTCTTAGGATTTCACGTTTTTATTTTGTTTTTGCTAAGTTTTAATACAGAACACTGTCTGGAGATGTGTGACGATCGTTGCTATATGTGCAACGGTCGTTGCAGGGAGATATGACGAAGAGCTGGGATCGCTTTGTGACGATCGTTGTGGTCCTGTGCAACGGTCTTTGCAAATGGTTTAAATTGCAAAAATTAAGGTACACGTGCTACCGAAAATTGATTTGGTTCAGCTGTGACGATCGTTGCACCTATGCATCGATCGTTGCACACACGACCCAGGTAAGTGCCTTAACCCCTCTTCTTTTCTCTTCTTCCCCATTTCGCCGTCCGTACATCCGCGAGTGCACAACCCTAAATCTCTCATTTCTTCATCATTTTCTCTGATTCAAAGCTTGATTCTACTTATTTTCACATCCCCTATCTATTTCTCTAACCCAATTGCAGTGATTCCAAGGTAAAAACTCTTATTTTCATCATTTTCGGAATCGGTTCTAGGGTTTAGAAATTAGGGATTTTAGGCTTGAAATTGATGATTCCGTACTGATTAGACATGATTAGGGATGATTGGTGATGTATTAGGTTGTTTGTGTGGTTTTTGAACAAATTTAGAAACGATTTTTAGGATTGACTGTCGGCTGTGAAATCGCCCTGCAACGATCGACGCACATGTGCAACGATCGTTGCATTTCGATTCCACAAGGATTTTTCTGCTGAGACTTATATGGTTTATTGATTTTCTTGCAGATGCCTCCTCGACCAGCTCGTAAACGTAGAGCCACCACAGCAGCTACATCGCATCATGCTCCACCGGTTGAGTGGTTCCATCGAGAATCACCACATCCTGAGGACTATCAGAGAGATCGAGAAGTTATACAGCCACCCTGGCCTAAAGCAGATAAGCAGCTGATTCTGACAGACAAGGTCTGGGGCATGGAGATTGATGAGCTGCTCAAGACTGACACGTTCACGGATAGGCCATTACTTGACCATTGGGATGAGTTTGACACATTTCTCTACAATGGTTGGTGTGGCATGATTCTTAAGCCGACCAAGTTTGCGGATTATTCGACTTGTAAGAGTCTGGGCATCAATGAGCAGGTGCTGGCATTGTGTAAGGGCATTGGTCTGGGGACAATGCCTATGCAGCATTACGAGATGTACCCTGATCTGGTGAGACAACTGCTGGCCACTTGTAGAGTGATTTACCCTGACCCAGAGAGCAGAAAGGCTTCAGGAGGTTTCTTTACCTTCATGTGCTTAGGAGCCAGGTATCGGATTCCCCTTCTCGATATTTGTAGGATTTATGGATTCAGCACTGAGCCGACACGTATTGGTATGTCTCTTGAGTGGGATGTGCCGGAAGCTCAGTATTTCTGGGAGTGTATTGGGAATGGTCAGTATAACTCGAGGACGACGAAGCTGATACAGGTTAGGCAACATGTTCTCAGATATGTCTTGCGCATCTTGGGATGTACTCTGTTGTGCAAATTTGAAGCCAACAAGATGCGTAAGAACGAGATGGAGATGTTTTTCATCGGACTGAGGGACCAGTTTGAGGGGACTGATCTGAGAGATCCCACTAGAGGACTCAACTTGGGAGCTGTCTTTGCTCATCATTTATGCGATCTGCAGAAGAAGCCATTCGATGGGAAGGGCACTGAGACAGTAGGGAGTCTGCTTACTCTCATTTTCAGGCATTGCAGGATTCCCTTAGAGGGTACGGAGTGTGATGACAGCAAGGAGTTCCTTGATTTTAGCCACCTGCAGAGTGTTACATGGATGGAGGGACGTGCATGGGTCTATTATGACCCTGCCACTGAGAAGCATGGTGTGGATCTTCCTGCTGCTGGTCTGACACAGATTGATACGCTGGATGCCTTGAGATTCCAGCCCCCTACGAGAGATCAGCGCAGAGTTCCTTCTATGGCTCATCCGCTGGGAGAGCCTTCTACACGAGCTTCTACTTCATCTGCGCATGCACCTGCTGCCCCTGTTGATGATGTTGGTTCTTATCCCGAGCCTTCAGTGCCTTTCAGTGAGATGTTTGAGACATAGTGGAGAGAGCGTGAGGATGGTATTCTACGGAGCATCTGGAACTTCATGCGTACCTGCACTTGCAGGAGACAGACGCAGATACATCATCCATGACCTTCTCGTCGACGTAGACAGCGATCTCCGACTCCTGGTTCTTCGAGTGGTACTGATCGCTATGCTGACATAGATGATGAGTGAGAGCAGTGGCATGTCCAGACTACGGTTCTGTATTTCTTTTTCATTTTTATTTTTCACTTTTCTTTTGATTTCCTTAGGATACTTGTGTTTGGATGATGTGTTTGCCTTACGACTATCAGTTGCTTTGATTTTATCTATTTGCATTGATCTTCAGCTTGCAGGTTTGAAATTTGATGATTTCTCAAGGACTAACCTACTAACTTGCTGACTGTTCTCGGATATCGCAATGAAACGATCGACACGGTCCTGTGTGTCGATCGTCACAACACGAAAATCGCATTGCAGCGATCGTTGCGGTCCTAAGCAACGATCGACACATGACGAAAAATCGCCTTGCAACGGTCGTTACATTTATGCAACGATCGATGCATGAGCGACAGAGGTAAAATCAGACAGAACTCAACACATCCATTAACATTTTCTTTCTTTTTACCAACCCTTAGCTTAACACTACTGGGGACAGTGTGTTTCAAGTGTGGGGGGGGGGGGGTAGCTACTGACTTTTATCTTTCTGTTTTCTTAGAGTCAGTCCAGTTTTCAAAAAAATTGTTTTATTGAGTCAAAACCAGTTTAAGTAAGAAACAGTGAATTTTGGAGAAGTTAACAACATCTTGCAGGAACTTAAGTAACCATTGGGATGAAGCTGAAAGATCAATCTATGACTATTAGAAAACCCAACACGGATCAACCTACTGAGGACACCCATATCAATTCAAGTATTCAGAGGATCCTTTTACTGGCTTCACCCTTAACTTGACTTAATTTTCTCACCTAAGGGCTTGGTATACCTTGAGTCGGACTCCTTTGTTAGTTCTGACACAGCTTGTAAACCTGTCCGAGTATGGTTCCCTTCTCCCCTTCCAAAAAAAAAGAGTAATAAACTGAGGATGAGCTAGTAGCTCCGAAGTGGTCACGGGAGTAGTAGCAAACACTATTACCTCCTGTGCAATCCATGAAAAATGTCTAAAGTACACCCCTTAATGGGAAGAGCACTGATAGAAAAAATATAATGATACCCAATGGGGAAAAATCAGAATGCTAAGGAAGGGAAAAGAGAAGAAAAGGAACCAGAAAAAGATAGTATGGTGGTCTAGAGCTGACAAAGTAAGAATCCATGTACCCTTTGATCGATAATCCTTAGGTGAGACCGCACTTAATATGCTTAAGAAGTCAGTAGGGTGAATTTGAATTGCTTGGATTGATTGTGGAGTTTACTTAGGACAGTTTCTAAGTGTGGGGGAAGTACATGTTGGTCTTGATATCTTGCAGTTGATTCTTTCAGTGGTTTACTAAGGTGAATCTGAGTGTTGTTGCTTCTAGGACAAAAAGAGTTTCTGAAAGTTTTCAAACCTCTTCACCATGTTTTAGTTCTCTGTTTTGCTTGAGGGCAAGCAAAGGCTAAGTGTGGGGAGTTAATATATCATGGTTTTACTGGTTTTATGCATGATATAAGTATGTTTTAGAGTCTTTTGTGTTTCTTTAGAGTCTTTTACAGGTTTTGATAGGTACTAGCACGTTTGGAGTGGATTTGGAGTAATTGGAGCATTTTGGTGCATTTTGGAGTTTTGACCCGAGAGATAGAGCTCACTGTCCAGAACAGAGTGATGTGTCGATCGACACACATCAGCATCGATCGATGCACAACGAGTTGGGCCAGTCTCGGCGAGAGTTAATGAAGAATTATGAATTTCCAGAATTACCCAGAAGTTCCAAGATATCTACACAGAAGCCCCAAGACATGATTTAGCTATTTAATTAGGTTTTTACATCAGTTTTTATATACGCTATCATATTTTAGAGCAGAGAGTTCTTAGAGCTATTTGGGGCTGATCTGATCATGTATTACATCTTGTTTTTGGAGAAGATTTCGAACCCCTTTACTTGTTTAATCTCTTTTATGATATCTACTAATTCATTGATCATGTTTACATATTCCATGTCTGAGTAGATTCATAGTTAGGTTTAGGGATTCTCATTAAGGATTTTATGACTTGCTAGATATAATTAATTCAGTTAAGGATTCATATCAATAGATGTTCTTCAATCTAAATTGTGTTTAATGCTAGTTCTAACTTGATCACTTAGAATCTAGATCTTAGGTTGCTAGATTGACACGAAAGTGTGGTTTAGAATCTGAACTATTTAGGTTGAGCAATTTAATTACTCGCAAAGAAATTTGGTTTAATTAGATTGTGAACATATCGAACTTGATTGTTAAAGCTGGTTTAATCTGTTAGGAATTACAAAGACATTTGGATTTCTGCAATTAGGCTTAGAGAATTCTCACAACGAAAGTTGGTTAATTCTCTATATGTGTTTTGAGTTCTAGAACTGTACCTAATTTGATCCTGACTGAATGATTTGTTTGCTTGTCTGATTTCCTGAGAACTCCCTAGACTTAGCGCCTTTAGTTAATTGCTTACAACAAAACTTGCTATTGATTTACTTTCCTGCTTGCTTTTAGTTTCTAATCACATTTGTTTCCTCCTAGTTTAATATTTTATGTTCTAATTCTATCGTTGCCTAGAGTCCTCGTGGATTCGATCCCTAAGTACTACATTGATATTACTGTGCACTTGCGGTTAGTATAGGGTTAAAACTTACACATATCAGGTCTTGGTAATTTAGAGTGTGAATCTTCTCCCTAGGGGTGGTGGGTTTCATATCTGTTGTCGGAAGCGTTAAATGCGAAGGCGGTTGTATATTCCAAAAGATGGTGGTTCTTCTTGGTATTGTATTTTTTTGAGGTGGTGACAACCCTTGACCGGATTGAAGACCGGATGGTTGTGCATGGTGGCTAGGTGTGTACTGGCAGAGCATTTTTTTGGAATTTGGGCTGCAATGTTTTAAGGGTCGTTTCAGCTTTGCGATTCCGGTGTTAGTGGCCGTGGTACAGCCCTTAAAGCAGTGAATTTCTAAAACTCCGACATGGCTGGTTGAGATTTCGGTTGCGGACTAATCGAGTTTCTAGATCAACTGCGGCAAAAGAAGGTTTGCAATCTGCTTGAGTCTGTTTGAGTGGGAGCTTTACGACATCCCAAATCTTTTTTCATCCTCTCTCTACTCTTTTAGATTTTCGTTCTTTGTTCCTATTCTATTTTTCAACTCACCAGAATTTTGTCTGAAAAAGCCATTTTGTAATTATGTCTGATTGCTGGTTTATTCCAATTTTTATTATAATATATATATATATATACTAGTATTCTGGCTTGTGCGTTGCACGAACTAATGTTTATAGATTTCAAATCGGCTATTATTGAAATCTATATGTTAGAATTGGTTTAATCAGTTCAAGTTGTTCAACCATGTAGTTACTATTTTTAGTTACTATTTTTATGTTTTAAATATATGGTGCATCATAGAATAAACAAACAAAAAAATAGAATTGGTTCAATCTTAATTATGATTGGTTCTTTTGTATTGCATGTGCAATTAATCAGTGATAAGTTTTGTTTAGAACCCATCGTTCTATTGTTTAAAAAAAAAAAAATCTATTGTATTTCCATTGGCATCGTTTTATTCTATTTTATTGAACCCTTTCTCTCTTTTTCTATTTTTTATTGGGAACCCATCGTTCTATTATATTACATGTTATTCCTTATTTTTTAATTTTGTTTCGCCAGCCAAAAACTTTATTATGAAATATCAAAGATTATATACAATGTCGTAAAAACGATGAATAGACATGAAATAGTGAACTGACCAAAAAAAAAAAAGACATGAAATAGTGAATATGGATATGGATCCGTGATCACCCGTTTAGCCAGAAGCTCTGCACAAGTATTATTCTGAGGACTCTTAAGCAGTGCAGTGCTTCTTGGAACCATTGAAGACTCTGTTCATCTCTTGTCCCACTACTGTTTTTTTTTATGTGCTTGTTCTTTTAATTGAAAATACCATTCCTCTTCTGAAATGACCAGAAGCAACCCTACAGATAGATCACCTTGAGAGACCTGTCCCCATTCCACGTTTTACAAAGATTTCAGAATACAGATCACAGAAAACACAAATTCCAACTATAACCGGCTTGCCCTTATTCACACAAGGAAAAAAAAAACAAACTTGAGCCATCATCCGAACTATAACCGGAAGCTTGTCATGTCCTTGATACTTGGGATTCTCTCTCAGAGTAGGCAACACATTAGTCAAAACATCATGTTTCTTAAGCAATACCATTGCTAATGCAACAAATATTGCTACCTAATCGTCAAACGAATAGAACATGATAAAGCAGGCATAAGCAAAGATCAGAGATTCATCAATCAACGATCAGAAACGTTTCCAAAAAAAATAGCTGAGATTTGGAAGAAGTATGTTGTGCACCTTGTTGGGGAAACACGGAACGCGACAGCGGCGCAGCGGAATATTGTTTTCCGCGCTTGTGTGAGTCTGTGAGAAAAATATATGTACGATGGCAGAAACAACATAAAACGCAAAGTAAACGACACCGACAATTTTTACGTGGAAAACCTCCTCGATGTGAGAAGGAAAAACCACGGGACCGTAGTCCACTCCAAATCCACTATATGAAATAGTTTTGAGTACAACCACGTCCCCTCTGTTCCACAGAACAGCCACAGAGAGTAAGGCTCAACAAGGAGCAATCTCCAACACAAGAACTTCAACAAAAAAGCGATACAAGAGCCTCGAAATAAGCAGTACCAAACGACCTCACGTTCACTAGGATTCCGGTCACTAAATCCAATCTCCACCGTACAAATCCTAGATAAACAAGTCAAGAACACCTCTGCAAAATTTCAGCTCAAGAATAGAAGATCTCACCGTTGGATTTCTCAAACACTGAACACTGGTCTCAGCTCGTTTCAAAACAGAACCGCTTCACTAAAACTCCGATTCACAACAAACCAACCGTTGAAATACAAAACCCACCGTTGAATCTGAAGATCACTGAGTCATGAAGCTTTTCCCAAAGTTTCAGAAAGATCAGATCACGTTTGAATGTCCGATCGAGGCTTTGACCAAAACTGGCGAAACTTGACTTTCACCTCTCTTTCTTCTCTTCACTTTTTTCTCTCTCACTCTTCTTCTTTTTTTTTTTTTTCTGCCGACACTCACTACTGTCTGACCCTAAAGCCACCAATAAAACACTATATGAAAAATATAAAAATATATTTACATATAATATAATCTTCCTCCAATAGGAGGATATCAACAAACTCTCCCTCCGACTAGTTGGAGGAAACAGCCATATCGGCTATCTCTCGGCAAACTTCAAGCTTCCATCTCGGAAATGACTTAGTCATCATATCAGCTCCATTATCATTCGTATGAACTTTCACAAGTTCCACTTCCTTAGAAGCAACCACATCACGTATCCAATGATACCTCTTGTTGATGTGTTTCGACCGCGAATGAAATGTTGAGTTCTTCCCGAGATAAATCGCGCTTTGACTATCACAAAGCAGCTCATACTTTTCTTGCCTGAAACCAATCTCATCAAGAAAATTCTTCATCCACAACAACTCCTTACAAGCTTCCGTTGCGGCTATAAACTCAGCTTCAGTGGTAGAAAGTGCAACACACTTTTGTAACCTTGACTGCATGCCACAGCTCCTCTTGCAAATGTTTGTTGGGAATGTCCTGAAATCTACCGTACTATCTCTAGAAAGTATGATAAGTGTCGAGATCAGACATAAGTCATAAATACTGGGTGATCATGATGGCTTGCTAGAGTCCGCTCATGATCTATAAGTTTAGGACTTATTACCAGTATTGTATGATCCCTAAGGGTCACACACCATAGCTAACGGGAAAGTTAAAATGGAATTAATACGGTAAGATGCAATGGCATTTACTGTATTAGATCAGAGAATTGGGCCAGACAAAATACAGGCTTTTGTCTGATTTGTGTCTTGGGCCCAAAAGATTAATGAGCCATTAGTCTAATGACTTGGGCCCATTAATGAGAGATAAAAGGAATAAGAAACCCTAAGGAAGAGGCCCTTCCCTGCGATTTTCTCCTTGTGGCCGCGAGCCTCTCTCTCTCTAATCTCTCTCTCTGATTCATCCATCTCTTTGGTCTAGCAGCCGTCCCTTGCTTGTAAGAGTGTGGATACTCAAGGAGGAATAAGTGTTACCATCTGTTCTAGCTGATCTCATCATTACCATCCATCATCCGCTGCAATCTGAAAGGTAATGATCAGGTTTGGTTTATGATTCGTTTTGCAAGAACCTAGATCTGTTTAAGGATTTGTGTTAGGTTGTAATTGAGAATTAAACCATGGAAAACACTCATAATCCTTCAGTGGTATCAGAGCCTAGGTCATTAGGTATCTTGTAATTTGGATCTTTGTTAAGAATCGATTTGTTTGTATAATCGATCGTTTCAATCGCTAATTATGAATCGCTTTATTAGTTTGTCTTTTAGTGATTCACTTTAATTGTGATGTTGACTTTGTGCAATCACAAGAAGCGATTTGATTCATGCCGATTGTTTAATTGAGTTGAATTGAATGTTCGTTTTGTCTTCTTGTTGGCTATAACGCATGTTGACTTTGTTGATGATTCAATTATTGAATTCGTAAGAGTTAGTGCAAACTGAATCCATTATCGAATTGAAAAGGTCAAAACCGGTTTTGTTTTTGTCCTTTTGTGTGTGGTTAGATCGGCTGATTGATCAATTATTGAATAAGCTGTTGATTTTGATTATTCAATCACATGATACGATTTGTTATTGAATCGTGTTTGTTATTATCATACAATAATTGTTTGAATCATTAATTATTTAATTAATGTATGGTTTAAGCCGTTAACCCAAATCGCGGTTTGCTGGAAATTATTTAATACAATTAGTATTATTTAATTTCTGGTTAAACCGGATTGAAATTCATAAAATTGAATTTTAACCTAAACCGAAGGCTGGTCTAAGTTTGATTTGGTTGGACCAAATAATTTAGAGCTGGTCTGGTTTAGTAAATAACCGATGGTTTTGATAGTTAATTTGGTCTTGGACCAGAATTAATAAACCGACTCGGTTATGTCAAATTATTGGGCCAACTGGAATTCTATGGTCTTGGGCCAAGAATTGGGCCTATAATTTGTGACCCAACCCGAAAATATTTATAAAATATTAAATTAGAAATTTCTATTTTTAGAATATTTCTAAATTTAGAAAGTTTCTAAAATAAGTAAGTTTCCCAAAATAGTAATCTTCTATTTTTGAAAATAAAACTGAAAATCCTCAAAAACAATATCAAGCTTGGATGTCTTTCCAATCTTGTCAGCTACTTAACGCTTATTCGATTACAGATATGGCTTACAGTGTGAGGTGTCTGTTTTCGCGTAAGTAAAGTAGTATATAGTCACTAATTTCATTGGGAGTCCCAGACTTTAGTGATTATTTGGCTGTAAGAGATTGGTTTCCTTGACTGGGCCATCGGGAGTCCCGGGCCTTGAGACATCTGGTGAATTTGGGCCTCGGGTCCAATTCACAACCGAGAGTTATTGGTTATAACTAGCTGTGTGTATGCTTACCAAGTAAAGCTAATTCTGGGTGACGGCCAGTGGCCCACTTTGGATTTAGCTAAACATGGGTCTCGGAATCATTGTATTCTTATGAGGTTAAACAAAGAAATTTTGAATACAATGCGAGTTTTCTTATAAGTTGTTAAGATTGCTCTTTTATGAACTTAATAACTAAAACTCTATTTATCTCTAAATTTCAGCTATGACAAGCACAAACAATCAAAACACTTTCTCGATCCGGTATGTCCTTGAGATGGACAAACTGAACGGATCAAATTTCTTGACTTGGTCGCGGAACCTGAGGCTAGTTCTCAGGCATGAGAGAAAGGACTATGTCCTTGAGAAAGCTCTCCCCGAGAGGATCGGATCCAAAGCCAGTCATGCAGTATATAATGCTTGGAATAAGCATTATAATGATGCGGTAGATGTGCGTGGTCTGATATTGGCTACCATGGACTCGGACTTGCGGAAGCAATATGAGAACATGGAGTCGCCAATAGAGATGATCAGCAGCCTGAAATTGAGATTTCAGGAGCAGGTAAGAGTGGAGAGATACCAGTTGGTTAAATCTCTCACTAGCTGCAAGCTACCGATTGATCATCCAGTAAGTCCTCATATCAGTAAAATGATGGGTTACATTGATAACCTGAGGAAACTGGATTATCCAGTTAGCCAAGAATTGGCAACTGATATCATTCTGCAGTCACTGCCGTCAAGCTATGATGAGTTCGTAAGGGACTATATCAAGAAAGGCTTAACGAAGACGTTGACTGAACTGCATGACATGCTCAAAACAGTTGAGCCAAACGTGAAGAGCACCCTGTACAATCTCATGAAGGAGAAGGGTAGGTTTACTAAACCTAAAGCTGACAAGGGTGAAGACAAAGTTGTCCAGATTTTGAATCATGGCAAGCGTGTGTCTTCTGAGCCCGAGTCAGATACCTCTTACGTTGGTAAGTGCTGCTACTGTAAAGAGACTGGGCATTGGAAGAGAGATTGCATTAAATTCATGGAAGATTATGAGGAGTTGAAGTTGATATATGAAACTACTTCCTCAGGTATTCATGTTATTACTTCAAGTTATACCTTATAGGTATTGGATACTGGTTGTGGCACTGATATTTGTTATAATATGCAGAGCCTGAGCAACAGTAGAACGTTGAAGGAAGGGCAAGTGGAACTGCGTGTCTGGAAGGAGCTTGGGATGCTGCCTCAGCCATAGGGTTTTCACTTGTAGATGCCTTTGAGGCTTGGTTTTGTATTAAGTAATTGCTACAATGCACCTGCTTTGAGCAGAGTTGTCTTTCATTTTCTTGTAAGAATTTGAATGTTTTTCGTTTTGATAAAAGACAAGTTTTGTTCTTTTGATCTTAATGAAATATTAATTGTAGCACCCTATTCAAGGAATGGGTTTTATATCTTAAACCATAGAGTGCCTAAAATGTAACATAAATACCGCAATTGGTTTAAATCTGATGAATTAAACCTGATTTTTCTTGGCATAAATGTTTTGGTCACATAGAGTAAGTCAGATTCAGAAACCCCATAGTTATGGACTTTTGGGCTCATTTGAATGGATATCTTATGAGACTTGAATTCTGCTTACTGGACCAAAACACCAAGGGCCCATCTTAGCCGAGCTAGAGAAAAGCCCAAAGGCTTATTAGACATTGGACATACTCATGTATGTGGTCCGATGAGCAGTAATGCCAGAGAAAATTTCCTGCACTTCATTGTCTCTACTGATTACTTCAGTGAGTGTGACTGTGTTCATTTGATGAGACACAAGTCGGAATTCTTTGACATGGTCGAAAGAGTTCCAAAATGAAGTATAGAATCTGAATGACAGAAGTATTAAGACTCTGGATTAGATCACGAGTGAGAATACTTAAGTCATTGATTGTGTGATCATCTGAATGAGTGTGAAGTCGTTTCACAGCTCACTTCTCCTGAAAACCTAGAGGTGTTTTTGTGAGAATGAATCAGATCTTATTAGAAATGATTAAAGATGAGTCACACGAATCTTCCATGATATTCTCTAAGAATAACGCTCTAGAAATATCTAAGTTTACGCTGAAATAGTTCCACCAATATCAGTTGAAAGACACCACGTAAATGTGGATTGGAATCGATCCAAATTCGTCTTTACTGAGTATTTGTAGTTGTGCTACTTCACTGGTTGTCCTAGGGAAACCAAGGCTTGTTACTTTTACGTCCATTCTGTTTTCTAAGAAGGGAAGTTACTTTCCAAGAAGAACAGTGGGAGTAAAAGTATAACTCGAAGAAATTCGAGAAATACAGGAGGCTGCTCAACCTGTTGAGGGAGAGCAACGGATGGATTTACAGATTTCTGTAGAATCTACACCTGTAGAGCCTGAAGTTCGCAGATATGAATGAATCAGTCACTAATCCGAGAGTGATTTCTCGTCATTAGTTGAACCTGATGATCATTGAAAGTTCGCATGATCTGATGATCATTGAAAGCGACGAATCTGCGAAATTCAAAGAAGCGAAAGTGAGCCCGGACTCCGAAAAATTACATTTTGTGTAAGTTAGCTTCATCGATCCATTCATGGATGGAAGCAAACATATCGGAGTTGGAATCTTCGTTCTGTTAAAGTAGTCAAGGTTTTGACTTGAACAGGAACGAAGAGGAACTGTGCGTTTACTGAAAGATAAGTGGGAGCAATATTGCATTTCTCATAGTGTATGTCCATGACATACTGATTCTCGAAAATAACGTTCCAATGCTGCAGTCAGTAAAGGACTGGCTTGGGAGTTGGTTTAATGAATGACATGGATAAAGCCACGTAGTTCTTGGATTTTGGATCTAAAGATATAGATCCAAAAGAGCTGGTAGGACAAAGTCAGGATTCTTAAATTGACAAAGTCCTACACGTAATCAGCAATCCAAGAAGGGTTTTATGCCAATGTCACATGGCATTACGTTAAGCAAGATACAGTGTCCTACGATAACTGCTGAGCTTGAATGCATGGATAGGATTCCATATGCGACGGCAATTGGATCTATCATGTATGCCATGACACGTACTTGTTTTGATGTTGCTTTAATGTTAAGCAAGACAAGTAAAGACCAGTCAAATCCAGCAAAGAATCACTGGATTGCCGTAAAGAATATCCTAAAGTATTTGAGGAATACTAAGGATAAGTTCTTGGTTTACGGAGAAAGTGAGGTGCTACAAGTCAATAGAGTCTGAAAGGCAAGTTTCCAATAGACAAAGATAATTCCTGGTCACAGTCCGGCTATATCTTGTGTCTGTCTGGCGGTGCAAGGCACTGTTGCTGACTCCATGACTTAAGTTGAACATTTCGCAGCTTGAGAAGCGGCGAAAGAGGTTGTTTGGATAGAAAAGTTCATCACTGAACCTGATGTGATTCCCAGCATAGATGAGAATAGCTGCACATCAGAGGTCCAAACACCTTGTGGATAGGTATAACCTATTCCGTGAGATAAATGACAGAGGTGTTAAGTAGATAAGCAAGTTTCATCGAATGAAAACGTTGCTAATCTATTAACGAAGCCACTCCTTATGCCTAAGCACGAGTCGCGGACTGTAGCTGTAGGATGAGTGAAATTAAGTTGTAGTCTTAATTTCAGTGGGAGTTTGTAAAGGGCTTTACTTAGTTGTTTTGAAAGGTTCATGTAAACATAATATTTTACGTTTATGAAATCTGATGATTTCTGGATTATTTTAACTGTGATATAAATAATCGTTCCAAAATGATTCATGTCATTATATATGGGCCATCGAAGTACATGAGTAGACTTGATCCTGAAACCCCATATTTAACGAAGTGACATAAATCATAGTGTCCATAGTCGAAGGTTGTTGAAATTGGAACACCAACAACCTGTTGAGACTAGATTGTGTTGAGACTTATGACCAAGTTTCGAGGGGTCATAGATGCGCGGCATCAAAGTCGACATATAGGTATATGTAGGGGAGCATATGACCGGACATGGCCCGCAAGATGAGAACTCTGCAAGATATTAATATCTGTGTCATAAGAAGTTCTCATATATGACTATAGAGTATAGTCCTTAGACCTGAGTTCGCATGCATGTGGCTGCACATGGAGTAATGCGCTTTGATCATTGTCTAACGCTGTTTCGTAACTGGGAGCTATAAGGACCTTGGTTGGGTGTATTATAAAGTGTGTAGTTCATAGTGATGGAACAAGATGGGATTTGTCCCTGCCGTTTAACGGAGGTAATATCTCTAGGCCAATCGGAGATTTGATAGCTGGTAAGAGAATGGCCATTCCCAAACGGACTTGCCCAAGTCGTTTGAATTGTCAGTATCAAATCTGGTCCGATAAACATGGTCTGGCTATATAAGGATGACACGCATCTTGCCTTATGCCAGATCGAGGATTCCAGTACAATCAGAAGATTGTTGGGAATGTCCTGTGTAGGATTCCAGTACAAGTGGGAGATTGTTGGGAATGTCCTGAAATCTACCGTACTATCTCTAGAAAGTATGATAAGTGTCGAGATCAGACATAAGTCATAAATACTGGGTGATCATGATGGCTTGCTAGAGTCCGCTCATGATCTATAAGTTTAGGACTTATTACCAGTATTGTATGATCCCTAAGGGTCACACACCATAGCTAACGGGAAAGTTAAAATGGAATTAATACGGTAAGATGCAATGGCATTTACTGTATTAGATCAGAGAATTGGGCCAGACAAAATACAGGCTTTTGTCTGATTTGTGTCTTGGGCCCAAAAGATTAATGAGCCATTAGTCTAATGACTTGGGCCCATTAATGAGAGATAAAAGGAATAAGAAACCCTAAGGAAGAGGCCCTTCCCTGCGATTTTCTCCTTGTGGCCGCGAGCCTCTCTCTCTCTAATCTCTCTCTCTGATTCATCCATCTCTTTGGTCTAGCAGCCGTCCCTTGCTTGTAAGAGTGTGGATACTCAAGGAGGAATAGGTGTTACCATCTGTTCTAGCTGATCTCATCATTACCATCCATCATCCGCTGCAATCTGAAAGGTAATGATCAGGTTTGGTTTATGATTCGTTTTGCAAGAACCTAGATCTGTTTAAGATTATGTGTTAGGTTGTAATTGAGAATTAAACCATGGAAAACACCCATAATCCTTCAATGTTACCAAGTAACCCGAAGTAGACTTACTGGAATCAACATCCTCAGACATATCAGCATCTGTATAACACACAAGCAATGGCTTATCACCTCCAAAGGTAAGCCTCAAACTAGAAGTCCCCCGGAGATATCTCAAGATCCACTTCACAGCATTCCAATGTTCTCTTCCTGGTTTCGAAAGAAAACGACTTACTGTTCCAACTGCATGAGCTATATCTGGTCGTGTACAAACCATAGCATACATCAAGCTACCAACTGCAGAAGCATATGGAACCCTCGCCATATCTTCCTTCTCTGCATCTGTTTTCGGACTCTGTTGACCGGTTAATCTAAAGTGTGTAGCAAGAGGAGTGCTTACAACTTTAGACTTGTCTATGTGAAACCTTTGAAGTACCTTCTCAATGTACTTCTCCTGAGACAAGTGAATCAGCTTCTCACCTCTATCTCGAACAATTCTTATACCAAGAATCTGCTTCGCTGGACCCAAATCTTTCATGGCAAAGGACTTGCTAAGCTGCTTCTTCAACTCTTGAATTCTGCTCAAGTTCCTGCCCACAATCAACATGTCATCAACATACAGCAACAAGATGATAAAATCATCATCACCAAACACCTGTACAAATACACAATGATCTGAAGTAGTCTCCTTATAACCATGCTCCCCCATAACCGACTTAAACTTCATGTACCACTGCCTCGGTGCTTGCTTCAATCCGTAAAGGCTTTTCTTCAAGCGACAAACTAAATCCTCTTTGTCCTTTTCCACAAAGCCTTCTGGTTGTACCATGTAAATCTCCTCCTCCAAATCACCATGAAGGAAAGCCGTCTTTACATCCATCTGCTCAACCTCTAGATCAAGACTCGTTGCCAATCCAAGTATAACCCGAATGGATGACATCTTCACAACAGGAGAAAAGATTTCATCATAATCAATCCCCTTCTTTTGGCTGAAACCTTTCACAACCAATCTAGCCTTGTATCGAGGTAGCAAACTGGTATCTTCATGCTTAATCCTATACACCCACTTATTAAGCAACACCTTTTTACCCTTAGGCAATTTCACCAACTCATATGTGTCGTTCTCATCAAAAGAACCCATCTCTTCTCCCATGGCTTCTAACCATTTATCTTTGTGTTCATCCTCCAAAGCTTCACCAAAGCTTTCTGGTTCTCCCCCATCAGTAAGTAACACATACTCACTAGGTTTATACCTTGTCGACGGCGTTGGACCTCTCTCGGATCTTCTAACAGCAGGTAGGTTCTCGGTAGTTGGTGTCTCACCATTATCGTCACCATGATCACCAATACCGTCATCATCATGTGCGGGAGCATCATCTGCACTAGGTGTATCAACATGAACCTCACTCTCATTCTGACCGTGGACTGATGTAGAAGGAAAAACCGCTGAATCAATCAAACCTTCATTTCTCTGAGCTGGTTTTTCGGACTTTTCAATGTTCTTAATCGTTTGATCTTCCATGAACACAACATCTCTGCTCCTTATGAGCTTCTTCTCAATGGGATCATAAAATCTGTATCCAAACTCATCCTGACCATAACCAATGAACACACATTGTCGTGACTTCATCTCAAGCTTTGACCTTTCGTCTTTAGGAATGTGCACGAAAGCCTTGCACCCAAAGACCCTTAAATGACCGTAAGAAACATCCTTACCGGTCCAAACTCTCTATGGAATGTCACCATCCAATGGAGCACTTGGTGACAAATTCAGAATGTGAACAACTGAACTCAAAGCTTCACCCCAGAAAGTCATTGGTAAGCCTGACTGCGAAATCTAACATCTCATCCTCTCGACAATCGTTCTGTTCATCCTCTCTGCCAACCCATTCAACTGTGGAGTCTTAGGCAGCGTGAACTGATGCCTAATACCATGTTCCCTGCAATAAGCATCAAATGGTCCAGAATACTCACTACCATTATCACTACGGATACACTTCAACTTCTTTCCCGTCTGTCTCTCAACCAATGCCACAAAATGCTTGAAATATCCCAAAACCTGATCATTCGTTCTCATAGTGAAAACCCACGACTTCCTCGAATGATCATCAATGAATGTGACAAAATATGATGCCCCACCAAGAGATTTTGTCTTCATTGGACCACACACATCTGAATGCACCAAGTCAAGTATCTCGGGTTTCCTCGAAGGTGCAGAAGACTTGAACGATACTCTGTGTTGTTTCCCAGCAAAACAATGCTCACACTTCTGTAAGTGCATACCGGATATCCCTGGAATAGCCTCCTTCTTTGACAACACAGACAATCCCTTCTCACTAATATGACCGAGTCTCTTATGCCACAACTCCATGGCATCATCATTCTCCACTGCATTAACAATGTCTTTGGAGACCTTAGCCTGCATCCAATAGAAAGATGAAGACTTATTACCTCGAGCCATAACCATAGAACCACGTGAGAGCTTCCATTTACCACCACCGAATAAACTGTAGAAACCCTCATCATCAAGTCTTCCCGTAGAAATCAGATTCAACCGAATATCTGGGATATGCTTAACTCCCTTAAGCAGAAGTTTTGTACCAAGACTCGTCTCCAAGCAAATATCACCAATGCCAACAACCTGAGCCAAACCATCATTACCCATCTTAACTGAACCATAACTACCTGGAGTATAGGTAGTGAACAAATCCCGCTGCGATGTAGCATGAGTAGTAGCTCCACTATCAACAACCCAACTGGTGTCCTGGCATGCAACATTAATGGCATCACCCTCGTCAAGAATAAGAAACTGATCCTCGGTGACAGTCACCCGATCTTCACCATCTCCTTGACGATTTCCTTGCTTGCTGTCCTTTTTCAACTTCCAGCAATCTTTCTTCAAGAGCCCTTTCTTATGACAGTAGTGGCACTCCAAATTCGCAAATCTATTAGATTTGCTTCTGCTCCTGTTCTTCTCCTTCTTGGACTCACGTTGTGAACTCCTCCCCCTTGACTCAGTAACCATAACATCTGAACGTGAGGAACTAGGATTCGACTGCCTTCTCGTTTCCTCATTCAAAACACTGTTCTTCACTAAGTCCATCGAAGTAGCGCCATTCGCTGCGGAGTTACAAAGAGACATTGTGAACACTTCCCAAGAATCCGGTAATGTACCAAGAAGCCACAAACCGTGAATCTCATCTTCAAAATGAATACCCATGTCAGAAAGCTTGTTGATTAATCCCTGAAACGCATTCAAGTGATCCGTCATCGAAGTACCATCCTGATACCTCAACTCAATCAACTTCTTGATCATGAACATCTTATTATTCCCGGTCTTCCGAGCATACAACTGCTCCATCTTCAACCACAAAGAACGAGCATTAGTCTCTGTTTCAACATGATGCAAAACATTATCATCTATCCACTGCCTTATCGAACCACAGACTTGTCGATGCAACAACTTCCTCTCATCATCCGTTTTCTCATCGGGTTTCTTCTCCTGAAAAACCGGTACTTGGAATTCTTTCACGAAAAACAAATCTTCCATCTTGCCTTTCCATGTATGATAATTAGCACCATTCAAACTGATCATCCTGCCCATATTTTCCATCTCTCACACAAGCAGAACCAATAACCCAAAGTTACCGAAATCCAAAGCTTACTAACCACAAGCTCTGATACCACTCTGTTGGGGAAACACGGAACGCGACAGCGGCGCAGCGGAATATTGTTTCCCGCGCTTGTGTGAGTCTATGAGAAAAATATATGTACGATGGCAGAAACAACAGAAAACGCAAAGTAAACGACACCGACAATTTTTACGTGAAAAACCTCCTCGATGTGAGAAGGAAAAACCACGGGACCGTAGTCCACTCCAAATCCACTATATGAAATAGTTTTGAGTACAACCACGTCCTCTCTGTTCCACAGAACAGCCACAGAGAGTAAAGCTCAACAAAGAGCAATCTCCAACACAAGAACTTCAACAAGAAAGCGATACAAGAGCCTCGCAATAAGCAGTACCAAACGACCTCACGTTCACTAGGATTCCGGTCACTAAATCCAATCTCCACCGTACAAATCCTAGATAAACAAGTCAAGCACACCTCTGCAAAATTTCAGCTCAAGCAGAGAAGATCTCACCGTTGGATTTCCCAAACACTGAACACTGGTCTCAGCTCGCTTCAAAACAGAACCGCTTCACTAAAACTCTGATTCACAACAAACCAACCGTTGAAATACAAAACCCACCGTTGAATCTGAAGATCACTGAGTCATGAAGCTTTTCCCAAGGTTTCAGAAAGATCAGATCACGTTTGAATGTCCGATCGAGGCTTTGACCAAAACTGGCGAAACTTGACTTTCACCTCTCTTTCTTCTCTTCACTTCTTTCTCTCTCACTCTTCTTCTTTTTTTTTTCTTTTTTTTGTCTGCCGACACTCACTACTGTCTGACCCTAAAGCCACCAATCAAACACTATATGAAAAATATAAAAGTATATTTACATATAATATAATCTTCCTCCAATAGGAGGATATCAACACACCTTTCTTCCCATCTTTGGCACCTCCTTGCTGTGCTGCCAAATCTGTGAGAATACAGTCAAACACCCACAACACAAAGGCTCCAAAAGTTTCAGTTGGACGTTGGTTGATCCAATCGTCTCATGTTTTGTATAGTGGTTCAGGAATATGAGATAACAGAACCTGTTGAATGAAGATATCAGCTTTTCCAACCTAATCCTTCGTATACTTTGATTCTAAAACCTCACAAAAACGTAGCTTACACCGATCAATTTGGACAAAAGGAGACTCTTTGAACATCTCCACCCATGAAAATTGCACATATTATAATCCTGAAAGTGCCCTCCCAAAATAATCAGCAAATCTCATTAGATGGATCTTCGGCTTTGAGATTAGAGAGAAAGACCCGTTCCCGTTTTGACGATGAAGGAGAAAGGGAATGGTTTGTGTCTTTTAATTTTTGATAAAACAATTATTAGTTTTGTTTTGTGGAGTAAGAGGAGAATTATGAGATTTTTTTACAGTTTACGTATTCTAATTTATTTGTTTATTTATTTTGATTAAACTTAATATTTGTATTGATTTTCATTAAACCAAAAATTACAAAAATTGTGGTGATGACAGCTCATCAAAAGCTGATGTGTCAAATGGAGAATGCTTCAACATTTTTTTCTGACTTGTGAATTATATAATAAAGATAACAACAATTTTTACATGGAACATAACTTACCATTTGCAAATTTATGTTTGAAACATTCGAAGCCTAACTCAGTTTAAGCATTTGATTAGCAGTAGCTTTAAAGCAAATTTAGGTTGTTTCCATTTGTCAATGCTTCAACTTCATCCAATATCACAAATATTTTTAAATATAATAAAACTACTATTTGAAACAAACACACAGGCACACATATATATAATCTCTTGATTTTTCAACTAACTAAATTAATGTAAATGTAAAAGCCTTTAAATAGTGACATGTCAAAATTTTGCAATGTTTCTACTTCACCACATTCTCTGTAGTATAAAATATGAAAAAACTGAAAAACAAATTACTAAAAATACATGTATAATTAATTACTATAGAATGCCATAAAAGAATTTCAAAATTTTCGCAAACTTTAGGGTTAGAAATAGTCTCTAATTCTCTCTTTAGATCATGTGGTATCTTTTCTAAGCTTTAAAAAAATCTCAAAAAAATTAAAGTTTGTACAGTAACTTTTTCAGACTTTGATGGTATTTTCTAATTATAAAACAGAAAACGTTTAACTTTTTAGAATACTTTTTCTTTGAACAAAATATAATAATTCCAAAATTACTTATTTAGAGCCAGTGGCGGAGGCATGTAATAAGGAGAGGGTCAATTGATCCCCGTGAATTTCTATAAAAAAAATACTTATATTTATTTATGAAAGATTGGTAAAATGTTAGGAATGTTAGTTTTTGATCCTTGTAATATTTTTTTAAATTCAACTTGACCCCGTAAATTTTAAAATTTATCTTTTCACCAATGCTCATTTTTTCATAATCCTTTCATTCTATTTTATTTATGAGTCTTAATGATATTTTTATGTTTTTCAACATTTCTACTTTCAGTTAGAAATTTAACCATTTTGTTTACATATAAATTTTTTTTTCTTTTAAAATATATTTTCTTTCCTTTTTGTACTTTTATCTTAATCCTTTAGATTTTTTTGTCATCTTTTAATTTGTTAGATTGTTGTTTAAAGATGTAAATGTTTACTATTTTTTACTATTTTATCAAAAATTGATGTTTAGATAAATATATATCAATTATTTAATAATTTATTAATATTATATTATATATTATATTGACCCTGATAAAAATCCTGGTTGGCTCCGCCACTGTTCAGAGCTTAACTAGATGACGACAAAATCAAAGCAATATCATTAATCGTATACTATCATATGCATTTATATTTATTTTCTGAGGTTTGTCGGGTTTTTTTTTTATGTACATTTGTATTAAATGTTTATAAATGATGTTTCCGTTTAATTTTGGCGTTTGTGATAATATTTAATACTTTATGTGTCATATAATACATGATGTTTAATATTTTTTGTTTAAATTTATCAGATATTTTACAGCTTTCTACATTATTTATAAAAATGGTTTTTCTAATCATTTTGTAGTATTTGTGATTGATTAAATTATTTTTATTAAATATTAAATGATGTTTCTAATGTTAAAAAAACAAAAGTATATTCTTAAAATTTGTATTCTAATTGAAACATTTTATAAAATGCAATAAGGTGAATAATTTTATTACAACAAAATACATAAAAAAACCAAATGCTTAATCATCTACTTTTTGTTGGCTGAAGTGAATATTTATTATACAAAATAAAGCATAAACAAACGCAGTTACACAGACGCCAAAAGTTGGCGTTTGAAACAATTGAACCCTCGCTTACATACTCCCATCAAAATTATCATCTTTCATGTCTTTTGCTCTTCAAATATTAAACCACGAAATATAGATAATTTAAACGAATTAAAACAGGACGTCTACAAACAGTAATGATCTGCATGTAGAGGTTAATACTTAATTTAATTTTTTTTTTTTATATGAGGACTCTGAAATACAGTAAAATTCACCATGCAGAGAGAAAATCCCAAATTGAAATCATAACTTAGAACATATTAATGCTCTAAAACAGGATCAAATCGGTTAATTTGCACTTAGGGCAGCGTAGCCTTTTTTGTAAAACCATAACATACATAATACATCTTGGACATCCCACCACCACCAGCACTTGCGGTTCCTCAATCCACGACGATGCAACTTCCTCCTCCTTCATTTCCTCCGTCGTCGACAAGCACGAGCTAAGCGATGATGATGACGAGTGGCTCGGTGACGACGATCCTCCTCTAAACCTCTTATTAGCAACCACGGCCGGTGGGTCGACTCTAACTCTTTTACCGTTCTTGTTTATCATCTTCGAAACTCCGGACTCGTCGAGAGGGATTCTGTATTTTTTTTTTCTGTTCTTTGTCTTGTTTTAGGTGAGGTGTTTAATGGTACTGATGGCTTCTTAAACAAATATATGTGTGTTTATATAAGGACAAAGAGGAGCAAATTATGTTAAGTAATTAATTTTTGTTGAATAAAGTAATTAAATTTTGTTGAGTAAAGTAATTATTTGTTCTGGACAGACAACATACGATTGTTTATTTAGTAATAATTAAATTTATTAATTGGAAGTAGGAAAAAAATCAAGTACTGTAGAGAGAAATATGTTAAGCAAAAGGTAATTCAGTAAAAAATGCATTAGTGCATTTAAACCAGTGAAGCAAACCATTTATTGCTTAAATGGTGAGGGAAGAGAGAAATGTTGCAATAAATATAAAAACAATGAAATTGATTAATAAACAACTAAGTCTCATTTATACTATTTTTTGACATAATTTTGTTCTATTTTTAGTGCAACTTTTTAATTGAAGTTCGAGTTCTTATATATTTGACTTAAGCTTACTAACTAAAAGAATAAGCTTATATAATACCTCACTATGAAAAAAAAATATCATAGTTTTATAAAATGTTAAATTGTCTTCTGCTGGTAGAAAGTATCGTTTAATCCTTTTTTGAATGAATCATATTTATTAAAGACTATTTCTAAAGTAGCTTTAAACTACTTTACTCACATTATTTTCTCATAAAAAATCTTAACCACTTTTTCATCTTGTTAAACTGTTGTTTATAATTTTTGACGCATATAGCAACATACAATTTGAACATTTATATTTCGTAAATAATACAAAGAAGTAATGTTAATTTCACACATGCGTCAAAATTATAAACAACGGTTATAACAAAATGAAAAGTGGATAAGATTGTTTATGAGAAAATAGTGTGATTAAAATAGTTAAAAGCTATTTTAGAAATAGTTTTTAATAAATATGATCTATTGGAAAAAGATTGAAGATTGAAAACTAAATGTGCCATAATCTAGTGGTAACACAAGAATAATGATTCTCTTGTGTTTTAGATTCAAACTTCTTTGGTACAAAGAAATAAAATTTTAAATCAGATTATTTAAAGACTGATTCTAGATTTGTCTGAGCTTATACGCCTAAGACTTGAAATTTTCACGATATTAAAAAGACAAAATTTCAAAGATACTTTGTATTAGTTTAGACAATTTGAACATCTACATAAAAACACGATGGAAATGTTAAATAATAAAAAAAACTTTTAAAGTCTTCTAATTATAATTATTTTGAAAATTTGAAAATAAATAATTAAAAATAAAAAGTTATTGATAAGATGAAACGTCTATTTTGTCAATAGCGTCGGTTTCAAATGACGGTTTCAAATCACACCTACAAAGTGTATTTATAAATAGATTTAACATGCATTTCATGTTTTCAATCCTTTAAATTCTCACTGGATTCATAGCATTTGTGATAAAGATTAGACGCTTTATTTGGACAATTGCTTTCTAATAAATAACCATATCGACGTTTTCGAAAATAACAATTAAACTCATTTACTTTGAATTACTTTACATAGTTCACAAAATACCAGAATTTTAATCATGATAATTTATGAAAAATTCAGAAAATAAGAAAACAATCAATTTATGTACTAGTGATGGAAGTGAAACTGTAAGATATAAAATCTTAAGGTATTATAATTTTAAAACAGACCAGTAATTGTATATAGGGGTGTAATTATTATCCGACACTAAAACTCATTTTAATTGGCTCTAAAATTCTGGATATCAGAAGAAGAGAAACAAATAGGGATTTAGTAGTATATTTATATTTAACTATTTTCGAGTTGATATATGTATTGATATTTAAGTTGATATCCGAAGCTGTAAATATAGATATTAAGGAGACCAATTCGAATCCAAATTTGGATATCCTAAAATTATATAATTTGGATTTGTCTCACTCCTAATTTTATGAAATACTAATAGAAATCAACTTACAAACTTTATAGTTATAATTAACGAGTGCATATCTTCATTTTATATAATATCTCATAAATTAATATAATGTTACAAAGGAACAAATACATGATAATATATTGAAAATTTTGCACAAAGATATAAAATTAAATTTATATAAATTAATAATGTTGAAATCATGATATTTTATTAGTTTGGTGATATATTAATTTATTAAAAGATTAATTAGGTCAAATACATTATTTAATATAAAAATATTAATTTATAGAGTATTTAATCACAAAACAGAAGTAAAATCTAGTTAAAATTTCTGATTTTCGGAGACAATCGTTCTCTCTAACTTCTCTCTAATACCCTCTCTCTCTCTAGACCTCCGCTCCGACTTTCATCCTCCGCCTCTCTGGCGCTTCTCTTCCGCCGGAGAGGGATTTTCGTTTTATTTTTGTCTTCCTAAGGCTGTTATTCATCCGTGGAAAAGCCTCACCCTCCTCTCCAGTCCGGCGGCGTGAGTCTGGCTTCCAGATTTCGCATTGTTCGGCGGCGGAGGGCCTCTAGTGGCGGCGTGCCATCTCAGAAGATCTGTGGGGACCAGATCTAGTGTATGGCGTCCCCCCTTTTTGTCGTCTCCGGCTGTCTCCTCCCTCGCTCTCCGGTGTGTAGCAGCCCGTTTTTCATCGGCGCCGCTTCTTTGCGGTTCAGGTTCTCGAGCTACGGTGGGTCTTGTTCAAGGTCGCGGTTCTGCATGTTTTGTTGGGTCGGCGTTTCCGTCTCCCTGCTCGCTAGAGGATGGTGGCAGTGGGTGGAGCGGCTCTCGCGGTGGTGGTGGTGGACCGATCATAGCCGGGGAAGCTTTCCGTCCGCCTAAGCATCACATTCGGCGGTGGACCGATAATGGCAATGGCGAGTGGGCTCCTCTCCTGTCCCTCGCTTAGGCATCACTTCTCGTGTCTCCGCTTCGGCGACTTCTTCTCTCCGGTGCTCTCGTTGTTCTTCATTGCTTTTATCAGTGGTATGGTGCTTTCTCCCTCTCGGTGGTTGATTTCTCCCAGCGTTTTAGGTCTCTCGGCTTGATCCACAGTTTCCTCGTTGGCGGCGGATTTCTCCAAGGCACGGTTTTTGAGTATCTTGGACCTATTTTGGGCGGACTAGAATTTGGGTTTGGGTTTTTTCGGGCCCAATAGGAAATTAGTTATGGACCTTAGGTTTTTATTTTTTCCTTGAATTTTCTGTTTTTTTTCTTTCCTTTATGCTCTTATTATAATAAAAAAACTTTTAATATGAAAGCCTTTTAAAAAAGATAAAAAATTTATAGTTTTTCAAAAAATTATATTGTGTTAATTTTTTAAAATGTCTAATATTATTTGTATACATAGATAAACTACAGTATTCCAAATCGAAAGGGCTGAAGTAACACTTTTCTCTGTATAGATTATGATCTCCTATATAGAAAAAATGACCTACTATTATATATAAGATTTGAATCAGTTCTTTTTTTTAAAAAAAAATTTTACACCTACTTTTGGTTTGGAGTCTTTTGACCTTGGTAATATTCTAAAAACTTCCATGACTATTGTACATGTTATAAAGAATGGTTGACCATGGATAAGAACATGTTCTCGGCGGCGGCTCCAGATTAGGGTTCCCTCTCTTGTGTTTCTGGGCTTTTGGGCTGCTCCGTCTCTTTCACTTTTTCGGCCAAGCCCTATAGAGGATTTTGGGCTTTTAATTTTCTTTTTCTTTCTAGGATTTTATTTATTAAATTTCTGTCTTTTCCCTATTGTAATCAAAAACCCAAAAAAAAAATTATTTAAGAAACCCCTTTAAAAAAGAAGAATATGTTGTAAAATAAAAAGGAAAAAGTAGACTAAAGAAAGAAAAGAAAATGAGAGCGAGAGAGTGATGAGTTGAAGTGAGTTTATAATGACTTGTGTATTGTATGTATCACTTCTTATTATTATGATCGTAAGTGTGTGTTGATACAAGGGGGGGGGGGGAGAAGTATTTATAGTAACAATAGACCGACTTAGTATACTCGGTTTATATATAATATAATATATATTTTTATTATTTTAACACTCTCCCTTAAATATCTATTTTATATTACATACTGCCTCGTTAAAAACTTTATCATAAAAAATCCAGTGGGATAAAATTCATGGCAAGGAAAAGAGTACAGTGACGTAAAATCCGCTAGAAATGATAGATCTTCATAAATCTCGCAAATGGCGCATTCCAATGCTTTGAATATGTTTCCTGAATGTTGTAGTGGGAAGCTCTTTCGTAAAGAGATCTGCTGCATTATCGTTTGAGCGGATATACTGGATGTCCACATCTTGATTTTTCTCGAGCTCTTGAATGTAAGAGAAAAATCTTGGGGGAATATGTTTTGTTCTATCGCTCTTGATATAGCCTTCCTTGAGTTGAGCGACACATGCAGAATTGTCTTCAAATACTATCGTTGGTTCTTTGTTCGTAACTATTCCACTAGCTTCTTGTATATGATGAGTCATAGATCTCAACCATATACATTCTCGACATGCTTCATGAAGCGCAATTGTCTCCGCATAATTTGAAGATGTGGCGACTAGAGTTTGCTTTTGTGAACGCCATGAGATCACAGTTCCTCCCATTGTGAAAACGTATCCGGTTTGCGATCGAGCTCTATGCGGATCAGATAAATATCCTGCATCTGCAAAACCAACTAGACCAAGCGCAGAATTTCGAGGATAATATAGCCCCAAGTCAATCGTACCTCGAAGATATCGAAGGATATGTTTTATCCCGGTCCAATGTCTCTGTGTAGGAGATGAATTGTATCTTGCAAGCAGATTAGTAGCGAATGCTATTTCTGGTCTGGTACAGTTTGCAAGATACATGAGTGCACCTATAGCGCTCATATAAGGTATTTATGGACCCAATATTTCCTCGTTATCTTCACAAGGTCGAAATGGATCCTTGTCAACATTAAGCGATCTATTGACCATTGGAGTACTCAAAGAATTTTCTTTATCCATATTAAAACGTTTTAACACCCTTGTGGTGTAATTTGATTGATGCACAAATATACCCTCTTGGAAATGCTCTATTTGGAGCTTAAGACAAAGTTTTGTCTTTCCAAGATCTTTCATCTCAAACTCTCCTTTCATATGAGTAGATGTGGATTTTCTTATAAATACGCAAGGGCATATCGCATTGTTGATAAATCCTTTCGTCAACAAAAATTCGCTTAAGCGATTATACCACATGCGTCCGGATTGTTTCAATCCGTAAAGTGATCGTTGTAATTTGACCGAACAAATTTTCTCAGATTCTTTTAGAATATTTGATCCTTCTGGGATCTTAAATCCGTCTGAGATTTTCATATATATGTCACGTTCTAGTGATCCATATAGATATGCAGTCATAACATCCATAAGGTACATTTCTAGATTTTTCGATGCCGTTAGGCTCATTAAGTACCTGAATGTGATTGCATACATTACCGGGGAATATGTCTCATCATAATCAATTCCCGGTCTTTGAGAAAACCCTTGTGCCACAAGTCGAGCTTTATATCTAGTGACTTCATTATTTTCATTTCTTTTTCTCACAAAGACCCATTTACACCTAACTGGTATTACATCTGCAGCTGTAATACCAACTGGTCCGAAAACGTTTCTCTTATTAAGGGAGAGTAATTCATTTCTCATGGCTTCTTGCCATTTCTCCCAATCGGGCCTTTTCTGGCACTCTGATATGGATCTTGGATCCGGATCATCATTATCATTATCAATGTCTTTGGAGATAGAAAAGGAGAATGTTCCATCTACATCATCATTTTCATATCTAGTCCATACTTTTCCGTCATGGACGTAATTAATGGAAATCTCACACTTTTCTTCATCATGCTCGACTTCGAGGTTTTTCTCATCATCAAGTTCTGTATGAACCTTTTCACGAATGTCTTCTGGACATTTTTTATCATTTGGTTCCTCTTGAACATTTTCATTTTGTTCTCCCAACTTTTTTTTTCTTACGGGGATTTTTATCTTTAGAGCCCAATGGCCTCCCCCTTTTCAACTGAACCTTGGGTTCATTAGCAATGCTTCCATCACCTCGTTCTTTTGGAATTTCAATTCTAGATGGAGCATTTTCAGCGGGTATATATGATTTTGTCACCTTATTTGTATATGTAAATGCATCTGGTAATTGATTTGCCAACTTTGTAAATGTATAATTTTCTGAACTTCCAACTCGCGTTGATTAGTAGGGGGATCAAGATAAGCCAAAGATTTTGTATACCATGTGATATCTTTAGGTAATTCTATAAATCCTCCCCCTAACGCGGAGAATTCATCTTCATGAAAATGGCAATCAGCAAACCGTGCTGTAAACATATCACCGGTTTGTGGTTTCAGATACCTTATTATACTTGGTGATATATACCCGACATATATCCCCAATCTCCGTTGCGGATATATTAGGTTCTTGACCAGATGTCAATTGTAATGGGGAATATTTATTATATGCACTTGGTCTTATCCGGACCAATGCGGCCGCATTCAATATAGCATGTCCTCATACAGAAATTGGGAGTTTTCTTCTCAATATCATTGGTCTTGCAATCCATTGCAACCGTTTTATTAAACTTTAGGCCATGCCATTTTGTGTATGCACATGAGGTACTGGATGCTCAACATCGATTCCCATTGACATACAGTAATTATCGAAGGCTTGTGAAGTGAATTCACCAGCGTTATCAAGCCTTATTTTCTTAATGAGTTAATCAGGGAACTGTGCTCTCAACCTGTTTATTTGGATAATGAATCTTGCGAAAGCCATGTTTCTTCTGGTCAACAGACACACATGTGACTATCTACTAGATGCGTCAACTAATACAATATAATATCGAAACGGCACGCATGGTGGATGGATAGGTCCACATATATCTCCATCTATTCTTTCTAAGAATAATGAGGATTCATTCCCAACTTTTGCTGGTGATGGCCGAGTGATGAGTTTCCCTTGAGAACAAGCATTACATGGAAACTCTCCCGATTGAAAAATCTTTTTGTTTTTCAATGGGTGACCACTAGAATTATGCACAATTCTTCGCATCATTACTGATCCTGTATGTCCTATCCTTTCATGCCAGACACGAAAGGTATTGGAAACCTCTTGATTTATTATAGCATAAGATTCAGTGATGTTTATTTTTGTGCAATATAATCCGGAGGCTAACATCGGTAGCTCTTCCAATACATATTTTGTCTCAGACGTAATGCATAAATATTCAATGCCATTCTTATCCATAGTTTCTATGTGATATCCATTTTTACGGATATCTCGGAAACTTATCAAGTTTCTGTGAGATTTAGGGGAATATAATGCATTATTTATCTCAAATTTAGTTCCCCTTGGCATTGAAAACTGGCTTCTCCAGAGCCTAGTATTATCTTTGCATTACCAGAAATGGTGCTCACGCTTTCGGCGGAGTCTTTGATTTTGAGACATGAGAAATATCGTTTATCCTTAAGGATAGTGTGTGTCGTAGCACTGTCTGCTAGACATATATCTCCATCATGATTCTTAATATGCGACATCTTCTGTGTCATAAAATAAAGATATATTAAAAGATCTTATTTATTACAACAAAAGCATATTGCACAAGCTTATTAAAAGTTACAAATACATATTAGACAATATGAAAACCTTAAGATTTATTATATAGTATCCTTGGCAACTCATTTATGGTTCATCGATGAGGAAATCTGCGACATCCATATGAGTATCCTCATTTATGCCGCTAGTGGAAGGGCCGACCTCATCATTGATGAAGTTGGTTTCAACATTATTAACTGCGGCCTTTTGTGATGCTTGGTACAGATCGACAAAGTGCTTTGGTGTGCGGCATATATGTCCCCAATGCCCTTTCATGCCGCATATGTAACAAACATTATCGGTCGGCTTCTTTATAGCACAACCACTTTTATTTATCTGGGGATTATTATTTCTTCAGTGTTGAAACTTCTTCCTTGCCCACGGCCATGATATCGTCCACGACCTCGACCGCGGCCTCTGCCATGTTCATATCTTCGTCCACGAGATTTATCATTATTTCTGGATGATACGACATTCGCTTCTGGGAATGGAGCTGATCCAGCTGGCGAGTCTGATGGTTTAACATCACGAGTTCATTATTTTGTTCGGCTACAAGGAGGACTTGCATCAACTCCGAGTAATGGGTGTAATCTTTTGCCCGGTACTGTTGTTGCAGGATTACATTTCTAGAATGGAATGTGGTGAGTGTTTTCTCAATCATATCATAATCACTCATCTTTTCTCCACATAATGCCATCCTGTCGGTAATTCCGAACAAGGCGGAATTATAATCTTCAACATTTTTGTAATCCATGAATCGGAGGTTCAACCAATCATATCTGGATTTTGGTAAGATCACATACTTTTGATGATCGAACCTTTCCTTGAGTGATTGCCAGAGATCTGATGGGTCCTCCTTCGTGATGTATTCATTTTTCAGATTATCATGGAGGTGATGGCGTAAAAACACCATGGCCTTAGCCTTAGCCTCATCAGACGTCGTTTCCGACAGATCAATGGTTTCTAGAAGACCATTTGATTTCAGACGCTATTTTGCATCTGATGCCCATGTCATATAATTTTTGCCAACAGCATCAAGGGCAATGATATCAAGCTTTGTCAAGTTCGACATTATCTCTATATGATTTAAACATTTAAAATTTAAGCTTATTTTAAAGAAATTAAGGTAAATTTAAATGCAGTAATTTAAGAGCATAAAAATAAATGTAGAATTTAAATGCATAAATATAAATGCAGAATTTAAAGCATAAATATAAATGTAGAATTTATAGGCATAAATATAAATTCAGAATTTAAAGAAATATAAATGCAGAATTTAAAGGCATAAATATAAATGCAAAATTTAAAAGCATAAATATAAATGCAGAATTTAAAGGCATAATTAAAAAAAAAAACAAATTTTAAATAATTGAGGAGGCAGCGCCTGCCATAAATTCAAGGAGAAGACTTAGTTTCTCACTCCATAAATATGATCTGAGGTGACATAGTCTACCATTGATCATGATCGTGGAGGCATAGCCTACCATAACAATAATGAGGAGGTTTAACCTATCACTCCATAAATATGATATGAGGTGACATAGTCTACCATTGATCATGATCGTAAAGGCATAGCCTACCATAACGATCGGTTCGGAGAAGGCAGCGTCTATCTTTCCGAAATAATATATAAACGAAAATATAAAAGACATAATTTTTTCCGTAAAAATGGTCATAATTAAACCTCACATTTTTTGTATTTGACCGGATCGAGAAACGGTCGTGTTAATAACGTGTTGTAAAATAAAAAGGAAAAAATAGACTAAAGAAAGAAAAGAAAATGAGAGGGAGAGAGTGATGAGTTAAAGTGAGTTTATAATGACTTGTGTATTGTATATATCACTTCTTATTATTATGATCATAAGTGTGTGTTTATACAAGGGGGGGGGGGGAGAGAAGTATTTATAGTAACAATAGACGGACTTAGTATACTCGATTTATATATAATATACTATATATATTTATTATTTTAACAGAATATATCTTTTTCTAAGGAAAATGTCAATTATTGATAACAACTTAAAAACCGGCATTATTCTAAAAGGATCAGTCCAAAGTTGAGGGTAGGCTTGGACGTTTGGGTATCCGTTCGGGTTCGGTTTGGATTTTTCGGGTTTTTGGATATAGGCATATAAGACCCATTCAGATATTTTATAATTTCGGTTCGGGTTCGGTTCGGTTCCATTCGGATTCGGTTCGGATCCGAGTACCCATAAAATCATAAAACAAAAATAAAAATTGGTTAATTTGAACAAAAAATGTTAAAATGAGACAAATATAGCAAGAAATTTCGTATATTTCATTTATTTTAGGTATTTTAGCTATTTTATCTAAAACTAACCAATATATATATAAGTTTGTAATTATAGTTTTAAATAATTATGTTATGTTAAGTTTAAATATAATTAATATTTTGGATATATAATTGTAGTTTGGATATTTCGGGTACTCATTCGGTTCTCGGTTCGGGTCGGGTTCGGTTTTGGTTCTTCAGATATAGAGGTTTAAGATCCATTCGGGTATTTTGTCGGTTCGGGTTCGGGTTCAGTTCCTCTTTTTCAGTTCGGGTCCGGTTCGGTATTTCGGTTCCGATTTTTTGCCCAGTTCTAGCTGAGGGTTCAGTGTGAAAAAAACTAACTAACTTCCATGCTCGTGTTTCTTTTGAAAGAAATATAGCATCAACATTAAAACGATAGAAAAAGAAGAGAAAGAGCTTCTAAAATAATAACAAAAAATCCATCCAAATTAGAAGAAAACACTGTCCAATCTTCTTGATCATCTAACATTCACAGAAACTATTGGTATAACAAGGTAATTCAACTAGTTCAAAGAAAAAAAAACAAGGTAATTCAATGAATTCTCAAAATGGATCTAATCTGTTTCAAAAATAACAATGGTGCTATGTTGATAGTCTATATAAAAGTATGATGTACAACAGTTTTAGAAAAGAGATGAATATGATGTCGGGATATAAAACATAAGGAATAGTCTCTCACTACTACACACTAAATTCGAAGCATTAATCTAGACTATGAAATACATGAAAATCTTTTAGCAAACTAGGATTACTTTTACAACAAAATGAACAAAGTTGGTGAAGATGATGTCGGCACCAAAAGAATAACAACTTTTTCGATGCATATAGAAGAATTTGAAATACACAAAAAGTTCTATAAACTTTCAAGTTTCTTTACATTCTATGCGCAACAAATATAAATTCGGATAAATTGGTATGAAATGCTCATGTTCAGCCGTTATTTTTATTCATGTTGGGTCCTAAACTACTGATTTGGACAACCGGATTGTGTAGGTTATTTACATTATTGACCCAAAAAACAATGGCAAACAACTTTTAGCAATTGGATCAAATACTATCAAGCGACAAACTTTCTCAATATATCACATTTTATACTCTTCATCAAATCCCCATTTCCGAGTGTAGAGAAAATATACACCTTTTGAATCTTATGTCGAGGAATCAAATACATTGTTTTCATATAACACCCAACCAAAACCACTTAATTATGACTTCTTTCTCTTGCCAAGACCCACTAAACTAAGTAACTAACAAACAAAAAACATCAAAACCTATAGATTGCTTCATTGACCATGCAAGAGGATCGACGTCTATAATTGTCTTGTTCTGATTTTAGGATTCCTTGTACCAATGTCCAAACACTCCCTCTGGACTTTTTATTCACTTTTATACGGAAATTTGAATATATATGTACCGCATTATCCGTTTTCAATTAAAGCCATCGTGGGTATTAACATCTGACAGTTTGGCCGAGTGGTCTAAGGCGCCAGATTTAGGCTCTGGTCCGAAAGGGCGTGGGTTCAAATCCCACAGCTGTCAAATCTTTTTTTTTTTTTAGATTCCATTATATGGTATTTGTGCCAGCTCGCCGGAGAAGCGCAGAAAGTGCGGTGGTGTTCGATGGCGAGAACTCTGACGAACCGATTGGAGTCTCGCTCCCTCGCATCGTCTCCTTTCCCTCTGGTATGACTTTCTCTCTCTCTGAGATTGGTTTCTTCAGCTTTCTCCTTTGATTTATCGATTCTTTTCCCGTCTCCAGATTGGAAGATGATACTAGACGATCTGAAGGAATCATGGGAGATCGACGGAGGTGGAAGGGATTAATCCACCTCATGATATTGTTCATGGAGAGTTGTGCTCGTGGTGAATCCGCTTCTCCTCTTAAGCAGGATCACTTGTGAATTTTGATAGAAATGTTGGTCTGTTATATGGCTTGCCAATTCTACGGACCTCGTTGTTGATGTAAAGATGCCCAATTTTGTGCCAGGATGACAAGGAAACGTTGTGTTTATTACTTTGGTGTGATGACCATAGCGATCTTGGTTAGAGAGAGACTCTCTTTGATGCAGAACAGCTATGGGTGCTAGACTCCGTCCCTGGGGAAGTAAAAGTGATGGCGAAGTAGAGTTCTTCAGACGTTGCAGACTTTACCTTCACCAATCCCTTCCGGAAGTAATGTCTCATTCTTTTGTCTTGACCCTTTGATTTAAGCTCAGTATAGTTCCATTTCCGGTTAATGTTCACAAGCATTTTCTTAATTGATATCCACAATAACGTATACTACACTTTTGATATGAAATATCGGGTGAGTGTTAGTATTTCTGGTCTCTCTGATTTAGCTATTGTTGCGGATGCTAGGACATATGATCGCTTCTAGCTGATTTTGTTACACATATCAATGAGGCTCCTTTCAGCTTGAAATGCATATATAAATCTTATCTCATGCCTAGTGATGTTAAAATGGGTCCCGGCCTGTTTAGGCCCTGCCTGTTTAGGCCCTGCCTATTTAGGTCTGTTTAATTTGGTACCCATTGGAGTTCGTTTAACTTAAAGCCCGCGAGCTTAAACGGGTATCTGTTTAGGCCCGTTTAAAATTTTTAGTATAAAAAATTTTATTTAATGCAAAATGACATCGTTTTATTAAAAAAATAATAATAAAATAAACAAAAAAATCGGAAAAAATTTTAAACGGATACCCGTTTAAGCCTGCTGGCATACCCGCTAAGCCCGCATACCTAAACGGACTATCCGATTTAGATCCATTTATTTTTGTATGTGCCCGCGGGCCTAAACGGGCCTCAATTTGATACAAGACCCGTTTAGGTCCGCAAGCTTTAAGCCCATTTTAACATCACTACTCATGCCACTCAAATACATTCTCGTATGATTCTTGGTGGCTCATGGATTATATGGTCGAACTTGGGTTTTCAAGATCGATATCTGAGTGGATTGGCAGCAATCTCAAAAGATACGAAGACTCAGAGACATGGGCCTTCGACCTCGACAAAGTTGTTCAAGTCTTACAGGTTTCTTGTTCTCATCAAAGGAAGAATCGGATGGTGAAAATATTACACTACCATCTTTTCAATCCATGGTTGACTGCTTATGTCCCTCTCTATAATTCAGCTTCTGCCTAATTCCCTCCAAATTTCTAAACTCTTGATTTTTCCTCCTAAAGTATAATATTAAGTACGATTCTTCCTAAACTTTTTTCGCTGCTGTTGGTGCTAGATTTCCCTTTGAAAAATCCGGCCCATAAACAAACAAAACAAAAGCCCATAATCATGAGCCCGTTCCATAACCAAAACAGAGAGATCGACCATCATCCATTTCGGGCCCATACGACCAGCATTTGGACAAAGCCCATACAACGCCGAAGTAAGAGGCGATCGAGCTCTAGCTCGATAGGAGACGATGTAGAGGTAGAGAAACCTAGTCTTCGTCAGTTCAACTGATTCCCGCGAATCTCGGAGATCGTTATCACGACAAAGCCAAAATATCGGAACAAGAAGGTCAAAGTCAAGACTATTTAAAGAAGAACTGGTGATTCATTCAAGACATTCCAACCCTAATCAAGAACACTTCAACTAGATAGCTCGATTATCATACTTTGTACTCTCTATTCGATTCTGTTTGTTCTATCTCGACGATCAATCTCAATAAAGTCTTTGATTCATAGGAAATTTATTTCATCTTTATATCCAAAAGTCCAAATCCACGATTACAAATTCTTTGTGTGAATCTCCGATCTCACATTTGGCGCCAACTGTAGGGACTTCTTTAGTTTTTCCTGTCTTAAGAATCAGATCCTAGATCCGATAGATCGAGATGAATCCCAACCAATCTGGCTCTCCCAGCGTCACACCACCAGTCGACCACCCTCAAACGGTCGACAACGTTCCTCAGAACACCACCGGGGTAAGAACCATGGGTCAGACCGATGGCGTGTTGACGAGCTTTGCCTCAGTCTCCACAACTTCGGCACCAGCCGGCTCAGTCGCTCAAACGATCGCGATGAGCCAGACTCCGACAAATGTTTTGTCAGGAACTAACGATCCGAGCAGGAACTGAGTATGGATGAGAAACGATTCGACTTCCGCCCCTGCTTCAGGAGGCGGATCTGGAACGCTCAGGCCTAACTCGCCACTGCCTTCTGCTCCACAGCGACAAAGCCCAGACGACCTCGCTGAAATCCGCTCGATGTTGAACCTATTGGTAAACCGAACGAGAAGCAACGAGGCAAACGCACGGGCCCAAGAGATCGCAAATCGTTCTCTGGCCGCGCAGCTCGATGAACAGGAACGGCGCATTAACGCCCGTCTTGAAGAGCTCGCTAGCCAGAACCAGGGGGTAGATCAACGCGCGATCCGCGAACCCCCATAAGTCCTCCACCGCGAACACGCTTGGACTTCTCCCAAGTGGTAACACCCCCGAGAACGTCGAGAAATTTCGCTAGTATGTCAAATAGCGGCTTCCACCCTATAACGACCCCTATTGCGACACTGACTCCCTTTGGTTCGAGTTCTATGGTCACAGATCCGACCGGATCGGGAAACCAACCATTACCCGGACCACCACCTTTCCCGAGTAACTCCAATATCCGGCCGAGGCAACTAGGAGGCTCTGCTTTCGCCTCGAGCTCGGGACATCTTAACGGATCGAATACGATACATTTTCAAACGCCACTGATCGACCAGACAAGACCGATTCCAACAATCGATCTTCTCGACCCGGTTTTCCTGGAACAAACGTCGAATCAGGCATAAGCACAGTTCACACCTATAGCAGGCGATGAACATGATATGCTAAGACAATACATCGAGCAGGCTAAAGCCCAATTCATCAGTCTGAGCTCGAAAGTTCACATGGCAATGAGCGCGGCACCCGACATCGATCGAGTGATCGAAGAAACGCGATAAACGCCATTCACGGACCGGATCGCCTTCGCGAGAATCCGGGAAATCAAGAAAACGAAATTTCCAGAATTTTCTGGGAAATCGGACCCGAAAGCCCACATCAAGGCATTTCGGCTAGCAATGGCAAGGGTATACCTTACTGACGAGGAAAGAGAGTCGGCTTTCTGCAGGATCTTCGCCGAAAACCTATCGGGCTCCGTCCTAGAATGGTTCACCGGATTGGAAGAGAGATCCATCGATAATTTCACCCAGTTCATGACGGCTTTCCTCAAACAATTCTCCGTCTTTATCGAGCAAAAGACTAATGAGGCAGCTTTATTTGGCGTCTCTCAAAAACCCGACGAGACACTTCGCTCGTACATTGACCGATTAAAGGAAATAAAATCCAAAATCGCGAACCCACGAGACGAAGTAGCTATAGAAGCGCTGAGACGAGGACTGTGGTATTCGACCAGATTCCGCGAGGAAATAACAGTCCGCGAACCTCAAACACTCGATGACGCCCTTCATCGCGCATCGGCCTTTGCTCGCCTCGAGGACGAAACCACGGCCCTCAGAGAAAAGCACCGAAAAGAAAAGAACTCGTCGGGCTCAAAGAACTCGAACTCGAAAAAGGATTCCCGTAAATCTGGAAACGTTAACGCGGTCGAGAGTCCGAAGAGCTCTAAGAAATTCGAGTTCGACAAGGAAAAATTCTGTGATTTTCACAACAAAAGAGGACACTCGACCGAAGAGTGCTATACTCGAGCCAAGGCCGAGGCTCAAAAACGAGAGTCCGAAAACAAACAAGAATCAGAAGTCGAGGAGGAAAATCCATCTGACAAAAAGGAAAGTAAACAGACCAAAGAGTCGAACACCAAAAAGCCTTCTCAGAACAAACGAGAACGGTCCAAGGAGTCGGAATTTCCCGAAGCCCTCCCTCAAGGGTCGCGAAAGCGAGTTGAAGTCATTCTCGGTGAACTCAGCTTGTGTGGCACCTCAGGAAGCTCGGCGCTATCCCCACCTCCAGCTCCTATTAAGAGTTTACGCTCACGAATTAATCTCCCTCTTCTCTGCGGGAAGGGGGGGGGGGTGTACGGGCCATACCCCCTAAACGAGTTAACTTCATCTTCGGTGGCTTCAAGCTATGTCGAGACTCGGTCAACTCAATCAAATCTCTTCAAAGAAGAGTCGAGACCGACAAAGGGGGGAAAATCCCAATGTTAGGTCCAGACCATGAAATCACTTTCCACGAGAGCGAAACAAACAATCTTGACAAACCACATGACGACGCTCTCCTCCTTTGTCTAGTAGTTGGAGATGTCGAACTCTCGAGGATAATGATCGACACAGGAATTTCGGTGGATGTCCTCTTTTACGACGCATTCAAAAAGATGGAGTTCAACGACTCCGAGATCGTCGAGGAAAAGACACCGTTGGTAGGGTTCGCTGGCGAAACAACATATTCAATGGGCTCTGTCTTCGCCCCAGTAATAGCTGGAGGAGTTCGAAGAATGACGGAGTTTGTCGTAGTAGATCGACCAGCTCCCTACAACGCAATTCTAAGTCGGTCGTGGATATACTACATGAAAGCGGTACCATCGACCTACCATCAATGCGTAAAATTTCCAACTCCAAAAGGAGTAAAAACCATTTACGGAAGTCAAAAGATTTCCTGCAATTTCTATATGAACGGGTACAAGCAGATTGAGAAATCCCACGCGTAGCAATTACAGAAAGAGGAAGAGCTCGCCACTATGCAAACCAAAAGGTCGAACGACCCAATCCAAAAAGGACCTCCAAAGGACCTTACCCAAGTTTGTATAGACGACGCTCATCCTGAAAGACTTATCGGCATCGGAATTGACCAATCGGAGCCAGTTAAAAATGAACTGATCTCTTTTCTTAAACAGAACGTCGACTCCTTTGCCTGGTCTTCAGCAGACATGAAAGGGATCAACATCAACGTAACTATCCACGAGCTGAATGTCGACCCAACTTACAAACCGGTAAGACAAAAACGTCGAAAACTCGGCCCGGAACGAGCTCAAGTCGTCAACGACGAGGTCAATCGATTACTGAAAATTGAATCGATCAGAGAGGTCAAGTACCCCGACTGGCTTGCGAACCCCGTAGTGGTCAAGGAAAAGACCGGGAAGTGGAGAGTCTGTGTAGACTTTACAGACCTCAACAAAGCATGTCCGAATGACAGCTTCCCACTCCCACTCATCGACCGGCTGGTCGAAGCAACCGCCGGACACCAACTACTGTCCTTCATGGATGCCTTCTCGGGGTACAACCAAATACTAATGAACCCCGAGGACCAAGAAAAGACATCGTTCATAACTGATCGAGGCACGTACTGCTACAAAGTCATGCCTTTTGGACTAAAAAATGCAAGAGCAACTTACCAACGCCTCGTCAACAAGATGTTTTCAGGACTCCTGGGTAAAACCATGGAAGTCTACATCGACGATATGCTGGTCAAATCTTCCAGGTATGAAGATCATATCCCCCAACTAAAAGAATGCTTTATCATTCTCAATAAATACGGGATGAAACTCAACCCAGCGAAGTGCACATTCGGGGTCCCATCAGGAGAATTCCTCGGCTACTTAGTAACCGAAAGAGGGACCGAAGCGAACCCTAAACAGATTGCGACATTTATAGAGATGAAATCTCCCAAAACAACGCGAGAAGTCCAACGTCTGACTGGCAAAATTGCTGCTTTGAACCGCTTCATCTCGAGGTCGACTGATAAATTTCTACCCTTCTATCACTTGCTCAAAGCGAACAAGAAGTTCCTCTGGGACGAGAAGTGCGAAGAAGCGTTCGCCCAGCTCAAGTCATACCTGAGCGAACCACCTATACTGGCGAAACCAGTAGAAGGGTAACCCCTCTACCTCTACCTAAATGTCTCTACGACAGCAGTAAGTGGAGTCCTGGTTCGCGAAGAACAAAACGAACAACGGCCGGTGTATTACATCAGCAAAACCTTGATCGATGTTGAAACCAAATACCCCACCATGGAAAAACTTGCTTTAGCGTTGGTCACGTCGGCTCGGAAACTCCGACCATACTTCCAATCGCACTCAATCATAGTGATGACCTCTCAACCGCTGAGAACCATCCTTCACAGTCCGAGCCTGTCAGGTCGACTGGTCAAATGGGCTATCGAACTTAGCGAGTACGACATCAAGTTCAAGGCTCGGACGTGCTTAAAAGCGCAAGTACTGACTGATTTCATAATTGAACTCCCTCCAACCATCGAACTCGACCCAACTTCCGCCAAGAGATGGAAACTCCACGTCGATGAAGCTTGCTCGAGGCAAGGATTCGGGGTCGGAGTAAAACTGGTCTCCCCCACGGGAGAAGTATTAGAACAGTCATTCAGACTGGGCTTCACCGCATCAAATAACGAAGCAGAATATGAAGCGTTAATAGCCGGGCTCAGACTAGCAATAGCGATAGGAGCCCGGGAAGTAGACGCTTTCAGTGATTCCCAATTGGTCACAAGCCAATATCATGGCGACTACGAGGCCAAAGATGAACGTATGAAAGCATACTTGCGGGTAATCCACACCCTCGCCGACCAGAGCAAATTCTTTGATCTAACACGAATCCCGCGAGGGGAAAACACCGCAGCCGACGCCCTAGCCGCATTGCGAAGGAATTTCTAGCAGTTCCTAATCCAATTAGGCAACCCTGGTCTGAATTCCAAGCCTAGGATCTAGGGTTCATGTAATTGAATCATTGGGATCTCAGAATTACCTGGTGATTAGCAGCGGAAGATTTGCAGATAATCGAGATCTAGAGCGCCTCAAATGTTGCGCCTCTACTGGTATCCACACGCACACAAACTAAACAGCAGGGATGCTAGTGCCTATAGAGATCCAATCTCTTCAGAGGTTTCTATTCAAGTTCTGGTGGCTGTGAATTAGGTTAAGATCGAGTTTAGGTCGACCATATATCTTATATATATGTCGACTTAAACCACAACGGAATTAACCAACGATTAAACCGAATTAATCTGGTAATCCGCGAGTCGTGTCGACCGACACACTCTCTGTGTCGATCGAAACTGTCGATATGTGTCGACCGACACACTCATTGTGTCGATCGACACTGTCCAGAAACTTTGTATTGAATGCATATCAAATATGCATTCACCCGATCATTACATTAATGATCAACCTCATATACTACGTCCAGTTTGTTTAGGTGTGTGACCCTGTAGGATCATATAACACTAGCAATGAGTTCTCAACTCACTGATCATAAGTGGCTTCTAGCAAAGCATTATGACTTCCCAGTGTCATATGATTGTCTCATCTCGACAGTACGACTTTCACTCAAGAGCAAGTACAATAGATTTCAGGACATTCCCAACAATCTTCCACTTGTACTGGAATCATCTATTCTATAATCCCTTCGTCACTATATCTCTATCTGGCATAAGGCAAGATCTGTGTCATCCTTATTGAGCCAAGATCATGTTCATCGAACTCCGATTTATACTAACAAGACAAACGACTGACAATCACCTCGTTTGAGTGTGGCCACACATTTCTCAGTATCAAATCTTCGATGGGCCCTGAGATATTTATCTCCTGTTATATAGGAGGGACAAATCTCATCTTGTTCCATCCCTGTCTCTTCACACGCTTCATGATACGCCCAATCAATGCCTTTATAGTCACCAGTTACGACTGACGTTTGACAAGGTTAAAGCGGACCAATTCACATGTAAGAAAACATGATGAACTCAGGTCTAAGGACTATACTCTATAGTCGTAATGAAAACTCTCATGACACTTATATAACTATCCCGTAGAGTTCTCATCAGTGGGTCATGTCCGATCCTATGTTCTCCAACACATATCTATGTGATTGACTTTAATACTCTTATTAATGACTCCATGAAACTTAGTCATCAGTCACCTCACATACTAGTCTCACGCGGTTGTTAATGTCCCACTTTAACAACCTCGACCAGGGACCAACATAATTTATGTCATTTATTATCTATAGGGTTTCATGATCAAGTCACATACTTGATGACCTATAAAATGTCATAAATTACTTTGGGACTATTATTTAATAACCATTATTAAATAATACAGATATGTCAGATTTCAATAACATAATCAAATTATGTTTATACGAACATCATATCATAACTAAAATTAATAACAATGACTCCCACTAAAATTAAGATCACATCTTAGGACATCTAATGCCTTTAGCAGTAGCCTGACCCTCATTCGCCCTTGCTCAGCGTGTGTCGAAAGACACTGCGTCTTGCTAAGAGTAATACCAAGAGTCATTTGCACGAGGCCCTTCTTGGAATCCTGCATATTGGACATGTGCAAGGCCTTATCACTATAAGTATCTTGACACAGTCCAATTAGCTTATCCAATCTATCTCTATAGATTCTTATTCCAAGAATGTATACGGTTTCTCCCATAATTTTATCGAAAAACAACTTTCGAATCAAGTCTTAACAGACTGAAACAATGGAACTTCATTTCCGAGAAGTGGTATGTTATCAACATACAATACCAGAAATGCAACTGCGCTCCCACTAGTCATCTTGTAAACATCCGGTTCCTCTTCATTTCTGATAAAATCAAACCTTTTGATTACTTTATCAAAACGAAGATTCCAACTCCGAGATGCTTGCTTCAATCCATAATTGGATCGATGAAGCTTGCATATCTTCCTAGCTTCATTAGGATCAATGAAAACTTCAGATTATGTCATGTACACATTCTTTTCCAGAATTCCATTAAGGAAAACTGTTTTCACATCCATCTGCCAGATCTCATAACCATTATGAGTGGCGGTTGCTAGGAGAATCCGAATGGACATAAGCATAGTGTCTGGGAATAGGTTTCTTTATAGTCAATACCATGAATTTACTTGAAACCTTTTGCCACCAACCTAGCTTTGTATATCTGAATATAACCATTTTCGGATTCAGCGGCTTTCAGCCATTTTTCGGAGTCAAGGCCCATCATTGCTTCTTCAAAAATCGCAGGCCCGTCACTTTCAATGATCAGTAGATCACGTCAATTGGTTACGAGAAATCCATATTTCTCGGGTTCGTGACGGATCCTTTCGGATCTGCGAGCTTCAGTTTTCTGTAAAAGTCGCGCACACATATCTCATATGTATACTTTTACCACGACCTAATTAACCAAGATTTAAACCGTAGTTAATTAAGTCATAAACCAAAATCAATATTTGGTTCGCGATCTGTGTCGATCGATGTAACTTTTGTGTCGATCGACACTTCTTCAGAAACTCGCCATTTAAATGTATATCGAATATACATTCACCAGATCCTTTATAAACTCTAGGCACCACAGGTGCAGGTTCTACAACTCTTTGTTGATCCAACTGCTGCTCTTCCTCATCAGGTTGAGCAGTCTCCTGTGATTTTCGAATTTCTTCGAGTTGTACTTTTACTCCCACTGTTCTTCTTGGAAAGAAAGTCTTTCTCAAGAAAACATAGTTACGAGCAATAAACAATTTGTTCTCGAACTGGTTGTAAAAGTAACATGCCTTGGTTTCGTTAGGACAACCAATGAAGTAGCACTTATCAGATTTGGGTGTGAGCTTATCAGAGATTAAACGTTTTATATAAGTCTCGCAACTCCAAATCTCCATGATGGATAAATCAGAAACATTTACATTCCACATCTCATGTGGTATCTCTGTAACTGATTTTGATGGAACTCTATTTAAAGTAAACTCAGACATTTCTAAAGCGTATTCTTAGAAGGATAATGGAAGATCTAAGTGACTCATCATTGATCGAACCATATCTAACAAAGTCCGATACAGGAGGAGTGAATTGTGAAACACTTTCACAATCTCTCAGATGATCACTAAATTCTTGACCTAAGTATTCACCTCCATGATCTCATCGTAGAGGTTTAATACCTTTGCCAAATTGATTCTGTACTTCATTTTGGAATTCTTTGAACTTTTCAAAGATTCTGACTTATGTCTTATAAATAAGAAATAACCGTACCTACTGAAAATATCAGTAAAGGTAATGAAGTACTGAAATTTTCCTCTAGCACTAGTGCTCATCGGCCCATATACATCCGTATGTATAAAGCCCAATAAGCCTCTGGCCCTTTCATTTTTGTTCATTCGCAACCGGTATCGACCGACGCACCGTTTGTGTCGATCGACACTACCTCTGTTGAAAGGAGCCTTTGTCGTTTTACTTAATAAACAAGATCCACTTTACTCATTATGATTCTCAATCAGATGAACCCAAAAGCCCATCACTATGGAGCTTCTGAATCTATTTCTCATTTATGTAGCCCAAAACGACAATGCCAGAGAGAAGTTTGAGTCGTATCATTTGACTTGAATCTCTTGGTATTAATGTTATAGTTAGGCACATTCTGGTTTAGAACATAAAGTCCATTCTCTAATGGATTGCTACTATAAAATATATCACTGTAATCAAATGAATAACACTTATTCTTAACTTGAAAACTGATATCCTTCCATATCCAAACAAGGAATGGAAATAATCTTTCTGCTCATAGCAGGTACATAGTAGCAGTTTTAAGTTCTAAAATATGCCATAAAGAAAACAAATGAAATACTCCTACGGCTAATGCAGCAACTATTGCTCCATTTCCACTCATAGGTCCACTTGTCCTTTCTCCATAGTCCTACTTTTGCTCAGGCCCTGCACATTTTCACAAAATATGAGTACCACAGCTGGTATCCAATACCCAATAAGTAGGACTATAAGAAGTAACATTTACTTCTATAACATAATACCTGAAGAAGAAGTCTCGTACGTCTTCTTCAGCTTCTCATAATCTTCCAAGAATTTATTGCAGTTTCTTTTCAAATGCCCATAACCATTACAATAACGGCACTTAACATCTTCAGAAGGACTGGTTTTAACCTTAGGAACATGGCCAGACTCGCTTGGATTCACAATCGAGCTCGTCTTGCCATCACCTTTGTTCTTACCAAGTTTCTTAATTTTTTTACCCTTTTGTACCATAAGGACATTTGGGGTGTCCTTCTTGATGTTAGGTTCAGCAGTCTTAAGCATCACATGCAATTCAGTCAACGTCTTCGTCAAGTTGTTCATGTTATAGTTCATAACAAATTGATCATAGCTTGACGGCAGTGACTGTAGAATGATGTCAATAGCCAACTCTTGGCTAATGGGACAATCCAGTTTCCCCAGGTTATCAATATAACCCATCATCTTAATGACATGAGGACTAACTGGTTCGCCCTTTGGTAGCTTGCACTCAATCAGAGATCTAACCGTCTGGTATCTCTGAGTTTGTGCCTGCTCCTGAAACATACTTTTCAGGCCAGTGATCATCTGTATTGGCGACTCCACGTACTCATATTGCTTATGCAATTCCGAGTTCACGGTAGCCAACATGAGACAACTCACATCCACCGCATCATTAGAATGCTTATCCCAAGCATCCTTATATGACTGCCAAGCATTGGCTCGGTACTTCTTGGGGAGAACTTTCTCAAGGACATAGTCCTTTTTCTCCTGTTTGAGAACAATTCTCAAGTTCCGATACCATTCAAGAAAGTTGGATCCATTTAACTTGTCCTTCTCAAGGACGGATCGCAGGGAGAAATTGTTACGATGGTTTGTGCTAGACATAGCTGAAAAACAAGGGAGGTTTTAGTTATGATGTTCAATAAATGAGAAGTCTTAACTATTAAGAAAACTCGCATTATATTCAAACAATGTTTCCTCAGATGAATATAATGATCCAAGACCCTTAGTTCACTAAACTTGAGTGAGCCACTGGCTATCACCCAAATTTTAGCTATATAGGTAAGCAACTCTTTGCTAGTTATATCCAATATGACTCTTGGTTGTGGATTGACATCTCATGTCCAATCCACCTGATGTCTCTGAGCCCAAAACGATTTTGATGGCCCAGTCAAGTAAACCAATCTCTTCAGTCATGTAATTGTTGATGTCTTGCACTGCAAGTCCATCAACATGATTACCTTCTGTCTTACTCATGAAATTGTGGACATCTTGCACTGCAAGTCTATCGCACAATTAGATGGGTCTTGACAGTTGACAAGATTGGAAAGACATCAAGTATCACTTGATATTTGGTTGAGGAACGGAACCATTTAAAACGTTCAGTTTTATTATGTTTTAATTCATCTAATTAATTGATTTGTCTTGGTTTGGTTCTGTGGTTTCAGGTTCCATAACCTAAACCATCGAATCTTGTGTCGACCGACACTACTTCAGTGTCGATCGATGCTGATTCACCAAAACCAATCTACGATAACCGATCAATCCAATTGATCCGGTTTTGAGTACCGGTCAGTGTCGATCGATGCTACATTAGCATCGGTCGATACCAACCCAATCGCAATAAACCATTCTTAGCGTTTAACCATCATTAACCAAGCTCGATAACCGGTCCAATCCAATTGAACCGATTCATCAATCTCGCGAGGTTTATGTCGACCGACACAACTCTTGTGTCGATCGACACTAGGCGAAACATAAGTTTTATTCGGGTTTTCGCCCTGTGTCGATCGACGCCGGATTGGCATCGATCGATACCATGCGAAAAACCCTAAATTTTGTTCGGGTTTTCGCCCTGTGTCGATCGATGCCGGATTGGCATCGATCGACACCATGCGAAAAACCCTAAAACGTTTTCGAACAAAACCCTAAACTAGGTTACTTTGATCAAAACGAGTTTTAGCATGCTTGTATCAATCATACAGAGATCCAGATTCAACCAATCTAATCAACATGCTACAGATTCAATGGAACCCTAAAGCTCTGATACCACTGAAGGAATTTCTAGCAGTTCCTAATCCAATTAGGCAACCCTGGTCTGAATTCCAAGCCTAGGATCTAGGGTTCATGTAATTGAATCATTGGGATCTCAGAATTACCTGGTGATTAGCAGCGGAAGATTTGCAGATAATCGAGATCTAGAGCGCCTCAAATGATGCGCCTCTACTGGTATCCACACGCACACAAACTGAACAGCAGGGATGCTAGTGCCTATAGAGATCCAATCTCTTCAGAGGTTTCTATTCAAGTTCTGGTGGCTGTGAATTAGGTTAAGATCGAGTTTAGGTCGACCATATATCTTATATATATATATATATATCGACTTAAACCACAACGGAATTAACCAACGATTAAACCGAATTAATCTGGTAATCCGCGAGTCGTGTCGACCGACACACTCTCTGTGTCGATCGACACTGTCGATCTGTGTCGACCGACACACTCATTGTGTCGATCGACTGTCCAGAAACTTTGTATTGAATGCATATCAAATATGCATTCACCCGATCATTACATTAATGATCAACCTTATATACTACGTCCAGTTTGCTTAGGTGTGTGACCCTGTAGGATCATATAACACTAGCAATGAGTTCTCAACTCACTGATCATAAGTGGCTTCTGGCAAAGCATTACGACTTCCCAGTGTCATATGATTGTCTCATCTCGACAGTACGACTTTCACTCAAGAGCAAGTACAATAGATTTCAGGACATTCCCAACACGTTGGCGTCGACATCAGATCCTAACCTCAAAAGGATCATACCAGTCGAGGGGATCGAAAAACCAAGTATCGACATATCCCTAAAAGCTCTATCCTTGAAAGAGGAAGAGCCTACCGGAAAGGACGATGTCGAACACAAGGAATATCCCAAGGATACTAGTCGCGACATCATCAAGATCGATGATGATCTTGACCCAAGAAATGCCGTGTACGTCGCGAACGTTCCTGATGGACCAATCCAAACTACATCCACTAGTCAGGGACCCGAGCCCAACGATGAAGAGGATTGGAGAACTCCGATCATCCGATACATAACAAACGGCAAAGTCCCTGACGACAAATGGGAAGCGCGAAAACTCAAGACGCAGAGTGCAAGGTACTGTGTCACGCAAGGAGAGCTTTTTAAAAGAAGTCTCTCTGGACCTTACCTCAAATGCCTCGATAAGAAGCAAGCCCTAGCCGTGATCTCGCAGGCCCATGACGGATCCTGCGTAAGCCATTCCGGAGGATGAGCTCTGGCCATACGAATCAAAAGGCAAGGCTATTTCTGGCCAACAATGGCCACCGAATGCGAATCTTTTTCCAGCAAATGCGACAAATGCCAAAAGCACGCCCCGATTATCCACCAACCATCGGAGAAACTCTCCTCTATTTCCTCGCCATACCCATTCATGCGATGGGGAATGGATATCGTGGGACCTTTAGTCGCATCCGGCAAAAAGAAAGCTACACACCTATTGGTGATGACAGACTACTTCACTAAATGGATTGAAGCAGAATCGTACCAAAAGGTTAAAGACGTTCACGTTAAGGAGTTCGTCTGGCGAAAAATCGTTTGCCGACAGGGACTACCCCACGAGATCGTCAGCGATAACGGATCTCAATTCATATCAAACATGTTCAAAGAGTTCTGTAGAACCTGGAACATAAAGCTGACTTACTCAATGCCCCGTTATCCTCAAGGAAACGAACTGGCGGAAGCAGCTAACAAAGCGATCATGAACAGCCTTAAGAAAAGACTCAATGAGTGCAAAACATGCTGGAGCGATGAGCTCCCAGCCGTACTCTAGGCTTACCGGACTACTCCCCGCAAATCCACCGGCGAAACTCCCTTCTCGCTAGCGTATGGAATCGAGGCGGTAGTACCAGCCGAAATCCTCGTGTCAAACATCCGCAAAGAAGAATGCCCACGTCAAGAGGAACTTAACAACAAGATGATAACGGACGAGCTCGATCTCGTCGACGAAATGAGGAATCTCGCACTAGCTCGAATCCAGAACTACCAACAAGCCGCAGCTCGCTACTATGATTCCATAATTAAAACTCGAAGGTTTCAAGTAGGGGAGCTCGTCTTACCGAAAGTGTTCGACCATAAAAAGGAAGAACACGCTGGAAAGTTAGGAGAAAAGTGGGAAGGTCCTTACCAGGTCACCAATGTTGTGAAGGACGGGGTCTACCGACTCAAGTCGGTGGAAACCCAGAAACCCGAACTACGACCGTGGAACATCATCAACCTCAAAAAGTACTTTCACTGAAAGTACGCAACATAATCGAACTACGAAATGGCTTGATCCCCTTAAAAGGGTACGTAGGCAGCTCAATCTCGAGCGCGGCCGCCCCCCCCCCCCCCCCCCCCAACACAAAGCTCTTGCCGAGCTCGATAACTTCAAAACGAAGTCATATTAGCTTATCTTTGTGAAATCAAAATAAGTCTCTCGATCAATGTCTCTTTCCGTTGTAAAAGTTAGAGTCGTCGCGAAATACTTCGCCTTTGCATCTTACCAAGTGATATGAAATTATCTCTTCAAAAATTAAAGTGATATGAAATTATCTCTTCAAACCTAAGCGACCTGAAACAGTCCCTTCAAATCGATCGAACTGAAATGGTCGTCCCAAAATAAGCGACCTGAAACGGTCCCTTAAAATTGAACGAACTGAAATGATCGTCCAAAAAAAAGCGACCTGAAACGGTCCCGTCAAAACAACCTGAAATGGTCCTTCCAAAACTCAAAATTCTTCCGACCTTATACGGATTATAAGAATTGGGGGGCTACCCCCTCCCTTTAAGCAAAAACAACGAGGTCGAATCTGCATCAAGACAGATAAAACGAGGTAGTTGTTCACGCAAAACGACCTCCGCATACACTCAAAACGAATCTTTGTAAGTCTACTTCGATTCGTCATCTACTTAAAAGTATTACATTTCAATTACCAGCCGAGCTCGACCTTTACGTCTCAAAAGAGTCGTACCTCGAACAAATACTGAGGAAGAGCTCGAGCTCAAATACAATCGACCTAAAAGGTTGAGAAAAAATCCTAAGGCAAATCAAGCCAAGCCATTTATTCGACCCCTCTCTAGAGGCCCGAGTTATCACGATAGCTGATTCTATGCTAAGGCATTAAACAGTCAAATCTATGCTAAGGCATGAAAGACTGAAGCGATTCATAGAGAAAAAGAGAGGACACGATGTCCTCAAGTTCGAATAAAAAGCCCATTCAGGGCAACACCAAAGTAAAGAAAAGCCCCCACGGGCAACGAAGGCTCGAAAAAGAAAATTAAAAGCCCTTTCGGGAAACAACAACAACAAAGCATTTAAAAATGTTTTGACGGGGACGAAGCCTCGTCCCCATCCTCCCCTTGACCGTCTGCAGCTGCTCCGTCCTCAAGATGACCTTCGACTCCGTCGCTAACTCTCGAGCTGACTCCGGCCGGCAGATTTGATCCATATTGATCAAGGGCAGGAGTGACCTGGGTTAGAGGGCGGGCCAGAATCACTGAGTCATCCGACATTGACAGTAGATTCAGCTTGCTAATGCTGAAATCAGAAACCGCCGCGGCATTCATCTCCTCCGTCGCCAGCCGCTTCTTCTCTGCGAGCTCGAGCACCTCCTTAAGCAAGTCCAGCTCGCCGGAAGCCAGCTGAGCAATGAGGGCAATATTGGCCAACACCTCTTGAAGCCTGATCTCGGCGCTAGTAGCGACCTTCCGCTGGCCCTCCTTCGCCTTAATTCCCTCGAGAATTTCGAGATACTGGCCATTGAGCCCTTTTTCGCCTCGTGAGCGGCTATCTTCATGTCAAACTCCCGATCGGCGAGGGCTTTCTTCAGGTTGGCCTGACACTGCGCAGCCCGCATGTCTGCGGATCGACGGGCTTCGTCCGCTGCTTGGCTCGCCCCCTCCGCGGCCAAAGTTTGGTTCACGGCCATGTTCAGCTTCTGAGTAAGGTCCTCCTCTTGGTTCTCCAGGATCATAAGACGGGCCTCCACTCCGTCGAACTTGATGAGCTGCTTCTTCAGCTCCTCCTCCCTAACCAGAGCCCCTTGCAGCTATGCTTTCAGGTCGCTCACTGTTTTCTTGACAGTCTCGAGCTCACTTGCTTGCGGTATTTCCCGCAGCTCGCGCTCAGACCTAGCCGCGTACTTGTTCGCAGCCTCCAAGGCCTACGCAAAAATAATAACAATAAATGAATGCTAAGCATAAAAAAAATCAGAAAAGCGAAGGAAAGAAACCATTACCTTCCCAGCAGCCGCCATCATCTCGGTGTAAGAGTCACCGAGAGCCATATCCCCAAGAGTTGGGAGCTGAACGCCTGCGGGCTTAAAATGCCTCAGCAAAAAGGCCACACCCTTTGGATCATCCGCAATCGGACATTCCTTCTGGTGTCTGAAGCGCCAGTTAAAAGATCCGGAGAACCCGGAAGAGGCAGGCCTCGCCTCCACACTTTGGCTCGGCTTCCTTGAGCTCACCTCCGCGTCGGTACTTTGACGCTTCGCTGCCGGAGAAGGAGGGCCACCCCGACTCCGACCGTTCGACCCCCTCGAGCCGTTCGACCGAGAGTCGCGTAAAGCTTGCTCTCCGGATGGGACCTGGGCTAGTTCTTGCCCGGTCGAAGAGGGAGGTAAATCCTCAGCCTCCACGGACCCTGTAGCCGGAGGAAGAGAGATTTGAACAGGGTTAGGAGGAGGGATCGAGGGAGGGGGAGGAGGAGCTTCGCCCATTGCGAAAAGGAGGGCGTTGCTCAAGTCTCCGACCTTCATTTTCCTCGCCAGATCGACAGGATCCTTCCCGTTCCTACGGCTGCTCGTCCTTCGCGACATCTTTTCGAAAGAAGGAGTACTGGCGGTAGAGCTGTCGTCCGAGATGAGTCGATCTGAGGATAAAACGGCCTCGAGTCAGCTCAATAAAAAAAAGGAGATATACAGTACTAAAAACCTTCGCACGAACCAACCAGAATACTTACTTTCTCCAGTCTGCTCGGCGATCTGAAGCGAAGCCTGAACAACTCGGGCTGAAGCGGGCTGATGAGGGGAGCGCGACTCGTTTTGCGAAAGTCGAGGTTGGTACGAAGGAGGCCGTCGGACTGCGGGACCTAGGGCAGCTCAAATTCGCTGGTCTGTAACGCTAGACCAACGGATATCTCCTCTCCGGAGACGAGCAATTAAACTCGATGTGATCAGGTTCATAGGTAACGATTCAGGAGCTTCTACAAAGAAAAACAAAAAACATGTATCAGCAAATGGCTCGATATCAAGAGCGTCGAGACAGTCAGGAAAACTGATAAACCCTAAAAGCTAACCAACGCTAGCTGCCCATCTTGTCGGGATAACCGAATAATCGAAGTCCTCGACCGAATGATGGTTGATCCTGAAGAGAAGTACTTATTCTTCCATGCATCCCTCGTCAGGATCTCCTCGAGGATCTTCCCATGACGAGGAGAGAGGTAGTAAGTACCGGAAAAACGAGTATTATGTTTTACCGAACAAACCCTCATCAATTCCTCAGCCCCGAAGTCAATGCCCTCCTCAATGGCTCTAACCCCGAGTCCGATAACATAACAAACAAAATTTGAGGTCATCTGATGAAAAGCCAGCTGAAGCTGAGCCAGAACCCACGAGACAATGCGAGGGATTGGGAAAAACAGTCCACATTTGTCAAAGTAGGTGTAAGAGGCGCAGCAATAGCCCTCTACAGCAGTTTTCGGCGACATCCCCAGAGACGGGATAATTATTTCTACCCCCGGTGGGATCTGGCACTTCGACCGTAACCGATGTATATGGTCCACGGTCAAGCCTGACGGCGGATGCGGACCAAATGATCCCGCCGCCGCACTTGTATTCGCTCTGGTCGTATCCTTCCGAGCCATAATGGTCGATGTATCGAAATTTCTTTTATTCAAAGAAAAAGAGAACCGGAATAGAAGATCTAAAGAGAGAAGAGTTTTGGAATAACAGTAAAAGAAACAAGAGCGAGAAAAGAAAATGCTAAAGTAAGGAAGAAGAAGTTACCTTGTCGATTTGTAGTGCGAGCAGTAATGGGAATCGTGCTAGGTAACTTCTCCTTTTAAGCCAAATCGTGCACCTCCTCCCTCGAGATCCGCGGGATCTTTCACATCCCACAATCTCAACCACTCGATTTAAAATTTGTAATGATTACAAAAGATCGAGACAGTTGGGATCCTTCGATCTCTTACAATCTTGACCGTTGATACGAGATCTATGGTTAGGAGCAAGCGACTGATAATTAATTCACATCCGCGTGGATCGAGGCCGATAAGATTTATCGGACTCGGAAGATCTCAACCGTTGACGATTGACCAGATCGACGGCAGATCAAATTATTCTCTGGATAACATGAGTTGAGGCACCATACGCGCTGCAAATAGATCAATTCGATCCACGTGCTCGGTTTCATCCGTCCGATCATAACAGGATCCACGGATGAAGCCAAGAAGATTATTAGGGTTTCTGACACCTGTGGCACATGCGCGTCTTCTCAAGTACGTCTTCTCAAGTACGTCTACCGCCCATTAACCTCGACTCGTCGAAATTAATGGGCTGGGGGGCTATTGTTGGTGCTGGATTTCCCTTTGAGAAATCCGGCCCATAAACAAACAAAACAAAGGCCCATAATCATGAGCCGTTCCATAACCAAGACAGAGAGATCGACCATTATCCATTTCAGGCCCATACGACCAGCATCTGGACAAAGCCCATACAACGCCGAAGTAAGAGGCGATCGAGCTCTAGCTCGATAGGAGACGATGTAGAGGTAGAGCAACCTAGTATTCGTCAGTTCAACCGATTCCCGCAAATCTCGGAGATCGTTATCACGGCAAAGCCAAAATATCGGAACAAGAAGGTCAAAGTCAAGACTATTTAAAGAAGAAGTGGCGATTCATTCAAGACATTCCAACCCTAATCAAGAACACTTCGACCAGATAGCTCGATTATCATACTTTGTACTCTCTATTCGATTGTGTTTGTTATATCTCGACGATCAATCTCAATAAAGTCTTTGATTCATAGGAAATCTATTTCATCTTTATATCCAAAAGTCCAAATCCACGATTACAAATTCTTGGTGTGAATCTCCGATCTCACAGCTGCCCAATTCCACTTGCGAAAATCCAACCCTATGATTTAGTTAGATTTTCGATTTTAAGATAGAAAATGCGTGTTACTGAAAATAAACTTGATTAATTATAAAAATAAAAATAAATCCGTGTAATTAAATGAATATCAGAATTAATTGTTTGAAAATTTAGTCCTTTTTAAATTATCCACCCCTTTAATTTTATAAATTTTCTCAAGCCTACCTAAATATTTTTCCAATCACCATTAGAAACTATTTACAAAATCAATTTTTGATCGTCCATCCTTTTGTATATTTGAATTGCCATTTTATTTAAAAACGTATTTGACCAATTGATAAAAAAATATTTAAAAAAAAATCAAATATTGATGGATGATTTAATTTCGCAAGTGGAATTAGGAAGAGAAATTTTTTTTATGGGAAATCGTACTTAAATATTATATTTTAAAAAGAAAACTCAAGATTTTAGAAATTTGTTAAGAATTAAATAGACGCTGAATTATAAAGGAAGAAATAAACAGTCAACCCAAAAAATGAGAGTTAAGAAGTTTCAAGTTAAGTTTGTGTTGCATTGACATTTTTTTGCGTCTATTACTTTTTTCTTTAATGTTGTTTTCGAATTGTTGTCTTTCTTGTTTTTTAAGATTGTTAAATGCTTGAAATGTTTCTTTAAAATTATTGTTTTTTATTGTTTTGAATGTTGTTTTAAGATTTAGCTTTGTTATCAATATTTCTTGATATAAAATTTTCATTTATAAAAACTAAAAAACATGTATATTTATAGTTATGTATTCCGGTAGGATTTCGGTAGGATTTGTAGTAAACGAGCTTCTTTGGATGCAGGGATTTGCGATGGCGGTTTTGGGAAGTTTTGATCGGCAGGTGGTCCTTCCCCGTCACAGTGATTGGTCCGACGATGTCTGGTGGCGTTCTCCTCCACGATGGCCGATGTCGCCGGCGGTGTGCTAGATGGAAGACGCGTGGGCACATGCATGAAGCTTTCATCCTGGAGTCGACACGTGGTGTCCTTATCTCCGCTTTTGAGCTTCTTCATTTTCAACTTCGCGTTTCATTTCATTGTACTGGGCTTTGGCCCATTTGTAAACTTGGCCTCGGCCCATGAATTCGAAACCTGTTGACAAAAAAAAAAAAAAAAATAGTTACGTATAAAACTATAATTGAATGAAACAAGGTTTATAGAAATCCGCGTGATAGTCGGATAATTCATAAAATATATGCATTTGGGCTTGATCTATAGAATTTTATACCGCAGCCTGCACGAGCTCACCCGCCAGATCCTAGCAAAAAATGAAATCACATTGAATTAGACCGTTTGAACTTGGGCGGACCGGTTTGACATCTCTACTTCTAATCTATAATTATGTTCATCATTGATGTTGTATTTAGTCCAAAACACACACATATATTTGGGAAAAAGCCCAGAAATCTCAGACGACAAAAAGTAGTTCGTTAGCCTTTTGTTTTTATTTTCTCTGGGCCTTAAACACACAAAGGGGCCCAGTCCAATAATATAAAAAACCCGAAACCCTAGAAGTGCAAGGTATAAACGATCCGCTTCCTCTGCTTCGGTATCGCGGACAGAAGACGAACTCAAAGATGCAGATCTTCGTGAAAACCCTAACCGGCAAGACCATCACCCTCGAGGTTGAGTCCTCCGACACCATCGACAATGTCAAGGCCAAGATCCAAGACAAAGAAGGTACCAACTCGACATCAATCTGGATTCTCAGTTTTCTTAAATCAGATCTCTTTATCGGTTACTTTTTCTCCTGTAGGAATCCCTCCGGATCAGCAACGATTGATCTTCGCCGGAAAACAGCTCGAAGATGGCCGTACTTTGGCTGATTACAACATCCAGAAAGGTACATCAAAACCTTGTGCTAATTGTTTCGAGTCACTGACTTGTCTGAAGAACAATCAACTCAACTCAAATGTTATGGTCTGATTTCAGAATCAACGCTTCATCTTGTGTTGAGGCTTAGAGGAGGTATCATTGAGCCTTCTTTGATGGCTTTGGCTCGTAAGTACAACCAAGACAAGATGATTTGCCGCAAGTAAGCTTCAAATAGTCTCACTTTTCATGTTTTTCTTTCTGTTCCAGAGTAGTTCTCGCACGAAATGTTAGGTTAAGTTTAGTTTGTGTTGCTATAGAATTAAGTGTGTTTTGGGAACTAACTTAGCTTCTCAAGCCAGTTACAATGCGTGCGAGGTTATAAATGTTCCCAATATCAACATTCCATTCTCCAAACTTTGTCAGCTGGTCAAATTTCTCATCTTTCCAGATGATTTTCTTGAATGGCACATTTTTGTGAATTGATAAGAGTAGATCAATGTTGCACTTTAGTGTATGTATTTGCTAATATGTTCCATTTGAATAATCTACCTAATCTCATACCAATGTCCATTCTTTGAGTACTATAGCTTGTGCTTTCAAAATTGACAAGCTTTGTCGAAGCTTGAGTTGGTGTTGGTTTTGTTGCGTCATCTGATTTTGATGTTCTAATGTATCCAAAGAATTTTTGGTTCAGATTTTAGGCTAATGTTATGTCACATCTGTAATTAGGTGCTATGCTCGCCTTCATCCAAGGGCTGTAAACTGCAGGAAAAAGAAGTGTGGCCATAGCAACCAGGTTTGGTTTTGTTACTTTGCTTTATTTCCTTTATTCAGTTTATCTGTTAAACTTATATCTTAATAACATTTTTATTGTTATTTTATTTTGCAGTTGAGGCCTAAGAAGAAGATCAAGTAGACTTTGTAGTTTGAAGAATCTCATCTTGCTTGCCTCTTTCTTTTCGTCTTCCCCTTGATAAGGTTGTTTTGTTTCTTGAATTTTGATGTTTATGTTCAAAGATTATATCAGTAACAGGATTTTGTTATCTATTTATGCTTGCTGGATCAAGTTATTTGTTTCCTTCATTCTATTATGCACATGCCTGTTCCAGTTTTACATCCTAGACGTTGACGTAAAGACTGTTCACAAAAACATTACGGTAAGAATACCTGACGGCTTTAAACTGATACTTTAAAGCGTCAGCTTTCCTAAGAAAACAACAAGGTTGAGTTGAGTTTGGGATACATGGGACGACTTGTGGGGAAACTAATTGTGAAAACAGAGATTCTAACCAATGTTCTCAAATCCTTTCATGTAAGTACAAAGATTCATGTCTTCTCGCTGGCTTGAAAGGTGCTTAGAACAATTTGAGTTAAGAACAGCTCCGTTTGGTCTCATCCTCTGGCTGGCCATTGAAGTTTACAGCTGCTCGTTTGCCCGTTTCCTAGTTCCATATCGACTACAAAGTGAATAAACCCATAATCAGTGGTATACCAAACTTCTCTACACTGTCTATTGCCTATGAAGACGACCGACTTAGGTTATACTTCGTTGTATTTCTACCCCAATAGTATGTCTTTTCATTGTCCATAGACCAATGGTTTCATTTGTGTCGAAACGAAACCCCTACAAACAATACCCACTGCTTATTGGTATCGAGAGGTTGCAGAAGAGCCTCTTTTGACCTCGACTTGGTTTCTACTTAACGGAAAATCAGGAATTAAGCGGTAATTATATTTGAAAATTTGTTAGGTGCTATACGCGTGGTTGATATGGACTTAACGAATTAACAGAAAATTGGAGATTAAACGGTAAATAGGTCAAGTTTTTAGGATTTTATATTGTTTATATCTCTATCTTAATTGATGTAAGAAAAATCATAAAAGACTTAGTTAGTCTAGTAGCAAAAGCACGCCAAAGAATATTCTATTGTCACGGATTAGAATCAAGCTGCTGCATAGCTATTGATTAATCTATGAGAAAAAGTGGTTTTAGAGTTGAAATTAATAAAAACTGATTTTTTATTATTTGACGTTTTGGCGGATTTCAGTCTAACCAGATGGTTTCACCTGGCTGACAATTTTCCGACGACGATTTTAAAACATGGCTTGTAACTAACTTCAAATTCAGTTATCGTATCTGTAATCAGCTTCTATAATATAGTTGATATTGCTATACATAAATGTTATTATAATACTAATATGTGTAAGTTTGTATACAAGATAATTTGTATTCATTATGAAATTTGTTTTCATATGATCACTGGAAAATACTTTGATTTTCCTTGCAACGAATATTTGATATATCATGGTTTTTAGGACTTTCAACTATGGTATATGTCTTGCGTTATCGAGTTTTTTAAAGTCTTTTGGAGTCCTTTTATGTGTGTTTACATGTCTCAGTACGTTTGGAGCGGATTTGAAGATTATGACGCATTCTGGAGCTATTTGGAGCATTTGCCCGAGAAAAAGAAGTCACTGTCGATATCAGATGTTTGTGTCGATCGACACTTTTGTGGCATCGATCGACACACATCGTAGATAGTCAATTCTCGCGAGTTTAATGAAGAGTTTAGAAATTACAGCTTTAGCCCAGAAGTTTCTTATAATTACAAAGAATCCCCAGACGTGTTTAGATCATTATATTAGAGTTTTTAAGCCATTGTTTAGGCAACACTTTATTTTATCAGAGATTGAGAGAGTTATGGCTGATCTTGTACTCGAAAGAGAAGAGATTTCGAACCCCTGTTTCTTTATCCTTTCTATGATATTTGGTTTTCTATTCATTATGATTTTTGTTTCATTGATCATGTCTGAGTAGTTTACCTGTTAGGTTTAGGGATTCTCATAAGGGATTTCATGGAATGATAGGTTAACTCAATCTATAGGGATTCAGACTTTCTAGTTCTTCATCTAGGGTTGTTCTTAATGCTTTATCTGAATTGACCACTTATATTATTGTTGTTAGGTTAATTTCTGCAAACACAGTTGATTAATTAACTAGAAAGAACCTAGATGAGCAATTTGACTATTCGCAAAGAAATTTGGCTTAGGAGAATTGTGAACGAAAGAACTTGAGATTAATGCATGTTTAGGATCTCTAGAATTCACAACGAAAATTAGTTTTTTAAGTCCAAGTTCGGATTACTTCTAGTTTTCTGCGTCTGCATAAACTGTCTGTAATCGTCCGGCAACGATCGATGCTATCAGTGCAACGATCGCTTCAATCTCTGAATCGCCTAGTGACGATCGATGCAATGGTGCAACGATCGACGTAGTGCGATATTGGTACCTGCGACAGAGAGAAAAACAGACAAAAATCAGTAGCTAAAAAAAAACAAAAACAAAAACGAAAAGAAAACGAAAAATCCTAGTAAAACCCTAGGTTCTAAGCTATCGAAGACTCAAAGAGTCCCCGGCAACGGCGCCAAAAACTTGATAGGTGTCAGGTTTTAACCCTATATCTAACTGCAAGTGCACAGTTCAGTAGTCGTAGTATATAGGTATCGAATCCACAGGGACTCCGTATTCAATAGCTCAAGAACAGGAAATTAAACTAGGAAGAAAGCAATGTGATTGAATGAAAAGCAGTGCGAGAAAGTAAACAGAAAGCAGAGATTATTGGTTGTGAAAGCAAGTTATTAAGAGCGCTAAGTCTAGGGCGTTCTCAGGAAATCAGACAAGCAGACAGTTCATTCAGCAAGGATCTAATTAAGCATAGTTCTAGAACTCAAAACACAGATATAGAATTAACCAAACTCCTTTGCGATAATTCTCTAAGTCTAAGTGCAGCAAACCAAACTTTCGTTTGCGAGAACTAACAGATTAAACTAGCATTAATTCCAAGTTTGATATGTTCACAATTATCCTAAACCAAACTTTCATTTGCGAGAAGTTTAATTGCTCAACCTAATTAGTTCAGATTCCTAAACCCCACTTCCGTGACGTATTTAGCAACCTAAGATCTAGATTCTAATTGATCAGGTTAGAACTAGCTTTAAGCACAATTAGATTGAAGAACAGATATAGTTATGAATCCTTAACTGAAATAAACAAGTCTAGCAAGTCATGAAATCCTATGTGAGAAACCCTAAACCTAACAAGGAATCTACTCATACATAGATAATGAAAACATAATCATATATTGAATAAATTGCATAGAAGATAAAGAATAAAAGGGGTTCGAAATCTTCTCCAAATACAGATGAAGTAAAGGTTCAGATCAGCCCCAAAAGCTCTAAAAATCCTCTGCTCTTAATTATGAAAGCGTCAGTAAATAAAACACCAAAAACTTAATTATATAGGTCTAATCTCGGCCAGGGGATTCTTTGTAAATATCAGGAACTTCTGGATCAGAGTGCAATATCTTGACTCTTCATAAACCGCCGAGTTTCGGCCCATCTCGCTGGTGCAACGATCGATGCTAGAGTGCATCGATCGACGCATTCCTCTGTTTCGGACAGTGAACTCTATCTCTCGGCCAAACACTCCAAATATCTCCAAAAAGTGTCATAATCACCAAATATGCTCCAAACCTGATTATACCTGTAAAAGACTCTAAAAGAACACAAAAAGACACTAAAACACACTTATATCATGGTCTAAAACTAGTAAAAACCATGATATATCAACTCCCCCACACTTAGCCTTTGCTTGCCCTCAAGCAAAACAGAGAACTAAAGTTTGGTGAAGAGGTTTGAAAACTCTTCAGAAACTCATTTCATCCTAGAAGCTACAATACTCAGATTCCCCTTAGTAAACCACTGAAAGAATCAATCACAGGATATCAAGACCAACATGTACTTCCCCCACACTTAGCAACTGTCCTAAGTAAACTCCACAATCACATTCAAGCATTCAAATTCTTCCTACTGACTTCTGCAAGTATTTAAGTGCGGTCTCACCTAAGGAGTATCGATCAAAGGGCACATGGATTCTTATCTTATCAGCTCTAGACCACCATACTATCTTTCTCTAGTCCCTTTCTTCTCTTACCCTTCTTTAACAACTGATTTTTTCCCACATTGGGTATCATTTTTTTTTTTTTATCAGTGTTCTTCCCGTTATGGGGTGTACTTTGGACACATTCCATGGATGCATAAGGGATAATAGTGTTTTCTACTATTCTCATGACCACTTCGGAGTTACTAACTCATCCTCAGTTTATTATTATTATTATTTTTTTTACTTTATAGAAGGGGAGAAGGGAACTAAATAGGATAGGTTGACAGGCTGTGTCAGAACTAACAGGGAATCCGACACAAAGTATACCAAGCCCTTAGGTGAGAAGTCTAAGTCAGTATTAAATTGAAGTCAGTAAAAGGATCCTCTGATACCTGAAGTGATGTGGGTGTTCCCAGTAGGTTGATCTGTGTCTGGATTTTCTAATAGTCAGAGATAGATCCTGCAACTTCATCCCAATGGTTACTTAAGTTCCTGCAAGTCTTGTAAATCTTCTCAGAAAATCATAGTTTCTTACTTAAACAATTTTGACTCAATAAAACAAATTTTTTTTTTTAAAAAATGGACTGACTCTTAAGAAAACAGAAAGATATAAGTCAGTAGCACCTCCCCCACACTTAAGACACACTGTCCCCAGTAGTGTCAAGCGAAGGATCGGTAAAAAGAAAACAAAAATTGTTAAAGTTCTGTTGAGTTCTGTCGGGTTTACCTCTGTTGCTCATGTATCGATCGTTGCACTAAGTGCATCGACCGTTACTTGGCGATTTTCGTGTATGGTCGATCGTTGCTCAGGACCGCAACGATCGCTGCAATGCGATTCTGATCGTGTTGTGACGATCGACACAGAAGTGCGTCGATCGACGCACTGCGATTTTGTCCGAGACCTGCAATCATAAACTCACCAGAAACAAAAACGAACGTAATATCCTAACAAAAACACCAAAAATTAAGTAGAAAAACACCAGTACCTAATGGTGGGTTGCCTCCCACCCAGCGCTTGTTTAAGGTCAATAGCTTGACCGGACGGACAAGATTTTTCAAGCAGAGGGTGCATTATCCAGAGGCAGAATCTGACCTCTTGGAATCTCGGCCTTAGCCCAATAATTTTTTACCCTCTGTCCATTTACAGCGAACTCATTACCTTCCTTACCGACTAGAACGACAGCTCCATATGGACGCACTTCTTTGATCGTGTAGGGACCGGACCATCTTGATTTCAGCTTACCTGGAAACAAATGCAGACGAGAATTTTATAAAAGTACCTGATCATTAGGCTCAAACCGTCTAGAAACAATCTTCTTGTCATGATAAGCCTTAGTCCTCTCCTTGTACAGCTTTGAGTTCTCATAGGCAAAATGTCTAATCTCATCCAACTCATTAAGCTGTATCAACCTCCTTTCTGCAGCTGATTTAAGGTCAAAGTTCATCTGCTTTACAGCCCATGCTGCTTTGTGCTCAAGTTCCACTGGCAGATGACATGCTTTTCCATACAACAAATGAAATGGAGTAGTCCATAATGGTGTCTTAAATACAGTCCTGTAGGCCCATAAAGCATCATCAAGCTTAGCTGCCCAATCTTTTCTTGTCTTCCCAACTGTCTTCTCTAAGATCTCCTTGATCTGTCTGTTAGAAACCTCGACTTGTCCACTAGTCTGAGGGTGATAAGGAGTAGCAACTCGGTGATGAACTCCATGCTTTCTTAGGAGCTTTTCGAAGACCTTATTAATAAAGTGAGATCCTCCATCACTAATCACTATCCGAGGTACTCCAAATCTAGGGAATATGATGGACTTAAACAGCTTAATGACTACTGAAGAATCATTGGTTGGACTAGCTATTGCTTCTACCCACTTAGACACATAATCTACAGCAACCAGGATAAATTTATTCCCATAAGATGAAGGAAAATGACCCATAAAATCTATGCCCCAGCAATCAAACACCTCTACCTCAAGAATGAATTTCTGAGGCATCTCATGCTTCCTACTGATTTTCCCTCTTCTCTGACAGGCATCACAATGAGAAATGAAGGAATGAGTATCTGCAAACATTGTAGGCCACCAGAAACCTGCTTGCAAAACTTTAGACACAATTTTAAAAGTAGCAAAATGTCCTGCATAATCTGATCCATGGCAGTGGAATAGGATATCTGGAACCTCTGATTCAGCAACACATCTTCTGTAAAGGCCATCTGAGCAGTGCTTATAGAGGTAAGGTTCATCCCAATAGTATCGCCTAAGCTCTCTGAAGAACCTCTTCTTCTCATACCCTTTCAGATCATCTGGTTCAGTCTCTGCAGCCAGGTAGTTGGCTATATCTACGTACCATGGTCGATCAGTTGTTGTGACAGCATCAATCTCAAACTCGTAGCCTCCGGTCTGAATTGTAAAAGTCTCTGGATCTGCATCCGCACTGCAACGATCGTCGCAGAGAAGCGCATCGATCGTCGCTATCCCAATAGGTGCATCGATCGACGCCGAGATGGCATCGATCGACGCAATGCGATTAATCCGACAGTTTTGCAGGTTTCTGTCCAAATCTGTGTGAAACATTGTCCCAACCATATTGACGTTCTCTTCAGGCAAATAGTCATTAATTGGCACGTCTTCCTCAACCAGCATCCTTGAAAGATGGTCAGCAACTCCATTTTCAACCCCTTTCTTATCCCTCACTTCAATGTCAAACTCCTGAAGCAACAGAATCCATCTCAACAATCTTGGCTTAGCATCTTTCTTCTGCATCAGATACTTCAGGGCTGAATGATCAGTGTGTACAATCACTTTTGAGCCAACAAGATAAGGTCGAAACTTCTCAAATGCAAAGACAACTGCCAACAACTCCTTCTCCGTATAGTGGCATAGTTTCTTTGTGCATCATCCAGTGTCCTACTGGCATAATAGATAGCATGAAGCTTTCTATCCTTCTTCTGCCCAAGAACAGCTCCCACAGCATAATCACTTGCATCACACATAACCTCAAAAGGCAGATCCCAATCCGGTGGCTGAACTTTGGGAGCACTCACTAATGCCTGCTTAATCTGTTCAAATGCAGTTTGACAATCTGCATTGAATTCAAATTTGGTATCCTTACACAGCAAAGCAGTTAGTGGCCTAGCGATCTTGCTGAAATCTTTGATGAACCGTCTATAGAAGCCAGCATGTCCAAGAAAGCTTCTAATAGACTTAACAGAATCAGGTGCCTGAAGGTTGGTCATTACCTCAATCTTAGCGCGGTCCACCTCTATTCCTGCTTCAGACACTTTATGTCCAAGTACAATGCCATCTCTGACCATGAAATGACACTTCTCCCAATTAAGAACTAAGTGCTTCTCTTCACATCTTGTCAGAACCTTACACAGATTATCTAAGCATTCATTATAGGATGATCCATATACTGAGAAATCATCCATGAATACCTCCATAAAGTCCTCAATCATGTCTGTGAATATGGACATCATGCATCTCTGGAAAGTGGCTGGTGCATTGCAGAGTCCAAAAGGCATCCTACGGTAAGCAAATGTCCCATATGGACAAGTGAAAGTGGTCTTTACCTGATCCTCTGGATGGATGGGAATCTGAAAGAAACCTGAGTAGCCATCGAGGAAGCAATAGTAAGGATGATTGGCTAACCTCTCAAGCATCTGATCAATAAAAGGCAAGGGAAAATGATCCTTCCTGGTAGCAGCATTCAGCTTCCTGTAATCTATACACATCATGTGTCCTGTCACAGTCCTAGTGGGTATCAGCTCGTTCTTCTCATTCTTCACAACTGTAACTCCACCCTTCTTAGGTACTACATGAACTGGACTCACCCAATCACTGTCAGAGATAGGATAGATAATCCCGGCATCAAGGAGTTTCATAATCTCCTTTTTAACCACTTCCTGCAGATTAGGAATAAGTCTTCTCTGATGCTCGATAGATGTCTTGGATTCATCCTCAAGATGTATCCGATGCATGCACAGCTCCGGTGAGATACCTGAAATATCAGCAAGAGAATAGCCAAGAGCCTTGCGATGCTTGCGCAGCTTGCTTAGCAGTAAAGTGAGCTCTGCGTTGTTCAAGCTAGCATTAACAATCACTGGATAAGTTGAATTGGGTCCAAGAAATGCGTACCTTAGCCCGGATGGAAGTTGTTTCAGCTCTTTTTCGGAGCTTTTTCCTCTGCCCAGTCTCTGTCGACTTGCAACGATCGATGCTTTGATAATGTCGATCGTTGTAAAGTCGCGTCAGACACTTCTACCTGCATTGCAACCTCAACAGAATCCATCATCCTCGTATAGCACATTGCTGGCTCGTCTTGCAGGTACTCCAACTCCAATATAGAGCTCAGTAAAGCCCTTTCTAATGGGTCTTCAGCATGTGATTGGTAAAAATACTCGGCAGCCAAATCACCCAATGTGTCCACATAGAAGGTCTGCCCGTCAATGGTTGGTCTCTTTACCAGCTTGTTCATATCAAAACTCATCTTCAGATCACCTACATTCAGAACTATTTTACCTCCCTGACAGTCAATCATAGCACCAGCTGTAGCTAAGAAGGACCTGCCCAAAATCAATGGATCTTTTGGCTCTTGTCGATATTGTAGAACCACAAAATCAGTAGGGATCACACATTTGCCAACCATTATAGGCACATCCTCTATTACTCCTTCGGGAATCCTGATTGATCTATCTGCCAGAACCAGTGATATCCTAGTAGGTACAAAGTCTGTCATTCCGAGCCTTTTAGCAACTGAGAGGGGCATAAGATTTACACTGGAACCAAGATCACATAGAGACCTTTCGAATCTCTCTTTGTAGATGGCACAATCTAACACGAAGCTTCCTGGATCCTTTAACTTCTCGGGAATCCTGCCTTGAACCACTGCACTGTACACCTCATTGAGCATCATTATACTTTCCTCATCAGACCATTTCCCAGCAATCATATCCTTAAGGCATCTTTTCATCATAGGAGAAGTTTTCATGGAGTCCAACAAAGGTACTTCAACTTTCACCTTTTTTATGAACTCCTTACACTTTGCATACTGCCTATCATTCTTAGCCTTTCTGGGATTCTTGGGATAAAGCACCTTAGGCTTGTATATCCTTTCGGTCGGCTGTTTCGGTTTCTCTGGTTTCGAACTCTCTGCAGTCACATTGTGTCGATCGTTTCTCCTGTCGCATCGATCGATGCTAGGGGACTGTGTTACGACTTCTGGCTCCCTGATTTCACTCTGCACCGATCGTTGCTTAGATGCATCGATCGACGCATTGCGAATATCGCGGATCTCATCTTCCAGCTCTTCAATTTCCTCGAGTTCTTCAACACTTAACTGCTTTTTCTGGCCAGATGACAGCTCCTTACCACTCCTCAACGTCACTGCATTGCATTGGTACTTGGGATTAGCATCAGTCTTTCCTGGAAGATATCCATCTTCCCTTTGAGCATGTCCAGCAGTTCTTGCAACTCTAGCATCAAGTTCCTTCATGTGTGTGTTCAGATATTCAAACTTCCCGTTCAGCTCCCTGTAGATTATTTCCATCTTCTCGTTGACATCTGCTGCATTCTTAGTCTGACTCTCCATCATCTGTTTCAGCATCGTCTCCACTCTACTTTCAGATCCATTGGTTCTCTGAGTACCTTGTCCCAAGGTCTTCTGAAAACCACTGGTCTGTCCCCCATTGAAGACCATGTTTCCTTGTTGATTACCAAATCTATTACCCTGGAATCCAGAACCTCCTATGTAATTCACATCTTCCTCCTGAGTGTCCTCCTCAGTTTGAATTACTTCTACATCTTGGGCAAAGTGGACAGCTTTCTTACCTGCTAGGAGATTGCAAACCTTGTCCAGCCTAGATCTAATATCAGCTATGTCAGAATTCTCTACACTTCCACCAGATTTCTTCCTCCTCTCATCCGTAGTCTTGCAGCTGTTGCTGCTTATTAGATTCTCAATCAACTGCTTAGCTTGTGTAGGGGTCCTGGTGTTGAAGTTAGCATTACTGGAATTATCCAGTGCAGACTGATATGGAAGATCTATGCCTCTGAAGAAGATACCAATCAACTGAACCTCAGTGAATCCATGGTGTGGGCAGTCACGCTGATACTGCTTAAATCTCATCCAAGCAGTCTTTAAAGGCTCCACAGCTCCTTGAGAAAAGGTGAGTATGTCCTGTATGAACTGGTCTGAACGCGCATCATCATAGAAGTGACGCAGGAACTCACTCTTTAGTGCTGCCCAAGTAGTATACTGAGCAGGTGCCAGCTGCTTTAGCCATGCACTAGCGTCTCCAGCAAGACTGTGCGGAAAGAGCTTAAGGAACAGATAGTCCGGGCAGACTCCATCATACTTCATGCCAGTGACTACGTCCTCAAACGAATCAATGTGATCCATAGGCTGCTCTGTTGGGTAACCATGAAATGCATTCTGTCTCATCAGCGAGTAGTAGATGGTTTTGATCTCAAAATCATTCCTCTCAAAAGCAGGAAGCACTAAAGCTGACCGGTTTGCGTGAAACTCATCCGGTCTGTTGTAGTCAGCTAAAGTCCTCTCACGTACAACCATCTCTCTACCTTGGGCCTGTCCATGACCCTGGTTCTGCTCCTGTTGCTGTTGCTCAGGAGGATCGGGGATGACATTCCCTTCAGCATCAACCCTTTGCCAAGCAGCATTGTATGGGTTGTTATCTCGGTCCCTCAGGGTACCTTCAGCATCACGTACCAGAATCAAACGCTCTCGTACCATCCTTTCTCTTCTTTCTCTTCTGTTAGCTCTCTCTAAACGTCCAAGTTCTTCAAGATCGAGATTAACTAAGTCCAAGTTTGGATTACTTCTAGTTTTCTGCGTCTGCATAAACTGTCTGTAATCGTCCGGCAACGATCGATGCTATCAGTGCAACGATCGCTTCAATCTCTGAATCGCCTAGTGACGATCGATGCAATGGTGCAACGATCGACGCAGTGCGATATTGGTACCTGCGACAGAGAGAAAAACAGACAAAAATCAGTAACTAAAAAAACAAAAACAAAAACGAAAACGAAAACGAAAAATCCTAGTAAAACCCTAGGTTCTAAGCTATCGAAGACTCAAAGAGTCCCCGGCAACGGCGCCGAAAACTTGATAGGTGTCAGGTTTTAACCCTATATCTAACTGCAAGTGCACAGTTCAGTAGTCGTAGTATATAGGTATCGAATCCACAGGGACTCCGTATTCAATAGCTCAAGAACAGGAAATTAAACTAGGAAGAAAGCAATGTGATTGAATGAAAAGCAGTGCGAGAAAGTAAACAGAAAGCAGAGATTATTGGTTGTGAAAGCAAGTTATTAAGAGCGCTAAGTCTAGGGCGTTCTCAGGAAATCAGACAAGCAGACAGTTCATTCAGCAAGGATCTAATTAAGCATAGTTCTAGAACTCAAAACACATATATAGAATTAACCAAATTCCTTTGCGATAATTCTCTAAGTCTAAGTGCAGCAAACCAAACTTTCGTTTGCGAGAACTAACAGATTAAACTAGCATTAATTCCAAGTTTGATATGTTCACAATTATCCTAAACCAAACTTTCGTTTGCGAGAAGTTTAATTGCTCAACCTAATTAGTTCAGATTCCTAAACCCCACTTCCGTGACGTATTTAGCAACCTAAGATCTAGATTCTAATTGATCAGGTTAGAACTAGCTTTAAGCACAATTAGATTGAAGAACAGATATAGTTATGAATCCTTAACTGAAATAAACAAGTCTAGCAAGTCATGAAATCCTATGTGAGAAACCCTAAACCTAACAAGGAATCTACTCAGACATAGATAATGAAAACATAATCATATATTGAATAAATTGCATAGAAGATAAAGAATAAAAGGGGTTCGAAATCTTCTCCAAATACAGATGAAGTAAAGGTTCAGATCAGCACCAAAAGCTCTAAAAATCCTCTGCTCTTAATTATGAAAGCGTCAGTAAATAAAACACCAAAAACTTAATTATATAGGTCTAATCTCGGCCAGGGGCTTCTTTGTAAATATCAGGAACTTCTGGATCAGAGTGCAATATCTTGACTCTTCATAAACCGCCGAGTTTTGGCCCATCTCGCTGGTGCAACGATCGATGCTAGAGTGCATCGATCGACGCATTCCTCTGTTTCGGACAGTGAACTCTATCTCTCGGCCAAACACTCCAAATATCTCCAAAAAGTGTCATAATCACCAAATATGCTCCAAACCTGATTATACTTGTAAAAGACTCTAAAAGAACACAAAAGACACTAAAACACACTTATATCATGGTCTAAAACTAGTAAAAACCATGACATATCAATTACTAATGGTTTATGCCTGATCGCGCGACCAGAAGTAATCCAGACAAGGAGCTTGTGAAACATGAACTTAAGGAGCTCGCAAAGCTAGAGAGAGAGAACAAGAAGGCTCAGAGATCAGTTAAGATGGCTAATGTGAAAGTTGTGCCTTTGATTTTGATTCAAGTTGCGGAAGGTGTTCTACGAGATGCGCAGAATAATCCTTACAATGCTCAAGGGCAGAGGATTGATGCTGAAAGGAATGTGAATGAACAGCAGATTGTTATACCTGAGCAAGAAGCTTAAGGTGGAGGAGCAGATGGACAGGAGAATCCACAACAACCTGAGCAACCGAGAGCACCAGAGCCTCCTGCTAGGAGGACACTAGCTGATTACAACATGCCTGATGAGTTCTATTCTAACAGGTCTGCTATTGTACCTCCTGCATTTCCGCACAATGATTTCGAGCTGAAGATTTCCTATTACACACTTGTTGGACAGCACCTCTTTCATAGACTCCCACATGAGCATGCTATGAATCACATAGAGGATTTTGAGTCTTTAGTCACTGGGATAAAACATAATGGAGTGATCTATGACTACTTACACTGCAAGCTTTTTCCTCACTCTATTGGAGGAGAAGCTGCTAATTGGCTGAAGCAGATTCCACCTGGGACTCTGACTGCTTGGGATGCAGTGAATAAGAAGTTTCTAAGGCACTTCTATGATGATGCTTGATCTGATCAACTTAGACAAGATCTCTTGACCTTTAAACAGAGATCTACAGAGCCTTTGAAAGCATCTTGGGTGAGATTCAGGATGTACCAAATATATTTCCCTCATCATGGTTTCACTGAGGTTCAACTGTCGGGCATCTTCTTCAGAGGAGTTGATTTGTGGTATCATATGGCTTTAGATGTTGCAAGCAATGGGAACTTCAATACCAAGTCTCCAGAGGAAGCTAAGGAGCTTATTGAGAACTTGATAACTAACAATAGTGTCCAGAATGCTGATATGGAGAGGCAGAAATCTAGTGGCAAAGCTGATAGCTCAAAGATAGCTAAGATGAAGAGCAAGATTGATTCTATCCATAGCATCTTACTTGGGAAGAAGCTAGATGTTCAGGAGACTGAGGACGTCAATTACATAGCTGGAGCTGGTTATCAGGGTCAGAGATATGGAAATCAGCAAGGACAAACTTCAGGTTTCGCACCAAAGTCTGCATTTCAGAAACTTTTCCAGCAGAACAACTCATTTGCTAGAGATTATGGTTCCTCATCATATCATCATGTTCCTCCTCAAAATGAGCAGAATGATAAGGTGATGGGTCTGTTGGAACAGCTCTTGGAAGGACATCAGAAGAGGATAGTGGACTTCAATGGAAAGATGGATGCTATGTACCTTGATTTAAATGGGAAGATTGAATCTCTGAGTACACATGTGAAGAAGCTGGATGTTCAGGTTCAACAAACTGCTGGAGCTGCGCAAAGACAGAGTGGATCAGGAAGAGCTGAACATAAGCAATTCATCAATGTTGTGATTGTAGGGGATGGAGTTGATTTGCTGGAAGAAGAAGAGAGCATCATTACGAATTTTCTGGATGAAATATGTCTGTCTGCGCCGAGCGTCGATCGACACACACTTGGTGTCAATCGATGCATGCACGATATGTCTGATGAAATTGCTAGAAATCGCCTTGTGTCAATCGACGCTGACTCTGCATCAGTCGACACAGATCGCAGACGGATCCAGAAACTTGCAATAGTCCCTGAACGAGTTTACAAGCCTTCTTTTTGGCTATCCTAAGGCTTCTACAAGGTCCAAACAGGAGCTAGATGAAGCTAAATGCATGACAGTGATGGAAAAGAAGCTGATTCAGATTTTAGAGAAGCTTCCAGATCCATGAGTTTTTGTGCTAGAATGTTCCATCTTTAAGGACAACTTCAAGCGTTCTCTGTGTGATCTAGGATCTGGTGTGAATCTCATGCCATACTCTGTGGCTGTGAGATTTGGACTGATGGATTTACATCCTATTAGGATCTATCTTATCCTAGTTGATCGATCACAGAGGTATCCAAAAGGAGTTCTTGAGGACATACCTATCAGAGTTGGAAACTACTTGCTTCCAACAGACTTTGTGCTGCTGAAGTATAATGTTGAGCATGATGATCCTATTCTGCTTAGAAGATCATTCTTAGCTACATCTGGAGCTGTGATAGATGTGAAACACGGTCTGATTGATCTCCACCTGGGAGATAAGCCATTACAGTTTAAGATGGACATGATTAAGAGATCCACATTTGATGGACAGAGCTTTAGTGTTGAGGTGGAACCAGAGATTCCTATTGGAGAAGATAAGATGCCAGTTGATTCTGAACTTGCTCTAACATCTTCAGAACCTGCAACTGCTTTTAAGCATAAAGCTCCAGATCACTTTCATCCACCAAAGCACATGTATGAATCTTCTAAACTAAAATCTCATAATCCATCAGCTGTGAATACATGAAAACGCAGTATCCCACCCACGCTTCACTCCCACCCTGATTCCTCTCGCTCTTTCCTTGGGAGATCTCATGATCCGAACACTTATGCACCACCTTGGTTGAGGAGACATTCACAGAGGCACTCCAAGCCTCTGTTGAATCCCCCATAAGTCTGATCTCCTTTCCATAGTCAAGCTACTGACTTTAAGCAAGCGCTGAATGGGAGGCAACCCACTGTTAGGTATTTTAGTTCTTTATTTTTTGTTTTGATTTTGTTTACTATGATTTTTCTTGTTTTGGTGTGTTTCAGAGGCGTGAGAACAGGTCGGAATCGCCCTGCATCGATCGACACGGTCTTGTGTGTCGATCGACGCATGTGCGATATACGGTTCACTTTTACCGAATCAATTGCGGTTTAAACATCGGTTATTCACATAACCACGAGCAAATTCTCTCAGCATCGATCGACGTTGTATTAGAATCGATCGACACATGTAAGTTTTCCTGATCTTTTTTGGATTCTGTTCCTTCTGATTTTTGTTCTCGCCGAGCCTAAGCTTGACACCACCGGGGACAGTGTGTTTCAAGTGTGCGGTAGGTAGCTACTGACGCACTGCTTTTTGTTTTCTTAGAGTCAGTCAAAATCTGTTTTATTGAGTTAAATTGAATAGAAAACAAGGACTTTTTGAGGAGATTACCACACTTGCAGGAACTTAAGTGACCAATGGATGAGTTTACATATGATCTATGACTATTAGAAAACCCAACGCAGACCAGCCTACTGAAGACACCCATATCACTTCAGGTATTCAGAGAATCCATTGCTGACTTCGCACTTAACATTGACTTAATTTTCTCACCATGGGCCTTTCTATACTTTGAGTCAGATTCCTCTGTTAGTTCTGGCACAGGTTGTAAGTGAAGGAATGTTTAGATGAATCCTGATTCAATTCTCTGATTCAGATTATCCTAAACATGCGGATCTAGGTTCTCTTGATTAGAAACAATTGTTGATCTCACCTTATACCTGTTTATGCAGCGGAAAGGGATGGTATGGTCAGAGATCAGAGAGCCACCGAGGGATAACTCCTCCAGAGGTTCACACACGCACGCAAAGGAATCTGGCTGCTAGACCACGAGGAGGGAGGCGACAGAGAGAGAGAGAGAGAGAGGCGCAGACTTAGAGAGAATTTGAGAGCTAGGTCAGGTCTTATTCATTTAAAACCTGTCTTAGTTCTCATGGGCTTTCGGGCCCAATTCTCGGTCTTATTATTTCCTAGGCGTTCACGCACTGTGTCGATCGACACACCTTGTGTATCGATCGACACACGATTGCTGAACCCTTTAATCTCTAAGTACAGTAAATGCCTAGCACTTTTACCGTACTTCTGTCAATCCGTTCCTACACATTTTCCTGTAAGCTTAGGCGTGTGACCCATATGGGATCATATAATAAAGGTAATAAGTCCAAGACTTATAGATCATGAGCGGACTCTAGCAAGCCATCATGACCCCCAGTATTATATGACTTATGTCTGATCATTGACATACTCTTACTTTCTAGAGACAGTGCCGAGATTACTGGACACAATTCCAACAATCTCCCACTTGTACTGGAATCTCTGTATTCATAATCCTTTTGTCACAATATCTCGATTAGTCATAAGGCAAGATTGGTGTCATCCTTATAAAGCCTAATCTTGTTCATCGGACTCTGATTCGATACTGACAATCCAAACGACTCGGGACAGTCCGTTTGAGCATGGCCATGCATTTTCAGTATTCAAATCTCCGATTGGCCTAGAGATATTCACTCCATTTATATTGGAGGGACAAATTCCGTCTTATTCCATCACTGTAAACTACTCATTTCATAATGTACCCAAACAAGGTCCTTATAACTATCGCAGAACGATAGCGTTAGACAATGATCAAAGTGCATCAGTCCATGTGCAGTCACATGCATGCGAACTCAGGTCTAAGGACTATACTCTATAGTCGTAGTGAGAATCTCTTATGACACAGATATAAATATCCTGAAGAGTTCTCATAATCGGGTCTTGTCCGGTCGTATGTTCCCAACATACACCTATGTATTGACTTTGATGCCGCGCATCTATGACACACTGAGACTTTGTCATAAGTCACATACCAATCCAGTCTCTCACGGTTGTTGGTGTTCCAATTTTCAACAACCTTCGACTAGGGACAGGATGATATAATCCATCTATCAAATATAGGGTCTCATGATCAAGCTAAATGACTTTGATGACTCAAGATCAAGTCACTTACTTCGATGACCTATAAAATGGTTTATATCACTTTGGAACGATTATTTCATCACAGTTAAAATAATCTTGAAATAATAATTTCATTAAACATAAGAATGTTTTACAAGAACATATCAAATAACTAAATAAAAGCCCTCAAACTCCCACTCAAATTTAGATTACATTTCAATGTCTCTAATGCCTACAGCTTCAGTCAGAAACTCGAGCTTAGGCCTTGGGAGTGGCTTTGTCAACGGATCAGCGACGTTATCATCTGTCTGAACTCGGCTGATCTTGACTTCCTTTCTATTAATGATGTCACGTATCAAGTGAAATCTTCTTAGAACATGCTTGGATTTCTGGTGTGATCTTGGTTCCTTTGCCTGAGCAATAGCACCATTGTTATCACAAAATAGTGCCAGAGGCTCAGCCGCATCTGGTATCACACCTAGTTCAATAATGAACTTTCGTATCCAAACAGCTTCCTTCGCAGCTTCTGAGGCGGCGATATATTCAGCTTCTGTAGTGGAATCAGCAACGGTGTCTTGCTTGGAGCTTCTCCAACTGATTGCACCGCCATTCAGACAAAAGATATAACCGGACTGTGACCGGAAATCATCTTGGTCTGTCTGGAAACTTGCGTCCGTGAATCCACTGACTTTAAGCACATCACTTCCACCGTATACCAAGAACTTGTCCTTAGTATGTCTTAGATACTTCAGGATGTTCTTGACGGCAATCCAATGGTTTTCACCTGGATTTGACTGGTATCTACTCGTCATGCTCAATGCATAAGCAACATCAGGACGAGTACAGATCATGGCATACATGATTGATCCTATTGCAGATGCATAAGGAATATTCTTCATGCGCTCAAGCTCAGCAGCCGTCGTAGGGCTCTGCTTCTTGCTTAGCGTTGTGCCATGTACCATTGGCGTGAAGCCCTTCTTGGAATCCTTCATGCTGAATCTTTGCAGGACTTTGTCAATGTATGAATCTTGACACAAGCCTATCAGCCTTCTAGATCTATCCCGGTAGATCCTGATTCCAAGAACGTATGCGGCTTCACCCATGTCTTTCATGGAAAAACAACTTCCAAGCCAGTCCTTTACGGACTTCAGCATTGGAATGTCGTTTCCGAGAAGCAGTATGTCATCGACATACAGAATAAGAAATACTATCTTGCTCCCACTAGTTTTCTTATACACGCATTGTTCTTCTTCGTTTCTGATGAAGTCAAATTGCTTGATCGCTTCATCAAAACGAAGATTCCAGCTCCTCGATGCTTGCTTCAATCCATAAATGGATTTATGAAGCTTGCATACTTTCCCAGCATTCTTTGGATCTATGTAACCGTCAGGTTGTGTCATATACACATCCTCTTCCAGAATACCATTCAGGAAGGCGGTTTTCACGTCCATCTGCCAAATTTCATAATCATGAAAAGCTGCAGTTGCTAGTAGAATCCGAATAGATTTCATCATAGCCACTGGTGAATAGGTTTCATCGTAATCCACACCGTGAACTTGTCTGAAACCTTTTGCCACCAACCTGGCTTTATAAATCTGGACATTTCCATCCACGTCAATCTTCTTCTTGAAGATCCATTTGCACTCGATGGCTTTTACACCAGCGGGTAAGTCAACCAACGAAAACACTTGGTTGACCGACATGGAGTCCATTTCGGAATCAGTGGCCTTGCGCCACTTTGAGGAATCTGGGCCCATCATGGCTTGATTGAAGTTCGATGGTTCATCACCATCAATGATCAGAAGATCATGACAGTCAGTCACGAGGAATCCTTGATATCTCTCGGGTTCGTGACGGATCCTCCCGGATCTTCGAACTTCAGGTACTACAGGTTCAGGCTCTACAATTTCTTGTAGGTCCTCCTGCTGCTCTTCCTCATTAGGTTGAGCAGTATCCTGTTCATCTTGAATTTCTTCAAGCAGTACCTTACTCCCACTGTCTTTCTTAGAGAGAAACTCCCTCTCAAGAAAGTTACAATCCCGGGCAACAAAGATCTTGTTCTCGGAACGTAGATAGAAGTAATAAGCCTTGGTTTCCCGTGGATAACCAATGAAGTAGCATTTGTCAGATTTTGGTGTAAGCTTGTCTGAGATCAATCTCTTGACATAGGTTTCACAACCCCAAATTCTGAGATAAGACAGCACTGGAGCTTCTCCGGTCCATAATTCATATGGTGTCTTTGCTACTGCTTTCGATGGCGCTCTATTTAGAGTGAACACTGCTGTTAGCAGAGCATATCCCCAAAGGGATATTGGAAGGTCTGTGTGACTCATCATAGATCGAACCATATCCAATAAGGTCCGATTTCTCCTCTCAGACACACCATTCCATTGAGGTGTTCCGGGAGGAGTGAGTTGGGATACGATCCCACACTCTCTTAGATGATCACTGAATTCTTGGCTTAAGTATTCTCCTCCTCGGTCGGACCGAAGAGCCTTAATGCTTTTACCAAGTTGGTTCTGTACTTCATTTTGGAATTCTCTGAACTTCTCAAAAGATTCAGACTTATGTTTCATTAAATAAACATATCCATACCTACTGAAATCATCAGTGAAGGTAATGAAGTACTGATAGTTTCCTCTTGCATTTGTGGACATTGGGCCACACACGTCAGTGTGTATCAGGCCCAATAAGTCACTGGCCCTCTCGTTAGGTTTATTAAAGGGGGCCCGCGTCATTTTGCCCATTATGCAGGATTCGCATTTCTCACATGACTCAAAGTCAAATGAGCCAAGAAGTCCATTCGAATGGAGCCTCTTGATGCGTTTCTCGCTGATGTGCCCTAAACGACAATGCCATAGAAACGTTCGGTTCTCCTCATTAGGTTTGAACCGTTTGGTATTAATGTTATAAACTGGCGCGGATTGATCGAGTATGTAAAGCCCATTCGTAAGAGGGGCAGAACCATAGAACAAATTGTTGCGATTGAAGGAACATAATTTATTCTTAACTGAAAAATCATAACCTTCCAAATCCAACAAAGAAATTGAAATAATATTCCTGCTTATAGCAGGTACAAAATAACAATTATTGAGTTCTAAAATCAATCCCGAAGGTAAAGACAACAAGTATGTGCCTACAGCTAGTGCTGGAACTTTCGCTCCATTCCCAACTCGTAGCTCCACTTGTCCTTGCTTCAGCCTTCTACTGTTGCTGAGTGCCTGCATATTAGTACAAATATGAGCCCCACAACCAGTATCCATAACCCATGAGGTATTATCAGAAGTAGTTGTATTAACTTCTATAACAAAAATACCTGTCGAAGAAGGCTCGAGAGTCTTCTTCTTCAATTCCTTTAGACCTTCTTGGAATTTCTTACATTCTCTCCTCCAATGCCCTGGTTCTTTACAGAACCTGCATATGTCAGTTGGCCCAGCCTTGGACTTGGGCTTGGGCTTTGGCGTGTCCTTGTCCGCGACTTGGACAGCCTTGGCCTTTCCCTTATCCTTAGCAGAGGATTTCTTAAACCCCTTGCCCTTTTGCACCATAAGCACATTGGGGTCCTTGGCGGTTTTCCTCAAGTTGGGCTCTGCAGTCTTGAGCATTCCGTGAAGCTCAGGCAATGTCTTACTCAAGCCATGCATGTTAAAGTTCAGAATGAACTGATCATAGCTTGCAGGTAATGACTGCAGAATGATGTCGCAGGCAAGTTCTTGGCTGATAGGACAGTCGAGTTTCTGAAGATGATCGAGATAACCCATCATCTTCAAGACATGAGGACTCACTGCCGCATTCGCAGCCAACTTACAGTCTAAGAGGTTCTTAACAGTCTGAAACCTCTCAGTCCTTGCTTGCTCCTGAAAAAGCGATTTCAGGCTTGCCATTATCTCAATTGGTGACAACACACTCTCGAACTGCATTTGCAGCTCACCAGTCATTGTCGCCAACATAAGGAAATACACATCATTTTCATCTGACGAATGCTTTTCCCAAGCATTATGCAGAGTCCTGGCGGCATTGTTAGCAGGCCTCTCGGGGAGAGGATCACGAAGGACATAATCCTTCTTCTCCTGCTTGAGGACCAGCCTCAAGTTCCTTGACCACGTCAGGAAGTTCGTTCCAGTCAGCTTCTCCTTCTCGAGAACAGACCGGATTGAGAATGTGTTTTGTGTGCTTGTAGTAGTCATAGCTGAAATATATAAGATAAAAAGGTTATTAGTTATTATGTTCAATATGATTAATCTCGTATTATATTTAATATGATTAATCACGCATTATATTCAATAACATAAGTTACCCTCAATAGAATATAATGATTCCAAGATCCACATATAACTAAGATTAAAGTGGGCCATTGGCCGTCACCAAACCTCAGCTTATATCGGTAAGCCCTATGTCGGCTAATTATATCCGTGATATAACTTTTGGTTGTGAATCTGGGCCCGAGGCCCAATCCACTCTGATGTCTCAAGGCCCGGGACTCCCGATGGCCTAGTCAAGAAAACCAGACTATACAGTCATGTAATCATTAATGTCTGGGACTCCCAATGACATTTATGAATCACAAACCGTCTTATCCACGCAAAAGTAGACACCCTCACACTGTAAGGCCATGAATACAATTGAATGGGCTTCGACAGCTGACATAGACTGGGCAAGACATCCAACGCTTGATATTATTTGAGGTTCGTAGGTTTATTAAAATTTCATTCCCAAAATAGAAGATTACTATTTCGGGAAACTTTCTATTTTGGAAACCTGCTATTTTGGGAAACTTTCTAAAATTGGAAACTTTCTAAAACCGGAAACTTTCTAACTTTAGAAATTTCTTTAAAATCCAAAACCCGCAAATCTAGAAACTTCTATTTTAAGAAACTTTCTAATTTCAAAATTTCGGAAACTTTTAATTTAAAATCGACTTTATAATTTTATAAAATAAATTTTAAAATAATCTGAAGAAAGACTCAAATAATTGGCCCAATTGTTTTAACTTCTTGGCCCGAGGCCCAAGAATTGGTCCATGTCCAAGACATGACCCAATTGTCCAATTAAATGACATAACCGGTCTGGTTCATTAAAATTGGTCTAACCAAATTTTAATTACTACGATGACCACAATTGTCAACCGGTTATTTACTAAACCGGATTTTTCTCAATTTATTTGGTCCAACCAAATCAAATTAGAAAATCCTGGTTTAGGCACAAAATCCAATTTTCGACTTTGGATTTCTTATCCCGGTTTAACCAGAACTTAATAAATTTATTAAGTCTGTTTATTAAACCGTGACGTTTTTAAGTTTTAATTAAATTAAACCGAGCCAAAACCCTAACCGCATCGATCGACGCTCTCAGCATCGATCCTGCATCGATCCTGCATCGATCGATGCTCTCACGCGTGCACGAACGGTTAACAGATTTGGCCGAGAGATTCTCGCGAGATCCATGCGATCGTTTGATCGATCCATGTGATCGTGGTCAATCTCTCGCGGTTGCAACGATCGATCCATGCATTGCATCGATCGATGCAATGCGATCTCAGTCGATGCAAAAATCAGTTTAGGTCGCATACCAAAACAATATAGCTTGGTCATGCGATTTTTCAACTGTTTGTTTAGGATTCAATTCTTGTTTCTTAAGTGTTTTAATCTTATCAGTAGATTGATTCAAAAACACCTCTTTAAACAATCCTAAACATGAATCTAAACAAGAAAAACCAGAACCAATAGCTCTGATACCACTGAAGGAATGTTTAGATGAATCCTGATTCAATTCTCTGATTCAGATTATCCTAAACATGCGGATCTAGGTTCTCTTGATTAGAAACAATTGTTGATCTCACCTTATACATGTTTATGCAGCGGAAAGGGATGGTATGGTCAGAGATCAGAGAGCCACCGAGGGATAACTCCTCCAGAGGTTCACACACGCACGCAAAGGAATCTGGCTGCTAGACCACGAGGAGGGAGGCGACAGAGAGAGAGAGAGAGGCGCAGACTTAGAGAGAATTTGAGAGCTAGGTCAGGTCTTATTCATTTAAAACCTGTCTTAGTTCTCATGGGCTTTCGGGCCCAATTCTCGGTCTTATTATTTCCTAGGCGTTCACGCACTGTGTCGATCGACACACCTTGTGTATCGATCGACACACGATTGCTGAACCCTTTAATCTCTAAGTACAGTAAATGCCTAGCACTTTTACCGTACTTCTGTCAATCCGTTCCTACACATTTTCCTGTAAGCTTAGGCGTGTGACCCATATGAGATCATATAATAAAGGTAATAAGTCCAAGACTTATAGATCATGAGCGGACTCTAGCAAGCCATCATGACCCCCAGTATTATATGACTTATGTCTGATCATTGACATACTCTTACTTTCTAGAGACAGTGCCGAGATTACTGGACACAATTCCAACAGTAAGCATGTCTGATCTTGGTTCCCTTCTCCCCTGCCTTGAAAGTAAAAAAAAAGAGATAAACTGAGGATAAGCTAGTAGCTTCGAAGTGGTCACGGGAGTGGTAGAGACCTCTATTACCTCCTGTGCATCCATGTAAACATGTCCAAAGTAATGCCCCGAATAAAAAGGGAAGAGCATTGATAGAAAAAAATAAAATGATACCCAGTGGGAAAATTTCAGTGCTAAGGAAAGAAAAGGAGAAGAAGAGAACCAAAAACAACAGTATGGTGGTCAGATGCTAACAGAATAAGAGTCCATGTGCTCTTTGATCGATACTCCCTAGGTGAGACCGCACTTATTATATTACAAAAGTCAGTATGGTGAATTTGAATGCTCTGGATGTGCTTGTGGAGTTTACTCATGATAGTTGCTAAGTGTGGGGGAAATACATGTTGGTCTTGATGTATGCAGGTTCATTTTCATATGGCTTACTAAGGGGAATTTGAGTGTGGTGCTCCTACGATGAAACGAGTTTCTGAAGTTTTCAAACTTCTTCTCCTGATCTTGGTTTTCTGTTTGCTTGAGGGCAAGCAAAAGCTAAGTGTGGGGGAGTTGATATATCATGGTTTTTAGGACTTTCAACCATGGTATATGTCTTTGTTATCGAGTCTTTTATAGTCTTTTGGAGTCCTTTTATGTGTGTTTACAGGTCTCGGTACGTTTGGAGCGGATTTGGAGATTATGGCGCATTCAGGAACTATTTGGAGCATTTGCCCGAGAAGAAGAAGTCACTGTCGATATCAGATGTTTGTGAGTCGATCGACACTCTTGTGGCATCGATCGACACACATCGTGGATAGTCAATTCTCGCGAGTTTAATGAAGAGTTTGGAAATTACAGCTTTAGTCCAGAAGTTTCTTATAATTACAAAGAAGCCTCATACGTGTTTAGATCATTATATTAGAGTTTTTAAGCCATTGTTTAGGCTACGCTTTATTTTATCAGAGATTGAGAGAGTTTGGGCTTTTCTTCTACTCGAGAGAGAAGAGATTTCGAACCTCTGTTTCTTTATCCTTTCTATGATATTTGGTTTTCTATTCATTATGATTTATGTTTCATTGATCATGTCTGAGTAGTTTACCTGTTAGGTTTAGGGATTCTCATAAGGGATTTCTTGGAATTATAGGTTAATCAATATGTAGGGATTCATACTTTCTAGTTCTTCATCTAGGTTTGTTCTTAATGCTTGATCTGAATTGACCACTTAGATTATTGTTGTTAGGTTGATTTCTGCAACGACAGTTGATTAATTAACTAGAAAGAACCTAGATGAGCAATTTAACTATTCGCAAATAAATTTGGCTTAGGAGAATTGTGAACGAAAGAACTTGAGATTAATGCATGTTTAGGATCTCTAGAACTCGCAACGAAAATTGGTTTGCTAGGTTGCTAGACATAGATAATACCCGCAACGAAAGCTGGTTTCTTATGCTTCTGTGATTCTAGTTCTAGAACAGTTCTTAATTTGATCCCGATTAATTTCCTATATTCCTGATTTTCTGAGAACTCCCTTGACCTGACGCTTCATTTGATTCATACACACCGTTTACTTTACTTTATGCTTTGAATTTACTGCTTTCACAACTGTTTCACCTAGATTAATTTGACGTTCTATAATCTATCGTAAGAGTCTTGAGTCTCTGTGGATTCGATACCCTATATACTACTAGTTCATGTATGTGCACTTGCAGTGTAAATCTTGGGATTAATTTCGAGAGTATCAATATTCATAGTTTATTACAATATAACATAACTTTCTATAATTCTAGAGATTTAAAAGTTATAGTGATCATGATCCATGTCTTACAAAAACTATTTTAGTAAAATATTCATTCTTTAGATTTTACTTTTAAAATTCATATTTGGGTAAAAAATACTTGAAACTCATGAAAAATATATGTAAACTATAATATAACTCAAGAAAAAATATATCTAAAAAATAAAAATCCAAAAGATTAAAATTATATCCGTAAAATTCAAAAATAAATAATATTTTTAATATTTTTTATATCATTTGAATACTGAACGGGTCTCCGGTAGAAACTAAAACCAATCGAGACCTGTTGGTAATGAGAAGTAAAATCTTATATGATAAAATACATATATTCGAACATGATCTGAACCTCCTGCTTTTTTATCGGTTCTAATTTTTTTTTATCCGGATATAAATTCTCATGGAAAATATGGTGTACTATAAATTTATTTATTATATGAGCTTAATTTTTTAAATATATGTATTTATATTTTTTTTTGCAAATATTCTTCTATTTAAAGTATTGAGAAAAAATCTTACATCACTGAACCAAATATTTTTTGCTTAAGAGTAAAAGCAAAATAAGTAATATTACATACAACTATATAAGTTAGTTAGTCACATTGATTAAACAGACGGCGCATGCGATGCATCAATCTCAAATCAATAGGGTTTTCTTCACAAGCAAACCAATGCAGACATGCGATTAGGGAGGCAAAGAATGATCAAGAGAAAACCACCTTGCAGATGCCGAGAAGCGAATCCAGGTCTAACCATTTTGAAACTCAAAGCTATGTTTTTGATTAGTTTATCAATGGATTTAATGAGAAAGTCAGCCGAGCTGTAGAATTGACGGTGCAATATACTATTTCTTTCAGTACAAAGTGCATAGGTCGTGGCTTGCCAGACCAATAGTTGGAGAGTTTTCTGAGTCTTTCCTCCCCTTGAAGCTTGCAACCATTGGATGAGAGAGGACCAGTTCCTTATTGGATTGATGTTTATCCTTTCTGTGATTGTCGACCATACCATGAACGAGAAAGGGCAATCAAAAATAGGTGATCCCTTGATTTTGGGTGAATGTTACAAAGTAGACAAGCACCGTTTGAGTTGAGACCCCCCAAAGAAATCAGACGGTCTCGAGTCGGGCAGCAATTGAGAACAAAAAGCCAAGTTAAAAAACATGTATTTAGGAATCTCACCTGAAAACCAAACAATATTCCACCAAAGTAATTTCTCGCCTCTATTCTTTAGGAGATTATAGTTTTGGCCCGTAGAATAAGAGGAATAATTAGAACCTTTAAGAAACCAATCATATATATGAATCTGATTTTGTTGATAGGTTTACCGTTGTAAAATGAATATGAAGAATTAGTTGTTGTTCTGACCTTGCAGGAGGCAGTGTCCATGTACCACATCTTCTCAAGGAGTGTAATGTTGCATTCTTTGGAATACCAAGACGAGACCGGCGCTAGATAAGTGTTCATACTCCCAAATGGCGACCAGTGATCAGACCAAATAGACAACTCTTTCCATTCTCCACCAACAGTTTAATCCATGGGTAAACAACCTCTCTTATTTTCATTAGATTTTTTTACTGCCATGAGTTCTTTTGCCTTGGTTTCTCAATCCAGAAGTTGCTTATTTTGTTAAATAAGATTTCCTTCTTGTACCATGCAACCCATACTGAAACTGAGGAAAAAAACATGAGCCAAATGAGCTTTAGTGTTGCAGCTTTATTCCAACTTTTCAAATTTCTTATTCCTCATGCCCCTTCCTCTTTTGATAATGTGATTGTTGTCCAGGCCAATCTAGCTGAATGTATGCCCTCAATGCTTCCTTTCCACGGAAAAGAGGTGCATAGTGAGTTGATAATCGATATACAATGCTTTGGAAGGACAAATGAGATGCATCAGAATCCTGTAATACCTGCAATAACAAAGTTTAGGAGTTGCAGTCTCCCCGCAAAGGAAAGAGAGTGGGATGTCCAATTGGTGAGCTTTGATTTTTTCTTCTGAAGTAGAGGTTCACATTTCATCAAGGTTAGTTTCTTTGTGAAAGTGGCATCCTTACAAATCTGATCGGTTAAACTCCATGCTTTAATCATGTCGCTTTCTCTAGACTGATTAGTTCCTGTTTCAAAATGCTAGAGGAAAATAAAGAATTCTTTGAGACACTCATGGAAAGAACAGAAACTTCTTCAAACTCTCAGAGTACTTGCATAATGCTGAGGACTGATTGAGCAGATCCTTCAGTGAAAATGAGTAAGTCGTCGAAAAATCACAAGTGATTGAGTTTTGAATCTTTACATCTCGCATGATAATCAAATTTTCCATTTTCTGCAGCTTTGTTGAGTAGAAGAGATAACCAGTTCATGGTGATGACAAAGAGATAAGGCGATAAGGACACCTTGATGCATTCCTCTGCTTCCCATGAAGTACTCGTGTATTGAACCATTGAAACCTACTGAAAAAGATGACGTGCAGATGCAAGATTCTAACCACCTAAGGTACACCTCATGAACTTCTAGACTTTTTAGGCAAATGAAGATAAATTCTCATCTTATGGTATCAAAAGCTTTCGCTATATCCCCTTTAACGGTTATCTTATTTGGTCCTCTATCTTTATGATAACAATTCACTATCTCAGCAGCTAGGATTGTATTTTCCAATAGAAGATGACCTTTAATAAACGTTGTTTGATTTGGCAGTACGAGATTATGGAGAATCGGTTTCAATCGTTTCACCAACAGCTTGGAGATTGTCTTATAGATAGTTGTGCAACAGGAGATCGGCATAAAATCAGCAACAACGGAAGCCCCTGGTTTTTTGGGAACTAGATTGAGTATGGTGGAGTTAATGGCTGATGGGAGGAAATATGTTCTGAATAATTGTTGAATCCCTTCTACTGTTTCATTTCCAAGGATCGACTATGCTGCCTTGAAGAAACATGAGGTAAGACCGTATGGCCCAAGAGCTTTATTTGGGTTGAGCTTAGTCGAGACAGATGTGATTTCTTGAGGCTGAGGGGCTACTGTCATAGAAACCTTTAGAGATTCGCTAACTTTGTAAGTTGACGAGTTGGTGAACCAAGCTGGTGTAACTCGGATCAGGATAATTGCAGTAGGGTTAAGAATGGCTTGGAAGTGGTTCACTGCCATCTGAGACATCTTTGCTGGATCATCAATAAAAATACATGTCACATAGAGGAACGACTGGATGGAGTTGAAAGAGTTTCTAGCTTCTTCAATTCGATGAAAGAATAAAGTACATTGGTCGTCAACTCTTAACCAATTTATCCTTGACTTCTAATTGAAAACTCTTCCTAAATAACAAGTAGAAAGTATAATTTAGCTTTAAGATCACATTCTTGTTGGTATAGGTAGGTTGAAGGTGATTGCAATACTTAAACCAACACTGCATTTAACAAATCATTAGTCTCTCTCACTTCTTTTTGTATTTGTGAATAATTTTCTTTGTTTAGAGTTATGAGAGAAGGTTTTATTATTTTCAGCTTGAAACTCAGGCCAACTAATGTATGTGCCTTGCTTTCAGCCTCCATCCAAGCTGTCTCAGTTGTTTGGGCAAAGTTAGAGTGAAAGATAAGATAGTTTAGGAACTTGAAGGGTTTGGTGCCGGTTTGAAGAAGTTTGCAGGAAAGGTCTTGCAGGCAGAGGGAGTGATCAGAAAAATTTGGGGGCATGAAAGTGGTGACACTGTTTAGGAAAGCAGAAATCCAATTGTTGTTGACAACATGCGGTCAAGCTTTTTAGCTATCGGGTTGGTCGGCTGTTTATTTGTCCATGTCATCTTTAAGCCTTGGAACTTCAAGTCTTGGACCCCAATATCCAGTAAGCAGTCCCTAAACTCTTGCATTTGGTTTGAAATATGATTTATGGAAGGGTTTGAATGCTCATCAAAATGCGCAATTTGGTTGAAATCACCACCGAGAACCCAAGAAGCCTGATCAAGACTATAAGAATCTTTTAGGAGTGAAAGTTCCTGCCATAACTCTGATCTTTCCTCTTCTAGGTTGGATGCATAAATTGTTGTGAAAAAGAACGATTGGCAACCATGAATGAGCACCTCAATTTTCAAAGCTTGTCTGGATTGATGAATTGAAGTGATCTTAGCCGCATTTCTCCAAATGATCACAATTCTCCTATCTCTTTGTAATTATATTAATCAAATGATATGCCATCAAATTGACATCAAAAAGTAGTTTTTAATCCATGGTGCTCTAATAATCTATCGATCCTCTAACAATCTGTCAATCCATACCATGTATTTTGACAATTACCAACACAATGCTTAAAATCATGGGCCAATAACTCTTTGTCGAATAGGATGCTCCTCCACGCATATGAAGGCATATCTCCCAAAAAGCCTCTAAGAACTCAGAGTCTTGAAAGTACCTACTTTTGAGGAAACGAATCACATGAATATCTGGTTCAGTTAAAATCCTCCACGCTTTCTTGGCCAACAAAGCTTGATATTAAACCTTTCAACACTTCTAAAACTCATCCCACCTAAGCTCTTAGGGACACACATTTTATCTCAAGAAAGACAGTGAATTTTCTTCTGATGACTATTAGAATGCGTTCAATAATAAATCATGGCGCTTTTCAAGTTAGCACAAACCGTTTTTGGAAGCTTGAAGCAAGAAATTGCAAAACATGAAGCGATGAAGTCACTGACTTCAGTAGTAACTCTTTTCCACCTTGAGACACATACCTAAGGGTTCACCCTTCCGTGTTAGTCTTCACTTTGTCTTTTAGAAAACCAAACTACTCTACCTTTGGGCCACTAAAAAATTCATGCAGTCCTAGATACTTTCCTTCTCCACATTTTACCTCGATGCCAAGCACTTCTTTAATTTAAAACTTCATATCTTCATGCACCTTATCTCCAAACGTGATGGCAGATTTCAAAACATTGATCGTCTGACCAGTGGCATCACAGTAAACCTTAAGAATGGATTGCAAGTTAGAAATATCCTTAACCAATGCTTTGCACAGGAATAGACTATCGTCCGTGAACAGCAAGTGATGCAAGAATAGACCATTACAGATAAACTTAATACTATAAATACGACCACTCGATTCTGCCTTGTTTAAGAGATGGGTTAACCCTTCAGTGCAAAGCGCAAACAAAAATGGGGATAATGGATCCCCTAGTCTAATTCCATGCTGCAGAGTAACCAAACCCCGAGGCTGGTAATTAATCAGCACCGAGAATGTGACTGTGGAAACGCATAACATGATCCATCTGATGAACTTTAGATCAAAACCAAGCGCTTCCAATAATCCTCTCATGTAACACTACTCCACCTTATCATACGATTTTGACATATCCGTCTTTACAGCCATAAATTCTTTTGAAACCGCCGGATGAGTACAAAGCCCATGCACTGCTTCATGCGCCATCAAAATGTTATCGGTTATGAGTCTTCCAGCTACAAAGACAGACTGATTAGGAGAAACAATATGCGGAAGGAACAATTGAAGACGCTTAACCAATATCTTGGAAACTGTTTTGTAAATGACAGAACATAATTTAATAAGCCTCAGATTTGACATTATATCAGGCTCACAAGATTTCAACAACAAACAAATTTGTGTAATTCCATTCCACCAGAAACTCTCATGTTTCAAATAATTCTTTAAATTTTTTAATCACTTGCGGTCTAACAATAAGCCAATATTGCTGATAAAAAAGCCAGGTTATCCCATCAGGTCTAGGAGCACTCGCCACTCTTATAGAAAAAATCGCCTCTCGAATTCTTCATTGATCACCTCAATGATGAGACTCTCATTCATTTCGCTAGAGAATCGGGGCACAAAATCAACAAACCATTATCAGAAGTTGGTAGGATTCAAGGATTTAAAAGCAAAGATAAGTAATCAACCGCTACATCACCTTTAGCTCCTTCAGTCAATTGAACAATTCCATTCACAAACACCAACTTATAGATCCTTAACTTCGCTATGTTTGCCTTAACCGAATCATGAAAAAACTTAGAGCTTTTATCCCCTTCCTTTAGATTCTTTGTGCGGCTTTTCTGCCTCCAAAACATGTTTTATTCTTTATACGCCCGACATAGCTCTTTCTTAAGATATCTAACTCTAAATAGACATAATAGTTCCTCGATTCTACCCATTCCAACTCTTTTTCCAGTAGGAAAATCTTCTCTCTAGCGTTAAAACTATGTTTCTTTTCAATCTGCTTTGCGCCTTCCTACAAGCCCTTAATCTCTCTGCCACTGTCGAAACATCTCCTGCAGTTGAAAGGTCCCATGCTTTGACTATCTCTTCTTTCACAAGAGGATGAAATTGAAGCCCTCTTATCAAATCTGAATTTCTCACGATACTCATCCTAATTTGCCATAAAATTGATTAAAATTTGCTGATGATCCGAGCCTCTCTTATCTACCATCAATTGATTAGAAGCTAGGAACATAACTTTCCATTCCTTGTTACCAAAACACCGATTTAAGCAACATTGAATCCAGTGAATGCCTCTTATAATTCTCCAAGTGAACTTAATCTAATGTTTAACCAACTCCGCCATATTGAAAATTTCCAATATATCTTGAAATGGCTTTTTTACCCGATCATCTAGGACACCCAATTTTTTCACCATTGTTGAGGATCTCGTTGAAATCACCAATTAAAAACCAACTCTATTTTCTTATACAACCAATCTTGTTCAGCCTCTCCCAAACAATGCTGAAAACATAATTTGAAGGTTTACCATAAATGCAAGACATAAAAAAAACTATCTCACCATACTGTATATGAAGATCGATAAGGTTCTTATATGCAAACTTAATATCTAACTTAATGCTTTTCCTACAAAAAAGGATAAACCACTATTATACCCTCTTGTCTCCGCCGTATATATACGATCATATTCCAGCCATTCTTGCATATCTACAATGACATCTCTACTGCTTTTATTTTCCATCAAGAACAAAACCTCTAAGAAATATTGCCACACATCTCCTCAAAATCGTCTTGTCTTGTGTACGGAACAATCCATGGCATTTCCAACTTAATATGCTCATTATGGATTGGGTGATCCCTCCTTTGGGATCACCTTGAAGATCTTGGTTTTAGAGCTAACATTTGAATCCTCTAGACTAGTTTCTCATTTTCTTTTACTATTCTTAACAACTTCCTTTCATTTTGTTATTCAGGACCTCACCAACTCTGACATTAAGCTTCTTCGGTGTCCTTTTACTTTTGTTAGGTATTTTTCTCGGCTTACTCTTTTTCAATCCCAGTCCGGAAGAGCTAGGTTGTGAAAGCCTTACTCTGTAAACCACTGAAATGGACTGAAAAGGATTATGGGAAACCGAATACATACTACTCACAAAATCCGGATGCTGAAACTGAAGCTCATTGTAGTTATAAATTACTTTACCATCATGAATCACAGCTCCCATTAGCTTCTCTGAACAGTCAGCTACTTCCTTTGAATACTACTCAACGGCTTAGAAACATTAAAGATTACTTTAACCTCATAAATTATGAGCTATCAATTTCGAAGGATAGAAAGCTACTTCCTTTACTTCTCCATTCAAATCTCCTAGCGTAGTGATAGCCTCAAGAGTGTAATAATTCACATCAGTTTTACTAATTTGGACCCACAAAGAGATGAATTGGCGATAGTCCGCCGAAAGGAAATTCGACCCAGCGCTTGATAACTAAACCCCACTCATTGAAGATCATAAACTTTTATCCAAAATTTCTTGTAAGTCATGTTCATGGTTGAAAATGAACTGGAACCTCTCATTAGAAAAAGTCACTCCTTTTATTTTTTTCCTTGTTTCTACCATTTAGTTGACATATGAAGGATGAAACTTGATATTTTTTTAGCACTCCAGATTGAATACCTTTCCCATAATGCTCAAAAATGTTTGTCGCTGAAGAAGAGAAGCCACACAAATTTGACATAACAAAAGGCTTGTCATCTTCATCAATCGACAACGCCATAAGCTCTCGGTCCATTGCCGCCGACAATAGAGCTCAGACACAACTAAAATCGCTTCACACATCACCTCATGACGACCCCAAGATGATTTTGTGAACAACTTTCACCTACTTTACTGATGAAAATTAACATACTGACATCAAAGTTAATGTTTGGATAAAAGATAAAACTGAAAGAGGAAGAACAACGGTATAAACCCTAGTGATTCGCTCAGATTTGGGGAAAAGAGACTTAAATGACACAAAAGTGGTTGAAATATACTTAATGAAACACGTGTTTTTTTTCAATCTAAACACTATTTCCCTTAAGACAAAAGACTCTTTAAAAAAAAAGAGTATTGAGCATATAACAAGCCAACTCCCAACATAATTCTCTCTTTTAACATATTTTCTATAGCTTACAATATATATATATATATATATATATATATATATATATATATAAGAATATAGTAATAATGATTTATATTAAAGAGGTTGTATACTTTATTGTTTAGATATTTCCTATCTAGAAAATTAATGATAAATCAACATAAAGTTAATGGCATTGAAATTAAGAATAACAAATTTTAAATATTTTATTTTATTTAAGTTAATTTTTTCCTAAAATATCAGTTGTAGTAAAAAATTTAATTATTAAATCGGTTTGCTTTGTTCTTTCTTATGTTTAGTGAATTTGGTTCAAAAATAAATGATTGGTTAAATCATTTTTTCTCAACTGGGTCAACAACTAATTAATTTCAAAAATAGTTTTGCTTTATTTTGTTTTTTGTTTTTAACTTATATAGAGAAATTCATATATAAAATATTCTCTATTATTAATAATAAAATGGTTTACTTTAAGGTGTAAAATTGTTTTTATTTTAGAAATATAATAATTCTCTATATAATTAATTAATATAACAATATGTATGTAATATTATATTTTCTGTTAATATATAAATCACATCTATGCTATTAATATTTTAAATATTATTTAAATAAAAATATCTGAAATTGAATACTATTAATTGATATTTTAGATTTCTATTGTGTTAGTTAATATTTTATTTCTATAAAATATTTATAGATTAAATTATTTCCAAAAAATATAATTAGTTAATTTCTAATTAATTAATTTCTTGAAAATAAATACATTATGGTTAACAAAAAGATCTTAACCATAAATATTTTTTTTTAAAAAATTGGCATTGAGTTTAAAAAGATTTATTTGTAAGTTTTTCTTTCTGTAATTAAAAGGCTAGTAAACAATTTTCCTTGTATTGAGCATTTTAGAAAGTTTAAGACATTAAAACTAAATGGCATGATTGTAACTAAAATAAAAATTAATGGCATATTCAATTTTATGCTTATGTTTTAATAGAATAATTATTTTTTATTGGCTGAATGTTGCTAAATTTGATTTTTTTCTTTTGCTCTCTTATCAGTACTATTTCATTTTATTATTTACTCTATATATATATATATATATATATATATATATTTGTCAAACACTGTATTTTTTTTTTAAATTATGATTTATTGACATTGTAGCCCATATAAGCAATGGACTATGTACAAATAAGTTGATTGAAAAGAAACACAATTAGTCTCTTTTCTAAAATATTTTCACAGACTCTCTCTCTCTTAAAAGAATAAATGAAATTTATTAATTAAAGAATAAATTAAAAGAATGATCATTTAGCTCCTTGGTTCATCTTCTGGGGCTTTTGCATGTTCCATGCATTGAGGCTCTCAACAATCACAGGCTGTGACCCATTGTTGAAGACAAACAAATGTGCTTTATCTCCAACAGCCTTTGTCGGATACACTCGGGATGTTATCACTGTCTTTCCCTTTGCCCCAAAGCTCTCCACGACGGAGTGATCAATCTGCATTTTCTTATTAATTAGTGCCAAATCCTATAAATTATATTTAATTATCTGTATTTGCTTATGTACACAATTATTCAGAATCAAAATGAATATATTTGTAACTTACCAAACTCCTTAGAGATATCTTTCCGTCGGCAAGATCGACATCGACAAAACCAGCAAACGATGGTTTGTACATCTTCTCCGTGGAGTTAGTGCCGATGTCTGTTTTGAGAGTTGAACTGTGTATATATATAAGAAAATGTTAGAAGATATGGTTTTAAATGTAAAGAGTAACCAAAAGCATATAATATAATTAGTGAGTTAGGAAAACATACGGCTTGGCATCGGAGCACATGAGGACCTTAGGCTTGTTGGTTGTGGCATCTTTGAAGACTCTGAAGAAGACAGGAGTGTATTCTTCTAGGTCAGATGTAGCCAAGGTGATCAGACCAAAAGGTCCAACCCCGCCTGTCACATTTGAACCCTTCAAGTTACATAAATCTAATGGTTTTGTTACAAAGCTAGAGTCGAATGTTTCAGCCTTCTCTAAACTTCCAACGTTGAATGTTACATCCACATCCACCTGTATTTACGTTCAAACTTTTAAATTTCAAAACACTAAACACTAAATTATAAATCTTGATAAATTTATGTATTATGAAAAACATTATAGTTACCTGAGCAGGAGTGATTCCTTGGACCTCAAAGCGTTGACCCTTCTCCATTTTCTGGTTGTTCATTTGGACATTCTTTCCTCTCAATGACTCGATCTCTTCAATAGGCCAAAACACGAGTTGCTTACCGCTAGAGTCAAGCAAGACTGTTCTTGGGATAAGCTGAACACCAGCCCAACCCTTCAAAGTATCTTCTACTGCGCTGTCAGATTCGTTGGCCCAACCCCAAAGAATTCTTCTGTTCTTCATGTCGTCAAAGAATGTTTTTGACGCATAAAAGTTACCATAATCGAATCTCAAGCCATCCCAACCGTCAGGAGTGGTACCATCGGGTCTGTAACGATCCTTCTTGGTATCATACTTTCCAAGAGTGTAGTATTCGTACCTGGTCAAGTCTAAGCTAACCTTCAACACATGCTTGATGTTTGGACCGTTGTAGCTGAAGTCCAAACCGGTTTTCTTGTCGATGGATACCGGGAAAAAATCGGGACATTCCCACATACCGGTAGCTTTTTTGGAGTGGATGGGACGTCTGGTTTTGACCCATTTCTTGAAGTCACGACTCTTGTACATATAAGCAATTCCTCTACGATTTTTCTTTGAACCCACAAGCATTCTCCAGTATCCATCTTTTTTGTTAAACCAAGCAGTTGTCGGGTCACGGAAAGCGGATCCATTCTCGCCATGATCGGGTCTTACGATTGGGTTATCGTCCGGCTTGATCCATTTCCTGAGGTAAGGGTCGGAAAGGTCTTGAGGAATGGCATAGTTTTGGATCTGAGTCTGGTTCTCTGTGATACCAGTGTAGAGGATAACCGGTCCTTTTCCTGGTACATGGGTGGCCGAACCGGACCATGTACCATTGATATCAAACCATTTGGAGGGGTAGATAGCCGGTTCAAGAGCTTCCCAATTGATCAAGTCCTTAGAAACGGAATGAGCCCATACAATGTTACCCCAAACCGCACCTTTGGGATTGTATTGGTAGAATAGATGGTAGACTCCCTTGTAGACCATTGGGCCTGTTTGATTTTTAAATAATCGTCACATTATAATCATATAATACTTTTTGTTATAAGTTTCAGAATAAAAATGCGAGGTACTAACCATTTGGATCTGTTGGAGTCGAGAAGGTCACCAAAAAGATAGTTGCAAAACAACAAACCAAAGGAAAATAATTGTTAGAAAAATGTATACATCTCTGCTAATAGAATTTCTCGGTTGTAAATTAATTAAATTTTCGGTCTAATTAGTCTCTTAATAAATTAATATTTAACTAAATTAATAAAATATTATGAGCTTAATATTACAATAAAAATAGTTTTAATCGTTCTTATTTTATATATGAAAATAGAATGACGACTAAATAAAATATGAACTTTGAATAAGATGTGACAATGTACCATTAATCCAATGTCGGGGAGGTTGAAAGTGAAAACCGGTTCTATGAAGATGACTCACTACCTCCAAAGATGTCGATTTAGATTGCAATTTCTTGATAACTTTGTGGAAGGCATCGACGCCATTGATATTATTAGTGCTTATATTAATTAATACAAGCAATAGTAACACAGAAACAATCTTTAAAGCACTCATTGGTGCAAGAAACTATATGATCAAACTATGTGTTAATAAATTTACTATTAAATTTACAAAAGAGAGAGGGAGAGAGAGAGAACTCTGTGATGAAGAGAAATAGATTTTGGATGTGGTGTTTATATAGAAGAGAAAGGAGGAAAAAATATGTTGCTTTGAACATTGAAGATAATCTGGATCCGAAAAACAATCTTAATCTGACGTTAAAATTAGTAAGTATAATGTGGCTATGGTAATATTTACCTTTTGCTGTCTTTCTTATCCATTTTTAACAAGTCTATTTTTCATTCCAAATTAAAAGTCAAATGTTTTGATCAATCGTTTTTAGGGTTGTCAAAGCTATAATGACGAGGTGTAAGTAAAAAAAAAAAACTAGATTAATCAAGTAATATCCGAAGAAAGTAGTAGATAATTAAAACTTAAGAAATAGAATAGAAACAGATAAATCTGAACAAAACCCCAAACATAGAGAAGATTGCAAAGAAAAGAAAGATAACGATGGATAAAAAAAATGAGAGAGACAAAGACTAGAATTTTAGGTTTAGAGTAATGCCTATCATACTATGTTAAATGGTTAATATAACAATTGATGCTTCTGTTTACATTCGATCGATCATTAGAAAAATTGATCAGGATAATGTGCCAAAGACTTATGAAGAGGCAAAATACAGTGAGATTTGGATAGAAGTTTTGGAAGAGGAACATAAATGGAGTCATGAAAATAAATCACACTTAGAATGTGACTAACTGGAGAAGAAATCAGTTAGATCCAAATGAGTTTTCACAATTAAATTCAACATCAGTGATGAAACAGAAAGTCACAAAGCTCGTTTAGTTGTTAAAGGTTTCACTCAAACATAGAGAGAACACTAAATATACTAAACCGTACAAGTTGTTCTTTTTATTGCTACTAACCTTTTTGGAATTTATGGTATGTGAATGTTAAGAGTGTGTTTTTCCAAAGAGAACTTAAAGAAAAAGTCAGCATGCTCCCACCCCTGGTATTGATATTAAAAACAACAAAGTTCTCAAGTTGAGGAAAGCTATACATGGCTTAAAGTAATATCCATGTGCTTGGTATCACAAACTGAACAAAACTATCATTGGTCATGGTTTTAAAAGGTCTGAAGCTGATTATTCACTTTTCACAATTTTGGGGGAAATTAACAAGTATTGTTATTCTAATTTATCTTGATGATATTATCATTTCTGATAGTGATAAGGAATGTATTCAAACACAAAATCCTTTCTTAAACTGCTTTTTTACATTAAAGATTTGAGTGAACTAAAGTACCTTTTTCGGGATGATTATTTTATCCCAAAGCAAGTAGACACTTGATATTTTCAGTGAAACATGAAAGGTTGGAGCTAGACCACCAAATACTTTACTTGAAGAAGTTACAAGGATTGTTGAAAGGGGGAGTCTTAGGGAGGAACCATACAACAACATTGAACAATACTAGATAATTGTGGATAAGTTCATTTATCTCACCGATCACTAGCACTGATTTATGTTCTGTTGTAAACAAGGTCAATCAACACATGCAATTTCTAAAGGTCCATCACTAAAATATGTTTGAGAGGATTCTCAAGTACCTAAAGTAAACTCCGAGAAAAAATATTTGACTGCATAAGAATGGACACACGATGATATTCTTGGCTACTCTGATGATGATTGGCATGGAAACATGATTGACATGAAATCAACCCCATGCTCCTGCATGTTTGTTAGTGGAAACCTTGACATGTGGAAGCATAAGAAACATAGTGTGGTTTCAAGATCAAGTGCAAAAGCTACTGATGAGCTCATATAGTTAAGGCTCTTCTTATGAATTTCGTGATCAATACTCTTCAACCTATCATTATGACAACCAAACAACTATTTACATTGCAGCAAATTACATATTTTATAAATGCACTAAGCACATTGAAGTCGAGTGTCCATCTTACAGAACAAATTCTGATCAACGTACATCTTCACTAAAACAACAAAGACAAAGGGGTTTAGGGACATTTAAGGCAAGCGTAACTTACTTAATCTTCACTAAACAAACTTTAGGGAGAATGTTAAAATATAGTTGTTAATATTCATGGTCTGTCAAGTTTAATTCTGCTGGAGTTAATGTATGTCAATCATCATATACTCTATCTCCTAAAATTTTATTACATCAATCTCTCTCTTTTTCATGTGAATCATTTTACAAATCAGTTTAAACACTTTAAGTTAATATACAATTTTTTATATATTTTATTCTCCATTCTCTTTATTTTCTTTGCAAAAGACACATGCGTTTACCATATTAGAAAAACTAGAATCAATTTCTTAGAGAAATTAAGGGAATGAGAGAATGAGATTCCGGTACGTAGGTATATAGAAAACCAACTGAAATAACCAAAATGTTTCTTGAATTAACCGAACCGAAGGGTGTTTTTTAATTACCAACGAATATGGCGGATAATACATTACGACGAGCGCTAAAAATGGCTTATATCAAAAGAGTAAAGAAATATCTAAGAAACAAACTATCCAAAACGCTCCCGTTTTGACGAAGGCGATTTTTCCTGCGATTTGCGCTCACCTGCGACCTAGCCGACGTCGGCTCCAATTCCGGTCTCCGCCGGCGTTCAGGAGACCTGGACCCCAGCTCTAAATGGCGAAGAAGAAAGCAAAGAAGCCTCCCAAGGGATCTCCTCCGAAAAGTCCTCTCAATTCCAAGCACCTTCCTCCGGGTCACTCTCCGCTGCGCTCGCCCCCTGCAAGCTCTGGCTCGTCCCCCGGATGTCACCGTTCCTCCCCGGCCAGCTCCCCTGGCTTCGACTCGAGCTCTCAAGTCTCAGGATTCCAGGCCCCAGCTTGGCATCCGCCAATGGAGATTCAGGCACGAGTAGATACCTCTATCCTGGTAGACGAGGCAATAGAGTCCCGCGTCTCTGTAAGCCCTCACGCCGGCGAGACAGGTGGTCTAGGCCCCTCTCTTCCACTCCCAAAGGCAATAGAAGTTACGGCTTCTCTAAGCCCTGCGGTTGTGGAGTCAGGCACTCCGATTCATGGTGTTAAGGATTCAAATGTCACTTCCATCGCTTCTGTGAAAGTTGCTCTGGCAACCGGCCCAGAACCGAGTACTACTCAATCTATGGCTGATGCGTCAGATACGATTGGAGATTCTATTGTTAGCAAGGATCTGGCTAACTCCGAAAACAAAGGACCAACTGTTGAACCGGTTGCTCCATCCAAGCCCGACGTGGCAATCTCAGCACAGCAAGAGGCAACTACTTGCTCTGCACCTAAATCTGTGAAGGTCGATTCTTCGACTGTACCAGCTCCTAAAGCTCAGGACAAATCAGCACCAAAAGACAGCTGGTGTGACCTGTTCAAAGGAGGTCCCAGGCAGCTCCAAAAGCGTGGAGGAAGCTTCACCTTGCCCTCGGGTGAGGCCTGTATTGAAATACCAAATGAAGTCATTGAAAAGAACAGGAAGGAATGGGCGAGTTTCATTATTGGACAGTTCTATTCCGACCCACCTTCACAAGGTACGGTTCATTCCATAGTAAACGGAATCTGGAGCAAGCAATTTCGTGATATCTCCGTTACAAAGATGGAAGGAAATGCCTTCTTGTTCAGAATCCCGAACTCTGCGACTAGGAACCGTGTGCTCAATCAAAGGCTTTGGACAATCGAAGGTCAGACTATGTTTGTAGCAGATTGGGAGCCGGGGTTTGTGCCCACTAAACCCGAGCTCACTACGGCACCTATCTGGCTTGAGCTTCGAAATGTACCTTTCCAGTTCTTTCATGAGGATGGTCTGGAACGTATAGCTAGCCTTGTGGGTGATCCTCGCTTCCTGCACCCTACAACGGCAAACAAGACAAATCTTGAGGTGGCGAAGGTATTTACAGTCATTGACCCAAGGGTCCCCCTTCCTGAGGTCGTTAACGTGAAATTCCAGTCAGGGGAGATCATCAAAGTGGACGTGTCTAGCCCGTGGATGCCGCCAGTGTGCTCCTTTTGCAAGGAGATTGGTCACAGTCTAAAGAGGTGTAAGCGAGCCCCGATCACTTGTCTGGCGTGTAAGTCAACCACCCATGATTCTGTGGATTGCAAGAGACCGGCTGACAAGGGTAAAAAGAAGCAGGTTTATAAGCTTAAAGATTCAGGGATCAGCGGTACGAAAGTAAGGCAGGAGAATCCGAGGGCAGGAGTTTCGGCCACTGTTGGAAGTATAGTCACAAATAAGCCTCTGCTCCCTACAAATATTGCGAAGGCGGTTGGAGTTGAAAGAAATGCGAAGGGCGGAGGAGTTGTAAGCAATCCTGACGGGAGTTTTGTTAATAGCCAGCTGAGTCTTGGTGAATCCAGTAGAGACAAGCAAGTTGATCTTGGCCTTACTCATCTGAGTTCTGAAGCGGAGTCTGACTCGTCAGACGTTCCCACCACAGAATCAGAGAATGATTATGATACAAATGGCAAGTTTGAAGGTTTTCATAAGGTTTCCTCCCGCAGGAACAAGAAGAAAAACAGGGACTTAGGTCCCAAAAAACAATAATTTTATGTATATAGACCTTTTTGGCTGGAATGTACGAGGTTTCAATAAGACTAGTCACCGTACCGGATTTAAGAAGTGGTTTAAGCAGCACCAACCAGTTTTTGGGAGTCTTCTAGAGACGCACGTCAAGCAGCACAAGCAAGGAAAGTTTGTAAATAACTTGCTTCCGGGCTGGAATTTTGACGATAACTATGCTTTTTCGGATTTAGGTAAAATTTGGGTCTTATGGCACCCATCTATTCAGGTCACAATCATCTCCAAATCACTCCAAATGGTTGCTTGTGAGGTGAAATTCCCTGATTTTCAACACAATGTCATTGTCTGCTTTGTTTATGCTTCAAACGAGGAGGAGCTGAGAAAGTTGTTATGGAAAGAAATTGAAGACTTATCGATGAGCCAAACAGTGCGTGGAAAGCCGTGGGCACTGCTGGGCGACTTTAACCAAACACTGAGCCCAAGTGAGCATTCCGCAGCTTCTTGCACAAACATTGACCGTCCGACAAGGGAGTTCCGGGAATGTCTGCTTCACTCTAATCTGGCAGACCTTACTTTCAGAGGGGGTCCACATACGTGGTGGAATAAGAGAAGAGTGAATATGGTGGCTAAGAAGCTTGACAGGATTCTCACTAATGATAGTTGGCAAGCTAGCTTTCCGGATTCTTTTGGCCAGTTCCTACAGCCTGATTTCTCTGATCACTCTCCAAGCTGCATCATTCTTCAGCCTTCGTTCCCTCGGCAGAAGAAACCATTTAAATTCCTAAATTTCCTTCTTCAGAATGAAGATTTCATCCCACTGCTAGCTTTTAACTGGTACACAATCAACGTGGTGGGCTCTGCCATGTACCGTCTCTCAGCTAAGCTCAAGGCAATCAAGAACCCAATCAGATCCTTTGCTAAAGCAAATTACTCGGACCTCGAGAAGCGGACTGAAGAGGCTCACGAAATTGTTCTAAATTTTCAGACTCTGCTGCTAGAGTCACCTTCGCTTCTGTTAGCGGATCAGGAAGCTGAGGCCCACCGCAAATGGCAAATTCTTGTAAGGGCAGAGGAGGCCTATCTCCTTCAGAAATCTCGAGTAACCTGGGCAAAAGAAGGAGATTGTGGGTCAGCTTACTTCCACCGACTCATGTCCACAAGACGTGCAGCTAACTTCATTCATTTCCTAGAGCTGGAGGACGGGTCAAAGGTGGATTCGCAGTTAGGCATTTTGGACCACTGCGTGGATTACTTTAGTGGCGTTATGGGAGGTGAAGTAGGGCCTGATTTATTCCAACAAGATGATATCTCGTTGCTGCTTGATTTTCAGTGTACGGTTGAACAGAGAGCTGGCCTTGAAAAGGATTTTACTGCGCAGGAAATAAAAAATGCTTTCTTCGAACTCCCGAGGAACAAAACGTCGGGTCCGGATGGATACTCAGCGGAATTTTTTATGGGTTGTTGGTGCATCATTGGTCCGGAAGTGGTAGAAGCTGTGGCAGAGTTCTTCCGTTCTGGTAGGATACTCAAGCAGTGGAACGCAACTACCTTAGTCCTCATACCGAAAATCCCAAATGCTAGTCGTACCTCGGAGTTCAGGCCTATATCATGCCTTAACACGCTATACAAGGTGATATCTAAGCTGCTTGTTAATCGCCTAAAGGACCTATTGGAGTCTGTCGTCTCCTTCTCCCAATCTGCTTTCATGCCCGGAAGACTGTTAGCGGAGAATGTTCTATTAGCGTCGGAGCTAGTTAACGGGTATAATCGCAAGAACTTGGACCCAAGAGCAATGCTGAAAGTTGACTTGCGTAAAGCGTTTGACTCTGTCAAATGGGAGTTCGTCCTAGCAACATTAAGAGGCCTAAACATTCCTGAACGGTACGTGAAATGGATATCAGAATGCATAACTACTCCAACCTTCTCTGTCTGCGTAAATGGGAAATCAGGAGGATTTTTTAAAAGCACAAAAGGGCTGAGACAGGGCGATCCTCTATCCCCGTACCTTTTTGTGCTTACCATGGAGGTTCTATCTAGACTTCTCCAGTCGAGATTTACCTCAGGTGATGTTCGTTACCACCCGCACACTGAATTTCTAAAGATCACTCACCTAATGTTTGCGGACGATATCATGATATTCTTCGATGGGAGTTGTTGGTCTCTTCATGGGATTAGTGAGACGTTGGAAGATTTTGCTAGCTGGTCCGGACTAAGGCTGAACCAGGATAAGACTCAGCTTTTTCACGCGGGACTGAACCCGAGTGAATCCACAGCTATTGCTAGCTATGGATTCACGGTTGGTACACTTCCGATCAAGTATCTTGGTCTTCCACTTATGTCGAGAAAGCTGCGGATCGCGGAGTACGCTCCATTGCTGGATAGAGTCACTGCCTGCTTTAACTCCTGGTCAGTTCGGGCTCTATCTTATGCCGGTAGACTGCAGTTGATTGCCTCGGTGATAATGGGCGTTATAAACTTCTGGATCACAACGTTTCTGCTACCAAAAGGTTGCATAAAGAAGTTAGAGTCTCTGTGTAACAGATTCTTGTGGGCTGGCGCAAGAGAGGGAAACTATATGACTAAAGTGTCATGGGCTAAAGTCTGCCTACCTAAGAAGGAGGGTGGCCTTGGTCTCAGACGGATCTCAACGTGGAACATTGCGCTAATCTTGCGGCTCATCTGGCTTTTATTCACCAACTCAAGCTCTTTATGGGTGTCTTGGCACAAGTTTCACCATATGAGAAGTGCAAGCTTTTGGGAACTGAAGCCACGACAATCTGATTCGGGTAGTTGGAAATCTATTTTGAGCTTAAGGCACCTTGCAATAAACTTCTTGAAATGTGATCTAGGAAACGGTAGGAGAGCGGCATTTTGGTTTGATAACTGGACTACTTTGGGTCCCCTGTTAAACCTTACTGGTCCGTCTGGTCCGACAGAGATGCGGCTTCCTCTAGCCTCTCGGGTTGCTGATGCTTGCCCTGATGGTACTTGGATTTTTCCATCGCCGCGCTCAGATGCTGGAGTCTCTATTCATGCGTTCCTTACAACAATAACAATGCCGTTACCTAATGATGCTGACGACTTCTATGAATGGGAAGCTGATGGGTTAAGAGTGGACAGATTCTCAGCTAAAATGACTTGGAACTCACTAAGGTATAAGGAGCAGGAAAAGGAGTGGGTCAAATCTGTTTGGTTCAAGGGATGTATCCCCAAGCATGCTTTCTTTATGTGGACAACAAACCTGGACAGGTTACCAACAAGGTTGAGGCTTGCAAGGTGGGGATTAACTATTCCATTGACGTGTGGTTTGTGCTCAAACTTTGATGAATCTAGAGATCATCTCCTGTTTCATTGCGAGGTGAGCCGTGTGGTCTGGTCCAGGGTGTTGCAGAAGATGGGGTACCAACCTACTGTATTCCAGTCTTGGTCAGATTTCATGGCGTGGCTAAAGCAGAGCTACGCAGGTTGTCCTCTAACACTAAGGTTATTAGCGGCTCAAACTACTCTCTATGAGTTATGGATGGAGAGAAACAAGAGGATCTTCTGCGCTGAGACTAAGCCGCCAGATGTTTTATTCAAGTCGATTGATAAGCAAGTCAGGATTTTCATCACAGCTAGGAAGCTTCGTAAAAATTTCAAGAATCTAATGGCCATTTGGTTGAATTAAGTGTAAGGTGATTGCACTTTGTATCTGCTGCTCATGTTTTTTCCTTTCTTTTTGCCATGGCAGTTTGTAACATGGGCTCCCAATACTTGTATTGTGGATCTCTTTTTCATATATTGAAAATTTACAGTTTTGCAAAAAAAAAAATGGCTTATGGAATGGCTGAAAGATCCATAGCAACACAACATACTATTTTTAGGGAACAAGACTTTGCCACAAAATCCAAAAAACTTAAATTTACTTTGCCTCGAGTTTTCTAATTGTATTTTCATTTTGTTTTGTGAGCCTCAAAGCATTCTTTTCAGAAAAAGTCAAAAGAAAAAAAAAACGGGTCTCAAGTGTGAAAAATGGCAACGGATGGGACGGATACAACTTTTCCAGAAGGCGACGCAGAAGCTGAACTAAATCCTGCCCAGAACAAGAGTTTCCAAGTAGATCCTGTCTCATCAGAGATCGCTTCTGATAAGGTATATATTTTTATCTTTTATTATAAGGTTTTATATACGTATTGGTATAAGATCAAACCTCGTAATTTGATTTATGATAATTTGGCACGGTTCCGAATTTGTATATACGTACATTAATACAAATCAAATAGATAATTTTAATTTTTTTATAAACAAAAATCATTCAAGATTGAACCTTTGACGAATGGTCTAAATTCATAAAGAAGAATCTTATGAGTTGACGTTGCATAAGTTTCATTTAAACCAACATATTTTCATGTTTTGGGATTTAGATTGTGGAGAAGATACAAAAAAACTTGGAAAGGAAGGAAAACGCAAAGGCAAAGAGAGACGCCGCGCAAACGCTGAAAAAGACGATCATAATATCAGCGGTTATCGTGGCCGTAGCGGGAGCCGCCTTCGCTATCACCAAAAAACTTAAAGAGAAATGATTTTGATGATTACACAAAGTTAATTCTCAATTTTCCTCTTTAATATGTAACTTTTTCTTTCATCAAATTAAGAAAATATATCTATAATTATACTCATCTCTATATTTATTTTTGTAATATGTACGTTTAAAATTATGTAATGCAATTGAATATTACTTAATGATCTAGGCATTTAGCTTCTCTGAAACGATCATAAAACTATGTTTTGGCCTTTTGTATAATACGTTTGATTGATATAAGATTTTTTTAAAGAAAATTTATGAGTCAATATCTAGAAATCTCAATATTGATTATTTATTCTCTTTAGTAATATTAATAATATTTTGAATGTGTAAAAACCTTAAAATGCAAATACACCATTACCAACATCATAATGTAAACATTGACAAAAAAAAACATCGTAATGTAAAAGCGCAATTGGTTTAAGCCCATATGAATGGTTTAAGGCCCATTAACACCCTTTCGGCTTCTCCTAACATTTTGGCGCCATTAGATGATTTTCGCTCCCGCCTAAATTTTATCTACATTATACACTCACAGCCTTCAACGTCAGAGGTGAAAACAACAAATCATTAGCAACTTTCGACGAGCGATTCATCTTCATCAATCAAGTAAATATTCTCCAATCAATTGTTTTTTTTCCCCTTAATCTATGATATTGAGTCTGAAACTGATAATCGATCGCTTTCGAAATCAAATCTTTTGACGTAGATTTCAAATGGATACTTCAAGCCCTTCAGCTTTTGTGAACGGATCTCTCTTGAGGCGATACATTGGCCAGAAAGTCAGAACTGTGATTCAAGTAATCGGCTCCGAGGTTGGATCTGTTGTCGGAAAATCTACTGATGATCTTCAGATCCTTGTTAAGGGATCGCCTCCTGCTTCTCCTACAACGACTTACCTCGAGGTCATTGGAATTGCAGAGAGTGAAAACTCCATCCGAGCTCAAGTTTGGACCAATTTCGGGAACAGCTTTGGTAATTTTATTGATCCCTTCAGTCTGTTTTGAGTATATCAGAAGATGCATTGAGTTTTCTTTTTTGTTATTTGGCAACAATTTCGTTTTTTGTTTATGTCTTAAGATTTGCTTGTTATGTTTGTTCGTAGATCCTCTCAACTACAACGAGCTGTGTAAGCTAGCGAATGGAGAGTTCAAGCATCTATTCATCTAACCAAGTGGGGATGATCATCATCATCATGATCAAATAGATTCTATTGTAACCCTTTTTGTAGCAGCCAATGGAGAATGCTTATTGTATTTTGGTGTCGCTTCTGCTAGAAAAATTTGCGTTGTTACTTGACTATTTAAAGAACTTATTTAGTCTATATTCCAACTAAGTTTCAACTATTTAGCTCTGAGATTAGAATGGAATTACTTGGTTATGTAGTCTCTTGGTGAAAACTGACAAAGTAAAATTTTGGGAACTACATCTGAGTCTCAGTCCTGCTTCAAAGCTTTTGTGATGAACGACTTGGCTACCATAATTCCGATATAAGCCAATGTTGTCACTTATAGCATTGAAGTTTTAACTTTTACAGACTTAGGATCCGAAAGTCTTAGTGTGATTGATACTCAAACCAAAGCTGCATAGCATTTCGAAGCTTTCATCGGATGAAGGGAGGAAAGTCGATTGCGGACTATCCTAAGTCGATTGCGGACTATCCTCTCAATGCAAAATCACATAATATGTATTAACAACAATATCGGATATGTGATCCTTTTATAAAATATTAAAAGGAAATTGAAATTATGTGTTCAATAAATTAACCAATTTAAAGATAAATAATATAGATATTTACATATTCTTAAAACAAAACCGAAAATCATGTGTTATTTAAAAGAAACTGCGTTAAACGCGGTTTTGCGAAAAATTGTTATTTTGATGTGATTTTGACAGAAAACATGATTTGCGATTGACGAAAAACGCAATTTGACAGAAAATATGGTTTTGACGGAAAAATGATTTTGATTAAAAACATGATTTTAACATAAACACAATTCTGCGGAAAATGTGATTTTGACGGAAAACATGATTTTGCTAAAAAACACGATTTTGTGGTTTTGACTAAAAATGCAATTTTGTCAGAAACACAATTTGACTGAAAACAAGATTTTGAAAGAAAACAAGGTTTTGAGAGCGAAAAAGCTATTTTAGTTTTGACAGAAAACACGATTTTGACGGAAACACGATTTTGATGAAAAAGTTTAAATATACTTAACTTATAAAAAATTATATAAATATGTTTTAGTTAATAAATATATCTATTTTGTTGATAATTCAAATAAAAAAAATTTAAATTTACTTAGCTTACAGAATATTTTAGTTAACTTATATATTTAGAGATAAATTAACTATATATGTAGTTATATACACATTTATGATTTTTACTTTAAGAAATAAATATATATGTATATATGTTTAAATTTTTTAAATAGTTTAACAAATATATTATATGGAGATTTTATTTTATCTAATAGTATATATTATTATGAAAATATTTTATCGAATCGATATACACTTTGTTAATCTCATGCAACCGACTCTGACATAAATACATTATATGTTATTTTATATATAGATTCAAATAATTTTAAGTTTTTGTATTTTCTTTAGGTTAACAACTGAAAAACATACAAATCAACCTAATATAAAATATTTAATTTAAATTTAAATAAATCATATTAACTATTAAATTTGAAATCATAATTTGAATCTATATTAGCACTCTCAAATAAAGTGTGGGCAATCACCTAGTAGTATTGATTTTCAAATAGAAGAAGAAAGATTTTAAATCCATCAAAATATTTGACAAAAAAAAAAAAAAATCCATCAAAATATCAGAACTAATAGCCCCACTATACTAATAAGGTCTTTTCGACAAAACTTCACTAAAATAATTCAGTATGAAGACAAAATCAGCAGCTTCTTTTTGTTTTAGAAATACACTAATTTTCTTTATTTCATAGCTAAGGGCTCTAATTTAATTTCCCTTTCATAAGTAGTCACTTAGGTTTTCTAGGTCATACAAACCAAAGTTGCGCATTTAACCCCAAAAACAACATAAGGTTCACTATTTACAACCTTCGCTGCTCCCCTCCCGTCACAATTCTTGAATTAGGGTTTTCTTCCGGCAGACTTCTCTCTCTCCTCTATCTTTCCTCCATCGCCTTTCAGGTACTTTCTCTCTCTTGTTTCATCTCATTGCGCCTCATATACGTTTCCTTTCGTAAATCTTTTGGTTGGCAATCCGATTTTTCGTCTTCTATTGAAACTGGGATTTTGGAGCTCATCGTATCTAAAAATAAACAAATGAATCTGCTCTCAATATTCTCTTTTCTTTCATCTCTACCAATGATTGCTAAGTATCTTAAGACTCATTCAACTCTGATTTTAGCTTCATAAGGGTTGGTATTGGTTGATATGGAGAAAACATTGTGTGGTCTATTCGTGTAAATGTCTGAACAGAGTTATAGTTATAAGCTGAGGATTCTCTTAACAGGTTATTAAAAAATTCCCACTTGAACAATGTGTGTTGGGAGATCTTAACATGGAGCTGGAGTTGTTTTAGTGGGTTAACAGAGATACTATGATGATGTCTAGCTTCTTTATCTTTCTTTGTTGCCATGATTTTAACAACTTCTTTGCATCTAACCATCGCCCTCTTCTCCTACTTCATAGCCATCTTCTCTCTTGCTTTGTTGTTTGTTTAACTTCTTTTTTTGGCCGTATGATGGCAGAGTCTCGTTTCATTCTTCTTTTCTATTGGCCTCTTATTGTTTCTTATCCAACCTTTTCCCCCAATTCTATTCTCTTCTTGCTTCTGTGTCTCTTCCACAGTTGCAGCGCGAGCGATTCTTTTTCTAGATTCTTAACATGTCGAGGACGAGGACTGAAGCTCACGATTCAATGGAGTCTGAGGAAAGGGTAGACTTTGATGGTGAGGAGACTCTGGAGGAGGAAATTGAATACGAAGAAGTTGAAGAGGAGGAAGAAATCGAAGAGATAGAAATTGAAGAAGAGGTGGAAGAAGAAGTAGAAGAGGAGGAGGAAGATGATGCTGCTGCAATGGACGAAGAAGAAGAAGAAAAGAAAAAGCATGCTGAACTTTTAGCACTTCCTCCTCATGGTTCTGAGGTTTATCTTGGAGGCATTCCTACTGATGCTTCTGAAAGGGACTTGAAGGGCTTCTGTGAATCCATAGGTGAAGTTACCGAGGTAAGTTTACACCCCAAGTATGGCTGTGTCTTAATTTATCTCGTTGCTCAGTTTGGTGTGTGATGTTAACAGGTTAGGATAATGAGGGACAAAGAGTCTGGTGATGGAAAGGGGTACGCTTTTGTAACATTCAGAAACAAGGACTTAGCATTTGAAGCAATCGAGAATCTAAATAACACTGAGTTTAAGGTAAACTCCTTGTTCCAAGTCTTAACAATTCAGTGAGATCACATGAATGAACCTGTGTCTTATATATGGCTTGCAGTTATCTTCTGCTATGTTAAAACTTTTTGGCTACTTTTTGACATTCAATAGGGTAAGAGGATAAAATGTTCGACTACCCAAGCAAAGCACCGTATCTTTCTTGGCAATGTTCCTAGAGATTGGACAGAGTCGGACATCAGGAAAAAAGCAAATGGAATTGGTCCAGGCGTTCTAAATGTCGAACTCCCAAAGGTTCGTCCTTTGTTTCATGTCTAAATATAATTTGCGGAAGTAAAATTTTCTGTAGAGATTCAAGACATACCTTTCTTATATAGTTAATCACTTTGAATCTGATTTTGTTAATATCACAGGATCCACAAAATATAGGCCGGAATCGTGGATTTGCGTTCATTGAGTATTACAACCATGCATGTGCTGATTACTCTAAAGAAAAAATGTCGAATCCAAGTTTTAAGCTTGATGATAATGCCCCAACTGTAAGCTGGTCTGAATCAAGGAATGGAGGAGGAGACTCTTCTGCTTCACAGGTTTGCTTCATTAGAACCTTTCTTACAAACAAATAATAGGACCAGCAGCAGTTATCTTATTAACACAGTTTCATCTTCTTCTTAAGAACATGTGTTGTACAAACGTTTTTCTTTCTTAAGAAATATTCTTCCTACTATTCTTCTGTGCGGAATAAATGCAGGTCAAGGCATTGTACATCAAGAACTTGCCTAGGGATATAACACAAGAACGGCTAAAGGCACTGTTCGACCACCACGGGAAAATCTTGAAAGTGGTGATTCCACCAGCCAAACCAGGGAAGGAAGACAGTAGATACGGTTTTGTGCACTATGCAGAGAGGACAAGCGTCATGAAAGCTTTGAAAAACACTGAAAGATATGAGATTGATGGTACGGGATCACTCAGAATAATCTCTTTTCTGGTATATATTTTAATACTTGAATGTAATGTAAGCCCCATAATTATACAGGTCACATGTTGGATTGTACTCTTGCAAAGCCTCAAGCGGATCAAAAGGGGAATATAACAACAAGTCAGAATATGCAGAAATCACTGTTGCAACCAAACTATTCTCCTCTTCTTGGTTATGGCATGGCTCCTACTCCCTTTGGTGCTCTTGGTGGATTTGGCGCTTCTGCTTACGCACAAGTGAGATTCATTAGTGATCTAGTTCACATTTATTTTCCTTTACTTCACTAAAATGCTTTCTTCTTGAAATAAATAACCTTATAATATAAACTGAACCTAACTATGTTTATGTGGGGATTATTCAGCCGTTAATGCATGCGGGAGGTCACGCAGCTGGTGGGATGGCGATGATGCCAATCATGTTACCCGATGGAAGAATCGGATACGTCTTGTAAGTCTCTGTTGATACATATTTTCTGATCTCATGTGATTGGTGTAAGACAAGTGTACTGATCTGATGTGTTGACCATGATAGACAACAGCCTGGACTAGCAGCAGTGCCACAACCACCACCAAGGCATTCACCACCGTATAGGGGAAGCGGTTCGAGCAGCAGCAGCAGCAAAAGAAGTAGCGACAACGGTAGAGGAAGAAGCCGTTACAATCCTTATTAGTAATTTCTTCATTCTCTTATTTGGAAAAACTCACCCCCAGCCAAGTCACCAAAACAAAAACTTCAGTTTTAACCACTGTGTTTTTCTCTTCTCCATTTCTTTCTATCATTTCTTGAAGATTTTGTAGGCGGAACTGGTGTTTCTTTTAACTGAAGTAAGGTTATATGTTGTGGTTTTGTCATATTATTTGTTTATTTATGTTCTTTTCCACTTATTTGTGTATATGATCAAAGGCTACTTTGGTAGTCTTTATGAATGAAAAATCGGCATCGCTGTCTTCAGGATTATTTGATAAGATGAAACTAACGTAATGAATATGATCTTTTTTCTTTGATTTTACTTTACGTACTTGTTTCAGAAATACATAACATAAAGTTTACATTATCATCATCATCAAGAAAGAACATGAATACGGACTAATTGATATCGTTTCAACATTTCAAAAAATATAACGGATGCAATAGCAATGCCAAACTGGCATACAAATCATTAAAATGAGACTCACTTCGAAAAGAAGCAGTTTTTCTAGTATTGGACTTATGTATATAGTTTTTGTTTTTTAAATGATTAGGAGGTTATGGATCCGTATATCTTTTAGGACGAGATTCAAACCATATTAAATTCACTCTCTTTTGGAGAGGAGACTATTGATAGACCATTCAGAGCTTACTATCGCAAGAAGAAGATGGTAGTTAACGAGACCTTTACTGATCCACGGTTAGTTACAGAGGAGTTGGACTGAGTCAACATCCAACGAAGAAGAATAAGAAGACTACTGACGCGGCAGTAGCTTCAAAGAATAAGAAGGAAGCGAGTATAAATACATAATGACTTTCTTTATTCATTGGTCATGTTGAATGTAATAGGTGATAGAGCTAACTGATAGCGAGGTTTTTTCGGTTCTAAGCTATTATCAATTCCTCAAACCTCTACACATGTCGATGTAGCATTTGAGGTATCAATCCAGGAATGCAAGAAGAATAACACACCAAGAATGCAAGAAACTACTCAAGCTAAGCAAATCAAATAAAAAGGGTTTATCTAACAACCTAAACAACTAGAAAGCAAACAAAGCAAGCAAGACACTAAATAGACACTAAACAAGAAGACAAAAAGATAAAAGAAGGATCTTAGGATGAGGCTATGGAGACTAGATGGTCTAGAGACAATCAAGGAAGCTTCAATCAATCAGACATTGCTAAACAAGACTAATGATCATAATTAAGCTAATCACATTCTCATGTTCATAACTACTATGCTAATCATGCAATCATTCAATTCTCATTTGCAAATTACAAGACAAGCATGCATTAATATCTATCAAATACCTTTTAGCAAAGTTAATCCTTAGGCTAAGAACATTAATCATTAGATTAATCCAATCTCTTGTCACTAATCCTTTTGTCTAATCCCTAATCAAGATCAAATTCCCATTTGTGACTAAGAGATAAACAAGCATTAATTTCAAGTTCTCATTACCAATAACCACCTTAGACATCTAATCTCTTAGGCTAAGATGTGAAAATCCTTTAAAGAGTTCATTCAAGCATTTCATCGAACATCTTTCGGGCATGAAGAAGCCTAACATCTAGATTCAACAATTCCTTGCAACCTAGCATAGAGATCAACTAATTAGAGAAGGATTATTCATAAACAAGTCCTAAACATCACATAAACCACCTAAATCAACCTCACCTTCAAGACCCAAAACTCCTACTCTCTAATCACCATGTTCTTCACAAAACTTGAATTGATAGAGATAGGAAGAAGAGATTAACAAAAGATAACAAAGTACTTAATTAAAACTCAAAATCAAAAGTTTACAGATGTGAAAATCCTCTAAAGAGTTCATTCAAGCATTTCATCGAACACCTTTTGGGCACGAAAAAGCCTAACATCTAGATTCAACAATTCCTTGCAACCTAGCATAAAGATTAACTAATTAGAGAAGGATTATTCATAAATAAGTCATAAACATCACTAATCATCACATAAACCACCTAAATAAACCTCACCTTCAAGACCCAAAACTCCTACTCTCTAATCACCATGTTCTTCACAAAACTTGAATTGATAGAGATAGGAAGAAGAGATTAACAAAAGATAACAAAGTACTTAATTAAAACTCAAAATCAAAATTTTACAAATCCTAAATCATAAACATAAGAAAAGAGAAAACTAGGCTTAGGTATCTTAGGGTTTTTAATCCCCCAAAAAGAGTATTATAGTTGGGAGCCACGCAGTGGCATTTTCATAAATAAAATGGTCTGAAAATGGTCTTCGCAGGGAAAAGAATCGGGCGCGTTTGCCCGATGGAGCAAGCCGATGGATCCTGAGAAAAGTATTGGGCGCGTTTGCCCGATGGAGCAAGCCGATGGATTTTCTGTCAAGTTCGTGGGATTTCTGCAGAAGATGTATCGGGCTGATTTGCCCGATGGAGAAAGCCGATGGAATTCTGCTCGAAGTATCAGGCGCATTTGGCCGATGGAGCATGCCGATGGATTCTCTGTGATCACTATTCTCCACCATTTCAACTCCTTTTTGCTCCAAAGTCTCTCCAAATCATCATGACAACTCCAAGAACCTAAAAAGACACAAGAAACACTCCAAGAACAACCTAATATGCAAATTCCTAACTCTAAATGCTCATAGACTCTAAATGCAACAAAGAACACAAAGAGAACATGAATGAATGCTAAAAGGAACAAAATCATGAACTAAATGTAATCCTAAATGCATCAAAGGCAACAATATCACTAACGACATGAGTTGCTCTGAGATCGTTATGAGATATCTGTATTCTGTTACATTGACATTGAGAATATTCAATACAAAGAGAGTTTACAGCTACAGTCTTATCAAATTGGTGCGGTGAGCGTGGAGAGAGGTTCTTTCGATTTGGAAGGTATAATGATGCAGAGAAATTGGAGCTTCTATCACTCAGTTTGGAAGGAGCGGTACTGAATTGGTTCAATGGCGAGATGCCAATGATCCGTTTCTTAGTTGGTCTCAATTCACAGACAGGCTTTTGGACAGATTTGCTGGTTTGATTGATGTTGAACCTGCCACAAGACTTTTCTGTATCCAACAAACAGGTGACATTGAAGATTATGTAAAAGAATTCGAGTCACTGGTGTCGCAGGTTTCTGGTGTAGGCGAGAAGAATTTGGTTAAAGTCTTCTATAACTTAAACCGGAGATGAAGGAGATAATTCGGATGAAGGAACCAAAAGGCCTCACTAATCACAAAACAACGGTGATGAAGATGCAGACCACACAGTTCTGCAAAGTGATGAGTGATGAATCACAAGTTCAGTTCAAGGCTAAGCCATTATCATCTTATGCAGGGTACAATTCCAGGAGAAACTTTGTTCCCATAGATAGGCAGTGGAATGGGAAGCAAGGTGGCAGCGATAACAGTGCTGGCACTTTGAAACAAGCACCGAATAAACAGGCTTTGCGACCACGTCAGTATTATACTGATGCTGAACTTGACAAAATGAGTAAAAAAGGCATTTGTTTCAAGTGCAAGGAGAAGTGGATTAGAGGTCATGTTTGTGTTAATGCTGCATTACAAATTTTAACAGTGATGAATGGTATGAGTATGGAAGTGTTGGATGAGAATATGGTGGAGGTTATAGAGCTGGGTGTAGAGTCTGATGATCCACAATCTTCGGAGTTGAAGGAATTGTCTTTAAACTCGTTTTTAGGCTTATCTTCTCCAACAACAACAAAGATTATAGGGAAAATGGGCAAAGAAGAAGTGGTTATTCTATTGGATAGTGGGGCTATTCATAATTTCACAGCCCCAAAGGTTATGAAAAAGCTGCAGTTGATTCCTAATGAGAAGGCACATCTGGAAGTGATGTTGGGAACAAGAATGTCAGTGAATGGATTAAGAGTTTGTAAGCAAGTGTAGTTTGAAATTCAGGAGATGGTATTCACGTCTGATTTTATTGCATTGGAGCTTGGAACAGCATATGTGATTTTAGGTGTTCAGTGGCTGAGAACATTGGGAAAGTGTGTTGTTGATTTGGAATCGCATGAACTCTCGTTTGTTTATAAATCAGATTGGATGACGATACGAGGTGATTCATCCCTACATTCACCACATAACACTTTGCAGATGTTACAGAAGGGAGACCGTGGAGATAATAAACAGTGGAGTCATGAGTTGGCCACTGTTCAGGCTAATGCAGTTGAGCTAGTGACAATGCAACCAGCATGAGGTATTGGAGATCAACAAAGATATCTTTGTTGAACCAACTTGTCTTTCGCCTGTGCGAGGTCATGAACACTCAATAACACTGCTTCCTGGTAGTGGTCCTATTAGTGTTCGACCCTATAGGTATCCCCATGCTCAGAAGGAGGTGATGGAAGTTATGGTGAAGGAGATGTTGAGGACAGGGATTATTCGTCCAAGCAGAAGCCATTTTTCGAGTCCAATTCTTCTAGTTAAGAAGAAAAACAAGAGCTTTCGTTTTTGTGTGGACTACCGAGCGTTGAACAGAGCTACGGTGCCTGATAAATTCCATATTCCTCTTATATATCAATTATTGAATGAGCTTTATGGAGCATCAGTGTTCTCCAAACTGGACTTGCGCTCTGGATATCACCAAATCCGAATGCAAGAATAGGATATTGAGAAGACTGCCTTTCGTACACATGACGGTCACTTTGAATTTTTAGTGATGTCATTCAGGTTTACGAATGCTCCGGCTACATTCCAAGCATTGATGAATGAGATTTTCATACCTTTTCTGGGGAAATTTGTCCTTGTGTTTTTTGACGATATTCTCGTCTATAGTTCTTCAATGGAAGAGCATGTTGTGCATTTACAAGCTGTGATGGAGGTTTTCCAGAAACACAGACTCTTTGCCAACAAAAAGAAGTGTGCTTTTGGACAAAAATATGTGGAGTATCTTGGTCACATTATTTCCATAGAAGGGGTGTCTACAGATCCTAGTAAGACTAAACTGTGAATGACTGGCTATTTCCAAAATCAGTTAAGGAGTTAAAAGGGTTTTTGGGTCTTACAGGATACTATATGCGCTTTGTCAAGAATTATGGTACCATTGCTCGCCCACTCACTGAATTATTGAAGAAGGATTTGTTTGAGTGGAATCCAAGAGCACAGGCAGCATTTGAAGCTTTGAAAGTGGCAATGACTTCAGCTCCAGTTCTGATCTTACCTGACTTTTCTGAGATGTTTGTAGTAGAATCCGATGCTTCTGGATTTGGTTTGGGCGTTGTGCTTATGCAAAATGGGAGACCAATTGCGTATTTCAGTCACATACTTACCACTCGTGAGCAACTCAAGCCCATTTATGAGCGAGAGTTGATGGCGATTGTCTTGGCCATTGTTAAGTGGAAACACTATCTCATGGGTCGCCGATTCATGGTCATAACAAATCAGAAGAGTCTCAAGTATCTACTTGAACAACGAGAAGTCTCTTTAGACTATCAGAGATGGTTGACCAAGTTGCTTGGATACGGGTTTGATATTGTTTATAAACCGGGTATGGAGAATGAAGCAGCAGATGGGTTATCACGTAAAGGTGTTGGTAGTGTTGATGTCAGTCATACTCTTTTGTCTCTGACTGTTCCATCTTCACTACGTCTGCAAGACTTATATATGGAGATTGAGAGAGATGCTGAGTTACAGGAGCTAAAACAGAAGGTACTGGCAGATTCTATACCCAAGGCAGGTTATAATATAGTAGCAGGAAGAGTATACTATAAGAATCGCTTGGTTATACCTAAAACCTCAGCAATGATTCCAGTGATATTGAAGGAATATTATACGGGATTGGTAGGAGGCCATATGGGAGTGTTAGAAACAAAGAAGAGAATACAGTCGATATTCTATTAGAGTAACATGGCTGTGGATATACAGAAGTTTGTCTCCGAATGTGTAGTTTGCCAAACACACAAGTACTCCACCTTGTGTCTAGCTGGGTTGTTGCAGCCTTTGACCATTCCCGAAAGAATATGGGAGGATATCTCCATGGATTTCGGTGAAGGACTTCCTCTCTCGGGTGGGATTAACGTTATCTTTGTTGTGGTTGACCGTCTGAGTAAATATGCTCATTTCTTGGGGCTTAAACATCCTTTCACAACTTATGATGTGGCAGCAGTTTTCACCGAAGAGACAGTGAAGCTTCATGGGTTTCCAAAAACAATTGTATCCGATAGAGATGCAATGTTTTTAAGCTCATTTTGGAAGGAATGTTTTCGTTTGGCTGGTACGAAGTTGAAGTTTAGTATAACCTATCACCCTCAGTCAGATGGTCAGACTGAAGTAGTCAATAGAGGTGTGGAAACTTACCTTAGATGTTATACTTCTGCTCATCCTCGACAATGGTCTAAGTATCTGTCTTGGGCTGAGCTGTCGTATAACCTGAGCTTCCACACTTCACTGAAGTGTTCTCCATTTAAGGTTGTTTACGGACGTGATCCACTTGTGCTTCTTCACTATGAACATGGATCTACTTCTAATGGGGACTTGGAGACACAGCTTCAGGCCAGGGACTCCATATTGGCTGACATAAAAGCGCATCTGGTGAAAGCTCAACAGCTTATGAAGAATAATGCTGATAAGAAGAGGAGGGATTTACAGTTTGAAGTGGGAGATTCTGTTTTCTTGAAGCTAAGGCCGTATAGGCAGAGTTCAGTATATAAACGCTTATGTCACAAACTAGCGGCCAGGTACTATGGACCATTTGAAGTGTTGGCTAAGATTGGAAGTGCTTCTTATCGTTTGAAACTTCAAACTGAGTCTAAGATACACAATGTCTTTCATGTGTCCCAATTGAAACATGTGCTAGGAAAGGATCATGAGGTGAGCTTACTGTCGACTGTTTTTCGAGAGAAGATGAGCTCATCTTTGAGCCAGAAACGATATTGGAGACAAGGTATGATGCTGGTGGACATTTGGAGGTTCTGTTGAGTTGGAAGAATGTACTAGGTCATGAAAAGTCTTGGATGTTGATGACTGAAGCGTTGAAGCAGTATCCTGAGGCAAAGCTTGAGGACAAGCTGAGTCTTTATACGGGGTATTGATAGACCATTCAGAGCTTTATACGGGGTATTGATAGACCATTCAGAGCTTACTATCGCAAGAAGAAGAGGGTAGTTAACGATACCATTACTGATCCACGGTTAGTTACAGAGGAGTTGGACTGAGTCAACATCCAACGAAGAAGAATAAGAAGACTTCTGACGTGGCAGTAGCTTCAAAGAATAAGGAGGAAGCGAGTATAAATACACAATGGCTTTCTTTATTCATTGGTCATGTTGAATGTAATAGGTGATAGAGCTAACGACATGAGTTGCTATGAGATCGTTATGAGATCTCTGGAATCTGTTACATTGACATTGAGAATATTCAATACAAAGAGAGTTTACAACTATAATCTTATCAACTTCTCCTAATAGGAATCAAATCCAGATTGGCGGAAAGCTACTAACTGATTTACTAACTGAGTCAACTCTTGTTGGTTATTATGTATATAGTTGTTTATACAATAATTTGTATTTTGATATATTATATATAATTTTGTAATCTGTTTGTATTTTGGTAATTTAATGAAATTTTGATGGGAAAAAACATAACATCAATGCTAAACTAATACTACAAGAGTATCTCAAATAACCATATGAATTTACATCAAGTAAAATAACATCTCATCCGCATTATCCTACTTGTAAGATTCTAGTTGAGAAAACACTCCGGATTTAATGTGTAAAAGTCAACAGATAATAGTAATCTGAAAAGAAAATTAAATAAACAATTTTAAAAAATCAGATAAATCGGCAAATATAAAAGAGGCTATTGGTTATATAGAAGAAACTCAATTTCGTATATCTTCTCTCCCTTGAAAGTCTGCAATTCTCACTCCGATCAAATCCTCTCATAATCATCGTCTTTGTTTCGATTCAATGCCCCAAGTCGATCTTGATACCTTAGTTTCTTCAGTATGCACCGGTGGTTCTGACCGGAAAATCGCATGCCAGACACTCGCCGACGACGACGACTCCGTTCATGACCCGATGATCCGTCCCGTTTCCGTCTCCGCCGCGAGTCCAATCGATTTTCCACCGGAGTCTTACTCCTTATCCAAAGAAGCACAGCTCGAGTGGTTTTACGAAAACGCTTTCTTCGAGCGCAAAGAATCACAAAAAGGAAACTCGAATTCAAATCTCAATTCCAACACCAATTCGAACCCTAATTCAAACACCAGCTCTCAGAGAATTTCTCTCAAATCCAAGACGTCGATCATCAGATTGCCGAAACCGCAGAAGACGTGCTTCAACGAAGTAAAGAAGCGGCGAAATTGCAGAATCGCGAGGACTCTGATGATCCCGAAACGGATCGGGTCGAGATTGAAATCGGATCCTTCGTTATCGGAGCCATGTTCTCCGAAGGTCTCTTGCATTGGGAGAGTGAGATCCAAACGGGACCGTAGCCGCCGAATGCAGAGACAGAAATCCGGTCGAACCGATTCCTTCAAGGATAAACCGGTCAGGGTGAAGAAACCCGGGTTTTTCGCGACCTTCAGAGCCATCTTCAGAACCGGAGGCGGTTGCAAAAACATATCGGCGAGTGGAGCACACGCGCCGCATAGAGACGCCATCACTCCGCCGAGAGTTTCGGCGAGAAGATCTAGCGATATCAGAGAACGGCTTCCGCCGGCAGAAGTCGAGAAATCTTCGCCGCCGAGGATGAGTACCGGTTCGAGGAGATCTCTTGACGGTGGGGAACCGGTATTACCCGGTTTAGGCGGGATGACACGGTTTACATCGGGGAGAAGACCGGATTTATTGGTAGAAGTTTGACGTGCGGCGTTTACAGTGTGGACAGTTGAGAAAAGAAAAAAAAACGGTAGGGCCCAATCCCGCGTTTTAAGCTTACGGAGAAAACAAGGATCGTGACTTTGGTTGGCTGCTTCCTGGGCTTTCATGGGGCCCATGAGCGTGTGTTAGTTTGAAAAAGTCGTTAGCGCTGACGTGGCGAGCGGTTTAATGGAGTTAGGAACACGGCATAGAGAACGCGGACACTCTCGATTTGATTTCTCGCGTGTCAACCACTTCCACCGTTTTTTTTGTATATCTTATTATATTATTATGTGGTGCCTTTTGTTTTTTCTTCTCAAGACTTTTTTTGATTTTGAATTAGTTTTTACTTTTCTTGGACCTTTTGGTTGTAGATAGTATTGTTATTTATTTGTATATGTGTTTTCTTTTAGATATGGAATGCAGAATGTAAAAATACTTCATGAATAACGGTCAATAGATATCGATGGGATGCATAACCGGTTATGCTAAAATGAAATATAAAAAAGGCTAATGAAATCTGTAATTTATTATTTAGTTTTAATGGGCTTACCAGCCTTGATCGTTAGTTCATTACTACCACATGGAGCCTGTTCGAGAAAAAAGAAACTCAATTTATTGCATATGTAGTTTATGTAAGGAATGTATCTTTTTTATTGATATTGAAAGGTATATACACGGATTTATACAAGAGTGAGAATCTAAAAACAGAAGGAAGCAATTACAGTAAATATACAATATATATTTTACATATTTATCTAATACACTTCTTCAAGATGGAGTTTTTCAGAAGACTCCAATCTTGAAATAAGCATGACGGAACCGAGAACGTGATATTGGTTTCGTCAGAGTGTCAGCTTACTGGTCATGTGTTGAGACATGTGAGACTCGTAACATGCCGGCTTGAATGTGATTTCTGACAAAATGATAATCCAGTGCAATGTGTTTCATTCGGGAATGGAAAACTGGGTTCGCACACAAGTACATTGCACCAACATTATCATAGAAAATGGCTGGGACTTCGGGAATGTTAACTCGTAGTTCTGTCATTAAGGAACAAAGCCAGCGTACCTCAGCGGTAGTGTTTGCGACTGCTCTATATTCAGCCTCTGTGGAGGAGCGAGCAACACCATTTTGTTTCTTTGAGGAACAAGAAATTGGGTTCCTACCAAGGTAGAGAATGTAACAATTTGGTAGAGACATAATCGTCTATGTCGTTAGCCCACCCCGCATCAGAGAAAGCATGGAGAGTAAGAGGTGAGTGTTTGTGAAGTGTTATACCATGTGTGATTGTGCCAGCGAGATAACGGAGTATACGCTTTGCTGCTGTCCAGTGAGCTTGAGTCGGCTTGTGCATAAATTGTGAGTCTGTTAACAGCATACGATAAGTCCGGACGGGTGAAGACAAGGTACTGGAAGCTTCCAACTAGTGAACGATATTGTTTCGGATCCGATAATGGAGCACCGTCATTGATTGTAAGTTTCGGTGATGTTGGCAGTGGCGTGGATACTGGTTTAGCATCAGACATGTTGTACTTTGCAAGTAGATCTGCAACATATTTTTTCTGCATAAGATGAAGACCAAATTTGGACCGATTTACCTCAACTCCAAGAAAGTAGTGGAAATCAGTGGGATCTTTGATGGAGAAGAGATCGGCTAGGCTTTGTAGAACTTGTGAGATGTGATATTACCAATGACAATAATATCATCGATGTATACAAGAACATAAGTGATGATGACTCCCACGGAGTGAATGAAAAGAGATGTATCAGCTAGTGATGGAGTGAAATGATTGTCAAGAAGATGTTGTTTGTTAGAGGTGGGATCAAACCCCTCTAAGGCCCAGCACATTAACAGAAATATCCAGTGGAGATTCGGCCCAGAAGAGATGAAGGCCCAACAAGGCAAAGCCCACTATGGACATAGCAGTTCGACAACGCTGTTGAAGCTCAGCATCATGTTCGTCGACCTGCGAGAAAGAATGAGATAAATGTTAAATTGACATTTATCTTGAAAAATATAAGGAAAAATATTTTATAGGAAATATTCTTCTTGTTATTTTGTAAAGAATATCGAGAGAATCTAGGGGAAAAACCTAGATCCTCGGATATAAATATGTTGGGATAGTGTCCTGAAATCACACTTGTACTCACTCCTGATGATAGTTGTGTGTCGAGATCAGACATTCGTATAATACTGGGCGGTTGCAATGTTTTGCTAGAAGCCTCTTGCAGTCTGTAAGTTGTAGACTTACTACCAGTATTATATGATCCTATAGGGTCACACACCTAAGCAAACTTGAAGCTACGACATGGGAATGATCATTATGGTAATGATCATATTAATGTGCATTGGATGCGCATTATAATCGATATAATGGTGTTGTGTCGATCGACACAGATTGTGTGTCGGTCGACACAGTTCGGAATTTCCGAAACAGCTTTTCGGGTTGGGACTTAATTAAGTCTGGCCCGTTAAGCATGTTTAGGTCGAATAAAAACTCGTGAGTTTCGACCTAAACAGTAGGCCGTCCACTTTTCTTGACAGAAACAGTAGACACACTAGAGAGATTCGATTCCCGTTGATCCGGCACTAGCATCCCGTTTCCAGCGAGCGTGCGTGTGTATCTGGTAGAGGCAAGGCATCTGCGTTGCTCCACTGATCTCGTTCACCATTCTCATTCCGCTGCCAGTTCAAAGGTAAGAACGAGGTTGGTTTTCATTCAATATATCAAACCCTAGATCCTAGGGGATCCAACAGTGGTATCAGAGCGTTGTTAGGGTTTAGCTATTGAATCTGATGCAATTAATTCGAAACTTGATGTTGTTGAATTGGATATTGCCTTTTAAAATCGTGCTTTCATATCTTGATCTCGGTTTTGTTCCTGTTGGAAAAACGATGAACTGTTGAAATCGCACTGTGTCGATCGACACAAAGCGTGTGTCGGTCGACACACCGCGAAATAACATGTAAAATTTTAGTGTTTGTCGCAGGGTGTCGATCGACACAAAGCGTGTGTCGGTCGACACAGAGCGAAAAATCGCAATAAAATTTTAGGGTTTTTCGCAGGATGTCGATCGACACAAAGCGTGTGTCGGTCGACACAGAGAGAAAACTCGCAATAAAATTTTAGGGTTTGTCGCAAAGTATCGATCGACACAAAGCGTGTGTCGGTCGACACAAAGCGAAAATCCGCAAATAATTTTAGGGTTTCGATCTGAGATCGAGTACCTGTATTCCTGCTGTGTCGATCGATACACTGGATGTGTCGGTCGACACAGGCAATGCGATCAGATAGATCGGTTCAATTGGATTGAACCGGTTATCTCGCTCGGTTAATTTTAATTAACCAATTGGTTCTGGTTTGGTAATGTCGATCGACACACAGTGTGTAACGATCGACATGGACCATTAAACCGAACCGGTTCAATTGGATTGAATCGGTTAAGTAAATTCAATCCGGTTTGACCGGTAATCGAAGACCGGTTTAAGTTGAGTTGCGTCGACCTATGCCAATGGTTGGCGTCGATCGACACAACATTCGCAGATATACTGGTTGGACCACAAATTTGCATATACCAGAACAGTTTAATCATAAAAGTTCTAGATGAACCTAAAACCAATAAAACTGAATGTTTTAAATAAATTAATAAATTCTTGGATGTATATTGGATATGCATCAAGATAAAAAAGGTTCTTTTCCTCAACTAAATATCAAGTGATCTTGATGTCTTGCCCGATCTTGTCTACTGTCAAGACTCGTGTCGTTTGTTGGATATTCTTGGAGTCCTTGATATCCACTGCAACATGAGTAAGGCAGGTGGTCATTGACAGACTTGCAGTGCAACTGTCAGTGATCGTTAGACAGAAAAAGATTGGTTTTACTTGACTGGGCCAACGGAAGTTCTGGGCCCAGAGACATCAGAGTGGATTGGACATAGTTTGTCTTATCCACGACCAAGAGTTGTACTGAGTACAATTAGCAATGATTTGCTTACCTAGATAACTAAAGTTTGAGTAACGGCGAGTCGCCCACTCGAATTTTAGTAATCTGAGGATCTTGGCTCATTGTATTCATCTGAGGAAACATAGTTTTGAATACAATGCGAGTTTTCTTATTAGATAAGAATTCTCATTTCTTGAGCATTATAACTAAAATCTACCTCTTTTGAATTACAGCTATGTCTGTCTCAAATCACATCAACACTTTCTCACTAAGATCCGTCCTTGAGAAGGACAAGTTAAATGGATCTAATTTCTTGGAATGGTATCGGAACCTGAGAATAGTTCTCAGGCAAGAGAACAAGGAATATGTCCTTGAAAGAGTTCTCACCGAGAGGCCACATTCCAATGCCCCGCAGACAGAAAAGAATGCTTGGGATAAGCATTCAGCTGATGTAAAAGATGTTAATTGTCTAATGCTGGTGACTATGAACTCTGAGCTGCAGAAGCAATATGAGAACGTGATGTCACCCATTGAGATGATTAACAGCATGAAAGCTTTGTTTCAGAAGCAAGCTCGCACAGAGAGATACCAGACGGTTAAATCTCTCATGGATTGCAAGCAGGCTAAGGACAGTCCAGTAAGTCCTCATGTCCTTAAAATGATGGGTTACATTGATAACCTGGGGAAACTGGACTGTGCCATTAGCCAGGAGCTGGCCACTGACATGATTCTGCAGTCTTTGCCGTCGTGTTTTGATCAGTTCATCATGAACTACAACATGCAAAACATGACTAAGACATTGACTGAGTTGCACGGTATGCTGAAGACAACAGAACCGAATCTCAAGAAGGCTACTCCCAGTGTCCTGATGGTACAAGGGGGTAAAAGGTTTAAGAAACCGAAGAAAGGTAAGGGTTAGACCCAGGTTGTCCAGGCTGAAAGTCAGGACAAGCCCAAGCCGAAGCCCAAATCTGGGCCTTCTCCTGAGGATAAGTGCAACTACTGCAAGCAGTTGGAGCATTGGAAGAAAGACTGCAAGAAGTTCATGGAAGATTACAAGAAGCTGAAGAAGACGTATGATGCGTCTGACTCAAGTATTTATGTTATCGAACTTAATGTTATGTCTTCTAGTCCTACTTCGTGGGTATTGGATACCGGCTGCGGTGCTCATATTTGTACAAATGTGCAGGCACTAAGAAACAGTAGGACACTGAAGAAAGGACAAGTGGAGCTACGGGTCGGGAATGGATCTAAGGTTGCTGCACTGGCCGTAGGCACCTACGAGTTGTCCTTACCGTCGGGCATGGTTTTAATTTTAAATAATTGCTACTTTGTACCTGCGATAAGCAGAAACATAATTTTAGTTTCCGTTTTGGATTTGGAAGGTTTTGATTTTGCTGTTAAGAATAAAGTTTGTTCTTTTAATCGTGATGGTACGTTTTATGGTAGCGCCCCATTAGATAATGGGTTATATGTTTTAAACCAAGAAATGCCTGTCTTTAACATAAATACAAAGCGGTTTAAGTCCAATGACGAAAACCCGACTTTCTTATGGCATTGTCGTTTGGGCCACATAAATGAGAAACGCATCCAAAAGCTCCATAGAAATGGGCTTCTGGGCTCATTTGATTTTGAATCATGTGAGAAATGCGAATCTTGTTTGGTAGGCAAAATGGCTAGAGCCCCTTTCAACAAACCAAATGAAAGGGCCAGTGACTTATTGGGCCTTGTTCATACTGATGTATGTGGGCCGATGAGTACTGTTGCCAGAGGAAATTACAAGTACTTCATTACCTTCACTGATGATTTCAGTAGGTATGGTTATGTCTATTTGATGAGACACAAGTCGGAATCCTTTGATAGATTCAAGGAATTCAAGAATGAAGTACAGAATCAACTTGGCAAAAGTATCAAAGTTCTGCGATCGGATCGCGGAGGAGAATACTTGAGTCAAGAATTCAGCGACTATCTGAGCGAGTGTGGAATTATTTCACAACTCACTCCTCCTGGTACACCCCAATGGAATGGAGTGTCAGAGAGGAGGAATCGAACCTTATTGGATATGGTTCGGTCTATGATGAGTCATTCAAATCTTCCATTATCCTTTTGGGGATACGCTCTAGAAACGTCTGCGTTTACACTAAATAGGGTACCATCTAAATCAGTGGAAAAGACACCACATGAACTGTGGACTGGGAATGTTCCTATTCTGTCTTTCCTGAGGATTTGGGGTTGTGAGGCTTATGTCAAACGTTTAATCTCTGACAAGCTTGCACCCAAATCAGATAAATGCTACTTCGTTGGTTATCCTAGGGAAACCAAGGCATACTACTTTTACAACCAATCTGAGAACAAAGTATTTGTTGCTCGGGACTGTTCTTTTCTTGAGAGGGAGTTTCTCTCTAAGAAAAACAGTGGGAGTAAAGTACATCTTGAAGAAATTCGAGATGCATAGGAGATTGCTCAACCTGCTGAGGAAGAGTAGCAGTTGGATCCACAAAGTTCTGTGGAACCGGCGCCTGTGGAGCCTGAAGTTCGCAGATCCAGAAGGATCCGTCACGAACCCGAGAGATACTATGGATTTCTCGTGACTGATTCAAATGATATGATGATCATTGATAGTGACGAACCAGCGACCTTCGCAGAAGCAATGATGGGCCCGGACTCCGAAAAGTGGCTTGGAGCCTCTAAGTCCGAAATGGGATCCATGTCAGAAAACTAAGTATGGTCCTTGGTCGATTTACCTAATGGTGCAAAAGCCATTGAGTGTAAATGGATCTTCAAGAAGAAGATTGACGTGGATGGCAATGTACAGATTTACAAAGCGAGGTTGGTGGCTAAAGGTTTCAAGCAAATTCATGGTATTGACTATGATGAAACCTATTCCCCAGTCGCTATGCTTAAATCCATTCGGATTCTTCTAGCGATTGCCGCTCATTATGATTATGAGATTTGGCAAATGGATGTCAAAACCGCATTCCTGAATGGTATTCTGGAAGAGGATGTGTATATGACACAGCCTGAAGGTTTTGTCGATCCTAAGAACACTGGGAAGGTATGCAAGCTTCATAAATCCATTTATGGATTGAAGCAAGCATCACAGAGTTGGAATCTTCGTTTTGATGAATCAGTTAAACAATTTGGTTTCATCAAGAACGAAGAGGAACCATGTGTTTACAAGAAGACTAGTGGGAGCAAAATTGTGTTTCTTGTACTGTATGTCGATGACATACTCCTCCTCGGTAATGACGTTCCCTTGCTTCAGTCTGTTAAGACTTGGCTCGGAAGTTGTTTTTCCATGAAAGACATGGGAGAAGCCGCGTATATTTTTGGAATCAGAATCTACAGAGAGAGTGAACATGCTGATTGGATTGTGCCAGGACACTTATATTGATAAGGTGCTGCACAGATTCAGGATGCATGATTCCAAGAAGGGCTTCATACCAATGTCTCATGGCACTAGTCTCAGCAAGAAGCAGTGTCCAGCGACACATGCTGAGCGAGAACGCATGAATAGGATTCCTTATGCTTCTGCAATAGGATCTATTATGTATGCCATGCTCTACACTCATCCAGATGTAGCTTACGCGTTAAGCATGACGAGTAGATACCAATCTGATCCAGGTGAAGTTCACTGGACAGCTGTCAAGAATATTCTCAAGTATTTGAGACATACTAAGGATAAATTCCTTGTGTATGGAGGAAGTGAAGAACTTGTGGTGAATGGATTCACCGATGCGAGTTTTCAGACAGACAGAGACGATTTCCGATCACAATCTGGATATGTCTTTTGTCTAAATGGCAGTGCAGTGAGCTGGAAGAGCTCTAAGCAGAATACCGTAGCTGATTCCACAACGGAAGCTGAATATGTTGCTGCTTCAGAAGCTGCAAAGGAAGCTGTTTGGATCAAGAAGTTCATGACTGAACTTGGTGTGGTTCCTAGTATCTTGGAGCCAGTGGCTTTGTTTTGTGACAACAATGGAGACATTGCTCAGGCGAAAGAACCCATGTCACACCAGAAGTCTAAACACGTTGAGAGGAGATATCACCTTATTCATGATATCGTCAATAGAGGTGATGTGAAGATCAGCCGAGTTCCGACAGACGAGAATGTCGCTGATCCTCTGACCAAGTCACTCCCAAGGCCTAAGCATGAGAGTCATACGACTGCTGTAGGCATTAGAGATCTTAAGATGTAATCTTGATTCTAGTGCGAGTTTTAGTTTTGTTTTAGTTATAATAAGATGCTCTTGTAAACATTCTTTGGAAGTGTTTTAATGAAATTTGATTTCAGCATTATTTATTGTGATCTAAATAATGGTCCCAAAATAAGTTTATGACATATTATAGGTCATCAAGTTGAGGACTTGATCATGAAACCCTGTAAGTTAAATGTGACATAAATTATGTTTTGTCCCTAGTCGAGGTTGTCAAAGTGGGACACTGACAACCGTGAGAGACTAGATTGTGAGGTGACTGTTAGCTAAGTTTCATGGAGCCAATGATATGATTATCGCAGTCAGTCATATAGATATATGTTAGTGAACATATGATCGGACATGACCCACTAATGAGAAGTCTACAAGATAGTTATATCTGTGTCATAAGAGGTTCTCATTACGACTATAGAGTATAGTCCTTAGACCTGAGTTCATCATGCTTTCTTGCATATGAATTGGTACACTTTGACTTTGTCAAACGTCGACCCGTAACTGACGACTATAACAGCACTGTTCAAGTATATCATGAAGTGTGCGTTGAAATAGGGATGGAACAAGATGGGATTTGTCCCTCCTGAATAACGGGAGATAAATATCTCAGGGCCTATCGAAGATTGAATACTGAGAGAATGTGTGGCCGCACTCAAACGAACTGTAGTTCAGTTGTTTGTAATGTTTCAGTATGAGATCAGGAGTTCGATAAACACGATGTTGGCTAAATAAGGATGACACCAATCTTGCCTTGTGCCAAATCGAGATATAGAGACAAAAGGATTATAGGAATAGATGATTCCAGTACAAGTGGGAGATTGTTGGGATAGTGTCCTGAAATCACACTTGTACTCACTCCTGATGATAGTTGTGTGTCGAGATCAGACATTCGTATAATACTGGGCGGTTGCAATGTTTTGCTAGAAGCCTCTTGCAGTCTGTAAGTTGTAGACTTACTACCAGTATTATATGATCCTATAGGGTCACACACCTAAGCAAACTGGAAGCTACGACATGGGAATGATCATTATGGTAATGATCATATTAACGTGCATTGGATGCGCATTATAATCGATATAATGGTGTTGTGTCGATCGACACAGATTGTGTGTCGGTCGACACAGTTGGGAATTTCCGAAACAGCTTTTCGGGTTGGGACTTAATTAAGTCTGGTCCGTTAAGCATGTTTAGGTCGAATAAAAACTCGTGAGTTTCGACCTAAATAGTAGGCCGTCCACTTTTCTTGACAGAAACAGTAAACACACCAGAGAGATTCGATTCCCGTTGATCCGGCACTAGCATCCCGTTTCCAGCGAGCGTGCGTGTGTATCTGGTAGAGGCAAGGCATCTGCGTTGCTCCACTGATCTCGTTAACCATTCTCATTCCGCTGCCAGTTCAAAGGTAAGAACGAGGTTGGTTTTCATTCAATATATCAAACCCTAGATCCTAGGGGATCCAACAAAATATACATCCCCTGCGCGGGAAAAAGACTAAGTCAGAATTCTAATACTTGGTACTCACAAAAACTCTAAAGAGCTAGCGATTCCGATCGATTCCGGCTCGTATTCTTAATAAGACTAGATTTTCTGGTCTGACCATTCTTGCTTTCTGATTCTAGTTTAATCTCATATCCAAGTCCCTAATTTACTAATCGATTTAAACAAATTGATTATTGTTTGATTTTCTGAATCAACAATTGGCGCCGCCTGTGGGGACTTTGGATATTTTTGATTAACCAAAGAAGAGACTAGCAATGAATGAATCACCACCTTTGTCTCAAGAGACATGAAGGACTAACGGCGCATGCGAAATCACCAACACCGCTACTGGAGGAGAAGGGAACCAACCTAATCCACCCCAACAGAATAATGGAATGTGCAACACGTCAAACTCAGGACCGCAAGATGACGCACCACCATAAGGAGGCTCAAGCGCCCCGACCGCACCTACGATAGGGTCGATCTACACGACAGGAGACATAGAGCCGCCACCGAGGTCGGTGCAAATGAACACTATGATACCTACCAGCAGGATGGGGAACATGACCACAATGGATCTGCTTCGCACGCTACTAAGCCGAGTCAAGAATCTGGACAGAACGCCAAACGAGCGCATCACCGCGATCGTCGACCAACAAAACTTGCTCTGTAAAATCTTGCAAAGACGCCAAGGCACACCTACAACGGAGCAAATCACAGGCGGGGCACCACCTATTAACCGATGTCTTTTTCCAGAAGCACCTCGGAGGACCATGGAATCAGCGATCAATCCAACTGGGAGCGCATCAACCCCAAACGACTCAACGCAGGTGCCTAGTGACCAGCTCACGGCTATACTAAGCCAAATTCAGGAGTTGAGCTCTAAATTTCACCGTGCAACAAGCTCGGCTCTAGAGCTCGGTCGTGTTATGGAACAAACGCAACAGACGCCTTTCACAGCTCGGATCATGAACGAGAGAATCCCACGTGTTGAGAAAGTTAAATTCCCCCTTTATGAAAGAGAAAACCGATCCCAACCAGTTCATGACCGCCTTCATGATAGCAATGAGTCATAACCGATTCACTGACGAGGAGAGGGACCACGGATACTGCCAACATTTCGTGGAGAACCTTAGAGGGATAGCTCTCACCTGGTTCTCACGGCTCAAACCAGGATCGATAGACAGTTTCCAGGAGCTCTCAGAACTGTTCCTAGAGCACTATTCGCTCTTCATAACAACTGACTTTTGTTTTCTGTTTTCTTAAGAGTCAGTCCGTTTTTCAAAAAAATTTGTTTTATTGAGTCAAAATTGTTTAAGTAAGAAACTATGATTTTCTGAGAAGATTTACAAGACTTGCAGGAACTTAAGTAGCCATTGGGATGAAGTTGCAGGATCTATCTCTGACTATTAGAAAACCCCATCACAGATCAACCTACTGGGAACACCCACATCACTTCAGGTATCAGAGGATCCTTTTACTGACTTCAATTTAATACTGACTTAGATTTCTCACCTAAGGGCTTGGTATACTTTGTGTCGGATTCCCTTGTTAGTTCTGACACAGCCTGTCAACCTATCCTATTTAGTTCCCTTCTCCCCTTCTATAAAGTAAAAAAAAAGATAATAAACTGAGGATGAGTTAGTAACTCCGAAGTGGTCATGGGAATGGTAGAAAACACTATTTTCTCTCATGTGATCCATGGAATGTGTCCAAAGTACACCCCATAACGGGAAGAACACTGATAAAAAAAATAAAATGATACCCAATGGAGAAAAATCAGTTGTTAAAGAAGGGAAAGAGAAGAAAGGGACTAGAGAAAGATAGTATGGTGGTCTAGAGCTGATAAGGTAAGAATCCATGTGCCCTTTGATCGATACTCCTTAGGTGAGACCGCACTTAAATACTTGCAGAAGTCAGTAGGGAGAATTTGAATGCTTGAATGTGATTGTGGAGTTTACCTAGGACAATTGCTAAGTGTGGGGGAAGTACATGTTGGTCTTGATATCCTGTAATTGATTCTTTCAGTGGTTTACTAAGGGGAATCTGAGTATTGTAGCTTCTAGGATGAAATGAGTTTCTGAAAGTTTTCAAACCTCTTCACCAAGCTTTAGTTCTATGTTTTGCTTGAGGGCAAGCAAAGGCTAAGTGTGGGGGAGTTGATATATCATGGTTTTTACCAGTTTTATGCCATGATATAGTTGTGTTTTTAGTGTCTTTTGTGTTCTTTTAGAGTCTTTTACAGGTATAATCAGGTTTGGAGCTGAATTGGAGATAATGGAGCATTTTGGAGATTTTTGGAGTGATTGGCCGAGAGATAGAGTTCACTGTCCGAAACAGAGAAAGGTGTCGATCGTTGCATGCCAAACGATCGATGCACCAGCGAGATGGGCCAAAACTCGGCGGTTTAGAAGAATCGAGATATTGCACTTTGATCCAGAAGTTCCTGATATTTACAAAGAAGCCCCTGACCGAGATTATACCTATATATTAGAGTTTTTGGTGTTTTAATTGGATACGCTTTACAAAACGCTTTCATAATTAAGCAACAACAACAGGAGCAGAACCAAAACCAGGGTCAGGAACGGGCCCAAGGTAGAGAGATGGTGGTTCATGAGAGGACACTAGCTGACTACAACAGACCTGATGAGTTTCATGCAAACCGAGCAGCTCTAGTGCTTCCTGCTTTTGAGAGGAATGATTTTGAGGTCAAGACCATCTACTACCAGCTGATGAGGCAGATTGCTTTTCATGGTCTTCAAGCAGAGCAGCCTATGGATCACATTGACAAGTTTGAGGACATAGTCACTAGCATGAAGTATGAAGGAGTATGCCCGGACTATCTGTTCCTTAAGCTATTTCCGCACAGTCTTGCTGGAGACGCTAGTGCATGGCTGAGACAACTGGCACCTGGTCAGTATACTACTTGGGCAGCCTTAAAGAGTGAGTTCCTGCGTCACTTTTATGATGATGCGCGCTCAGATCAGTCCAGACAGGACATACTCACTTTTTCCCAAGGAGCTGTGGAGCCCTTGAAGACTGCCTGGATGAGATTTAAGCAGTATCAACGTGACTGTCCACACCATGGATTCACAGAAGTACAGCTGATTGGTATCTTCTTCAGAGGCATAGATCTCCCTTATCAGACTGCGCTGGATAATTCCAGTAATGCTAATTTCAACACCAGGACTCCTACACAAGCTAAGCAGTTGATTGGGAACCTGATTAGCAGCTACAGTTGCAAGACTATAGATGAAAAGAGGAAGAAATCCGGTGGAAGTATAGAGGATTCTAACATGACTGAGATTAGATCTAGGCTAGACACAGTTTACGATCTCCTAACAAGTAAGAAAGCTGTCCACTCTACCCAAGATGTAGAGGTAATTCAGACTGAGGAGGACACTCAGGAAGAAGAGGTGAATTACATGGGAGGTTCTGGTTTCCAAGGTAGTGGATTTAGAAATCAACAGGGAAACAGATTCTCCAATGGAGTTCAGCAAGGTGGTTTTAAGAAAGCCAATGGGTCTGAGAGTAAAGTAGAGATGATGCTAAGACAGCTAATGAAGAGTCAGACTAAGTACGCAGCAGATGCTAATTCCAGTAATGCTAATTTCAACACCAGGACTCCTACACAAGCTAAGCAGTTGATTGGGAACCTGATTAGCAGCTACAGTTGCAAGACTATAGATGAAAAGAGGAAGAAATCCGGTGGAAGTATAGAGGATTCTAACATGACTGAGATTAGATCTAGGCTAGACACAGTTTACGATCTCCTAACAAGTAAGAAAGCTGTCCACTCTACCGAAGATGTAGAGGTAATTCAGACTGAGGAGGACACTCAGGAAGAAGAGGTGAATTACATGGGAGGTTCTGGTTTCCAAGGTAGTGGATTTAGAAATCAACAGGGAAACAGATTCTCCAATGGAGTTCAGCAAGGTGGTTTTAAGAAAGCCAATGGGTCTGAGAGTAAAGTAGAGATGATGCTAAGACAGCTAATGAAGAGTCAGACTAAGTACGCAGCAGATGCTGACGCGAAGATGGATACAATCTACAGGGAGCTGAATGGGAAGTTTGAGTGTTTGAACACACACATGAAAGAGCTTGATGCTAAGGTTGCAAGAACTGCTGGACATGCTCAAAGGGAAGAGGGATATCTCCCGGGAAGGACTGATGCCAATCCTAAGTACCAATGCAATGCCGTGACATTGAGAAGTGGTAAGGAGCTATCATCTGGCCAGAAAAAGCAGTTAAGCGTTGAGGAACTCGTGGAAATTGAAGAGTTGGAAGATGAGATACGCGATATTCGCCGCGAGTCGATCGATGCATCTAAGCAACGATCGTTGCCAAGCGAAATCAAGGAACCGGAGGTCGTAACAAAGTCGCCTAGCATCGATCGATGCGATAAGAGCAACGATCGACACAAGGTGACTGCAGAAAGTTCGAGTGCTGAAAACCCAAAACAGTCGGCTGAAAGGGTATACAAGCCTAAGATACCTTATCCCAAGAACCCCAGAAAAACTAAGAATGATAGGCAGTATGCAAAATGGAAGGAGTTCACAAAAAGGGTAAAGGTTGAAGTACCTTTGTTGGATTCCATTGAAACTTCCCCCATGATGAAGAGATGCCTTAAGGATGCAATTTCTGGAAAATGGTCTGATGAAGAAAGTATAATGATGCTCAATGAAGTATGTAGTGCAGTGGTTCAAGGCAGAATTCCAGAGAAATTAAAAGATCCAGGCAGCTTCGTATTAGATTGTGCTATCTACAAGGAGAGGTTCGAAAGGTCCCTATGTGATCTTGGCTCCAGTGTAAATCTGATGCCCCTTTCAGTTGCTAAAAGAATAGGGATGACAGATTTTATACCAACTAGGATATCACTGGTTTTGGCAGACAAATCAGTCAGGATTCCCGAAGGAGTAATAGAGGATGTGCCTATAACGGTTGGCAAGTGTGTGATCCCAACTGATTTTGTGGTTCTACAATATGGACAGGAGCCGAAAGACCCATTGATTCTAGGCAGATCTTTCTTAGCAACAGCTGGTGCGATGATTGACTGTCAGGGAGGCAAAATAGTTCTAAATGTGGGAGATCTGAAGATGAGTTTTGACATGAACAAACTGGTAAAGAGACCAACCATCGACGGGCAAACCTTCTATGTGGACACATTGGGTGATTTGGCTGCAGAGTACTTCCACCAATCACATGCTGAGGACCCACTAGAAAGGGCTTTACTGAGCTCTATTTTGGAGTTGGAATACCTACAGGACGAGCCTGCGATGTGCTATACAAGATTGATGGATTCTGTCGAGGTTGCAATGCAGGTAGAAGTGTCTGACGCGGGACTGCAACGATCGACACCATCTAAGCAACGATCGTTGCAAGACGACAGAGACTGGGCAGAAGAAAAGGCTCCGAAAATAGATCTGAAACAACTTCCATCCGGGCTAAGGTACGCCTTTCTTGGACCTAATTCAACATACCCAGTGATTGTTAATGCTAGCCTGAACAACGCAGAGCTCACTTTACTGCTAAGCAAGCTGCGCAAGCATCGCAAAGCTCTTGGCTATTCCCTTAATGATATTTCAGGTACCTCACCGGAGCTGTGCATGCACCGGATACATCTTGAGGATGAGTCCAAGACATCAATCGAACATCAGAGGAGACTTAATCCTAATCTGCAGGAAGTAGTTAAAAAGGAGATTATGAAACTCCTTGACGCTGGAATTATATATCCTATCTGTGACAGTGATTGGGTGAGTCCAGTCCATGTAGTGCCAAAGAAGGGCGGTGTTACAGTTGTGAAGAATTATAAGAACGAGCTGATACCTACTAGGACTGTGACAGGACACAGGATGTGCATAGATTACAGGAAGCTTAATGCTGCTACCAGGAAAGATCATTTTCCTTTGCCTTTTATTGATCAGATGCTCGAAAGGTTAGCAAATCATCCTTACTACTGCTTCTTAGATGGCTACTCAGGTTTCTTTCAGATTCCCATCCATCCAGAGGATCAGGGAAAGACCACTTTCACTTGTCCATATGGGACATTCGCCTACCGTAGGATGCCTTTTGGACTCTGCAACGCACCAGCCACTTTCCAGATATGCATGATGTCCATATTCACAGACATGATTGAGGATTTTATGGAAGTATTCATGGATGATTTCTCAGTATATGGATCATCCTATAATGAGTGCTTAGATAATTTGTGCAAGGTTCTGACAAGATGCGAAGAGAAGCACTTAGTTCTTAATTGGGAAAAGTGTCATTTCATGGTTAGAGATGGCATTGTACTTGGACATAAAGTGTCAGAAGCAGGAATAGAGGTGGACCGTGCCAAGATTGAGATAATGACCAACCTGCAGGCACCTGATTCTGTTAAGTCTATTAGAAGCTTTCTTGGACATGCTGGCTTCTATAGACGGTTCATCAAGGATTTCAGCAAGATTGCTAGGCCGCTAACTGCTCTGCTGTGTAAGGATACCAAATTCGAGTTCACTGCAGATTGTCAGACTGCGTTCGAACAGATCAAGCAAGCATTGGTGAGCGCTCCCATTGTTCAGCCACCGAATTGGGATTTGCCTTTCGAAGTAATGTGTGATGCAAGTGATTATGCTGTAGGAGCTGTTCTTGGACAAAAGAAAGATAGAAAGCTTCATGCTATCTATTATGCCAGTAGGACACTGGATGATGCACAAAGAAACTATGCCACTACGGAGAAGGAGTTACTGGCAGTTGTCTTTGCATTTGAGAAATTTCGCTCTTATCTTGTTGGCTCCAAGGTGATTGTACACACTGATCATTCAACCCTGAAGTATCTGATGCAGAAGAAGGATGCTAAGCCAAGACTGTTGAGATGGATCCTGTTGCTTCAGGAATTTGATATTGAAGTGAGAGATAAGAAAGGGGTTGAGAATGGAGTTGCTGACCATCTTTCGAGGATGCTAGTTGAGGAGGACGTGCCAATTAATGACTATTTGCCTGAAGAAAACGTCAATATGGTTGGGACAATCTGTGAGACAGATTTGGACAGAAACCTGCAAAACTGTCGGATTAATCGCGTTGCGTCGATCGACGCGACGTCAGCGTCGATCGATGCATCTATCGGGACAGCGACGATCGATACACCCGACTGTGACGATCGTTGCAGCGCGGATACAGACCCAGAAACTTTTACAGTACGGATTGGAAAGCATGAGTTTGAGATTAATGCTGTCGCAACAAATGATCGACCATGGTATGCAGACATAGCTAATTATCTGGCTGCAGAGACAGAACCAGATAATCTGAAAGGGTATGAAAAGAAGAGGTTCTTCAGAGAACTTAGGAGGTACTATTGGGATGAACCTTACCTCTATAAGCATTGTTCGGATGGCCTTTATAGAAGATGTGTTGCTGAGTCGGAGGTTCCAGATATCCTATTCCACTGCCACGGATCAGATTATGCAGGACATTTTGCTACTTTCAAAACTGTGTCTAAGGTTTTGCAAGCAGGTTTCTGGTGGCCTACAATGTTCGCTGATGCTCACTCCTTTATTTCTCATTGTGATGCCTGCCAGAGGAGAGGGAAAATCAGCAGAAAGCATGAGATGCCTCAGAATTTCATTCTTGAGGTTGAGGTTTTTGATTGCTGGGGCATAGACTTTATGGGTCCCTTTCCCTCATCTTATGGGAATAAATTCATATTAGTTGCTGTGGATTATGTATCTAAGTGGGTAGAAGCAATAGCTAGTCCAACCAATGACTCTTCAGTAGTCATTAAGCTGTTTAAATCCATCATATTCCCTAGATTTAAAGTATCTCGGATAGTAATTAGTGATGGAGGATCTCACTTTATTAATAAGGTTTTTGAGAAGCTCTTGAAGAAGCATGGAGTGCATCACCGAGTTGCTACTCCTTATCACTCACATACTAGTGGACATGTAGAGGTTTCTAACAGACAAATCAAGGAGATCTTGGAGAAGACAGTTGGGAAGACAAGGAAAGATTGGGCAGCTAAGCTTGATGATGCTTTATGGGCCTACAGGACTGCGTTTAAAATGCCATTGGGGACTACTCCATTCCATTTGCTGTATGGGAAAGCATGTCATCTGCCAGTAGAACTTGAGCACAAGGCAGCATGGGCTGTAAAACAGATGAACTTTGACCTCAAACCAGCTGCAGAGAGGAGATTCATACAGCTCAATGAGTTGGATGAGATTATGCATTTTGCCTATGAGAACTCAAAGTTGTACAAGGAAAGGACTAAGGCTTATCATGACAAAAAGATTGTCTCCAGACGGTTTAAGCCTAACGATCAGGTACTGTTATACAATTCTCGCTTGTATTTGTTTCCAGGCAAGCTGAAATCAAGATGGTCTGGACCCTACACGATCAAAGAAGTGCGTCCATATGGAGCTGTCATTATAATCGGCAAGGAAGGTAATGAGTTTGCTGTAAATGGGCAGAGGGTAAAACACTATTGGGCTAAGGCCGAGATTCCCAGAGGTCAGATTTTGCCCCTGGATCATGTTCCCTCCACCTGAAAATTCCCATCCGTCCGGTCAAGCTATTGACCTTAAACAAGCGCTGGGTGGGAGGCAACCCACCATTAGGTACTGGTGTTTTTCTACTTAATTTTTGGTGTTTTTGTTAGGATTTTATGTTTGTTTTGTTTCTGGTGAGTTTTTGATTGCAGGGTTCGGATGAATTCGCAGTGTGTCGATCGACGCACTTCTCTGTCGATCGTCACAACACGATCGGAATCGCATTGCAGCGATCGTTACGCTCTTGAGCAACGATCAACCATACACGAAAATCGCCAAGTAACGGTCGATGCACTTAGTGCAACGATCGATGCATGAGCGACAGAGGTAAACCCGACAGAACTCAACAGAACTTTAACAATTTTTCTTTCTTTTTACCAATCCTTCGTTTGACACTACTGGGGACAGTGTGTCTTAAGTGTGGGGGAGGTGCTACTGACTTTTGTTTTCTGTTTTCTTAAGAGTCAGTCCGTTTTTCAAAAAAATTTGTTTTATTGAGTCAAAATTGTTTAAGTAAGAAACTATGATTTTCTGAGAAGATTTACAAGACTTGCAGGAACTTAAGTAGCCATTGGGATGAAGTTGCAGGATCTATCTCTGACTATTAGAAAACCCCATCACAGATCAACCTACTGGGAACACCCACATCACTTCAGGTATCAGAGGATCCTTTTACTGACTTCAATTTAATACTGACTTAGATTTCTCACCTAAGGGCTTGGTATACTTTGTGTCGGATTCCCTTGTTAGTTCTGACACAGCCTGACAACCTATCCTATTTAGTTCCCTTCTCCCCTTCTATAAAGTAAAAAAAAAGATAATAAACTGAGGATGAGTTAGTAACTCCGAAGTGGTCATGGGAATGGTAGCAAACACTATTTTCTCTCATGTGATCCATGGAATGTGTCCAAAGTACACCCCATAACGGGAAGAACACTGATAAAAAAAAAAAAATGATACCCAATGGAGAAAAATCAGTTGTTAAAGAAGGGAAAGAGAAGAAAGGGACTAGAGAAAGATAGTATGGTGGTCTAGAGCTGATAAAGTAAGAATCCATGTGCCCTTTGATCGATACTCCTTAGGTGAGACCGCACTTAAATACTTGCAGAAGTCAGTAGGGAGAATTTGAATGCTTGAATGTGATTGTGGAGTTTACCTAGGACAGTTGCTAAGTGTGGGGGAAGTACATGTTGGTCTTGATATCCTGTAATTGATTCTTTCAGTGGTTTACTAAGGGGAATCTGAGTATTGTAGCTTCTAGGATGAAATGAGTTTCTGAAAGTTTTCAAACCTCTTCACCAAGCTTTAGTTCTATGTTTTGCTTGAGGGCAAGCAAAGGCTAAGTGTGGGGGAGTTGATATATCATGGTTTTTACCAGTTTTATGCCATGATATAGTTGTGTTTTTAGTGTCTTTTGTGTTCTTTTAGAGTCTTTTACAGGTATAATCAGGGTTGGAGCTGAATTGGAGATAATGGAGCATTTTGGAGATTTTTGGAGTGATTGGCCGAGAGATAGAGTTCACTGTCCGAAACAGAGAAAGGTGTCGATCGTTGCATGCCTAGCATCGATCGATGCACCAGCGAGATGGGCCAAAACTCGGCGGTTTAGAAGAATCGAGATATTGCACTTTGATCCAAAAGTTCCTGATATTTACAAAGAAGCCCCTGGCCGAGATTATACCTATATATTAGAGTTTTTGGTGTTTTAATTGTAGGGAATCCGAGCCAATTCTATATATCGAATGCTCGCGAGTTCCCGATAGCCTAGGATCTAGGGTCTAGTTAATTGAATCATGAATCAGATCTGTGTTTACCTGGAGATTTAGCAGCGGAAGATTATGGCAACACGAGATCTGCAGCGCCCCAAACGTTGCGCCTCTACTGTTCAGTCCACACGCACACAAGCTGGAATCCGCCGGGATGCTAGGACCGGTGCTCGGATCTCCCTGGGACTTTAGGTTCTCTGAGGTTTCTGTGTTTTCTCTCTGAGAAAACACTCTGGGCGGTGCTCAAGTCTCTCTGGTCGAATGTGCAAAACACATTTATATATCGACCTAAAGTGAACCGAAACATCAGTCTCGGTTTCGCCTTTGTGTCGACCGACACACTTAGTGGTGTCGATCGACACACCTCCTGTATCGACCGACCCACCTAATGGTGTCGATCGATACATCTCATAGAAACTCATATTCGATGTGCATCCAATACACATCGATCAGATCATATGCCAATGATCAATCCCATATGGACTATGTCCAACTTGCTTAGGTGTGTGACCCTGTAGGTTCACACGATACCAGAAACGAGTTACAACTCATCTGTCATAAGCGGTTTCTAGCAAAACATTATGACTACCTAGTATCATATGAATTGTTCGATCTCGACAATACAACTATCATTAGAGTTAGCACAATGTGATTTCAGGACATAATCCCAACAATCTCCCACTTGTACTGGAATCATCTATTCCTACAATCCCTTCGTCTCTATATCTCGATATGGCATAAGGCAATAGACTGTGTCATCCTTATTATAGCCAACATCATGTTCATCGAATTCCTGATCTATACTGATTAAAACAAACGACTGACAATCACCTCGTTTGAGCACGGCCATGCATTTTCTCAGTATCAAATCTTCGATGGGCCCTGAGATATTTATCTCCCGTTGTTACAGGAGGGACAAATCCCATCTTGTTCCATCCCTGTTTCTACACATACTTCATGATACGCACAAGCAATGCCGTTATAGCCGCCAGTTACGGAACGACGTTTGACAAGGTCAACACGCACCAATTCATATGCTAGAAAGCATGATGAACTCAGGTCTAAGGACTATACTCTATAGTCGTAATGAGAACCTCCCATGACACTGATATAACTATCCTGTGGAGTTCTCATTAAGCGGGTCATGCCCGATCATATGTTTACCAACATATATCTATGTGACTGACTGTGATAATCATATCATTGACTTCATGAAACTTAGTCCAACAGTCACCTCACATACTAGTCTGCGCGGTTGTTAGTGTCCCATCTTAACAACCTTGACTAGGGACAATCATAATTTATGTCATCTTTTACTTATAGGGTTTCATGATCAAGTCCTCAACTTGATGACCTATATGATGAACATAAATTACTTGGGACCATTATTTAATTATCCAATAATTAAATAATTCCGATGTCAGTTTGACTTACATAAACACTACCATAGCATGTCTATGTAAAGTTTACAACATAACTAAAACTACTCCCACTAGAATCAAGATCATCTCTTCAGATATCTTATACCTACAGCAACAGAATAAATCTGGTGCTTAGGTTGTGGGAGAGTCTGCGGTGTTTTGTTTGAAATAGTTCCAACAAACCACACCGCCATTCAGATAAAAGCACTATTCTACGGTCCACTGCTTGGAGCCTTTCCAACAGATAGCACCGTTATTCAGACAAAGAGACATAACCAGGTGGGAAACGGGAATCGTCTTTGTCCGTCTAACCACTTTCAACTGGTTCGTCACTTCCTCAGTTCACCACGAACCTATCCTTTGTATTTTTCAAACACTTGGGATATTTCTGGTAACTGTTCAGTGACTATTACCGGAGTACATTGGTATTTTCTCGTCATATTTTATGCTTAAGCTGCATCTAGACGAGCGCAAGATATGGCATTCATGATGGATTCTATTGCATCAGCATAAGTAATCACACTCATTAATACTAGTTCAGACAGTGTTCAAAACACTTCTTCTTGCTAATATCGTTACTAGCTCAGCCAGTGTCCAAGACACTGCATCTCGCTTGGATAATTGCCATAAGACCTTTGGTATTAAGCCATTCTTGGAATCAAGCACATTTGAACTGTCCAATACCTTATGAACATAAGGATTTTGACACGATCCAATTAGCCTACTTAATATATGTCAGTAGATTCTTATTCCAAGAATTCACTCGGCTATTCCCATGTCTTTTGTTTAAATTTGACTTCCGACCTAAATCTTGACAAGACTTTAGCGTCGGAACGTCGTTTGTGAGATTCAAGTATGTTATCTACATACTGTGTGAGAATTGCCATTACGCTCCCACTAGTCTCCTTGTAAACGCATGGTTTCTTTTTCTTTCTGATCAAGTCAAAACCTTTGACCAATCTGTCAGAATGTTGATTCCAACTCCAAGATGTTTGTTTCAATCCAGAAATGGATCGGTGAAACTAACATGCATACCCAGCCAATTTTCGGAGTTGGGCCTCACCATCGCTTCTTCGAATTTCGCATGTTCGTCACTTTTCAATGATCAACAGATCACGACAATAGGTTACGAGATATCACTCTCGAGTTAGTGACGGATCCTTTCGGATCTGCGAATTTCAGGCTCCACAGGTGCAGATCCTACAGCACTTTGTAGATCTCACCGCTGCTCTTCCTAATCAGGTCGAGCAGCTTACTGTGTTTATCGAATTTCTTCGATGTGTACTTTTACTCCCACTGTTCCTTTTGAAAGTATCACCTTTCTTAAAAGACACAGTTCTGGGCAACAAAAGCACTGAGCCTTGGTTTCCTCAGGACAACCAGCGATGTATAACTTATCAGATATAGATTCAAGTTCGTTTGTTGACTACTGTCTTACACAAACCTTGCAATCCCAATTAATCAGAAAAACAGATTTGGAAATCACCCAGTCCACATCCAATGTGGTGTTTTTCACTGATTCTGATATAAACCTTTTAGCGTGAACATAGACATTTCAGAACGTATTCTTAAATGGTTATGGAAGATTCCTGTGACTCACCATTAATCGAATCATGTCTCATAAGATCTGATTCATTCTTTCAGATGATCACCCAATTCTTGACTCTAGTATTTTCCTCCGCGATTCAATCGAGGATCTCAATACTTCTGTCAAACTGGTTCTACACTTCATCTTGGAACTCCCTTAAGGGATTCCAGCTTGTGTCTCATCAAATGAACACAGCCATGCTTATTGAATCCATCAATAAAGTAATGAAGTACAGAATATTTCCTTTGGCAATGATGCTAGTTGGGCCGCATACATCAGTATGTGTAGGGCCCAATAAGCCTCTGGCCCGTTTCCTTTTAGCTCTGCTAAATGGGCCTTAGTCATTTGGTCCAGCAACCAGGATTCATGTCTCAACTGATTAAAATCAAAAGAGTCCAAAACTATGGATTTACTGAATCTGCTTTACTCTCGTGGTTAAACGACTATACCAAAGAAAAGTCGAGTTCGAGTCATCAGACTCAAACCGTTTGGTATTTATGTTATATTCTAACTCTTGTTGGTTTGAGATATGAAAACCCATTCCAAACGGGGTGCTACCATTAAATATTTCATTAAGATCAAAAGGACAAAACTTGTCTTTTATCAAAATGAAAAACATCCAAATTCTCAAAAGAAAATGAAAGACATTTTTTTTTGCATAAGGCAGATACATAGTAGCAATTACTTAATTTCTAAAACCAAGTAGGAAAGGCTCCTACAAGTGGAGAATCTCTACGGCTCATGCAGCAACCATTGCTTCATACCAGACACGCAGTTCCACTTGTCCTTTCTTCAACGTTCTACTATCGCTTAGGTCCTGCATATTTCAAAATATCAGTACCACAACTAGTATCCAATACTTATGTAGAACTTGAATTAATAACACAATACCTGAAGAAGAAGTACCATACATCTTCTCCATCTCTTGTGAATCTTCCAAGAATTTATTGCAATCTCTCTTCCAACGCCCCAACTCATTACAGTAGAAGCACTTTCTGACACCAGATGGGCCTGACTTGGGCTTATAAGATGACACAGGCTTATCCTGATTCCAAATCTGGACGGCCCAGCCTCTACCCTTGCCAACACAAGATTCATCGAATCTTTTACCCTTTATGATGTCATACTCTGCTGTTTTGAGCATACTGATATATCATGGTTTTTACTAGTTTTAGGCCATGATATAGATGTGTTTTAGTGTCTTTTGTCTTTGTTTAGAGTCTTTTACAGGTATAATCGGGTTGGGAGCTAAATTGGAGATTATGGAGCATTTTGGAGATTTTTGGAGTGATTGGCCGAGAGATAGAGTTCACTGTCCGAGACAGAGAAAGGTGTCGATCGTTGCACTCTAGCAACGATCGTTGCACCAGCGAGATGGGCCAAAAACTCGGCGGTTTAGAAGAGTGAAGAATTTGCACTTTGATCCAGAAGTTCCTGATATTTACAAAGAAGCCCTTGGCCGAGATTATGCCTATATAATAGAGTTTTTAGAGTTTTTATTAGGCACGCTTTATACTTTTTACCATACAACTTCATAATTAAGAGCAGAGGATTTTTAGAGCTTTTGGGGCTGATCTGAACCTGATTCATCATCTGTATTTGGAGAAGATTTCGAACCCCTTTTACTCTTATTCTTTTATGCAATCTACTTATCATATGATCATGTTTTCATTATCTATGTCTGAGTAGATTCCTAGTTAGACTTAGGGTTTCTCACATAGGATTTCATGACTTGCTAGACTTGTTCAATTTCAGTTAAGGATTCAAACTATATCTGTTCTTCAATTTAATTGTGCTTAAAGCTAGTTCTAACCTGATCAATTAGAATCTAGATCTTAGGTTGCTAAATACGTCACGGAAGTGGGGTTTAGGAATCTGAACTAATTAAATTGGGCAATTAAACTTTGCGCAAACGAAAGTTTGGTTTAGGATAATTGTGAACATATCAAACTCGAACTTATTGCTAGTTTAATCTGTTAGTTCTCGCAAACGGAAGTTTGGTTTGCTGCACTTAGACTTAGAGAATTATCGCAAAGGAATTTGGTTAATTCTATATCTGTGTTTTGAGTTCTAGAACTGTGCTTAATTAGATCCTTGCTGAATGAACCGTCTGCTAGTCTGATTTCCTGAGAATACCCTAGGTTTGACGCTTTTAATTACTTGCTTTCACAACCAATAATCTCTGCTACTGATTTACTTTCTCGCACTACTTTCAATACAATCACATTGCTTATTTCTAGTATTCATTCCCTACGGTTTGATTCTCTTGAGACCAAGTGTCCCTGTGGATTCGATAACCCTATATACTACTTTGACATTGCTGTACACTTGCAGTTTAGTATAGGGATTAATTCTTGACCTATCAAGTTTTTGGCGCCGTTGCCGGGGACTCTTTGAGTCTTCGATTGGACCGAACTTAGGGTTTTACTAGAAATTTTTCGTTTTTCGTTTTTTTGTTTTTCGTTTTTTTTTTTTATTTATTTTTGCTGACTTTTTCTCTGTTTCTCTCTGTCGCAGGTACGGATTTCGCCTTGCATCGATCGTTGCACCCTTGCATCGATCGTCACTGAGCGATTTGAGATTGAATCGATCGTTGCACTGATAGCATCGATCGTTGCTGGACGATTACAGACAGTTTATGCCAACGCAGAACACTCGAAGTAATCCGAACTCGAGCTTAGTTAATCTCAATCTAGAGGAACTTGGACGTCTAGAGAGGACTATTAGAAGAGAAAAGAGAGAGAGAATGGTTCGAGAACGTCTGATCTTGATACCAGATGCTGAAGGTACCCTGAGGGACCAAGATAACAACCCATACAATGCTGCTGGGCATCGGGTTGATGCTGAGGGAAATGTAATCCCTGACCCCCCTGAACCTGAGCAACAACCGCAAGATCAAGCTCAAGGTAGAGAGATGGTAGTTCATGAGAGGACACTAGCTGATTACAATAGACCTGATGAGTTTCATGCAAACCGAGCAGCTCTAGTGCTTCCTGCCTTCGAGAGGAATGATTTTGAGGTAAAAACTATCTACTACCAACTGATGAGACAAATTGCTTTCCATGGTCTTCAATCAGAGCAACCTATGGATCACATTGACAAGTTTGAGGACATAGTCACTGGCATGAAGTATGAAGGAGTATGCCCGGACTATCTGTTCCTTAAGCTATTTCCGCACAGTCTTGCTGGAGACGCTAGTGCATGGCTGAGACAACTGGCACCTGGTCAGTATACTACTTGGACAGCCTTAAAGAGTGAGTTCCTGCGTCACTTTTATGATGATGCACGCTCGGATCAGTCCAGACAGGACATACTCACCTTTTCCCAAGGAGCTGTGGAGCCCTTGAAGACTGCCTGGATGAGATTTAAGCAGTATCAGCGTGATTGTCCACACCATGGATTCACAGAAGTACAGCTGATTGGTATTTTCTTCAGAGGCATAGATCTCCCTTATCAGACTGATTCCAGTGATGCAAATTTCAGCACCAGAACTCCTACACAAGCTAAACGGTTGATAGAGAACCTGATTGGCAGCAATAGTTGCAAAACAATGGATGAAAGGAGGAAGAGATCTGGTGGAACCGTAGAGAATTCTGATATGGCTAATATTAGATCCAGATTGGACACAGTTTACAATCTTCTGACAAACAAGAAAGCTGTCCACTTTGCCCAAGATGTGGAGGTGATTCAAACTGAGGTAGACACTCAGGAAGAAGAAGTGAATTTCATAGGAGGTTCCGGTTTCCAAGGTAATAGATTTAACAATCAACAGGGGAACAGATTCTCAAATGGAGGACAATCTGGTGGTTTTCAAAAGACCTATGGACAGGGTAATCAGAGAACCTATGGATCTACATCTTATCAGACTCCTCCTGCACCTACAGCCCATGAGAGCAAAATGGAAGCTATGATGGAACAACTGATGGAGAGTCAAACCAAGCTTTCTGTAGACAACAACAAGAAGTTGGATGCTGTCTATCAGGACCTCAATGGGAAGTTTGAGACATTGAGCACTCACATGAAGCAGTTGGACACTCAGGTGAATCAGATGTCCAGCTCACTGAAAGGAAAAGGAGTTGCAGACACTCATGTTAAGGCCTGGTCTGTAATGATTAATGATGGATCTTACCTAGGGGAGAAATTTGAGCTAAGTACGGCTGAGTTGGTGACTGAGGAAGAATTTTCGGATTTCTGTGAAAAACTCTCGGGTGAAAGTTGTGATGATCGCGATGCAACGATCGATACACATCTGGCATCGATCGATGCAGGTCGTGAACAAGCAGAGAATCCGTGGGATGAAAATGAGATTGATGCAGAACTAGCCCGCCTATTCCCTGATACATCTGAAATCACTCCAGAAGATGTCTATGCACGAGCTATTTGGCACAGTCCCAAGGTGTCTGAAGTGATTAAACAAGAGATTGAAGAGCTGAAAAGGCTAGAAAAGAGTGGTGAAGACTTGGAAGAAATTCCATCATCTGATGATCCACCTTATCATCCATGTGTTCAGAAATATTTGAACAAGATGTTGCCATTAGATGAAGAGCTGAGAGAATGGGTGATAATAATTCCTCAGCATATTAGTGATGTTCTGTTAACTAAGGTCCCAAAGAAACTGCCTGATCCTGGAGTCTTTGTACTTGATTGTTCTATCTTTGAAGATTGTTTTAGGCGTTCTCTGTGTGATTTAGGAGCTGCTGGGAGCATAATGCCTTACTCTGTGGCAGAGAAGCTGGGTATGTTGGATTTTGCTCCTACTAGGACACGTCTTGTCCTAGCTGATCAGTCCATACGAGTTCCTGAAGGACTCCTTATGGATATTCCGGTAAGAGTTGGAAACTACTTAGTTCCAACGGACTTCCTTGTGCTAAAATACGCCTGCGATCCGGATGAAGCTTTATTGCTTGGGAGACCATTCTTGGCTACAGCAGGGGCTGTGATTGATGTTAGACAGAGTCTAATAGACCTCCACCTGGGAGATGAGACACTGCGATATGAGATGGAAAGGCTGCGGAAGCCAGTGATAGATGGACAGACTTTCAAGATCTTGGAAGCAGATGATGAGCAGCTGAATGAGACTGTGATAATAGATCCTGGAGCGCATTTTACTCCATCTTTTCTTGGACTGAAGCATTCTGCAACAGCCTATTCTCCACCATGGATGAGGAGACTTGAACAGAGACAGAAAAAGTCTCTGTCAGGATCTTCCGGAGCTTGAAAAACCTTGCGCGTCCGGTCAAGCTATTGACCTTAAACAAGCGCTGGGTGGGAGGCAACCCACCATTAGGTACTGGTGTTTTTCTTTTTAATTTTTGGTGTTTTTGTTAGGATTTTACGTTTGTTTTTGTTTCTGGTGCAGTCATGTTTGCAGGTCTCGGATTAAATCGCAGTGCAGCGATCGATGCATTTCTGCATCGATCGTCACAACACGAAAGAAATCGCATTGCAGCGATCGTTGCGGTCCTGAGCAACGATCGACCATACACGAAAAATCGCCAAGTAACGGTCGATGCACATAGTGCAACGGTCGTTGCTCGTGCGACAGAGGTAACCCGACAGACATAAACTCACCTTTTCAATTTATTTTTACTTTCTTTTTACCGATCCTTCGCTGGACACTACTGGGGACAGTGTGTCTTAAGTGTGGGGGAGGTGCTACTGACGTTTATCTTTCTGTTTTCTTAAGAGTCAATCCGTTTTTCAAAATTTTTTGTTTTATTGAGTCAAAATTGTTTAAGTAAGGAACTATGATTTTCTGAGGAGATTTACAAGACTTGCAGGAACTTAAGTAACCATTGGGATGAAGTTGCAGGATCTATCTCTGACTATTAGAAAACCCAGACACAGATCAACCTACTGGGAACACCCACATCACTTCAGGTATCAGAGGATCTTTTACTGACTTCACCCCTAATACTGACTTAGATTTCTCACCTAAGGGCTTGGTATACTTTATGTCGGATTCCCTGTTAGTTCTGACACAGCCTGTAAACCTGTCCTATTTAGTTCCCTTCTCCCCTTCTATAAAGTAAAAAAAAAAAAAAAAAAAAAAAAAAAAAAAAAAAAAATAATAAACTGAGGATGAGTTAGTAACTCCGAAGTGGTCATGAGAATAGTAGCAAACACTATTATCTCTCATGTGATCCATGGAATGTGTCCAAAGTACACCCCATAACGGGAAGAACACTGATAAAAAAAAATAAAATGATACCCAGTGGGGAAAAATCAGTTGTTAAAGAAGGGAAAGAGAAGAAAGGGACTAGAGAAAGATAGTATGGTGGTCTAGAGCTGATTAGGTAAGAATCCATGTGCCTTTAGATCGATACTCCTTAGGTGAGACCGCACTTAAATACTTGCAGAAGTCAGTAGGGAGAATTTGAATGCTTGAATGTGATTGTGGAGTTTACCTAGGACAGTTGCTAAGTGTGGGGGAAGTACATGTTGGTCTTGATATCCTGTGATTGATTCTTTCAGTGGTTTACTAAGGGGAATCTGAGTATTGTAGCTTCTAAGATGAAATGAGTTTCTGAAGAGTTTTCAAACCTCTTCACCATGTTTTAGTTCTATGTTTTGCTTGAGGGCAAGCAAAGGCTAAGTGTGGGGGAGTTGATATATCATGGTTTTTACTAGTTTTAGGCCATGATATAGATGTGTTTTAGTGTCTTTTGTCTTTGTTTAGAGTCTTTTACAGGTATAATCGGGTTGGGAGCTAAATTGGAGATTATGGAGCATTTTGGAGATTTTTGGAGTGATTGGCCGAGAGATAGAGTTCACTGTCCGAGACAGAGAAAGGTGTCGATCGTTGCACTCTAGCAACGATCGTTGCACCAGCGAGATGGGCCAAAAACTCGGCGGTTTAGAAGAGTGAAGAATTTGCACTTTGATCCAGAAGTTCCTGATATTTACAAAGAAGCCCTTGGCCGAGATTATGCCTATATAATAGAGTTTTTAGAGTTTTTATTAGGCACGCTTTATACTTTTTACCATACAACTTCATAATTAAGAGCAGAGGATTTTTAGAGCTTTTGGGGCTGATCTGAACCTGATTCATCATCTGTATTTGGAGAAGATTTCGAACCCCTTTTACTCTTATTCTTTTATGCAATCTACTTATCATATGATCATGTTTTCATTATCTATGTCTGAGTAGATTCCTAGTTAGACTTAGGGTTTCTCACATAGGATTTCATGACTTGCTAGACTTGTTCAATTTCAGTTAAGGATTCAAACTATATCTGTTCTTCAATTTAATTGTGCTTAAAGCTAGTTCTAACCTGATCAATTAGAATCTAGATCTTAGGTTGCTAAATACGTCACGGAAGTGGGGTTTAGGAATCTGAACTAATTAAATTGGGCAATTAAACTTTGCGCAAACGAAAGTTTGGTTTAGGATAATTGTGAACATATCAAACTCGAACTTATTGCTAGTTTAATCTGTTAGTTCTCGCAAACGGAAGTTTGGTTTGCTGCACTTAGACTTAGAGAATTATCGCAAAGGAATTTGGTTAATTCTATATCTGTGTTTTGAGTTCTAGAACTGTGCTTAATTAGATCCTTGCTGAATGAACCGTCTGCTAGTCTGATTTCCTGAGAATACCCTAGGTTTGACGCTTTTAATTACTTGCTTTCACAACCAATAATCTCTGCTACTGATTTACTTTCTCGCACTACTTTCAATACAATCACATTGCTTATTTCTAGTATTCATTCCCTACGGTTTGATTCTCTTGAGACCAAGTGTCCCTGTGGATTCGATAACCCTATATACTACTTTGACATTGCTGTACACTTGCAGTTTAGTATAGGGATTAATTCTTGACCTATCACATACCATGCAGCTCAGTCAACGTCTTCGTCAAGCCTTTCTTGATATAGTTCTTAACGAACTTGTCATAGCTTGACGGCAGTGACTGCAGAATGATGTCAGTGGCCAACTCTAAGCTGACAGGACATTCCAGTTTCCCCAGGTTATCAATGTAACCCATCAGTTTAATGACATGAGGACTTACTGGAGCATCCTCTGGTAGCTTGCACTCAGTGAGAGACTTCACCATCTGAAATCTCTCAACTCGTGCCAGATCCTGAAACTTCAGTTTCAGGCTGGTGATCATCTCTATTGGTGACTCCATGTTCTCATACTGACTCTTCAAGTCTGAGTTCATGGAAGCCAACATCAGACCACGCACATCTACCACATCAGTATAATGCTTATCCCAAGCATTATACACTGCATGCAAGCGATTGGTCCCAAGCCTTTCTGGAAGAGCCTTTTCAAGGACATAGTCCTTGCTCTCCTGCTTGAGAATGAATCTCAGATTCCGATACCAATCCAGGAAGTTGGATCCATTTAACTTGTCCTTCTCAAGGACGGATCGCAACGAGAAAGTAGTCATAGACATAAGCTGAAATCCAAGAAAAACAAAGATTTAGTTATGCATATGATGAGAAATCTTATCAAATAAGAAAACTCGCATTATATTCAAACAATGTTTCCTCTATGAATATAATAATCCAAGATCCATACATCATTAAAATCTGAGTGGACGACTCGCCATCACCCAGAGTTTAGCAATCTATGTAAGCAAACCATTGCTAATTGTACTCAGTACAACTCTTGGTCGTAGATAAGACAATCCATGTCTCATTTACTCTGATGTCTCTGGGCCCAGAACTTCTGATAGCCCAGTCAAGTAAACCAATCTCTTCTGCCTTGTGATCATTGACAGTCGCACTGCAAGTCTATCAATGATCACCTGCCTTACTCATGTAGCAGTGGATACCAAGGACTCCAAGACTATCCAACATACGAAACAAGTCTTGACAGTGACAAGATTGGGCAAGACATCAAGGTCACTTGATATTTAGTTGAGGAAACTAAACTCATAAGTTTAGCAAATCAATCTCTTGGGTCATGTAATTGTTGATGTTAAGCACTGCAAATCCATCAACATTACTACCTGTCTTACTCACGTAATTGTGGACACCAAGCTCTTGGCCAGAACATCACACAACGAAACGAGTCTTGACAGTTGACCATATTGAAGCTAATCTTCGATCAATGTTTGAGTCTAGTTTGGTTTCTGCAAATTCAAGGTTTAACAACCAGAATTTCGAATACTGTGTCGATCGACGCAAACAATGTCTGTCGATCGACACTACCAAACAGAACCGGACTTCAATGACCAGTTAATTCAATTAACCCGGTTCATCGAACCGGTCATGTCGATCGACACAACCCATGTGTGACGGTCGACATAGACCTAAACCGAAGATCGTTTTGATAACCGATCCAATCCAATTGAACCGACTTGTCTGATAAAACTGATCTTAACCAATCGGTTTATTCTGATTGAGATAATCAGTTCAATCCAATTGAACCGATTCATCCAATTCAAACCGATCTATTCGGACTTTATCAAGCATGATAGCCGGTCCAATCCAATTGAACCGATCAACCATTCGATTGGTCTGTGTCGACCAACACTAACCTGTGTCGATCGATACTCGACCGAATTTGTTCTGTGTCGACCGATACACAACCTGTGTCGATCGACACAGAAGGCTTTCGGTTTTTTTCTTCGCGAAAAACCCTAGCCGCCGAATCTGTCGATTTCGCCACCTTGTGTCGACCGACACACCCAGTGTGTCGATCGACACAGTGCGAAAACACAGATTCGCAGATCGATCAAATCGATCTCACCTGTTCACATTCAAACAACCTAGTTTGCGAATCTAAATCATTAAATTCGATTAACAGGTGTGATTCAATGATAAAACCCTAAGGCTCTGATACCACTGTAGGGAATCCGAGCCAATTCTATATATCGAATGCTCGCGAGTTCCCGATAGCCTAGGATCTAGGGTCTAGTTAATTGAATCATGAATCAGATCTGTGTTTACCTGGAGATTTAGCAGCGGAAGATTATGGCAACACGAGATCTGCAGCGCCCCAAACGTTGCGCCTCTACTGTTCAGTCCACACGCACACAAGCTGGAATCCGCCGGGATGCTAGGACCGGTGCTCGGATCTCCCTGGGACTTTAGGTTCTCTGAGGTTTCTGTGTTTTCTCTCTGAGAAAACACTCTGGGCGGTGCTCAAGTCTCTCTGGTCGAATGTGCAAAACACATTTATATATCGACCTAAAGTGAACCGAAACATCAGTCTCGGTTTCGCCTTTGTGTCGACCGACACACTTAGTGGTGTCGATCGACACACCTCCTGTATCGACCGACCCACCTAATGGTGTCGATCGATACATCTCATAGAAACTCATATTCGATGTGCATCCAATACACATCGATCAGATCATATGCCAATGATCAATCCCATATGGACTATGTCCAACTTGCTTAGGTGTGTGACCCTGTAGGTTCACACGATACCAGAAACGAGTTACAACTCATCTGTCATAAGCGGTTTCTAGCAAAACATTATGACTACCTAGTATCATATGAATTGTTCGATCTCGACAATACAACTATCATTAGAGTTAGCACAATGTGATTTCAGGACATAATCCCAACATTAATTGGATACGCTTTACAAAACGCTTTCATAATTAAGAGCAGAGGATTTTTAGAGCTTTTGGGGCTGATCTGAACCTGTTACATCATCTGTATTTGAAGAAGATTTCGAACCCCTTTAATCTTTTATCTTTTATGCAATCTATTATTTCTATGATTATGTTTTCATCAATCATGTCTGAGTAGATTCCTTGTTAGGTTTAGGGTTTCTCGCATAGGATTTCATGACCTGCTAGACTTGTTCAATTTCAGTTAAGGATTCAAACTATATCTGTTCTTCAATTTAATTGTGCTTAAAGCTAGTTCTAACCTGATCAATTAGAATCTAGATCTTAGGTTGCTAAATACGTCACGGAAGTGGGGTTTAGGAATCTGAACTAATTAAATTGGGCAATTAAACTTTGCGCAAACGGAAGTTTGGTTTAGGATAATTGTGAACATATCAAACTTGGAATTAAAGCTGGTTTAATCTGTTAGTTCTCGCAAACGAAAGTTTTGTTTGCTGCACTTAGACTTAGAGAATTATCGCAAAGGAATTTGGTTAATTCTATATCTGTGTGTTTGAGTTCTAGAACTGTGCTTAATTAGATCCTTGCTGAATGAACTGTCTGCTTGTCTGATTTCCTGAGAACGCCCTAGACCTAGCGCTCTTAATAACTTGCTTTCACAACCAACAATCTTTGCTATCTGCTTACTTTCTTACATTGCTTTTAATTCAATTACATTGCTTTCTTCCTAGTTAAATTCCTGTTCTTGAGCTATTGAACACCGGAGTCTCTGTGGATTTCGATACCCTATATACTACATTGATATTGCTGTGCACTTGCAGTTTAGTATAGGGATTAATTCTTGACCTATCAACTGATCAAAACACGACGGCAAAGACTGCAGAATCATGTCAGTGGCCAGCTCCTGGCTAATGGCACAGTCCAATTTCCCCAGGTTATCAATGTAACCCATCATTTTAAGGACATGAGGACTTACTGGACTGTCCTTAGCCAGCTTGCAATCCATGAGAGATTTAACCGTCTGGTATCTCTCTGTGCGAGCTTGCTTCTGAAACAAAGCTTTCAGGCTGTTAATCATCTCAATGGGTGACATCACGTTCTCATATTGCTTTTGCAGCTCAGAGTTCATAGTCACCAGCATTAGACAATTAACATCTTTGACATCAGCTGAATGCTTATCCCAAGCATTCTTTTCTGTCTGCGGGGCATTGGAACGTGGCCTCTCGGTGAGAACTCTTTCAAGGACATATTCCTTGTTCTCTTGCCTGAGAACTATTCTCAGGTTCCGATACCATTCCAAGAAATTAGATCCATTTAACTTGTCCTTCTCAAGGACGGATCTTAGTGAGAAAGTGTTGATGTGATTTGAGACAGACATAGCTGTAATTCAAAAGAGGTAGATTTTAGTTATAATGCTCAAGAAATGAGAATTCTTATCTAATAAGAAAACTCGCATTGTATTCAAAACTATGTTTCCTCAGATGAATACAATGAGCCAAGATCCTCAGATTACTAAAATTCGAGTGGGCGACTCGCCGTTACTCAAGCTTTAGTTATCTAGGTAAGCAAATCATTGCTAATTGTACTCAGTACAACTCTTGGTCGTGGATGAGACAAACTATGTCCAATCCACTCTGATGTCTCTGGGCCCAGAACTTCCGACAGCCCAGTCAAGTAAAACCAATCCATTTTTTGTCTTGTGATCACTGACAGTTGCACTGCAAGTCTGTCAATGATCACCTGCCTTACTCACGTTGCAGTGGATATCGAGGACTCCAAGATTATCCAACAAACGACACGAGTCTTGACAGTAGACAAGATCGGGCAAGACATCAAGATCACTTGATATTTAGTTGAGGAAAGGAACTATTTTATCTTGATGTATATCCAATACACATCCAAGATGTTATTAATTCAGTTAAAACATTCAGTTTTATTAAGTTAAGGTTTATTTTGATTTGGTATTCGCAACTAGAAGTCCAACCCCTGAGTCTGCGAGTTGTGTGTCGATCGACACATCCTTTGCATCGATCGACACATCTTAACCACAATCAAATTGGTTTCCGGTTCAATCCAATCCAACCGAAACCAACCAACTGAATCGATCGATGCACCCAGTGCGTCGATCGATACAGTGCGAGTTTTCGCGGTGCATCGATCGACACAAGCTTAGTGTCGATCGACGCTATGCGAACAACCCTAAAGATTTTTACGAGTTTTCGCTCTGTGTCGATCGACGCACGCTTTGCACCGATCGACACGCTGCGACAAACCCTAAAATTATTTACGTGTTTTCGCTCTGCATCGATCGACACACGCTTTGTGTCGATCGACACACGCTTTGTGTCGATCGACACACTGCGAGAACACAGGTATCGAATTTTCAACAGATGCTTTAATCCGAGATTAACACTTGAAAACACGATTTTCACAGGCAATAATCAATTCAACAAACTCAGTTTTCGAATTAATTGCATCAGATTCAATAGCTAAACCCTAACAACGCTCTGATACCACCGTTGGACCTCCTAGGATCTAGGGTTTGATATATTGAATTTACCAACCTCGTTCTTACCTTGAACTGGCAACAGAATTGGTGAACGAGATCAGTGAGCAACGCAGATGCCTTGCCTCTACCAGATACACACGCACACAAGCTGGAAACGGGATGCTAGTGCCGGATCTGTGGGATCTAAGAGTTTCTAGTATTTCTGCTTTTTTGTCAGAGAGAAGAGAAGACGGCTAAGGTTCAGGTCGACCATATAAGCCTTTATATATCGACCTGTAAACGACATCACAAACCGTCAGACAAATCCGACTCGGTTGTGTCATTAATCCGAAACATCAGTGTCGAAACCCGATATGCAACGATCGACACACTTAATGTGTCGATCGACACACCTCCACGAAAATCCTGCATCGATCGACGCACTCATGCATCGATCGACACACACATTGTAAAACTCTATGTAAATGTGTATCCAATACACATAAGTATGATCATTACCATAATGATCATTCCCACTTTCATGCTTCCAGTTTGCTTAGGTGTGTGACCCTATAGGATCATATAATACTGGCAGTAAGTCTACAACTTACAGACTGCAAGAGGCTTCTAGCAAAACATTTCAACCGCCCAGTATTATACGAATGTCTGATCTCGACACACAACTATCATCAGGAGTGAGTACAAGTGTGATTTCAGGACACTATCCCAACAATATGATAGTTGTAGCTACCACTCCCAGAGACCACTTCGGAGTTACTAACTCATCCTCAGTTTATTATCTTTTTTTTTTATGGAAGGGGAGAAGGGAACTAAATAGGACAGGTTTACAGGCTGTGTCAGAACTAACAAGGGAATCCGACACAAAGTATACCAAGCCCTTAGGTGAGAAATCTAAGTCAGTATTAAGTTTGAAGTCAGTAAAAGCATCCTCTGATACCTGAAGTGATGTGGGTGTCCTCAGTAGGTTGATCTGTGATGGGGTTTTCTAATAGTCAGAGATTGATCCTGCAACTTCATCCCAATGGTTACTTAAGTTCCTGCAAGTGATGTAAATCTTCTCAAAAATCATTGTTTCTTACTTAAACTGGTTTTGACTCAATAAAACAAATTTTGAAAAACTGACTGACTCTTAAGAAAACAGAAAACAGGAGTCAGTAGCACCTCCCCCACACTTAAGACACACTGTCTCCAGTAGTGTCAAGCGAAGGATTGGCAAAAAAAAAGAAAGAAAATTTTGTTTAAGGGATTGGTTGAGTTCTGTCGGATTTTACCTCTGTCGCACATGTGCAACGACCGTTGCACTAAGTGCATCGACCGTTGCTATGCGATTTTTCTGTATGGTCGATCGTTGCCCAGGACAGCAACGATCGCTGCAATGTGATTTCGATCGTGTTGTGACGATCGACACAGCGGTGTGTCGATCGACGCACTGCGATTTTGGCCGAGACCTGCAGACAAAACTCACCAAAACCAGAAACAAAACGTAAAATCCTATAAAAACACCAAAATTAAAATGCAAAAACATAAACAGTGGGTTGCCTCCCACTCAGCGCTCTTTTAGCGTCAATAGCTTGACGTTTCAGCTGATCTAGGTAGAGGGTGCATCATCTAGAGGCAGAATCTGACCTTCTGGAATCTCGGCCTTAGCCCAATAATGTTTCACCCTATGTCCATTCACAGTGAATTCATTACCTTCCTTGCTTGTTAGAACGACAGCTCCATATGGACGCACCTCTTTGATCGTGAAAGGACCGGACCACCTTGATTTCAGATTACCTGGAAACAAATGCAAGCGAGAATTATACAAAAGTACCTGATCATTAGGCTCAATCTGTCTAGAAACAATCTTCTTGTCATGATAAGCCTTAGTCCTCTCCTTGTACAGCTTTGAGTTCTCATAGGCAAAATGTCTAATCTCATCCAACTCATTAAGCTGCACCAATCTCCTTTCTGCAGCAGATTTAAGATCATAGTTCATCTGCTTTACAGCCCATGCTGCTTTGTGCTCAAGCTCTACTGGCAGATGACAAGCTTTTCCATACAGCAGATGAAATGGAGTGGTCCCAAGTGGTGTCTTGAATGCTGTCATGTCATGTAAGCCCATAATGCATCATCCAGCTTTGCTGCCCAATCTTTTCTCGTTTTCCCCACAGTTTTCTCCAGGATCTCTTTGATCTGCCTGTTAGAGACCTCAACTTGTCAGCTAGTCTGAGGGTGATAAGGAGTAGCAACCCGGTGATGGACTCCATGTTTCCTTAGTAGCTTTTCGAAGACCTTATTAATAAAGTGAGATCCTCCATCACTAATTACTATCCAAGGTACTCCAAATCTAGGGAATATGATGGTCTTAAACAGCTTAATTACCACCGAAGAATCATTGGTTGGACTAGCTATTGCTTCTACCCACTTAGACACATAGTCCACATCAACCAAGATGAACTTATTCCCATAGGATGAGGGAAAAGGACCCATGAAATCTATGCCCCAGCAGTCGAAAACCTCAACTTCCAGAATGAACTTCTGAGGCATCTCATGCTTCTTGCAGATCTTCCCTCTCCTCTGACAGGCATCACATTGAGAGATGAAAGAATGAGTGTCTATAAACATTGTAGGCCACCAGAAACCTGCTTGCAGAACTTTAGACACAGTCTTGAATGTAGCAAAATGTCCAGCATAATCTGATCCATGACAGTGGAATAGGATGTCTGGAACCTCTGATTCAGCAACACATCTCCTGTAAAGACCATCTGAACAGTGCTTATAGAGATAAGGCTCATCCCAGTAGTATCGTCTAAGCTCCCTGAAGAACTTCTTCTTTGCATAACCCTTTAAATCATCTGGTTCAGTCTCAGCAGCAAGGTAATTAGCTATATCTGCATACCAGGGTCGATCAGTGGTTGCTACAGCAGCAATTTCGAAATCATAGTTCCCAATTCAGATCCTTAAAGATTCTGGGTTCGTATCAGGTCTGCATCGACCGTTGCATGTGCATGTATCGATCGTTGCTTCCCCGATACTTGCATCGACTGTTGCCAATGTGGCATCGATCGACACTGAGCGATTATCCCGATAGCTCTGCAACTCTCTGCCCAAATACGTCCAAAACACTGTACCGACCGTATTGACGTTTTCCTCAGGCAAATAATCATTGATGGGCACGTCTTCCTCAACCAGCATCCTTGAAAGGTGATCAACAACTCCATTCTCAACCCCCTTCTTGTCCCTCACTTCAATGTCAAACTCCTGAAGCAGCAGAATCCATCTCAACAATCTGGGCTTAGCATCTTTCTTTTGCATCAGATACTTCAGGGCTGAATGATCAGTATGCACAATCACCTTGGAGCCAACAAGATAGGGGCGGAATTTCTCAAATGCAAAGACAACAGCCAACAGCTCCTTCTCTGTGGTGGCATAGTTTCTCTGCGCATCATCTAGTGTCCTACTAGCATAATAGATAGCATGAAGCTTTCTATCCTTCTTCTGACCCAGAACAGCTCTTACAGCATAGTCACTTGCATCACACATAACCTCAAAAGGTAGATCCCAATCTGGTGGCTGAACTATCGGAGCACTCACTAATGCCTGCTTGATTTGTTCAAATGCAGTCTGACAATCTGCATTGAACTCAAATTTGGTATCCTTACACAGCAGAGCAGTTAGTGGCCTAGCAATCTTACTGAAGTCTTTGATGAACCGTCTATAGAAACCAGCATGTCCAAGAAAGCTTCTTATAGACTTAACAGAATCAGGTGCCTGAAGGCTGGTCATAACCTCAATCTTGGCGCGGTCTACCTCGATCCCTGCTTCAGACACTCTATGTCCAAGTACAATACCATCTCTGACCATGAAATGACACTTTTCCCAGTTAAGGACCAAATGCTTTTCCTCACATCTAGTTAGCACTTTGCATAAGTTATCTAAGCACTCATTGTAGGAGGATCCATAAACTGAAAAATCATCCATAAATACCTCCATAAAGTCCTCAATCATGTCAGTGAAGATGGACATCATGCATCTCTGGAAGGTGGCTGGCGCATTACAGAGTCCAAAGGGCATCCTACGGTAAGCAAATGTGCCATATGGACAAGTGAAGGTGGTCTTTCCCTGATCCTCTGGGTGGATAGGAATCTGAAAGAAACCTGAGTATCCATCGAGGAAGCAATAGTAAGGGTGATTTGCTAACCTCTCCAACATCTGATCAATGAACGGTAAAGGGAAACGATCCTTCCTTGTTGCAGCATTGAGTTTCCTGTAATCTATGCACATCCTGTGCCCCGTCACAGTCCTAGTAGGGACCAGCTCATTCTTCTCATTCTTCACTACTGTAACTCCGCCTTTCTTAGGCACCACATGGACTGGACTCACCCAATCACTGTCTGAAATAGGATAGATGATCCCAGCATCCAGGAGTTTCATAATCTCCTTCTTAACCACTTCCTGTAGATTAGGATTAAGCCTTCTCTGATGCTCTACAGATGTCTTAGACTCGTCCTCAAGATGTATCCGATGCATGCACAGCTCCGGAGAGATACCTGAAATGTCATCAAGAGAATAGCCAAGAGCTTTGCGATGCTTGCGCAGCTTGCTTAGCAGTAAAGTGAGCTCTGCGTTGTTCAAACTAGCATTGACAATTACTGGATATGTCGAATTTGGTCCAAGAAATGCGTACCTTAGCCCGGATGGAAGTTGTTTCAGCTCAATCTTCGGAGCTTTTTCCTCTGCCCAGTCCCTGTCGACTTGCAACGACCGATGCTTAGTTGGTGTCGATCGTTGCATCGTCGTGTCTGATTTTTCCACCTGCATCACTGCTTCAACAGAATCCATTAGCCTTGCATAGCACATTGCGGGCTCGTCCTGCAGGTATTCCAGCTCCATTATAGAGCTCAGTAAGGCTCTTTCTAGTGGATCTTCAGCATGTGACTTGTGAAAGTATTCTGCAGCCAAATCACCTAGTGTGTCCACATAGAAGGTATGTCCGTCGATGGTTGGTCTCTTTACCAGTTTGTCCATATCAAAACTCATCTTCAGATCACCCACATTCAGAATTATTCTACCTCCTTGGCAGTCAATCATCGTACCAGCAGTAGCTAAGAAAGGCCTGCCCAAAATCAGTGGATCCTTTGGTTCCTCTCCATACTGCAGAACCACAAAATCAGTAAGTATCACACATTGGTCAATCATTATAGGTACATCCTCCAATAATCCTTCGGGAATTCTGATTGTTCTATCTGCCAAAACCAGTGATATCCTAGTGAGAATAAAATCAGTCATTCCGAGCCTCTTAGCAACTGAGAAAGGCATAAGATTCACACTGGAACCAAGATCACATAGGGATCTTTCGAATCTTTCCCTGTAGATAGCACAATCCAACACAAAGCTTCCTGGATCTTTCAACTTCTCAGGAATTCTGCCCTGAGTTACTGCACTACATACCTCGTTGATCATCATTACACTCTCTTCATTAGACCACTTTCCAGCAATTAAATCCTTAAGACATCTCTTCATCACAGGAGAAGTCTCCATAGAGTCAATCAAAGGCACTTCGACTTTCACCTTTCTAATAAACTCTTGGCACTTTGCGTACTGCTTATCATTCTTAGCTTTCCTAGGATTCTTGGGATAAGGTACCTTAGGCTTGTAAACCCTCTCGGTCGACTGTTTTGGTTTCTCTGGTCTTGAACTCTCTGCAGTCGCCTTGCGTCGATCGTCACTGGCGTTGTATCGATCGTTGCTGGGCGACTTTGTTACGACAAGTTCTTTGTTTTTGCTTTGCATCGACCGTTGCTGAGTGGCGTCGATCGATGCATTGCGAATATCACGGATCTCATCTTCCAATTCTTCAATTTCCACGAGTTCTTCGACACTCAACTGCTTTTTCTGGCCAGGCAGTAGCTCCTTACCACTTCTCAATGTCACTGCATTGCATTGATACTTTGGATTAGCATCAGTTCTCCCTGGGAGATATCCATCTTCCCTCTGAGCATATCCAGTAGTTCTTGCAACTTTAGCGTCAAGCTCCTTCATGTGTGCGCTCAGGTATTCAAACTTCCCGTTCAGATCCTCATAGACAGTACCTATCTTCTTATCGAGGTCTGCAGCATTCTTAGTCTGACCCTTCAGCAGCTGTTCCATCATTTTCTCCATCTTACTCTCATGAGCAGTAGCTACATGAGGCGCTTGGTAAGAAGATGATCCATAGGTTCTCTGAGTACCTTGTCCAAAAGGTTTCTGAAAACCACTAGTTTATCCAAAGCCAGAGGAGTTGCTATTGAAAGCACTCTTCTGTCCTCCATTGAAGAACCTGTTTCCCTGCTGATTACCAAATCTATTACCTTGGAATCCAGATCCTCCTATGTAATTCACATCTTCTTCCTGAGTGTCCTCTTCACTCTGAATTACCTCAACATCTTGGGCAAAGTGGACAGCTTTCTTACCAGCTAGGAGATTACAAACTGTGTCCAGCTTAGATTTAATATCAGCAATCTCCAAATTCTCTTCCTTTCCACCAGATCTCTTCCTCCTCTCATCTGTAGTCTTGCAACTGTTGCTGCTTACTAAGTTATCAATCAACTGCTTAGCTTGAGCAGGAGTTCTAGTGTTAAAGTTGGCATTGCTAGAGTTGTCCAACGCAGTCTGATATGGAAGATCTATGCCTCTAAAGAAGATGCTTAAAAGTGTTACCTCAGTGAATCCATGGTGTGGGCAGTCACGTTGGTATTTCTTGAATCTCATCCAGGCAGTCTTAAGAGGCTCAGTAGGACCTTGGGAAAAGGTGAGTATGTCCTGTCTGGACTGATCAGAACGCACATCATCGTAGAAGTGACGCATGAACTCACTCTTCAGGGCTGCCCAGGTATCAAACTGCCCAGGTGGCAGTTGCTTCAGCCATGCAGCAGCGTCTCCAGCGAGACTGTATGGAAAGAGCTTGAGAAATAGATAATCCTGGCAAACTCCATCATACTTCATGCCAGTGATTATGTCCTCAAACTGATCAATGTGATCCATAGGCTGCTCTGACGGATGACCATGGAAAGCATTCTGCTTCATCATCGAGTAGTAGATGGTTTTGATCTCAAAATCGTTCTTCTCAAAACCAGGAGGTACAAGAGCTGACCGGTTGCCATGAAACTCATCCGGTCTGTTGTAGTCAGCTAAAGTCCTCTCATGGACAACCATCCTCCGATCCTGTTTACCTTGGGCCTGTCCTTGGCCTTGGTTCTGCTACTGTTGTGGTTCAGGTTCCTCAACCTCAGGGATCACACGTCCCTCAGCATCAATCCTATGCCCAGCAGCATTGTATGGATTGTATCTCGGTCCCTCAGGGTACCTTGAGCATCAGGCATTATGATTACCTTCTGTACTACCATTCTTGCTCTTCTTTCTCTTCTGTTAGTCCTCTCTAGTCGTCCAAGTTCGTCAAGTCCGAGATTGACGAGATTCAAGTTCTGATTACTTCTGGTTTCACGCGTCTGCATAAACCGTCTGTAATCGCAGTGCAACGATCGATGCAAGAGATGCAATGATCGACTCAACTCAGAATCGCCTGGTAACGATCGACACATGAAGTGCAACGATCGATGCTAGGCGAATGTCGTACCTGTGACAGAGACAAAACAGAGAAAAATAAGTAACTAAAACAAAAATAAAAATCCTAGTAAAAACCCTAAGTACGATACTATCGAAGACTCTAAGAGTCCCCGGCAACGGCGCCAAAAACTTGATAGGGTCAGGTTTTAATCCTATTCTACTGCAAGTGCACAGTTAAGTGGTTGTAGTATATAGGGTATCGAATCCACATAGACTCTGGTCTCGATAGATTAAGAACTATAGAGATTTAAACTAAGAAGAAAACAATGTGAAGTAAACTAAATAGCAATGCGAGAAAGTAAACAAGTAACAAGATTATCGGTTGTGAAAGCAGTCAATTAAGGGCGTTAAGTCTAGGGTGTTATCAGGAAATCAGACAAGCAGACAAATTATTCAGTCAGGATCTAATTAAGCACAGTTCTAGAACTCAAATCACGGATATAGAATTAACCAACTGTCGTTGCGAGAATTCTCTAAGTCTAAGTGCATAAATCAAAATTCCTTTGCAATTACTAACAGATTAAACCATCATTAATTTCAAGTTCGATATGTTCACAATTAAACTAAACCAAATTCCTTTGCGAGAAGTTTAATTGCTCAACCTAAATAGTTCAGATTCTAAACCACACTTTCGTGTCGTATTTAGCAACCTAAGATCTAGATTCTAATTGATCAGGTTAGAACTAGCATTAAACACAATTTAGATTGAAGAATATTCTATTCATGTGAATCCTTAACTGAATTAAACAAGTCTAGCAAGTCATGAAATCCTTAATGAGAAACTCTAAACCTAACAATGAATCTACTCAGACATGATTAATGAAACAGAAATCATAGAATTAATAGATTGCATATAAGAAATTAAATAAATAAAGGGGTTCGAAATCTTCTCCAAAATAGATGAAGTACAGGATCAGATCAGCCCCAAAAGCTCTAAAAATCCCTTAGCTCTAAGTATGAAAGCGTATCTAAATAAAACACCAAAATCCTAATTATATAGGCTAAATCTCGGCTGGGGCTTCTTTGTAAATACTGGAAACTTCTGGGCCAAAGTGTAATATCTTCATTCTTCATTAAACCGCCGAGTCTAACCCATCTCGCTTGTGTGTCGACCGATGCACAATGTGTGTCGGTCGATGCAATCCTGTTTTCTGGACAGTGAGCTCAAGCTCTCGGCCAAACACTCCAAAAATCTCGAAAAAGCTCCAATATCTCCAATTCTGCTCCAAACCTGATTATACATGTAATAGACTCTAAAAGAACACAAAAAGACTCTAAAACATACTTATATCATGGTCTAAAACTAGTAAAAACCATGATATATTAGGTATCATTTTATTTTTTCTATCAATGCTCTTCCCTTTTTACTTGGGGTATAACTTTGGATCTTTCCATGGATACACAGGAGGTAATAGGGGTCTCTACCACTCCCGTGACCACTTCGAAGCTACTAGCATATCCGCAGTTTTAATCTCTTTTTTTTTTACTTTCAAGGGAAGGGAAAATCAGAAACCATACTTAGACAGGATCATAGGCTGTGTCAAGCACATCAGAGGAATCCGATCTAGAGATACCAAGGCCCTAAGTGAGAAATTAGAGTCAAGATTAGAGAAGAGGCTAGTGATGGATCCTCTGAATACCTGGTTAGATGTGGGTGTCCTTGGTAAGTTGATATGTGTGGAGTTTTCTAATAGTCATAGAGCTGCTGCAAGTCTGTCCAAGGGTCACTTAGTTCCTGTTCCAGCGAAAAATTTCCTCGAAAAATCATAGTTTCGTACACATTTTGACTCAATAAAACAATTTTGAAAACAAGAAAAAACAAGGGACTGAATCTAAGAAAACAAAACACAATGTCAGTAACCACCTCCCCCATACTTAAAATGCACTGTCCCCAGTGCGATTGCGGCATGGGTTCGGGAGAAATAGCTATAACTCAACCGGGAAGTTGATAGGCTCAAAGTTTTAATCCCTATTCTAAACTGCAAGTGAACAGCAATGTCAAAGTAGTATATAGGGTTATCGAATCCACAGGGACACTTGGTCTCAATAGATCAGAACAGTAGAGACTAATACTAGAAAGAAAACAAGGTAATTGAATTAAAAGCGGTGCGAGAAAGTAAATCAGTAGCAGAGATTAACGGTTGTGAAAGCAAGTAATTAAAAGCGTCAAGCCTAGGGTATTCTCAGGAAATCAGACAAGCAGACAGTTCATTCAGCAAGGATCTAATTAAGCACAGTTCTAGAACTCAAAACACAGATATAGAATTAACCAAATTCCTTTGCGATAATTCTCTAAGCCTAAGTGCAGCAAACCAAACTTTCGTTTGCGAGAACTAACAGATTAAACTAGCATTAATCCCAAGTTTGATATGTTCACAATTATCCTAAACCAAACTTCCGTTTGCGCAAAGTTTAATTTCCCAATTTAATTAGTTCAGATTCCTAAACCCCACTTCCGTGACGTATTTAGCAACCTAAGATCTAGATTCTAATTGATCAGGTTAGAACTAGCTTTAAGCACAATTAAATTGAAGAACAGATATAGTTTTGAATCCTTAACTGAAATTGAACAAGTCTAGCAAGTCATGAAATCCTATGTGAGAAACCCTAAACCTAACTAGGAATCTACTCAGACATAGATAATGAAAACATGATCATATGATGAATAAATTGCATAAAAGAATAAGAGTAAAAGGGGTTCGAAATCTTCTCCAAATACAGATGAAGTAATAGGTTCAGATCAGCCCCAAAAGCTCTAAAAATCCTCTGCTCTTAATTATGAAAGCGTAAGTAAAATAAACACCAAAATCCTCTATATATATGCCTAATCTCGGCTGGGGCTTCTGTGTAAATACTGGAACTATCTTGGGATTCTTTGCAAATCTTCATAACTTCATTAAACCGACGCGTACGGCCCATCTCGCTAGTGTGTCGACCGATGCACAATGTGTGTCGGTCGATGCATGATCAATAAATCGGACAGTGAGTTAAGCTCTCGGCCAAAACGTCCCAAAAGTCCCAAAATGCTCCAAATATCTCCAATTAGCTCCAAACCTGATTAAACCTGTAAAAGACTCTAAACAAAGACAAAAGACACTAAAAACACATCTATATCATGGTCTAAAATGGGTAAAAACCATGATGTATCAACTCCCCCACACTTAGCCTTTGCTTGCCCTCAAGCAAAACATAGAACTAAAACATGGTGAAGAGGTTTGAAAACTCTTCAGAAACTCATTTCATCCTAGAAGCTACAGTACTCAGATTCCCCTTAGTAAACCACTGAAAGAATCAATTACAGGATATCAAGACCAACATGTACTTCCCCCACACTTAGCAACTGTCCTAGGTAAACTCCACAATCACATTCAAGCATTCAAATTCTCCCTACTGACTTCTGCAAGTATTTAAGTGCGGTCTCACCTAAGGAGTATCGATCAAAGGGCACATGGATTCTTACCTTATCAGCTCTAGACCACCATACTATCTTTCTCTAGTCCCTTTCTTCTATTTCCCTTCTTTAACAACTGATTTTTCCCCACTGGGTATCATTTTATTTTTTTTATCAGTGTTCTTCCCGTTATGGGGTGTACTTTGGACACATTCCATGGATCACATGAGAGAAAATAGTGTTTGCTACCCTTCCCATGACCACTTCGGAGTTACTAACTCATCCTCAGTTTAATATTATTATTATTATTTTTTTTTTACTTTATAGAAGGGGATAAGGGAACTAAATAGGATAGGTTGACAGGCTGTGTCAGAACTAACAAGGGAATCCGACACAAAGTATACCAAGCCCTTAGGTGAGAAATCTAATTCAGTATTAAGGTCGAAGTCAGTAAAAGGATCCTCTGATACCTGAAGTGATGTGGGTGTTCCCAGTAGGTTGATCTGTGATGGGGTTTTCTAATAGTCAGAGATAGATCCTGCAACTTCATCCCAATGGTTACTTAAGTTCCTGCAAGTTTTGTAAATCTTCTCAGAAAATCATAGGTTCTTACTTAAACAATTTTGACTCAATAAAACAAATTTTTTTTTGAAAAACGGACTGACTCTTAAGAAAACAGAAAACAAAAGTCAGTAGCACCTCCCCCACACTTAAGACACACTGTCCCCAGTAGTGTCCAGCGAAGGATCGGTAAAAAGAAAAAATAATTGTTAAAGTTCTGTTGAGTTCTGTCGGGTTTACCTCCATCGCTCATGCATCGATCGTTGCACTAAGTGCATCGACCGTTACTTGGCGATTTTCGTGTATGGTCGATCGTTGCTCAAGAGCGCAACGATCGCTGCAATGCGATTCCTTTCGTGTTGTGACGATCGACACAGAAGTGCGTCGATCGTTGCACTGCGATTTCATCCGAGACCTGCAAACATAAACTCACCAGAAACAAAAACAAACGTAAAATCCTAACAAAAACACCAAAAATTAAGTAGAAAAACACCAGTACCTAATGGTGGGTTGCCTCCCACCCAGCGCTTGTTTAAGGTCAATAGCTTGACCGAACGGATGGGAATTTTCAGGTACCAGGAGGTCCTGACAGAGACTTTTTCTGTCTCTGTTCAAGTCTCCTCATCCAAGGTGGTGAGTAGGCTGTTGCGGAATGCTCATGTCCAAGAAAAGATGGAGTGAAATGTGCTCCAGGATCTATAACCATAGTATGATCAGGCTGCTCAAACTCTGCGTCCCTTATGGTGAATGTCTGCCCATCTATCAGTGGCTTTCGCAGCTTATCCATCTCATAGTGCAGTGGTTCATCTCCCAGATGGAGGTCTATCAAGCTGTTCCTAACATCAATCAACGCTCCTGCTGTAGCCAAAAAGGGTCTCCCAAGCAATAATGCTTCATCCGGATCACAGTCATATCTCAGCACAAGGAAGTCCGTTGGAACTAAGTAGTTTCCAACTCTTACCGGAATGTCCATAAGGAGCCCTTCAGGAACTCGTATGGACTGATCAGCTAGGACAAGAGAAGTCCTAGTAGGAGTAAAATCCAACATACCCAGCTTCTCTGCCACAGAGTAAGGCATCAAACTTCCAGCAGCTCCTAAATCACACAGAGAGCGTCTAAAACTATCCTCAAAGATAGAACAATCCAGCACAAAGCCTCCAGGATCAGGCAGCTTCTTCGGGATCTTAGTTAGCAAAACATCACTAATATGCTGAGGAACTATTATCACCCAGTCTTTCAGATCATCATCCAGGGGCAACATCTTGTTCAGGTACCTTTGCACACATGGATGATAAGGTGGATCATCAGAAGTTGGAATTTCTTCCAATTCTTCACCAATCCCTTCTAATTTCTTCAGCTCTTCAATCTCTTGCCTAATCACTTCAGACACTGAGGAGTGTTGTCTAAAAATCTGTTCGTAGATCTCCTGTTGAGTAATCTCAGAGGCTCCATTGAATAGGCGATCAAGCTCCAAGTCAGCATCTATGTCATTATCATCCGACAGTTCTGTCTGTTCACGCCCTGCAACGACCGACACTAAGGGTGTGTCGATCGTTGCCATCCCGACTGGTGTATCGATCGGCACAGATGTTGCATCGATCGACGCACTGCAACAGATTTCACCCGAGAGTTTTTCACAAATATCCAAAAATTCTCACCAACTCAGCTGTACTTAGCTCAAATCTTTCACCTAGGTGAGATCCATCATTAATGTACACAGACCAGGCCTTAACATGAGTGTCTGCCACTCCTTTTCCCTTCAGTGAGCTGGACATCTGGTTCACCTGAGTGTCCAACTGCTTCATGTGAGTGCTCAGAGACTCAAATTTCCCATTGAGGTCTTCATAGACAGCGTCCAACTTCTTGTTGCAGTCCACAGAAATCTTGGTCTGACTCTCAATCAGTTGTTCCATCATAGCCTCCATTTTGCTCTCATGGGCTGTAGGTGCAGGAGGAGTCTGATAGGATGTAGATCCATAGGTTCTCTGATTACCTTGTCCATAGGTCTTCTGAAAACCACCAGTCTGTCCTCCATTGGAGAATCTGTTCCCCTGTTGATTACTAAATCTATTACCTTGGAAACCAGAACCTCCTATGAAATTCACATCTTCTTCCTGAGTTTCCTCCTCAGTCTGAATCACCTCTACATCTTGGGCAAAGTGGACAGCTTTCTTACTTGTCAGGAGATTGTAGACTGTGTCCAATCTGGATCTTATATTAGCTATATCAGAATTCTCTACAGTTCCACCAGATTTCTTCCTCCTTTTATCCATCGTCTTGCAACTGTTGCTGCCAATCAGGTTCTCAATCAACTGCTTAGCTTGTGTAGGAGTCCTGGTGTTGAAATTAGCATTACTGGAATTATCCAGCGCAGTCTGATAAGGGAGATCTATGCCTCTGAAGAAGATACCAATCAGCTGTACTTCTGTGAATCCATGGTGTGGACAGTCACGCTGATACTGCTTAAACCTCATCCAGGCAGTCTTCAAGGGCTCCACAGCTCCTTGGGAAAAAGTGAGTATGTCCTGTCTGGACTGATCTGAGCGCGCATCATCATAAAAGTGACGCAGGAACTCACTCTTTAAGGCTGCCCAAGTAGTATACTGACCAGGTGCCAGTTGTCTCAGCCATGCACTAGCGTCTCCAGCAAGACTGTGCGGAAATAGCTTAAGGAACAGATAGTCCGGGCATACTCCTTCATACTTCATGCCAGTGACTATGTCCTCAAACTTGTCAATGTGATCCATAGGCTGCTCTGCTTGAAGACCATGAAAAGCAATCTGTCTCATCAGCTGGTAGTAGATGGTCTTTACCTCAAAATCATTCCTCTCAAAAGCAGGAAGCACTAGAGCTGCTCGGTTTGCATGAAACTCATCAGGTCTGTTGTAGTCAGCTAGTGTCCTCTCCTGAACCACCATCTCTCTACCTTGGGCCTGTGCTTGACCCTGGTTTTGGTTCAGCTCTTGTTGCTGTTGCTCAGGAGGATCAAGGATGACATTCCCTTCAGCATCAACCCGATGCCCAGCAGCATTGTACGGGTTGTTATCTCGGTCCCTCAGGGTACCTTCAGCATCTGGTATCAAGATCAGACGTTCTCGTACCATTCTCTCTCTCTTTTCTCTTCTGATAGTCCTTTCTAGACGTCCAAGTTCCTCTAATCCGAGATTAAGCAAGCTCGAGTTCGGATTACTTCGAGTTTTCTTCGTTGGCATAAACTGTCTGTAATCGTCCAGCAACGATCGATGCTATCAGTGCAACGATCGATTCAATCTCAGAATCGCCTAGTGACGATCGACGCAAGGGATGCAACGATCGACGCAAGGCGAGAGTCGTACCTGCGACAGAAAGAAACAGAGAAAAGGTTAGCAAAATATAAAACAAAACGAAAAAGCAAAAACAAAAAGAAAAATTTCTAGTAAAAACCCTAAGTTCGGTCCTATCGAAGACTCTAAGAGTCCCCGGCAACGGCGCCAAAAACTTGATAGGCTCAAAGTTTTAATCCCTATTCTAAACTGCAAGTGAACAGCAATGTCAAAGTAGTATATAGGGTTATCGAATCCACAGGGACACTTGGTCTCAATAGATCAGAACAGTAGAGACTAATACTAGAAAGAAAACAAGGTAATTGAATTAAAAGCGGTGCGAGAAAGTAAATCAGTAGCAGAGATTAACGGTTGTGAAAGCAAGTAATTAAAAGCGTCAAGCCTAGGGTATTCTCAGGAAATCAGACAAGCAGACAGTTCATTCAGCAAGGATCTAATTAAGCACAGTTCTAGAACTCAAAACACAGATATAGAATTAACCAAATTCCTTTGCGATAATTCTCTAAGTCTAAGTGCAGCAAACCAAACTTTCGTTTGCGAGAACTAACAGATTAAACTAGCATTAATCCCAAGTTTGATATGTTCACAATTATCATAAACTAAACTTCCGTTTGCGCAAAGTTTAATTGCCCAATTTAATTAGTTCAGATTCCTAAACCCCACTTCCGTGACGTATTTAGCAACCTAAGATCTAGATTCTAATTGATCAGGTTAGAACTAGCTTTAAGCACAATTAAATTGAAGAACATATATAGTTGTGAATCCTTAACCGAATTTGAGCAAGTCTAGCAAGTCATGAAATCCTATGTGAGAAACCCTAAACCTAACTAGGAATCTACTCAGACATAGATAATGAAAACATAATCATATGATGAATAAATTGCATAAAAGAATAAGAGTAAAAGGGGTTCGAAATCTTCTCCAAATACAGATGAAGTAATAGGTTCAGATCAGCTCCAAAAGCTCTAAAAATCCTCTGCTCTTAATTATTAAAGTGTAAGTAAAATAAACACCAAAATCCTCTATATATATGCCTAATCTCGGCTGGGGCTTCTGTGTAAATACTGGAACTATCTTGGGCTTCTTTGCAAATCTTCATAACTTCATTAAACCGACGCGTACGGCCCATCTCGCTAGTGTGTCGACCGATGCACAATGTGTGTCGGTCGATGCATGATCAATAAATCGGACAGTGAGTTAAGCTCTCGGCCAAAACGTCCCAAAAGTCCCAAAATGCTCCAAATATCTCCAATTAGCTCCAAACCTGATTAAACCTGTAAAAGACTCTAAACAAAGACAAAAGACACTAAAAACACATCTATATCATGGTCTAAAATGGGTAAAAACCATGATGTATCAGAAGTCGGAAAGCAGAAACCTTACCTGCAGTCGTGTTGAGTGTCGACCGACACCTGGCCAGTGTCGGACGACACATGGATTTGTTCGACACTCATCTGCTCCGAATCGAGCGTGATCGATTTATGTCCGTGTTTTTGAATTTGGCGTCGACCGACACTAAGGAGTGTCGACCGACACTACCCAAATCGACCGAGGTTGATTATCGTTCGTGCTTGAAACTTCTTAGACTTCAATGTCGACTGACACCGGGTGGATGTCGACCGTAACTGACTCCACAGTGCTACGGATTCTGCATAACTTGACACAAAACACCAAAAACAAAAGAGATCAAAGTGCAAGACCAAAAATCCTAATATATACAACTTACTAGTGGGTTTCCTCCCACTCAGCGCTTGTTTTTAGTTGTTGTCTTGACTATGATGGGAGATTAGACTCCCGGGGGTTTCGAAAGAGGCTGTGAGTGACTGTGCGAAAGTCTCCTCATCCATGGTGGAGAGTAAGCAGTGTCAGCGTGAGATCGTCCTAGGAACGATGGATTAGGACCAGAGTGAGAGCGAAGCTTGGGTGCATTCGAGCGTTTCCATGTGGTCATAGCAATGAGGTTAGCAGGTTTGAGTTTAGGAGATGCATACCTTTGATTGGGTGGAGCTCTGAGGTGTGGAGCTTTCTGCTTATGAGCAGTTGCAGGCTCCGAAGATGTCAGAGTGAATTTTTTCAAAACCACCATCTTCTCTTCTCCAGTATCAGAAACTGAAGCCTCACTAGTCTGAGCTTCTTGCTCCATCACAATGCTAAAGGTCTGACCGTCAATCTTGGACCTTCACATCACATCCATCTTGAAGTGTAAGGGCTCATCTCCAAGGTGGAGGTCGATCATACCGTGCTGCACATCAATCATTGCACCGACTGTGGCTAAGAAGGGCCTGACTAATATCAGAGGATCACTCGGTTCCTTGTCATATTTCAGCACCACGAAGTCTGTCGGAATCAAATGGTATCCAACTCTGATCGGGATGTCCTCAAGGACTCCTTCTGGAACCCTCTTTGAATGATCATCTAGGATTAGAGAGATCCTAGTCTGCTTGAAATTCGTCAATCCCAACCTCTCAGCCACAGAGTACGTCATGAGGTTTCCAACAGCTCCCAAATCACATAAGGAATGCTTGAAGCTATCCTTGAAGACTGAGCAATCTAACACAAAGACTCCAGGATCATCTAGCTTCTCTGGAATCTTATTATGCAACACATCAATGATTTGCTTAGGGAGCACCACTACCCAATCTCTTAAGCCTTTATCCATGGGGATCATCTTCTCCACATATCTCTGTAGGCATGGATGAACTGGTAAAGCATCAGCCTTTTGGTCCTGTTTCAGCTCCTTATCTATCACTCCCAAGTGGTTAACTTCATCAGGCTCTTGATTAGACTTCATAGCAACCCTGGGAAAGGGTATCGAAGGTTTAAAGACCTTCTCTTCAGTAGCAACATGAAGCATTGATGAGACATTTCTGGAACGACCGGAATGTCGACCGACATCACAGTCAGTGTCAGTCGACACTGAAATTTTCATTCGATTCCTATAGCAACAAAAACGAGCCAAACAAGAAAGATGTCAGTAACAAAAGAAAAAAAAACGACTTAGAATAAACTTTAAAACAAAATCTATCGGCGAACTCAAATGAGTCCTCGGCAATAGCGTCAAAAACTTGATAGGGCAAGATTTATCCTTATTCTACTGCAAGTGCACAGTTATGTTATTGTAGTATTCAGGGGTATCGTATCCACAAGGACTCACATTTCACACGATAGACTATATGTTCTCAAGTTAAGCTAAATCAATCCAGATGAAACAGTAAACAAAAGCAAGCAAACAAGAATGTATTTTCAATGGGAGAAAAGCGTCAGACTTAGGAAGTTCTCAGGAATCATGCAATATCAGATACTTAACTTACCGGATTCAGATTAAGCATAGGTTCAAGAACTAGAAACACAATGATAAACAATCCAACTCTCGCTGAGATTATTTCTATGTCTAGCAACTTAGCGATTTAAATATCTTTGTAATCCTAGAGTTCTAGACAAGCATTTCACACAATTTCATAAGTTCACAATTTTCCTAAACCAAATCTTTTTGTATCTAGTCAAATTTCTCACACTAAGTTTATTCAGATTATAACTCACACTCTCGTGCTAATTTAATTATCTCATATCTAAATCCTAGGTGATCAGTCCAGAATTCAGTGTTAGGCACAACTCAGGTGATGAACGAACATATTTAGAATCCTAATCAGTTAGTTATCTAATCATGCATAAAACCCTATGAGAATTTCTAAATCTTACTAGGTGACTACTCATACAAATTATCAGATAAAAAATACATCATTGAATAGAAAATCAAAGATTGAATAGATAGATATATAGGGGTTCGAAATCCTTCTCTCAAAGGTTACAAGTAGCAAGAACATCCCCTTAGCAAAATCTCTCAATCTCCAAAGCAAAAACCAAAGTAAGAACTAGATAGATGATAATGAGTCTGAAAACCTAATTAAAACTCCTAAACACGTTTTGGGGCTAGATTAGAATTAGAGGAAACTTCTGGGTAATTCTGCAATTCTTCAAAACTTGTCTTCAACCCGCGCATACATTCTTGTCGTCCTCAGTGTCGACCGACACCAAGGTCAGTGTCGGTCGACATCCAGCCGTGGCCTAGACACCAACTTCAGCTCGTTGCACAAATCACCAGAAACGTCCTATAATCCCACTCTTTGCTCCAAACGCAAGCCTACCTGTAGAAGACTCAATAGACTCGAAAACCAGGTTAAAGAGTCAATATACACAACTAAATCATGGTTGAAAACCTAGAAAACCATGATATATCAAACGTCAAACCCCCAAATCCTTAAAGGAGATTTGAAGACAAAAAGTAACTCAGCTAAATAGCACGATAACAGAGTCTCCTCAAACCACATCGGCGGAGGACGAAACAAACTCATCGCACAAACCAAAAGCGAAGGGCAAACTCGCCCGAAAGAAATAACAATCAAAGGAAAGAAAGTCTGCGCCTCAACACGAATCTTAAAAAGAGAGAACGTAAACTCCATTAAAAAAAGGGACGACGTCCCAACAAAAGTCTTACAAAAAGGGGGGACATCGTCACCCCACAACAAGTTTCACAAAGGGGGGACCAAACCACCCCAAAAAAGCAAAAAATACAATCCTAAACAAGCGGAGGAAGATTTTGAGCCAGCTCGACCAGAGGAGCATCCGACGTCTAGGTAGGCACCGCCCTAGGAAACGACGAGGAAGTCTCAGCCGCCATGAGCCGCTCGCCCTCAGTACTCTTCAGAGTCTCGACCACCTCCGCCGACATCACATTCGCGTTAGTGCCGAACTCATCAAGTAGGGCCACATTGTCTACTTGTCGATCAACAGACGGAGGCTAAAAAGGGCGAGGAGAAGGAGGATTGCAGTCGTGAACCCTCATCGGAACCGGGGAGATCATAAAGAACTCTTCGACAATATCAGAAGAATTGATCTCATCGATCTTCCTATTCCACCTCTCCTTCTCCATCGCGAGCTCCTCGAAGTCCTCGTCGGGAACGGCCACTCCCCTCTCATTGCGAAGGGACCGTAGATAATCCGGAGTCCCGGAATACTGGTTGAGGTTAATGTACGTGTCGTTTTCCTCCTCTTTCAAGGCAAACACATCCTTTAGCTCCTGAAGACGAAAGTCGTACTTCTCAGTCAGAACCTTGCGACCGTTTATGAGTTCGCAGACCTCCGTGGACGAGACATTCCGCTCTTTGGAAACTTCCTCAACGTGACAAAGCTTTTCTTGCGCCAGCTCATCAAAGAGACTCTCTTTGTACGCCGCGAGCTCTTGGTTGCGATTCTCGAGCAGCTTAACGTGCTCGAAGGAAGTAGCAACCTTGTTCTTCAAATTCTCTTCTCTTATTCGGAGAAGCTTGGCGCCAAGTTTAAGCTTCTCCAGCTCCTTTGTTTTCTGAGCAAGCTCACTGCTAAGCTCGGCAGCTCACAAATGCAGCTGACGATTCATATAAAAGATGTACGAATTCATCAGCGAGGCTCCCTGAAAAGACAACAAGAGTTAAAACAAAAACCAAAGAAACCGATAGAGGTCAAGTATGAGTACTTACGTCGAGGAAAAACTTTGAGATGTCGCGGTATACGTTCGGCTTGTACATCTCGTTCACCTGACAGGTCGGGATAGCCTCAATGGAGATATTCCGAAACACCTCGCCGCAGTAATACTCGTCGGGTTCTTCAGTTTCTCTCCCTGAAGAGGAAAGGATCTATTCTTCCAACTCGGAAGCAACCCTAACCCTCAGACGTTTACTCGGGTCCGAACCGTCAGAACAACTAATGACCTCAGAAGGCCTCTTCCTTGCCCCAGCGGCCAGAGCGACGTCCCAAGAGAACCAGAGGCCAAAACCCGCTGAGAAGGAAAGGAAGGAATAGTTCCCTTATCAGACGAAGGGGGTACCTCAGCGGAATTACCCGACTTCAAACCTCTTCGGAGCAGCGGGGTCGATGCCTCCTCCATCCTGTCCTCGGCATGAGGAGCACCCTCATTTTTCTTCGAAGCCTCGGAACAATCAACCGTCCTCTTAGACCTCGGCTCAGACAAATGTTTTTTGGACTCCTCAGCCCTTTTCTTATCGGCATCATTGGAGGTCCTTTTCTCCCCTCTCTTGGATTGCGATCTGGGAGATGTTGGTCTGGCGGCCAAAGAACGACTGTAACCATCTGGTCGATTAACTTCGGAAGGTTTCAAAGTCTTCTTCGGATCGACCACCATGCTCGGGATAGCCTTCCTCGCCTTTCCCATCTTCTTCGGTGCTTGGGACGCTGCAAAATTAAATCGTAAGAATAAAGGTAATAAGACAAGCTAAGTCGCAAAATATCGTCGTTCAAGAATTCTTTATTATGAAGCTTCAGATTAAGGCGAGCTGCAAAAGCGAGAAAACCACGACAAGTATAAACAGCATAAAATAATATTAACATCTAACCGATCGGTCAACTACCAACGAAGAGGTTCCATTCGTTGACAATCAAGACCACAAGATCAGGAAACGAATGCTCGTCGATCTTGACGAAGAAATATCTCCTCTGCCAATCATGAGTCTTAGTGGACTTTATGCTTGTTCGTAATTTATACTGTGGACGAAGATTAATCTGAATCCACTCCGGCCTCTTCGTCGAAATGTTTAGTTGGACAAAGCATTCAAACAGCTCGGCCGTGAGAGGAATTCCGAGAGGCACACTAAGTTCGAGAAGACTAGTTAAATTAATGATACCGGCGAGGGTGAGCTGGGTGAAAGCAATCTTGAACTTTGCACAGAAGTCAACCAGCACTTTTGGCAACGGAAATCAGAGATTCCCGACGTGGAAAAAAGACTCGTAGCGACAAGCGAAGTTCAGAGGAGCATTCCAGGGACGCTGAGAAGCATAGGGCAAAAGAACCTCGACGCTTCCGCATCCAGGAAGAGCCTTCAACAAGGCCAGAGACTCTTCAGTGGAGGAGTTCGGCAAGACACCGAAGTCATCCATTGATCGAGAGGAAGATGTCTGCTCCGCCTTTTTCTTGGAGATGACTTTTTCTTTACCTCGACTTGCTGAGGCCGCTCTTAACGCAAGAGGAACGTGCTCATCAGCGTGATCGGCCGCATCGTCACGAAGAGATGCAGAATGTCTTCAAGATTTCATGACTCATATTTACATAGCCCGAGCTACGTGGAGAAGAGGAAGGGATGCTTTACCCATCAAAAGCACCTGCACTCGCAATACTGGCGTAATTCTCACTAGACTCGGCACGGATACGCATATCGGCAGGAAATTTGACTAAGAAAGAAAGGAAACAAAGGAGAAGATCATAAAGGTTTAGGAGAAGAGGTACCTGAAACTTGCTTCTGGAGAGCGAAATGACGAGAAGTGAAGAGGAGACAGTATTTATATAAATGAGGAAGTGGGAGTCTTCCGAGGGACGCAACTTTACCTCTCAACGGACGCGACCCTAGAACTTCCCAGAACACGTGTCTTTACGTGATTGGGTGGAGAAGAAGTGTTCTAAATACACAGTTTAATGAAGGAACATGTGGAAGATATCGATCCGAGCCGAATCTCGGCTCGTAACATCTCGGTTATTTTTGATGGTGTCACAAGCAAATCCGCCGACCTAAGTTCTGCTCGGTGCGATGAACGGGGGGGCTTACTGTTAGAGTTGGGATTAGCACCCCTCTAAGGCTCAACCAAATAACAGAGATATCTAGTGGAGATTCGGTCCAGAAGAGATGAAGGCCCAACAAGGCAAAGCCCGCTAGGGACAAAGCAGTTCGGCAACGCTGTTGAAGCTCGGCATCGTGTCCGTCGACCTGCAAGAAAGAATGAGATAAATGTTAAATTGACATTTATCTTGGAAAATATAAGGAAGAATATTTTTTAGGAAATATTTCTTATTATTTTGTAAAGAATTTCAGAGAGAATCTAGGGGAAAACCCTAGATCCTCTGATATAAATATACATCCCCTACGCGGGAAAAAGACTAAGTCATAATTCTAATACTTTGTACTTACAAAAACCCTAAAGAGCTAGCGATTCCGATTGATTCTAGCTCATTTTCTTAATAAGACTAGATTTTCCGGTCTGACCGTTCTTGCTTTCTGATTCTAGTTTAATCTCATATCAAAGTCCCTAATTTACTAATCGATTTAAATAAATTGATAATTGTTTGTTTTTCTGAATCAACACTGTTTCAAGAAGATGTACCAGGCACTAGGAGCCTACTTGAGACCGTAGATAGGCTTGCGAAGGCGACAAACAAATGAGGAGCGATCACGATCATTACAACCGGGAGGCTGGGTCATGTAAATTTCTTCAGTGAGTGCTACTTGTAAGAAGGCGTTGTTAACATCCAATTGCTTGATTTGCCACGATTTTTCTGCAGCAATGGTGAGCACTAACCGTACTGTCGTTGTCTTGATTACTCGGCTAAACGTTTCTGCATAATCTAAGCCATACTGATGGGTGTATCCTTTGGCGACGAGGCGAGCCTTGTGTCGTTCTAGAACTCCATTCGATAGATATTTGGTTGTAAAAACCCAGCGACATCCAACAAAATTTTGATTCGATCTTGAGGGAACCAGATCCCAAGTATGGTTAGCTATGTGAGCATCAAATTCCTTTGAACAAGTTGTGCGCCAATTCTCGTTCTTGAGAGCTTGAATAATTGTTGTTGGCTCTGCACTTGGAGGTGATGGTCCTGCAACATTTAGCGACAATTTCTTTATCGGTTTGGTTATGTTGTTTTTGGCCATGGTTCGCATTTTATGGAGATTTTGGTTTAGTGGTTGAGCTGGTACGGGTGGTGGCAGATTGATTTGGGATGGTAGGTTTATATTTTGGTTTATTGGAATGGTTTGGATTGGTGTTGGGCTATTTTGTAGTGACTCAGCCTGAGTTGCAGGTTCTAACTCAGTTATAGGTGGAGCAGTGGGCTCAATGACAATTGGGTTTGGCTGGACCGTGGGTGTCGGTCCATTATCTGAGTGAGCAGTGGGCTCATGATTTGGAGGAGAAGAAGATGGTGTAGATTTAGGGAGCAATACATGTGTTGTAGTAGAGACTGTGGCCGGAGGCGGTGTTGCCTGGTCGGAGTGAAGGTCTTGTATCGGGGGTCCCTCAGTGGTTGTCGAGATCGGAAGTCGCAAAGGTATGGCTTGGACTAGTGGACTGGTTTTGAGCGCGACGGGGTCATTTACAATGCGGTGGGTCGCTAGTTGAGTACGAAAAGGGAACTGCTCTTCTTGAAGTTCAACATGATGGGATGTATAAACTCGACCAGTGGGTAAATGTAGAAAAATATATGCACTCTGACTCGTCGAATAGCCAACAAAAGCACATTGCAACGATCGTGAATCAAGCTTGTGTGCTGCATATGGACGCAGCCATGGATAGCACGCACAGCCAAATATGTGAAGCTTCTCGTAATTGGGTGGTTGATTAAACAGCTTCTGGAAAGGTGAAAGCTTGGCCAAGACTGAGGTAGGCATCCGATTGATAAGGAAGATTGTGGTTGTGAAGGCATATGTCCAGTACTTTGTTGGTACTGATGCAGTAGACAAAAGTGTCAACCCAATTTCTACGATATGGCGATGCTTCCGTTCAGATAAACCATTATGCTCTGGAGTGTGTGGTGGGGAAGTGAGGTGGTATATGCCATTGGTCGCCGAGAAATCTCTTAAGGCAAGATACTCACCACCATTATCAGAGAAAAGTGTTCCAAAGGTGGTCTGAAAACGATTCTCTAGGAGTGACTTGAAAGAGATGAAGATAAATTTGACCTCAGATTTGCGCTTCAAGGGGAAAAGCCAGGTATATCTTGTAAAATAATCAATGAAGATGATGTAATATTTGTAGTTCTCGACAGAATGAATAGGTGATGTCCAAACATCTGTATAAATGTATTCCAATGGTCTTTGGGAGATAATAGAGGTTTGAGAGAAAGGCATTTTATGGCTTTTATTAAGAAGGCAATCAGAACAAGAAAGCTGTTTTTGGGTAGAAGATGAAACTGGAATTGAAAATTCAGAAACAATGGTGTTCAAAATAGATCAAGAGGGATGACCCAATCTTGAGTGCCAAGGTTTGAAGCTTGTTTTTGGACCAGAAGTAGACAGCACAGCCATAGCGTGAGACTTCGACCGGCCACTCATATAGTTCGTTTCTAATTCTGCCTTGGAGTAATGGGACCCCCGTACTGAGATCCTTCACCTGAAAGGAGGCATGAAAGAATTCAACGGAGACATTATTACTGTTACATAATCGATACAAAGAGATGAGATTCTTTTTTATATCATAAACACATAATATCTTGTCTAAATGCAGAGGTCGAGTTTGAGAAGGAAGAGACGTAAAACCCGTATGGGAAATGTTGACATTGGTACCATCAACATCATCCCCACCATTGTAAGCCTGGTGAAGAGAAAGGTTGTTAAGGTCTGAGCTTATATGGTGTGTCGCTCCGGAGTCAACTAGCCAGTTGTTTGCGTCGTATGAATTATCGGAGACAAGATTGGCGCGTGGCTGCCATGGCTTAAACAGATTGGTGTACATCTGGTTCGTAGATGTTTGTGCAGGCTGAATCTGTGGACACCTTCTTGCACTGTGGCCTTGTTGATTGCAGTACTGACATTTTCCTAAATACAGCTTGTATGTGCGAGATTCAGGACGACTTTGGTGTTGTGTACTCTGCCAATTGGAGGAGTTGTTGTTGTCAAAGCGCCGGTTGTTGTTGTAGCGATTGTTGTTGTTGTTTTTGTTGTTATTGTAGTTCATGTTGTTGTTATTGGAATGATGTTGAGCATTGTTTGCAGACACGGGAAGTACGATGTTGTTGGTGGAGCTTGTCATCGCAAGGAGCTTCGCTTCGTGATTGAGAATACGTGCGTGAACCTCGGTAATCGAAGGTGTAATATCCTTGTCTTCAATCTGGTCCATGACATTCTTCTATTCATCAGGCATCCCTTGGAGAATGAGCTCAATTGAATCCTCATGGTCATATGGTTTGCCAAGTATAGCAAGTTGATCAAGGCGGTTAGTTATATCTTGAACATAATCATCAATAAACTTGGTACCTTTCGTCAAGTTTTTGAGCTAAGTTTGGATATGGTTGATGTGTCATCAATAAACGTCGTCCAGACCTGATCCGCATACACAATCCGAGAGACAACATGTTGAAGAGGATTCAAAATTTCTCCAAGAAGAGCGTTATAGATCAGCTTGTCATGGCGATTCCACTTCGTGAACGTAGGATTGACCACAACAGTGTCACCATCAATGATTGTTGAAGCAGGAGCTGGAGTTGCTTTATCAACATGTCCAACGAGGCCATATCCATCAAGGAACGAGCGAACTTGTAAGCTCCACATGATATAGTTTGTGCTTGTGAGTTTTGTAACATGAGACATGTTGATTCTAAGAACTGATTCATTGTTTAGAGGGACATCAATTGGATTGTTGTTGTTTGCAACCATGGTGGCCGTAGGTTTGGTGATGAAGAGAAGAAAGATTAGAAAAAGGAAAGAAAGTGTTAGGTTTGATGGAGCGTTAGCTCTGATACCATATAAGGAATGGATCTTTCTTACTGATATTGAAAGGTACATATGTACTAGACCTGGGCAAAAAACCCGGAACCGAAATACTGAACCGAACCCGAACCGAAAAAGATGATCTGAACCTGAAACCGAACCAGCAAAATACCCGAATGGGTCCTAAATTTCAATACCCGAAGAACTGGAACCGAACCCGACCCGAACCGAGAACCGAATGGGTAACCGAAATATCCGAACTATAATTATATATCCAAAATATTAGTTATATTTAGAACTAATATAATAGAATTATACAAAATTAAAATTACAAACACAAATATATTGGTTAGTTTTAGACCAAAATAGCTAAAATATCCAAAATAAACTAAATATACGAAATTTCTTGCTATATTTGTCTAAATTTAACAAATTTTTGTTCAAATTAACCAATTTTTATTTCTGTTTTATGATTTTTCGGGTATCCGGATCCGAACCGAACCCGAATGGAACCAAACCGAACCCGAACGAAATTATAAAATACCCAAATGAGCCTTATATGCCTAAACCCGAAAACCTGAATCGAATTCGAACGGATACCCAAACGCCCAGACCTATACATTGATTTATACTAGAGTGAAAGTCTAAAAACAGAAGGAAGCAATTCCAGTAAAAACACGATATATACTTTACATATTTATTCAATAGTTTATCCTTTAAACCTTTTGGAAACAGGGTCGGTTAGTAATAAGTTTAGATCAATTGTGGGTAATGTATATAAATATGTTTTATACAAATGAGCTGGTCCTAAAATGAAGTCAATTTAAATAGTGCTATAATCCCCCCCCTCCTAAAAAATAAGATTTAAAACAATGAAAGGGAATAAGTGGGAGCCATGAAATTTTCAAAAACTTTGACTTGTTCAAGTCCTGGCAAAGTGACGACGAATTAAGTAAAGTTGATCGCTAAGTGTCATTTTTTTCTTTATGTATTTAGTTTTCTATTTTATTTAGTTAGATCGTTTTCAAGAAAAGAAAGGTCATTCTTAGCCATCTTTGATTCTAATAATATAAACATATGGGAACAATTTAGAAAAAGTCAGTCCTTCGAATTGGTTATCCTAAATACTTTTTTTATTACTGTTATTCTATGAAGGTGTCCAGAAAATTTTGCTGCGAGCATTTTTGTAGTTTTTTATATCAACGCCTAGCCGTTGCTTCTCGTCATTGTGTTGGTTTTACTGATTTTTTTTTAACGTTGATACAGAATATAAAAACTATTATAAGGACAATTTTTTAGATAATACTATCTTCTTTATACGAGAATTCATCCACGATCACGATCAACGACTCCATCTGTTCATGAAAACTTTCTTGTAAGCTTGCCTCCATTAATCTTATAAAACTTACGCTTTCGGGGATTCGAATCCAATATCTGTCGGTGTAGAGCTTTAATCTTGTGTTGATTTTATTGTTTAAAATATAATTTTTTGACTTTTTTAAAAATAAAAGTTGATTTCGGAAGAAATTACTTATAGCACATAGGGGTTTTAAATCCAAATAAACCAAGTTACCAAAACTGAACCAAAAAGTAAATGCTATGAGAAATAAAAAGAGAATTTCATTAACAATGATTTAGTTGACAAAAAAAATAACAATGATTTAAAATAGGTACGGGCATCCAGATATTCGGGTCGGGTTCGGTCAGGATCTTTTTGGGCCTGGGTCGATTCGAGTCCTAAATTATTATACCCATAAAATACCTGAAATAAACGGGTCCATTTCGGATTCGGTTCGGTTCCGGATATTTTTGGTTCTTTATGAGTATTTTAACCCAAAATACCCAGAAAATAAAATATCTGAATCAAATTAAACAAAGAATTTGCATATGTCGTTTCACCATAGTCTTCATAGCACCTTACATTAAGTTATCTTTGCTATTTTATGTCATATCCGTGCAAAAATGTATTAATTAAATATTTATACAACTCACTATATATATAACATATAGTAACACAAATCTTACTAAGTCTAAAGAATAATCTCATACTTGAAGTTTCTAAAATATAAATCTCATTGACACAAATGATGAAACTAAATGACTAATTATAATGGCTAGTAATGTTAAGGATAAACTTTTTTATTAGGTTATTGTCTTTGATTCGGGTCTTCAGATACCCGTTCGGGTTTCGGGTAAATACTTGTACCCATACCCACGAGAATGCTAGCTAAATACCCAATGGGATAAAATACTTATTTCGGTTCGGTTACAAGTTCGGATATTTTTTATCGGGTCCAAGTTCGGATATTCGGTTACCCGTTTATACATTCTATTTTCTCAAAAATGGAACATAAAAAAAAAACCTAAAACTTAGAATAAAAAAGCTAATTCTAAAACCTAGAACACCCACATCTTATGAATCCTTAAAATCTTTATAAAATTTTAGAAATATCCTATAAACCATATCAATATATATTGTTGAGATTTAAGTTTAAACTATATATTATTTCAATGTTCCTAGTTTCAGTTGTCCTCCATCTTTTTTATTTTTTCTTTTTTTCTGAATGAATGTAAAATTATATTCAACCAAAAAAGACTGTTTACATCAAGTGCATAAAGATGTTTTGCTTCTACTCACTATAAGCTGATTCTATAATGAATGAATGAATCTAAAGGTAACCAAAAGAAAGCCTATAAGTTTGAGTTAAGACTGTCGTGTTTCAAACCAGAGTTGAAACCCATCGCTAAGGCCTTGTTTACCATCTTGCTGGAGAGTTGACAACTTGTTCCTTATTTCTTTCGATGAATTTGAGTAGCATTTGGTGAGGCTGTCTATTATTTCCATGCTTCCTAGCATTTCTTTCCCTCCAAATTGAATACACAGTAGCTTGAAAAGTGTACCGTAGCAAAAACAGAGTAGTTCTTGTTGTTTTATCCGACGTTAGAAGAGTGATGATATTATCCCAATCGCAAGTATAGTTATTCAACAGGATGCCACTATCCAGTTCCTTCCAGATCGTCGTGGTGTATGCACATTCAAAGAAAAGGTGTTTTCGAGTCTCAATCTCAGTGGAGCAGAGAACGCAGTTTGGATCCACATTGGACCACCATGCCATTCTCTCACCAGTAGCCAATCTGTCCAGCATGGTGAGCCAGAGCATGAATGCAAATTTTGGTGTGTGGTGGGGAAACCAGACACAACAATTCCATGTGCATTCTGTGTATCGGCCCCTTATGAGCTCCCCGCATTGTTTTGTAGAGAATTTGGCTTTGAAGGTATCGTCCTTAGACCTCCACAAAGCTCTGTCCCTGTTCGCACTAGACTGAAGACCCCGTCGCTGATCGATTTCATACTCAATATCATTCAACACCTGCACACGATGATTGCGTCTCCTGTGATTACATAATACCTCATAGACTGAAGTAGAGTCGGGTATACCGAGATCAATACTACCCCGACTAACTAACAGATCCTTCAGACGACCATGAGGTAACCACCAGTCATACCAGAATGAAGTGTGTTTACCATTGTTGACTTCCATCATATGCAGCGATTTTGCATACTCTCTCAGCTTGATAATCTTCCGCCACATCCATGAACCGTTTACAGATTTCTGTCCAAGTGACCAGAATGAACCTTTCCTGACCAAGTAAATTTTGATCCAGTTAGCCCAAAGAGAGTCGGATGATGTAATCCTCCAAATCAGCTTCAACCCCATAACCATATTAACTTCCTTCAGTGGTCTAACACCAAGCCCGCCTTCTCGTTTCGGTTTGCAGAGATCAAACCATTTCACCTTTGCTTTCCTCGGATTCAGCTCTGGACCTGACCAAACCTGACCAAAGGAAAGCTGAACAGAGTCTTTCAATTTCCTTTAGACAACTTCCCGGCAGCCTGAAAGCAGTTAACCAAAAATTTGCTAAGCTCATGATCACAGAGTTTATTAGTTGGAGTCTTCCAGCATACGACAGAAACCTGCTTATCCATGATCCCATGCGCTTCCGTATTTTCTCTATTAGACTCATGTAATCAACCGCAGTCATCCTCTTAGGCATCAAGGGAAGACCGAGATAACGTACCGGGAGTTGGCCGTTTGCTAGTGGAAAGGTAGATAAAATGGTTTGTTGGACACCTTCTGAGACGCCTGCCATGAATATCCTCGACTTCTCAATGCTCATGTGGTATTCCATTGACTTTCTAGATCTCAAGACTATAATCCACGTACGCGCTCTGTTCCATCCGCAATTCTTTAGGGTGACAAAATAAAAAGTGTAATACAGGTGGATCGAACCCTGAATATGGTGCATCCAGGACCTATCTCCTTACCACTACACCATCAACATTTGGTTAATTGTCCTCCATCTTGAACAAAATGTAATAACTAATACACGTTCTCGAAGACTAGATTAATGTAATGTGTCTCTAAATTAATAGGATGTAAGATTTTAGGAGACGAAAAATTAGCATTTAAATTTTCTTTGACAAAAAAAATTAGCATTTAAATTTTGAGACCGACGTGAGAATGGTTCCATACTCAAGGATTTTGACTGAGCAATAAGGCGTGTTATAGAAAAAAAGTTGATTGCCTGCGAATAAGAGAGGTCCACGAATTTTGATAATATATTGTTTCTTTTTGTTTTAATAATATACTTTTTGTGATATATACTAGTTTTTATTTTCAGTTTACGAGAATTATTGTTTGTTTGGAGTTGGCAGGAAAGACAATTACAGTAAATTTGTCTTATATTCCATCTCCTTTCTTCCTAGCAACAAAGTATTATTGAAATACTATGTGAGATATTAGTTGGTGCACGTCGTTTTGAACGTAGCATATATCTCACAACACAGCATTTAAACTTAAATATCGAAGATCAAATAGTAAACAACAACATACGATTATTTATTTCACTCTAATTTTACAAAGCTAGTTTTTTGGGCTAATTAGGTTCTGAATAAACCGATAGACAATGCAAAACTAATTTAATTGGTTTTTCTTTTTGTTGACGAGCTGGTGGAACATCTCAACTCTCCGGCCGTTGATGGGTTGACATGGTCTTGAATTGTTCTTGTAAGATATGTCCAATGGAGATCTAAGTAGTTCTACTTGTTCCTTTGACATTGATCTCACCTGCATTTAATGTATTACAGACGGCAATTATAAAATCAAGATGTCACGCTACTTTGAACATTTTCCATACAAAAATGTCAAATGAACATGAAAGTAGTAGATAGCTAGGTCTTATCAATCGTACATTGAAGTTCTCTATTTCGTTCAAACGTATATAATAAGTTTGACATAAACCCATAAAAGCAGGGACTGTGGAACCCACAAGACACTCAAAACCGGTTGAATTATCGTCAATAATATATAGAGAATTTTGGGTGAGGGTTGAAACTTAGATATCGTTCACGGACACTATATGGTCTAAAATTCTTGCAACCACTAGACTCATTTTCTATGTATATTAAATGCTTTATATATAGTCCGCAGTTTTCATAAATTTAGAGGCCTAACAAATAAAACATAAAAAGGTGGTAATTTGTGGAGTTTTTGAAATAGTATGTATAATTTATAAAATTTACTTGAAACATTTACATCACTCACCACAGGTCGGGATTGATCACAATGCATCCTTAGTTCGAATTCTGGTGAGAGGGACACTTAACGTCATTCGAGATATTAGTAATTGTCGGTCTTGTGTAAGGGGAACAAAGCCCCAAAAACTCGAACCTATCCTAGTTACTAAAAAATCTAGACCATTCTCACATATATATTTAAAAAAAAAAAAAAATAGTGTTTTTTATATAAATTTTATTAGCTGATTCGAACAACCTCAATAAAATGCATTGAGATGTTACAAAATGAATTTCTCCTCGAATAATCACTACATTGTTTATTCTTAATTTGAAATATTATCTGACTAGTAATTTATGAGGATAGCTAGATCGTCCATTACCGCAGTATCAAACAAATTGTATGGACTTAAGCTAAAATTCAGATTTTCCACACAAATATAATTTTTTATATGGAGAGATATTTAAATCGGAAAACACTATCCATTCCCAGCTTTTACGCGTAAGCATAACTATGTTTTATTTTGTTGGTAACTACATGGATGTCACACACTAAAATCCAATGGTAGAAAAAATGACTCAACCACTAGACTACCAAATATTAGCAACCAAAAGAACTTCGTTTTAAAACCTCCTATTCTCAAACCTTTTTTCACCCAAAAAGACCTCCTAATTACAATAAAATATACGTGTGTAAAAAGTTACCTTGCCAAGAATGGTCCAATATACGTTTTCGGAGCAAGGAGGAGTAGTGAGTGAACCAACGTATCTGAAGTACTTTCGAGTCTTACGTTCGATATGTCTTGTGTTTATCTTTCCTACTTCCACTTGTGCTGTTTGCTTCCCTTTGCACCTCTCCTCCTTTAGCTTCACCAATTTATCCTTCATCTACACTTATATTACTTATTATTAACCTCATACATTAATTAAGGCAATATATAATATATAGTCTCGTTAGTGACAAAACATGTTTTTGTGCTATTTTTATGATTTTTCTTCCTTGGTGCTATATTTTTGACAAGTCATATTTTTTGTGCTATTAATGCGATTTGCCCTATATAATATATATATACCTCAAAGTTATACCTGAGAGAGGAAAGGCTCTTCACTGCCAATTTTGAAGAGGCTTGCTATAACAGCAAAGCTTCCATCTTTTGCTTGGTGTACCATGTGTAGCTCAGCTGCATATCTACGTTATTTATTTCCCTTTTATTTAATAGTTTTCTTAAACACCTTCTCTAAGTTAAAACCTAAAAATTGGTACAACTCCAAAAACTTTGTGAAGAAAAAAAAAAACAAATATGGCAGAATTTACATGGGCTTAACGGGCCAGACCAATCTCCCAAAAAAACACTTACCCTATGGGCTAGACTGAATCTAAGAATTCCAATGGAAATACAAATATTTTTTTGGACATTTTTTAAAGGTTGAACGACAAATTGGTATATAATACTAGATTATTTGAGTCTCAAGTCTCAACCTAGCTAGTTCGGCAAATAATCAAATAAATAAAGTGTTAGCTGATTATAAATAAATAAATAAAAGAAAGAATTAGGGGCATACTGGACTCCATGGAGATGATGTTCAGAAGGAGTGTGCCAATGCATTTGCCTTAAGGTATAGTTCTTATTGTCTATCACCACATCTCCTGCTCCTTCCCCAAAGAACATAGCGACATTGCATACGTGGTTCACGAGCGTTGCATTTGTGGTGTAGTAATCTCGGTGCAGCGATTCCAATCTGCGGTTGTAAAAGGTTTGTTTCCTTTGGATATCAATTGGAGATTGCAATTTACCGACCGAGCATTTAGTGTAATAAGGGTTTAAGTGTCCCCATTGATTTGGTCCATTTTTCCCTCCATATCCAAACACTACTCCTTGTGTCTCTGCTCATTAATTACCAATTTGTGTAGTGTTAAAAAGTTATATTCACTACTTTAAGTAACTAAGGCAATAGCGAATTCTTTTTTTTAGGATGAAACTTTTTTTTCGTCTGAAAATACTTTATAGTGAATATTAAAGGACACCGAAAAATATATATAAAGCCTGATAAATGGGAGACAAAATCGGAAAGTAATACAGGAAAACTAATCCCTAACTTGATTTTGACCTGCACTATGGAAGTGCGGGTTTATATTTCTTTTTAAAAATAAAATTTTAATTTTAATTTAATTAAATATTTAAAAGGGGTGATTTATTGTTATTTTAGGATAAAAAACTAATGTTTAATGTTATGGTGGTCTTAGTTATGTTATTTTATATGTACAGTTTAATTAGATATTTTTATTTTATCGAATAAGTACATTTCAAATAATATGTTTGGAAATTTTATTTGGTAAGTTTGATTTATGAGTTGAAAGTATGCGTTTTTAGGAAGTTTTTTATTTTCCAAATTTCGTAGTAAATGTATTTTTGAAATCGGTGTTATTTTGTATCAGTTATATTTAGTATGTTGAAAATAATAAACACTGTAATGAAAAATAATAATATATACTATTATTATATAGGTATATATATATACATTTAATAAATATTTGCCATTAGATATATAATAATCTAATATTAATAGATTTCTATATATATTAATACATGTTATCTTGTATTAGATATATTTAGTACCTTAAGATGATAATCTATTCTATTAATATGTATTAACAATTATTATTAAAATGAAAATTATAATATATACTGATAATAGACATATAATATATATATATATATATTACAATAACTTAAAAATAACTAATAGTTTATGAAAATGACATCTTTATAAAAAAAATATCTTTCGGTTGGTAACTTATGAAGATTTTATATAGATAATATCTAGGAAAGATCACGGAATAGTAAAAGTTAGTTTTCGATTATGTTTGTTTTAATTATTGTTATGTATAATAAATATAATTTAGATTTGGTTTAGATTTTGAATTTTGAAGTATAATCCGATTTAGTTTATTTTCTATATATTCATTGTTAGTATATGGTAACAAATTTAATAGGATTATATTAGGTTATTCGGATCATAAACCAGCCTTAGACCAATTGACAATCGATTTTGTTGAATTCGTTTTGTCTAACCACAATTTGATCTTCTTTATATGTTATATGCAGGAGAACAAAACCAAAAGGTGAAAGCAATTGAATCTTTACCTCAAAGCAAGCTGATACTCCACAAAACCAAAAATCTATGATTAAGACAGAGAACCCTATAAACCTTCATGTGTGATGCTATTACGAAAACAGGTCATTTATTGTTGAGATTTTAACTTTATACTTTGCACTTGGTTATCTTGATCTTGATGTGATTTCGGTTTGTATGCAGGAAATATAAATGACACAAGCAATTTGTTTACCCTGTGTTCACCGGAATGGCTACGTCACATGGGTGAGATCTCAATCTCACAAGATGCACTATATCGTTTTGAATACAAGAGCAAAAGATAAGTTCCTCCTACTACCAACTTATCTATGTATCAAAAGATTGCAACCCAAGAAATATAGAACTTTAGCTCTTAGACACACCTTGTATCTCTTAGCTTTTTTTCTTTATTCTTCTAATCTCTCTAGCTCACGTAATACTCTTCTGTGTATTCTTTTGGCAAGCTCTCAGATTTCTGTCTTCTGTCTGTGTTGACCTAACGCCAACTTCTTTTGCTCCTTATATATTCCTTGTCGTTGTTAGGTTTAACACATGACTCTTATTTGGTTTGCAGGTCACGTGAAGACCAAATGGGCTCAGCCTTCTCAAGGCCCATTTATTTAACATAATGCTCAAGCCCAATTGCTGACAAATCTCCCCTTGGGCTGATCATTCTGTTCCGACAACAAAAAATTAGGGAAACCCTATCTTTTCAGATTGTTGTCTCTCTCTCTCTGACTGCGCAGAGCATGACGACGAGAATGGCGATTTTTTGAGCTTCATCTCCTTCGATCGTGAGTTCTAATCACTTGGGCAAGCTTTACACTTCTCATTTCCAAGCTTCTTACCCTTTCTGTGATTCGATTTTGCTCCATCTTCTTCAACCTGGAGCTTAATCAAAATTCTTCGTGAGCTTCTCCAGATTCAGGTAGACTTTTAAACTTTTTCTCCTTTAAGTTTCTAAGTCCTATTTAGATCGATTTTGTCTAACCCTTTTTCTCTTGGTCGGATTTCCAGCTGCTCACTCAGTCTCTTTCGGCGACAGCCATGGAAATGGATCTTGAGGTCGTCTTCTTCATACCGCGAGCTGAGCCCACTCAGGTAAAGCTTCGATCTCATCTTCCTTTGAGTTTCTCAGTCTTTATCCATGGCGATTCCTTTCTGATAATCGCTTAAACTTCTCTGCGAGCGACTCTAACAGCGACTACGGATGCGATCAAGCTTCATCCTCTGTTTCCGAACTTTGCTTCTCTCATCCATGAAAGGTATCTTCTAAGCTCTCTTTCTTTCTTGCTTCTAAGATCCTCTCTCCTTAACGAATGGATTTCTCTCTTAATCGACTGACTTTGAGAGTTTATGCATCTCAGGCGAGGTGATTTCCTTTCGTTTCCGACACGGAACTGCTCAAATAAGTCCCAGAAATTTCTTTCTCTTGGTCCTCTGATGTCGATTTGTCTTTTCCTTGAGGTTTCGACCAACCAATCTCTATGTCCTGTGGTCCCTTTTCTAGATCCTTGGTGTAGACTATGGTTCAATTTATTCTTCTGTATGTAGGTTTAAGTGATCGGAGAAACAGATTCCAGCGCCTTACGCCTCCCCCTCGAATTGGGCTCCAGCGGCACTGGTATATCTCTTTTCCGATTTCCTTCTGTAACTCTACATAAAGAATAAGTCCTTAATCCGTAGTCTCTGATCTTCAACCCTTTTGACAGCTTACCGGTTTGGCGAAAGCTTCTGTCATGTGCTGTGCAAACCTGTCTTAATGTAAATCATGATCCCTTCTCTAATCAGCTCATTTGTCCACCCTCCCTTTTCTGATGGATGAACTGATTCTTCTCTTGACAGGTTTGGTGACACACAATCATATGTAACTTAATCTTCATCTCTTGTGAGCTAAATCCAAAACGTTTCTTCAATCTTCAAACCCAATTTCTCTGCCACTCTTATCCTGAGGTAAGTCGTGCTCTCTTTCTTTATCAGTTTCTTTGTTCATTCTCTCTGATTTTTCTAATGAACAAACTGATATGTTATAAACGGTAGTAGGTTAGTGAGAGATTTTGAGTCGCTTTTCTTCTGGTCCTTTTCAAAATCCATTAGCTATTTTTGACTTCAGAGTCTATGACCCACAGCAAAGTTCTGATCGCCGTCTTCCTTTTCAGGTTCACTTAGTCTTCTTCTAAAACCGTTTCAAGTCCTTTTTGTTGACTTTTGACTGAACACCGTGGACTTCACTTGTTTGGAGGAGTTCGTCCTTCCTCGGTAAGCTCCTTGACTTTATAAATCACCTTTGTCATTTGATTTCTAAACATCTGAGCAGTGAAGTCCTTGTTTTCTCGCATTTCTTTGTTTGACAGTGTCATGTGTCAAACAATGCTCCACCTGGAACTTAAGCTCCTTCTTCAGATTCGCTAATACTAGCAGCTTGCTTCGCTGCCTGGTTTCACTGATATAAAGAACGTGAGTAACTTTCCTTAAGCCTTGATTCAACTTTGTCGACATGTTAATTCTCTCATGTGCAATGAGTTTGAACTAACATCTTCTTGAATCTTTGCAGGTACTCCTTGTAACTGATATCTCTGCGTCTCGCCTTTGATACTCACAGGTAACTCTCCTAACTCCTTACATCTTTGAGTTCTTCCATTATTGCTTGATAATAATAACCAGAAACTGACATGTTTCTTTTCCTGTCTCAGCGAGCTTGAGACTTCAATAATGGAGTTACCTGGAGCTGCTTGCAGTCTCAGGCGATGTTGCAGCATACCTGAAGATCTTGTTCAGGTACTGCCTTAATTAGAACCGCCTTAGTTAGAACCGCCTTAGTTACTGCATCAGTGGATTTTAGGCCTGTCTGAATCTTAGATAGTGTTACTGCTTCTTTAACTCCATCTCCAAAGATTCCCAGCTTCAATATCTCTGAAACTTTTCCCATAAATTCCATCTCATGCTCTCTGTTCTCAGTCTTTTCCACAGCCTCTTCTTTTGGCTATTTTCTGCTCATCTCTTCTGCAGTAGCCATAGCATAGGCCTCAGGATCAAAATCTCCATTTTCTTCTTCACACTTAAACTCTTTTGAAGTTTCTGTTTTTTCTGTTGAAGAAGAGTCTTTACCTTGTGCTGATGAATCTCTTAATTCAAAACCATATGGAGTAGGCCCTTGAATTAGATTCTTGCTGAAGCTCACTTTCTTTGACTTCTTTTCACTTGCTTCTTTTTCATCCTTAGACTTGATTTCTGCACTCTTAGCAACTCTGCCCTGTAGATAGTAAAGCCCTCCATGATATTTTCCAGATATCACCTTCTTCTCACCTTTGTAGAATCGAACCATAAGGTTACTTCCTTCATATCTGCAACCTGACCTCTCTAACATCCCGTATGAGATCAGATTCCTGCTTACTTCAGGCATGTATTTAACATCCTTTAGTATTACTTCAGAACCGTCTGGATTCTGAATCCGAATCTTTCCCATTCCTTTGATGTTTCCATAAGTGTTGTTTGCCATAAGAACCCTTCCTCCATTGTACTCCTTGAAGTCAAACAAGACTTCCTTGTCTTATGTACTGTGGAATGAAGAACCCGAATCCATTACCCAGTTCTTCATTGTGTCTTGGCTGCTCACACTTAACACTATAGGTTGTATAGGTGCTGCTGCAATATTTGCTGATTCTTTGTTTTTATTTCTCTCAGGGCATTCTCTTTTCCAATGCCCTTCATCTCCACATATGAAGCACTCGCTCTGATTTTTCTTGTTGAACCTTGGCTGTGACTTAGATCTGTTGTCTCTCGACTTTGATCTCCCTTTGTCATTACTCTTCTGAGATCTGTCCTTAGTTCTTCCCCTTGATTCAACATATAATCCTTCAGATTTAGATCCAGATTTGTTCAAGAGTCCCTTCTGCTTCAGCTCAATCTCCTTAGAATATGCAGAAGTGACCACCTCATGAACTGTTAGAGTCTCTTTTCCTGTACCATACTTGAGAGTATGTACTAGAGGCTCATACGGTGGAGGTAAGCTGGTAAGAAGCTGTATAGCCTGATCCTCATCACTTACATTGATGTTTAGGCTAGCAAGATCTGCAATAAGCTTAAGAAAACTGTCCAAGTTTTCTTCTATACTTCTGCCTTCATCCATCTTGTAACTAGCAAATTGTTGCTTAAGATAAATCCTGTTAGGAAGTGACTTTGTCTGATAATCCCTTTCTAGAGCCTTCCACATTAGCAAAGCTGTAGGCTCATGCATCACCTTCCTAAGAATCATGTCACTTAGACATGTACCAAGCAAGTTCTTTACTCTGGTGTCTCTAGCAACCTTGAGAGAATCAATCTTCGGTTTCTCTCCATCTTCTAGCTTAGCAGATTCATCAACCAATGTAGCACCCTCCTCCAATACTGATGCTAAACCTTGAATCTCTAGCTGTCCTAGAAGCTTGTATTTCCACATACCAAAGTCACCTTTTCCATCAAATTTATCCATCTCAAACTTACCCCTAGTTGGCTCCATTGTTGCCGTGAGTTGCGGATTACTCAGTAGGTAAGTTTCTGCCTCTGATAGATCACAATAACCCCTGCTCCTTCCTGGAAGCTCTGATACCACTTGTTGAGATTTTAACTTTATACTTTGCACTTGGTTATCTTGATCTTGATGTGATTTCGGTTTGTATGCAGGAAATATAAATGACACAAGCAATTTGTTTACCCTGTGTTCACCGGAATGGCTACGTCACAGGGGTGAGATCTCAATCTCACAAGATGCACTATATCGTTTTGAATACAAGAGCAAAAGATAAGTTCCTCCTACTACCAACTTATCTATGTATCAAGAGATTGCAACCCAAGAAATATAGAACTTTAGCTCTTAGACACACCTTGTATCTCTTAGCTTTTTTTCTTTATTCTTCTAATCTCTCTAGCTCACGTAATACTCTTCTGTGTATTCTTTTGGCAAGCTCTCAGATTTCTGTCTTCTGTCTGTGTTGACCTAACGCCAACTTCTTCTGCTCCTTATATATTCCTTGTCGTTGTTAGGTTTAACACATGACTCTTATTTGGTTTGCAGGTCACGTGAAGACCAAATGGGCTCAGCCTTCTCAAGGCCCATTTATTTAACATAATGCTCAAGCCCAATTGCTGACATTTATGTTTGATCTTTATGGTAGTTTTAGAAAGTATGTGTCATATCTTGGAACAAAAGCTATTTAAAAAATGTCAAACTATTTACCAAATTATGTCTATCGACATATAGGGTCATATTGGGCTGTTTTGAATTTCGTATACAAACATATACCTTATGTGTTACTATTTTTTAATACCGAAATCACCCTTAATGAATTCAGAAAATAACAAACAAAATTAATGTCACAAAAAGTAATATTCCATGTAAACACAAGGGTAATTTAAAAAAAAGTCACCTGTTTTAACAGTATAGATGACTTTGAGGATAAAATCTGTAATTGAGTTTTTAAAGATTACTTTCACCCAGTGGCAGAACTAGGTGTATGTGAAGGTGGTCATATGACCCATGTGGATTTTTAGATTTTAAAAAATTTATATGTATTTCGAACAATATATTTTGTGAAATATTGAAAAATAGCTTGCTGACCTTTGTAAAATACAGTTGTTATCAAATTGACCCCGGTAGTTAATTTTCCTACCACCACCACTGCTTTCACCGGTTTATGATCGATTGTTGTCTTGTATATTTTAAGCACAACACATACATGTCTAATCCCGACTCAAAACATAAAACCATATATATATATATATATATATATATATCAAAACATAAACTTTGTTAAAATTTCTAATTATTCTACTCGTTCTAAATAACCTTATATACATGTGTAAGGCTGTAAGCGTATATATATGTGTATATGCGTATATATATGTGTATATATACATAATATAATTATCGTATAGCTAATAATTATGGAATATATATATATGTAGGGGGAGAGAAAGAAATTAAGGGTGTTAGCATTACGAGCATTAGCAGGGACAATGCAGAAGAGGGCCATGGCGAAGAAGCATAGCTTAATATTCATCATCTTCTTCTTCTTCTTATCTTGTGTTTTAATTCCTGTTTTGTTGGAATCTGCTAAAAAAGGGAGGAAAAGGGTTTGCATTAGAAAAATAGAATAAGAAGAGGACAAACTTTCCAAATCTGTAAACTAATTAATGAGTTTTTCTAAATAAAACCTGTGGCGATGATAGTGTTTTATTAGCTTACTTCATGGCTCACACGACCAAACTGGATCTGCTATCTATAGCCTCTCCTCTTCTAACATTAGTTGTTTTTTCTTTCATAAAAAGAAATAAAAAAATAAAAAAAGAAATACCTACATGTTGTGAAATAGAAGAGAGATAGAAGAATTGGTGATGTTTATTCCAATGAATAAAGGCTCCTTTATATAGGAGTACAAGAACTTGGAGACCAAGTAAAACCTATAGTACAAGTAATTTTAGAAGCTACTACGAGATGGGCCTTATAATGGGCATCCATATTATTATTCATAACACTCCCCCTTGGATGTCCATTATAATGGAATGGTTCGTAATGCGTTTAAGATGTTGCCTCATTAAAAACCTTACCAGGAAAACCCAATGGGAAAAACCATGGTTAAGGGAAAAAGAGTGCAACACGCAATTACTCCCCCTCATGAGTACACGTGTCGAGATCTTTGAGACGGCATAACCCGATCTGATGAACTAACTTCTTGAAAGTAGAAGTAGGTAGCGCCTTTGTAAATAAGTCAGCCAAATTATCGCTCGAACGGATCTGCAGAACATGTATATCGCCGTTCTTCTGTAGATCGTGTGTGAAGAAGAATTTTGGTAGAATGTGCTTTGTTCTATCACCTTTAATGTATCTGTCTTTACATGATGCATTGTCTTCATACATGATTGTTGGAGCTTCTTTACCTACAGAAATACCACAATCTTCTTGTATATGATGAACGACAGATCTTAACCATCCACACTCGCGACTAGCTTCATGGATGGCTAAAATCTCTGCATGGTTAGAAGAAGTAGCGGTGAAAGTTTACTTCATATACCGCCAAGAAATAGCAGTACCTCCGCAAGTGAACACATATCCTTGGAGGTAACGAAGTATATGCTTAATCCCATTCAAATGCCTTTGAGTTGGGCATGAGCTAAACCTTGCTAACAAATTCACCGAAAATGATATATATGGTCTTGTGTGACTAGCAAGGTACATTAATGCTCCTATTGCACTTAAGTATGGTACTTCAGGGCCAAGAACTTATTCATTGTTTTCTCGAGGACGGAATGGATCCTTTGACACATCAAGTGATCTTACAACCATTGTACTACTCAAGGTGTACTTTATCCACGTAGAACTTTTTGAGCATATTTTCTGTGTATGTTTCTTGATGTACTAGAATTCCATTCTTTACATGTTCAATTTGTAGTCCCAAACAAAATTTTGTTTTCCCAAGATCTTTCATCTCAAATTCTTTCTTCAAATACTCCACTGTATATGAAATCTCTGCAGGAGTTCCAATAATATACTACACTTATCACAAATCCTTTCTCAAATCTCTTTATGAAGATGCATGGACTAACACGGTCATTCTTATAGCCTTCTCTTAACAAGTATTCACTAAGGCGATTATACCACATACGCCATGACTGTTTTAGTCCATAAAGAGATCGATTTAGTTTTATGCAGTATTGTTCTCGGGAGGTAGTTTAAATCCTGCTGGGACTTTCATATAAATGTCATTTTCCAATGGTCCATATAAGTAGGCCGTCACTACATCCATTAAACGTAAATCAAGTCCTTCTTTTATCGCCAGACTAATAAGGAACCTCAAAGTAGTTGCATCCACCACAGGAGAGTAAGTCTCTTCATAATTAATTCCAGGTCTTTGTGAGAATCCTTGTGCGACTAAACGTGCTTTATACCTCACAATTTCTCCATTTTCATTCCTCTTTCGTACAAATACCCATTTATGTCCTACTGGTTTTACACCTTTAGGTGTACGGACTACTGGTCCAAATACTTCTCTTTTAGCGAGAGATTTTAATTCTGCATCTATTGCTTCCTTCCATTTTGGCCAATCACTTCTTTGTGTACACTCTTCAATAGATGTCTTATGATCCTCATTCTCATCAACTGCTATACTGCATGCATAATTATTAACGACGTCGATTTGATATCGGTTCCATATTATTCAAGACATGACATAGCTATTTGAGATTTTCATATTCTCAGGTACCTGAATTTCTTTCTTGTCATGTTTATCATCTCTTCTCGAGATCTTTAATATTTCATTCCTCGGTACTGCCATTCTCATTCATGCTCCTTTTCTTTTTCGAGGATTCTTATCTTTGGAACCGATAGGTCTATCACGCTTCAAGCGCTCTTTAGACTCACTAGCAGTTTGATACTGTCCTTCTGGGACATCCAATTTAACTGGAGCATTTACAGCTGGTATGTGACTTTGTCACTCTATTAGGGCCAGTTGAAGCATCTGACAACAAATTGCTTAACCAATATACTTGAATTATCTTTCGTACATTCATTTGGACTTCTATTCACGCTCTTTAGTAGGAGGATCATAGATAATTCATTTCTTTTCCAGCTGTTTATTTTCTCTCCCTAAAGTTGGATAAATTGACTCATTAAAAGATTCTAATCATCAATGGAGAATCATATCCAACATATATTTATAACCTCCTTTGAGGTCCCATCTTTTGTATTGTGGTGGAGCAACTTATCCAACTTCTCTAGATGGGGATTTATGGTTCCTGACCCAAAACCAATTTGATGGGGAGAGCTATTTTACTCTTTGGCTATATGCGAATCAATGCTGCTCAATTTCGCCAGTATTACCAATTAGTCTCGCACACTTTAAGTTGCGGATTTATGACAAGGATACATACATACGACAATCTTATCGATGTGTTAATATATAAACATATGGTGGATGATCAGTCCACCAGTGGGTGATCAAGCCCACAAACATTTCCTTGTATACTTTCCATAAATTAAATAGATTCCAAATCTATTTTGGCTGGTGAAATCGTTTTATCGTATTGCCTTGTGAGCAAGCATCATATAGCAGATCATTCGCAAGAATCTCTGGTTCTTCAACGAATGTCGCATCATTACAAAACCGGGATGGCATAACCGGTTTGCCAAAAATTAAACTTTCAGTAAACTTCTGGTTTACTATAACATTTATCTTCATTTTAATAATCTGTGTGTAATAGTGTAGTACAATTCAATAGATAATGCATGTATTTTCTCCAAAATACATTTATTGCCTCGGGTATTACTTCTGTTGAAGGCATTCAACATTTCCCTTATTGTCTCAACATGATTAAATTTAAAATCCCCTTGGATTTCTTTATAAATGATTCATCAAGTCTATTTTCAGTGTGAACATAATCTTCAGGATGTTCCACTTAGTACTTAGAATGGATGTGGGATTCTCTAGTTCTCCCCCTCGAGATAGTAACACTCCAAGTTCATCTATCTCGAATTGAATCCCACGAAATCAACAACATACCCAACTTAGGTCATGTGTATCTTAGATTCTTTTGACCTTTGAGACTTGGGAAAATATAACGCATTAATGATTTCAAATTGCGTTCCCATAGGCAATTCGCTCTTCAAGAGCTGTCAATAATCTTTATAAAACCTGACATTGTACTCACACAAATTTTTTTTCATCATCACATATTGCTACCATCAGAATATATTGATATTTAAGGAAAAATAGAAACTTAAATATTTTCCTTAAAACAAAAAGGAATATATTGATATTTAAGAATAGAAACTTAAATATTTTCCTTAAATCAGAATCTAAAATTTCGGAAACAATTAAAACAAAAGGAAATATATTGATATTTAATAATATAAACTTAAGCATTTTCCTAAAATGAGAATTAAAATTTTAGAAACACAATGCAACATAATCTTTTACTATATGAAACATTAAAGCGTGTTCATCAAAAATAATTGCTATAATTTAATGTAATATAATGTATGAATATAAGTTATTGAACACGAGCAAAAATACAGAATTGAATCCATTAAGATAAACCATGAATTGATAATAAACATGGTTTAAACATATGATTAAATCATGACAAATATCAATAAATTATTATTCTAGATAAGTATTGATAATCATCTCTATTATGAATAAGATCAACGATCATAATCGTGAAGGCATAGCCTATCATAACGATATTCAGAGAAGACATCACTTATCATCCCAGAATAAGACATAAACTAAACATAAATTTAATCTCACTTTTTCGGTGTAAGAAAATAGAAAAAGAGAGACTATCGTGCTGATAACGTGTTGTGAAATAGAAGAGAGATAGAAGAATTGGTGATGTTTATTCCAATGAATAAAGGCTCCTTTATATAGGAGTACAAGAACTTGGAGACCAAGTAAAACCTAGAGTACAAGTAATTCTAGAAGCTACTACGAGATGGGCCTTATAATGGGCATCCATATTATTATTCATAACACTACAAACAAATGTTATCCAAGCGATTTTGTAGTTATATATTCACTAAAAACTATAAAGCATAACTTAGTGTTGAGGGGTCATCATTCTAATATTCGTCCAATGATAGTTTTTTTTTGGTTGTATGAATGTATTCAAACCAAAAGAGCGTTTTACAAATCGAAAGTTGTTCACAAATCTAAATTGGTTTCTCATCTCCTTATCAATGTTGTTGATCATTTGGGTTGATGTGAAATGGTGTTGTCATGTATTTGTCCATTTATTTCTCGCCAAAGAAAGTAGAGTACCATCTGCAGAAGGTATGTGAAGGTTACCAACCGTCTATGAAACTTGTGCCCAAGCAGAGGTATAATGTCTTCCTAGATATGTTTGTAGTAATTTACGAGCACTTCCAAAGCGAGATCAGACCATATATGAAAGGAATATGGACACTCAAAATACAAATGGTTTCTACTTTCTGTTAGCAATGAACTTTATCAAAGCTTTAGAAACGTAACAAGACAATAAGACTTTTGTTTGGGCAATTCATATTGCCTCTTTTTGACCTTTTCATTGACTTAAACAGAAGTAAGAAACAAATACAAGAGAAGTGGAATCATTGATTCCTACGTACAATACAGGGGAAATGGGAAAGTGGAGAGATAGGCTCCTAATAAGAAGGAAGACTAAGTCTCTCTAGTTATTAACAATCAACTGAAATTATAAACTAAGTAACATTTAAATTACTAAAGAAAGAGTTAAAGATGTTTAACGACTAATCACATTGCTTCCGGTTCGGTTTGGTATTGATCGTAGACCCATCAATACTCCTATCCCCAAAATGAACCTTGTCCTCAAGGTTCAACTCTTTCTTTAGTAATTTAAATGTTATTTAGTTTATAATTTCAGTTGATTGTTAATAACTAGAGAGACTTAGTCTTCCTTCTTATTGGGAGCCTATCTCTCCACTTTCCCATTTCCCCTGTATTGTACGTAGGAATCAATGATTCCACTTCTCTTGTATTTGTTTCTTACTTCTATTTAAGTCAATGAAAAGGTCAAAAAGAGGCAATATGAATTGCCCAAACAAAAGTCTTATTGTCTTGTTACGTTTCTAAAGCTTTGATAAAGTTCATTGCTAACATTTGGTATCAGAGCATTCTACGCTCCTGGCACTATAATGTTGAGTCCGTTTGTTGAAAGAGAAGATAACCATGAGATCTATAGAGAGATCAATGGTGCTCCGATCTACGACACTTACGAAGATGACATTTTGATTATTAACCATGTAGATTTTGTTGGTTCTGGAGGGAAACGGCATGATGACAACAACATCAAGCAAACAAGGAAAATTGTGCCCCCCACCGAAGGAGTCAAGAAGTTTCATTGTTACTATTCCAAAACCATCGTTCTTCGTGAACTTCCTAATGGAACCGTTTGTGAGCTTCGTAACCGAACCATTGTTGAACTTCGTCGCTGCCTTCATAACTTCATGAAGAGTAAGTTATTAACCATGCTTCTCTTCCAACGTCTCGTTTATGATCGTGGTAAACAACACCTCCTCCACAAAAAGATAATCAAATGGAAAGGGTTACCAGCGGCCAAAGCAACATGGACGATCATGAACAAGCTTCACAATTTTTCTTTTCTCATTGAACCTTGAGGACAAGGTTCATTTTGGGGATAGGAGTATTGATGGGTCTACGATCAATATCAAACCGAACCGGAAGCAATGTGATTAGTCGTTAAACATCTTTAACTCTTTCTTTAGTAATTTAAATGTTATTTAGTTTATAATTTCAGTTGATTGTTAATAACTAGAGAGACTTAGTCTTCTTTCTTATTAGGAGCCTATCTCTCCACTTTCCCATTTCCCCTGTATTGTATGTAGGAATCAATGATTCCACTTCTCTTTTATTTGTTTCTTACTTCTATTTAAGTCAATGAAAAGGTCAAAAAGAGGCAATATGAATTGCCCAAAAAAAAGTCTTATTGTCTTGTTACGTTTCTAAAGCTTTGATAAAGTTCATTGCTAACACTTTCCAAAGGAAGAAGACAGAAAACACAAGAGGTAGATATGTTGTTCCTCCAAGAAAACATCCGTTCACATGTGGGAAGACGATTAAGGATCACAACCCATTCATGAAAGGTGTATTTAGGCGTCTTGTGTCGAAACCAGATTCCTTGACTTCATGGAAGCTTTAGCTGAGAGTCTCGAATCAATTCTCATGTAGCTTTGATTCAAAAAAGGCTTAACATATCATATTTGTGTTTCCATAGTGGTTTATCATCTCCTTCTATAGCATTACTTCGAAACTGTGATAATGCATCCTCAATTCGGTTTATAATCAGAAATCGGTGATTGCGTCTATGATGAGTGGAAGCTGCTCTTTCCACTGTAGTTTTTTGTTTTTTATCAATTCCAAGATCAATAATACCTTCCCCCCCACCAGACAATCAAAGTACCCATTGAAGTCCATCAATCAAACCAAAAATGTGTTGATTTCCCATTATTTACTTCCATGGTGATGAAATCTTTGGCCATGTCTCTGATTTTTAAATCTTGTTTCCACATCCACGAACCCGAGGATGAGCTTATAGGATTCTTAATCTCCCAAACCGAACGTCCCTGAAAGTATCGAGATTTTACCCATCGAACCCATATCGATTTCTTAGCCGAAAGAACTCGCCAAAAGAGTTCCAGTACGCATACCTCATTTGCTTCTCGAATGCTTTTAAGACCAAAACAACTTTCTTCCTCGGGGAGACATACATCACTCCACGCCACTTTTCCTTTCTTATGATTTAGATCCGGGCTTGACCACAAGAAATATGAGAAAATTCTTTCATTCTCATCAAAACACCCTTTGAGAAGTCGATATGCAGATATCCAGAAGTTAATCAAACTTGAGATGAGTGAAGTCAACAATTGTAACCGACCTACTAACGAGACAATACAAGTTGTCCAAGAGTTGAACTTCCTTCAAATATTGTCTATTAGCGGATCATAATCCGCCTTAGTCATCTTATTTGTAAGAAGAGGAAGCCCAAGATATCTACCGGCAGAGTACCACAAACAAAAGGGACATTCTCCAACGTTGTTGTTCTCATCAAGTCGGTCATCCCGACTAGATATACAATTGATTTTTAATACTAATCCAAAAACCTTAGTTGCGAGCGAACTATTCATAAACCTAAATGATTCCCTCCATAGTACTCAAAAAACCATCCGAAAAGACCATTAGGTAGTCAGAAAAAGAGATGCATTAAGGTTTGATCTGCACGTTTTGGATGGAACCCAAATCACTTCTCCAAAGCAGATTTGTCTAACATCTTAGATTAAAAGTTCATGCATATGAAAAATAAGTAAGACGAAAGATAACAGCCTTGTCTAAGTCCACGCTTACTATTAAAGTACCCTACCAATTCTCCATTAAACTGAACAGAGAAGGAGGCAGAGGACACACACAATCTGATCTAATGGATAAATTGTGGCGGGAAATCTAAAACAGCTAACACCTTGAGTAGAAACTCCCATTGAACCAAGTCAAATGATTTAGAGAAGTCAATCTTCATGGCATAGCTTGGAGATATAGATTCCTTATGGTAACCTTCACCAATTACGAAGCTAGGAGAAGGTTTTCAATAAGAAGCGTATCCTTAACAAACACTATGTGGTTATGAGTAATGAACTGAGGCAAAATAAGCTTCAATCGATTCACTATGATTTTGGAGATGACCTTGTAGAGCACATTACAACATGAAATAGGTTTATAATCCTTCATCTCTATAGCTTCCTCTTTCTTAAGAATAAGAGCCACAATAGTGGAGTTAACACCTTTTGGTAGAAAACATTTGATGAAAAAAAGATTAGATACTTGCTAAAAAAACTTTTATGAGGATTGGCCATGCTGGTTTCTAGAATTCCACTATGTATCCATCTGGACCAGGCGATTTACTCCCTGCCATAGAGAACAATACATCATCGATTTCTGCCTCCATCACATCTCCAACAAGATTCTTCCCATCCATCTCTGAACATTTAAATTCAGTAAGTCCACTAAATATTCTTCTTCAATTGTTTTTATATTCGGAGGTACCTCATTCAAAAAAATCAGAAAAACTGTATTGCATCCTCTATATATCTTCTTGATCTGTGAGGATTTCTCATCTAAGATCTTTTATTCCTCTGATCCCATTTATTGCTTCTCTCATTTTCATGGCATTGTGAAAAACCATCCTACATCGATCTCCCACATTTAGCCAATGAAGTTTGGCCTTTTTTTTAAGGTAGCCTTTTTCTAGGTTTAGTAATGCTCTCATCTTTCCAAATCTAAGCTTTCATCCCTCTGGTTATTGATTGAAGGCGTCCCCATATTGACCTCTTGTTTTTGACATAACGAATCATAACTCTCTTTAACTTTCCTTGACAAATCTCATAAACTTTCCCTCGAGATATTTTTGATTACTCCTTTGAGTTCTTTAAGCTTCTTCGAGAAATGAAATAAGGCTGCCGTCGAAATAAACAGAGGTTGTGTATTCTGCCAGTAAGCATCAACTTCAGACAGAAACCGTGAGAGAGAAGTTACCACATTCGAAAACTTGAAAGGCCGCTTAGTCCAATGATAGTTTTTTTGTACATAGTATGTAATTAGAATTAAGTAAGTTTTTATTTGGTCAACAACAAAATTAGGATTGGGCATTTGTAATTGAACTTCAATCTGACCTAAATCCGACCCAAAAAACATGATTCAGATCCAATTCGATTACATAAATATCTGAATAAGGTTTAAGTGTTATTTCGAGTATCAAGTAATATTCAATCTGTACCGAAGTCTGAACGGGTATCCGAAAATATCCAAAATTTTACCTAATTTTCTATTATTATAATATTTTGAGTATTTTTGGATAGTTTGAATTTTTTTTATCGGATTTTTTGTAAAGTAAAATATTTTTAAATATTTTATAGATAATTTGAATATTTTTGCGAGATTTTTGGATAGTTCAAATATTTTCAAATCATTTTGAATATTTTTTTGAGTTTTACACAATTTTTAGTAATTTCGAATATTCAAACCCTCCGCCTGCCGCGATTTCTACCTAATCGGATAAAAACTCGCTATTCTGAAAAAAATTCATTTTTTGTTCGTTTTAGTTTTAAAACTGGCATGTCCTTATGTGGATCTAACAACTATGACTATTAATAAGAAGGAAAACGAAAGAAAAAAGTAGAAAAACAGAAAAAAAAATGAGAAGCATCCGCCACTTTAGGGTAGGTAGTGCAGAGAAAAGGTTGAAGATGACTCAGAAATGTCCATTATACCCTTTATTAATGTTTCAAATTGAAAATGACAAAAACGCACAACACAAGCTTCAAATCGGAGACCTCAAACATGCTTTCAATGTTTGCAGACCACGGGAGTACACTAAACAATACGTATTTTCTCTTACCAATTTAATATATATATATATATATATAAGTTCAAAAATTCTGCCCCGCGTAAATTCTGTTTAATCCCCGATTTTCCAGTAACTCGCGAGGCCCAGCTCAGCCACACATACATCGCCTAACGATTTTCCAAACAAGAAAATGAACTAAATCGAATCCAATAAAAAAAATGTAAATATTCGAATGAGTTTTACAATTGTAAACCCAGAAATTTGAATGAACCCGAAAATCTTGATTAGGCCCTAGTCTTTTTTTTTTGTCAACTGAAACTCAATAAATTAAATCAATATTGTTCTGATCGGGTTATCACTCCGTAGAGTATCCTGATCCGACTGTTCATGACTTACATGAGAAAAGATAATATCGCGTGCTCTCGCCCCTTTTGCAAGGGAGTCGGCACCTACATTAGAATTTTTAGCGATGAAAGCTAAAACCAAAGACATAAAAGAAGATCTGAGGGATGTTAAGAGATCCAACTCCGTCATGGAATCTGTCTCTATTATCACAGAGGCGATTCTCCCCTTCTAGGAGGTATGTCATTGTCCAAAGTAGCGCATCTAGTTTGGCATGTAACGATGAAAGGCTTCGTTTGCAGCCTTGTGCTCTTGTGTATTTCCAGCCAGTTGGAATAGTAAAACCATCCTAAGATACTGGTCGCATCATGTTCCACCTACGAAACATCAATTTGACACTTTGGGAGGGAAGGGGAAATGATGGAGGAATGATTATCTCCTTAAAATCGCAAGAAACACTCCACCTCGTCTTCCTTTTTTTGTTTCTTCTTGGTTGCCTCCTTCAAAACTTATGTCTCTATGATTGCTAATTCAAGAGTTTTTCTAGGGGAAACGTTCTTTCCTTCAAAAAAACTTAATGTTTCGGGCTTTCTAAATATAGCACAAGATCCATGGATAGTTCTTTCTTTGTGAGTTGGGAAAACCCATGTCTTTTGTCCTCCAAAAAAAGAAATCCATGTTACAAAAAAATAGATATATTCGGGAAGCAAACCGGAATGCACGGAAAGTTCGAAAGAACCCATACTTATACATCAAGAAGTATTCGAAGAGGAAATAATTAATAGTCTCCTCTGGAACTCCATATTCTGGAACATGATAAGTTTGTCCCTAAATACATGTAAGCACTATTTTACACTGGATTTAAGCACATTCTTTTCTTAAACAATTTATAAGTGAAGGAAAATACTTAGGTTCATCCCTAGAGGTGAACCTATTTGTTCACCCCCTCTTTATTAACCAATAAAAATATGTCATGTAATATTATTTTTAAATAAAATTATAAATTTAAAATTAAGATTTAGGGATTAGGGTTTATGATATAGAGTTTAAGTTCTTTGGGTTTAGGGTTTAGGGATTAGGGTTTAAGCTCTTTGGGTTAGGGTTTAGAGTTTAGGGATTATGATTTAGTTTTTATTTTTTAAAATTTACATATTGGATTTAGGGATTAGGGTTTATGGTATAGGGTTTACGCTCTTTGGGTTTAGGGTTTATGGATTAGAGTTTAAGCTCTTTGGGTTAGGGTTTAGGGTTTAGGGATTAGGATTTAGTTTTTTATTTTTTAAGATTTACATATTGGATTTAGGGATTAGGATTTCGTTTTAATTTTAATATTTTAGGTTCAAATTATCGTTTAGGGTTTAAGGTTTAGAATTTAGGGTTTAGAGATTGAGATTTAGGTTTTAGTATTTTTAATAAAAAAATTATTTTTAAGTTTTGTTTGAAATAAAATATATTTTCTTTTCTTTTATTTTCGTTTTTATTTTTTATTTTAAAACATTTTTAAAATTTTATTTATTTTTAATATTAGATTATGTACAATTATTTAATTGGTTAGAAAATGTGGAGGTGAACAAAAGGGTTCACCTCTAGGGGTGAAATCAAGTATTATTCATAAGTGAATGATATCTAAAACCTTTTACGACATTAGAGTAAAATATAATTATAAAGAAATTAACAGTCCATTCTAGGAAGTATTTATCCGTTTAGACAAAAAGTATTTATCGGTTTTGTTATGTTAGTTAAATGTCAATTATGTTTTCAAATGTTTTTCTTTTCTTTTGTTAAGGCCTAGAGACTAGAAAAAAATTGTGTTTTGATATCATACAAACTTGTCAAATTAAAAACTTTAAGGAAACAAATTATAGTCTTATATTTTTGGTGTGTGCATGATATCTTTTCGTATGATCAACAGATGGTGCCTGCCCCATAAAAACCCACCTCTCATTTTTCTTTTCCACCACTTAGTATCGGGAGAATTTTCACTATTCCCATCTTCTTATTATAGTGTGTATATAAACTATTCCCACTAAATAAATTATCATTTGAGCCAAAACAAAAGATGATTATTTAAGAAAAGCTTCTCTGAAAATTTTAAAAGAAAAAACGAGACATGTGATGTGATGATCAGGTAGGGCATTACTAAACGGAATCAAGACAAAATGTCGTCGGGATATTCATTTGTCCTTACTCTGACCCCGAGAACATGAACATTTTCACCAGCACCGATCTCTAGTCTCGTGTCGTAACAAAACAAAATGCATTATGCCAATTGCCAATCCGCGAGTATATAAATTTTACTTGGTCATGCCCATTCTTTTCTATTTGATTTAGGCAAGTCTGGCACAAATGAAACTATTCTCATACATAGCTGGCTTGGCTCACGGGGAAAAAACCAAAAAAATATATCAACTAAACTCGTTTTTGCCGAAAAATATACATATTCGTTAATATTGTCATTTTAAATCACCAACAAGCAAAATGTCAGGATTTTAATACAAAATTTTAACGGAGTTAACGTCCCGTTAATGGCGTCTCTAACGGAGCTATAAACCGATGAGAAAAAACCTAAAAATACACCAATTAAACTAATTTTTGTCGAAAATACACAAACTTTTGCGATTACTTGATTAGTACACGAACTCGTTAATATTGTTATTTTAAATCACCAACTAGCAAAATTTCATGATAATATGTAATTTTAACGGAATTAACTCCAATTATATATAAATACAATGAATAGTGATTCATTTACAAAAAATTGAAGATTTAAAATTTATTGGTCTCAAATTTGAACTTACTACGAAGGATGCTTATCTAGTCTTCGAAGAACAAAGAGAAATAAACTATAATCCAATCAAATTGTAGGAAATCAAACCAACGAGTATTATAAATTCTAAAACCTAATTTAAAACCCAAAAACCTCGAATAAATTACGAACCGAAACAGTAATTGACCTAATGGACACGAGTGAAATCATGAACATCCATAAAAATTCACTCGGAAACCTTCACACACATAGAAAAGAGAATTTAAAGTATGAAAAGAAGAAAAAAAACTGGGAGTAAAGAAAAAGCTTCGGCATCGGCTTCTGAGATATTAATTTTTAATAGATTTAAATTTTAAAAAATTTGGAAGAAAAGGGAGATTTTAGCTCTGGTCTTATGAAAGAAAGATTATAGATCTAGTTACAGTTCAACATATTCTCGATTATACTAATATATAAACTTAAATAAATCTATACTTCGGTTTTAACAGAGTTATAACGGGACTTTAACGTCTGTTAAAATTGGGTATTAAAATCTTAACATTTTGCTAGTTGGTAAATTAAAATGACAATATTAACGAGTTCGTATATTAATTAGGTAATGGTAATAACAAAAGTTTGTGTATTTTTTGTTAAAAACGGTTTAATTTGGTGTATTTTTGGAGTTTTCCCCCAATCAGTTTATAACTTTATTAGAGATGTCGTTAAAATCCTATTAAAATTATGTATTAAAATCCTAACATTTTGTTAGTTGGTGAATTAAAATGAAAATTTTAACGAGTTCGTGTATTAATTAGATAATGACAAAAATGTGTGTTTTTTTGGTAAAAACGAGTTCAGTTAATGTATTTTTTGGAGTTTTTTTTTTCTTGGCTCACAATTTGTTTGTTGCATAACAACTCACATAGACACACTTCCGGATTTGAATCCTGATCATGATATGGTGGTGACACTATTACAAGCCAATATGTTGCAAGGTCATTGATGCAGCGTACGCTAAGGTTTATCGAGCAGCTGGACGTCTCGGTTTAGTGTTTTAATTAGTTGGTTTTATCTCATGTATTTAGTCGCTTATTAGGAGATACATACGAATCTTATAAGATCTCTTTATAAGATTCTCCTGTTAGGGTTTTTCGATGCTATTTAACTAGTTCTATTTCCTTGTAACATGGATCATTATTATTGAATTGAAAACCAGTTTTACATTCGGCTATAGCTAGCACAAGAGGAGGACTCTTGAATCTTTCTTGCTTTTGAAGAGAGTATCTTCAACCGCAAGTCCCAATTTCGATCACCCCTTATCAATTGATCGATTTCTTATTCTCTAAGCTTCCGCTTCTCTATCAGTTGGTATCAGACACGGAACGTTCCTGGAATTTTCTGTTATCATGCCTCCAAAACCGAGAGCAACTAGTTCTAACACGGCTCCACGAGAGCCAATTACGGATGCTTGGGCTGAGATGCGTCAGGCCCTAGCTACGATGCAAGAGACGATGCAGCAGTCGTTGCAAGCGTTGATGAGAGAATTAGGCGATTCTCTGGCTCAGCGTCTCGCTGTTCGTAATCCACTGTTTGAGGACCATGACTCCGACAACGTTAATCCGTTCGCGGAGTAAGGTTATGGACGACATGAACATCGGCGTGGGCAACAACCGGGTCTTATGGGGGATCATCAGAGAGCTCCACCACCACGGTACAACGACGATCAACGCTTTGATCAGCAATTTGATGATCATCCACGGTTTGAGCAGGACCGTTTTGACCACCAACAGTACGACTATGGGGAGCCTCGGAATCGACACTATCAGGATGATGGGAGAAGATATCAGCCACATAAATCATGGGAAACCGGGTTTAAAGTAGAAATACCGGAATTTCATGGTGGAGCTCGGGGCGAAACAGTGCTTGATTGGATCGTTTCGGTGGACGAAATACTAGCTTTCAAACGGGTTCCAGAAGACCAATGTGTTCCACTGATTGCCATGAAGTTTCGTGGACACGCTGCGTCTTGGTGGAAACAGTGCAAGGCGACGAGACGTCGGACAGGTAAGGACCCGATAGTATCCTGGACGAAGCTCAAAAAGCATCTGAGTGCGACTTTTCTTCCTCACAACTTCGACCGTACCATGTACTCGCGCCTTCAGAATCTGAAACAGGGGTCGCGGTCGGTAGATGATTACGCCGAGGAGTTTTCCTTACTGCTGACTCGAACCGAGGTACGCGACACGGAAATCCAGCTAGTATCTCGTTTCATTGGAGGTCTGCGATCCTCCTTACAGACATCTCTGTCCCAGTTTGACCCTTTGACCATTGCCGAGGCTCACCGGCGCGCGGCAGCCTTGGAACAACAACAGCGGTCATCGTCATGGAGTGGACAGCAATCACGTGTCCGAGCTCACGAACCGGCTACTTCGTCCACACCTAAAGAAAATGAGCCGACTAACCAAGGACACCGACAGCCTGCTACGACTGATGATGCGTCTTTACGACGACCATTTCGCCCTTCGGCCTTGAAATGTTTCTCTTGTGGTGAATCAGGTCACAGGCAAGCCAACTGCCCAAACCAGACTCGCCGCGGTCTGTTGACTGAGGGTGTTACAGTTGATACATCGGCTGTATATGATTCTTGTGGTGAGAAGGATGCTCCACCTGAGGATGACTTTGTACGCACACCAGGAGACATGGGTCATTTACTCGTGTCCCGAAGGTCTTGTATCGTTCCACGTAAGCAAGAATCACAATGGCTGCGCACTAACATCTTCCGGTCAACATGCACGATTCGAGGGAGGACTTGTAGCTTCGTCATCGACTCCGGAAGTTGCAGGAATGTAATTGCTGAGGATGCTGTGGATAAGTTGGGAATCGCAAAGGAAGTGCATCCCGCGCCATATACGTTGGGATGGTTGTGCGAGGATGTCTGTATTCACATTACACATCGGGCGTTAGTGCCTTTTTCGATCGGCCCATACTACAAAGATCGCACTTATTGTGATGTGGCACCTATGGACATCGCTCATCTCCTGTTGGGTCGTCCATGGGAATTTGATAGACGGATCATCCACGATGGTTTCCAGAACACGTACAGCTTCATTTGGGAAACACACAACATTCTTCTGGTTCCATCTCCGGAGGTCGCGCTTCCAGCTCCGCCTAGTCCTCCACTGACTGGCGCTACTCAGTCACCGAACCCGACATCGCAAGACTGTACCAATTTGATGATCTGTTCCTACGCTTCATTCGTTTCGGAGCTTCGGACAAAAGGAAGAGCTTTTGCCCTGTTACCGTCGGGTCGCGAATCCGACAAATCGTCCTCTGTCCATGAGGCTTTGCTTTCTCTTTTGACCGACTTTGCGGATATCTTCCCTGCTGAGTTACCGGATGGTCTTCCCCCATTACGTGCGATACAACATCAGATTGATCTCATTCCGGGTTCTTCTCTGCCTAATCGACCGCATTATCGTATGAGTCCGACGGAACACGAGGAGCTCAGGCGGCAGGTTGAAGACTTGTTACGAAAAGGTTACGTGCGCGAAAGTCTTTCCCCGTGTGCTGTCCCAGCTCTATTGATTCCTAAGAAGGACGGTACCTGGCGTATGTGCGTTGATAGTCGGGCTATCAACAAGATTACCACTCGCTATCGCTTCCCTATTCCACGTCTTGACGATCTCTTGGATCAGATTGGTGCTGCTAAGATTTTCTCCAAGATCGACCTTAAGAGCGGTTATCATCAGATTCGCATCAAACCGGGAGATGAGTGGAAGACTGCTTTTAAAACTCGGGAGGGCCTGTTTGAATGGCTAGTTATGCCTTTTGGACTGTCAAATGCGCCCAGTACCTTTATGAGGATCATGAATCAGGCGTTACGACCGTTTATTGGCAAGTTTGTGGTTGTCTATTTTGATGACATTCTCATCTTTAGCACTTCGCTGTCCGACCATAAGGAGCACCTGCGCAAGGTACTTGACATTCTACGTGATGAGAAGCTCTTCGCAGCTAAGCATAAATGCGAATTTGGAGTTTCTAAGGTGCTTTTTCTGGGTTATGTTGTTTCTGACCGTGGGTTAGCAGTGGACATGACCAAGGTCGATGCTATCAAATCATGGCCGGTTCCGACGACAGTTACGGAGGTAAGAAGCTTCCACGGCATGGCCTCTTTTTATCGCCGTTTCGTCAGTCACTTTAGCACCATCATGGCGCCCATCACCGGTTGTATGAAAGAGGGTCGCTTCGAATGGACATCGGCGGCAGCTAGCGCATTCGAGCTGATCAAAGAGAAACTGACCTCGGCACCAATTTTAGTACTACCCGACTTTACGGAGACATTTAAACTCCACTGTGACGCTTCTAAACTCGGGATAGGTGCAGTGCTCAGCCAACGAGGACGACCAGTGGCGTTTTATAGTGAGAAGTTAGCTGGCGCGCGTGAACGATATAGCACTTACGATGTGGAGTTTTATGCTATTGTTCAAGCAATTAAACATTGGAGGCATTATCTTGTCCATCGCGAGTTTGTTTTGTTTACTGATCATGATGCGTTGCGCCATTTGGATAGTCAATCCAAAGTCTCGGCTCGACACGCAGGTTGGATTTCGTACCTCCAACAGTTCACATTTTCCATTCGGCATCTCGCGGGCAAGACGAACCGGGTAGCTGATGCACTCAGTCGTCGTCATTCCCTGATGAACACCATGCATACCTCCGTTCGTGGGTTTGAAACATTCGCTGACCTATACCCGACTGATCCGTTCTTCGGTCGCCTTTATCACGATGCCCTCAACAACACCACCGGCGACTATACGATTGTGGATGGCTTCTTGTTCAGGGGCGTGTGCTTATGTGTTCCAGAGTGCAGCCTCCGTTTACAGATCATTGGCGAACTCCACAACGAAGGTCATGTGGGTCGAGACCGTACCATCCATCTCGTGATGTCATCCTACTTCTGGCCTACTCTCCGACGGGATGTCACGCGCTTTGTCGAGCGCTGTCGAACTTGTCAACAAGGGAAGGGTAAGTCCTCTAATGCTGGATTGTATATGCCATTACCTGTCCCCACACAACCGTTGACAGATATTAGCATGGACTTCGTGTTGGGTTTACCTCGAACTCAGCGAGGCCATGATTCTATCTTCGTCGTAGTGGATCGCTTCTCTAAGATGGTCCATTTCATTGCCTGCAAGAAGACCACGGATGCAGTCAATGTCGCCATTTTGTTCTTCCGGGAAGTATACAGACTACATGGTTTGCCAACGTCGATTGTTTCCGATAGGGACACTCGTTTCTTGAGTCACTTCTGGCGATCTTTGTGGAAGCTGCTGGGTACGACATTGGATATGAGCTCCGCGTACCATCCTCAATCAGATGGCCAAACCGAGGTAACCAATCGCTCTCTGGGTAACCTCCTACGTTGCCTTGTTGGTGATAACATTAAGTCTTGGGACTCAAAGTTGTGCCAAGCAGAGTTTGCGCATAATCATGCACTCAATAGAAGCATCGGTTACTTCCCCTTTCGTGTGGTCTATGGCATGATCCCTCGCTGCCCATTGGATTTAACGATCACCCTGACAAGTCTCGGCACCATGGGGAGGCTATTGATTTTATCACAGACCTCCAGGAGATCCACGGTAAGGCTCATGCTAACTTGGAGCAGGCGACGGCTAAATATAAAATGGCGGCAGATCTTAAACGCCGAGAAGTTCTATTTCAACCGGGTGACTTGGTCTGGGTCTTTCTTACGAAGGAACGACTTCCTTTACGCGAGTACAACAAGTTGAAGTCCAAGAAGATCGGTCCGGTTGAGATCCTGGAGTGCATTAACCCGAATGTCTATCGCGTGCGCTTACCTGACCACATTCGAACTTCTGATGTGTTTAACGTCAAACACTTATCACAGTTTCATGGCGATAATGACGTACCGGATTCGTGGTCGAATCCTTTGTCTGCCGGGGAGACCTGATGCAGCGTACGCTAAGGTTTATCGAGCAGCTGGACGTCTCGGTTTAGTGTTTTAATTAGTTGGTTTTATCTCATGTATTTAGTCGCTTATTAGGAGATACATACGAATCTTATAAGATCTTTTTATAAGATTCTCCTGTTAGGGTTTTTCGATGCTATTTAACTAGTTCTATTTCCTTGTAACATGGATCATTATTATTGAATTGAAAACCAGTTTTACATTCGGCTATAGCTAGCACAAGAGGAGGACTCTTGAATCTTTCTTGCTTTTGAAGAGAGTATCTTCAACCGCAAGTCCCAATTTCGATCACCCCTTATCAATTGATCGATTTCTTGTTCTCTAAGCTTCCGCTTCTCTAACAGTCATGATTTGATCACATTGTATACACAAAATAAGGCATATATATGTGTGTTTTTTTTTAGGTGCGCAAATTATGTAGTGAATTAGTGATCGTCAAAATCTAATCTTTAACCCTTGCCCCACAGCTCAGTGGAAAGTTTTTTTAAGTTCTCAGCACGTAACCTAACCAATGTGGTTTCGTCGGTTTAGTAAGAACGATGATTCTCTATCGAGTATCGACAGTGACTCCTCTGGTAATGATCATTATCTTGGAGATGGATAAATTTGGACCTCAAAATATGGACTCAGCATTTGATTGATAACACATGTGGAATCCCATAATGATAAAAATAAAATTAAAATGCAAAAACAATTTAAAATTTGTTGCGTAAAATTGTGGAATAAGTTTCGTGTGATTGAATAAGTTTTGCGGAATGACTAAATATAAAAATCTCAAAATAATATATTTAAAATTTACTTTTCCATTTAATGACTTTTCATTTGTAATTTTTAAGAAAAAAGCAGATTTTTTGCACTTTTTCAATTTCGCAAATTTTCTTAATTGGCAAAATTCTCGTAGAATTACATTTTTCTACGCAATTCCACCATTTTCTAGATTATCAATCAAAGCCGGAGCGTAGAAGATTCATGAATGCACATTTTGAAATAGATTTTTGTTTTCTTCTGATTTAACGATAACTATTTGGAATGATAAATGTTATCATATTCAACAATGCGAAAAATTCAAATTAGTCAGAACCAAATATCGGCTTAGATGAAAGTATGAAAATCATCCAAATGATTTATTGAACAAAAAGATGGAGACTTGTGAGTGCAAAACAACATGGAAAATTCCATTTCTTTCTTTCTTTTGGCCTGAGAGATTCAAAAGGAGAAATCTCATTCTTCAATTGGCCTTTGACCCAACACAGAAATGTCTTCATACCGTTTCTGCAACATGACAACAATATCATGTTATTAATGCAAGTACACAGCCATTATTATCCTTCAACAGATGCTCATGTGACACATAAATGATCATGAACTACCATAGAGAGATAACTATATACAAAGGAAATCCAATTTAAGCTAAAAAGGTGAACCAGGAATCAATTAGCTTTATTACTCTAAAATAAGCACAACAAAGCAGAGGTTGGAGACATTGATCATATTATGATGGTAAAATGAAATAAAAGAGGTGAAAGCTCTAAGCAGAGATGTGATCATTCCACATCAAGTTGGCTAAGACAGAATATGAAAAACAGTTACTATCAAAAGAAAAGAAACATTATCAGCAAGCAATACTGCTGAACTTTGGAACAATGCATTTTCATCATCAACCAATTGGTTACTAACAATGCATTTTCATCATCAACCAATTAATCAAAAATCCAGTATTGGATTGCATATAAACAGGATTAAGCATCACGAAATCACAACACACAAGATGACAAGAGAGATAGAATCAAAAACAGAAACATAGCATACCCCAACATTCTTGCTTTCCCACAGCTTATGAACACCGTAATCCACAGCCTGCAACACATACATGTAACATTTTCATATGAATATGATCCCTTTATGAATAGAAGTATTATAAAATTTCGAAATTAGAGGATCCAAAACCCCCCCCAAAAACAAGAAATTTGTCAACAGTTTCGTCTAAAAAAAATTCACAAAAATTAACAAGATTGTCAATTTACAGTAAAATCCCGGATTTTGATCCACCCTCAAAACAGATCTAGAAATATGCGAACCCTAAGAAGGTATTATATAAAGAAAAAGTTAAGATCTCTCACCCGTTCGCCGAAGAAAGCGCCGGCGATGATGAAGGAAACGTAGACGGAGTTACGGCGCATGATAAGTCTGTAAAAGCCCTCGAGAGCACCTTTCTGATTTGCCATGATTAATCCTTATTTGATTCAGGTACCTGATCTCTCTTACGTATCGATTCTCGGTTTAGGATCTACAACACCGGCGAGAGCCAAGAAATACGATGAGATTTCCGCAATTAATCAGAAGAGAATCTGCGTCTCTTCTTTGACTCCTTCGGGAAAGGCCAAATGGGCCTCAACAGCTCAGCCCAATACGCTGTAAAGTGTCGGCTTTATATAAATTCGAAGTTGGGATATTTGGATTTTTTTTTTTTTGAGTGAGTTAGTAGCTGGATTATTGATTCAATATGTTTGATCAGCCATCTCAAATACTAACAATACAATCTGTATTTTTGGTTCGTCTCCATAACAGATCAACTTAGTGTGATGACCGAGGTGGTCACAAGGTCGGGATGCGCGTCTTGCTAGAGAGTTGACGTGCTCGGTCCGAAGGAACTAAGTTGTTCTTGAGAGAGAACCGACTAGATTCGGAGATAAGCAAGAGTAAAACAGTGCTTGGGGTGAAGGAAGAGAAGATTGTGTTCGGGGTTCTTTATCGAGAGTAATATGCTCGGGACGAGCGTAGTTGGTATTCAGATTCCCGAGCAGGTCGAAAGACGTGCTCGGTTTACAATTCGGGAAATTGACTCTAGAGAGAGAAAGTAGTAAGAAGTGCACAAATCCCCAAAAAGTTACATTAATGTACAGTGACGACTCCTATTTATAGTAAAATACGGTCGTACTTTTTACAGGCCGTTGACCGCTTGTCGAGCTCGTGCGGATTGGGCCGTACTTGGCGACGAGATGGGCTGAACCGTACGTTCCTTTGGATGCTAGCGTAGCCGAGCCGGTTTGTTTGAGTTGAGCTGAGCCGAGCCGATAGTGATGGGCTTGGTTCGGGCGTCTGTATTCGGGCCCTTATTGCTTGTTGGGCCGTTTTGCTTCTGTTGGACCGGCCTTCGTTCAGGGAATAAGTATTGGGCCTTCTAAATGGATGGGGTGCTAAATCCATATATAACACTTAGGGCATTTTTTTTTTTAATCTTTTTCTTTCTGTAAGCTTAATGAAAAGGACATTTGAGCCTCGCTTCATTTGGCCAAACAACAAAAGCATCGCTTCATAAATATTTTCACAATATATTCAACCAACTCACTTGATGAATTCGTATAAAAAAGGTTGGTTCCGATTTTTTTTTTTGTATAGACGTTAATTCTGTAGCCCTCCAATCCATTTTTTTTTGTTGTGCTTGCACTAAAACCGGCCACGGATTTTAGAATATATATCAACTATCTAAAATTTTAAGTAGTGTGGACTGAGTATTTGAATATTTTGAATTAACTATCTCAAATATTAGTGTTTTAGGATAAGTATTATAACATAAGATGTCATGTATATTTCTGAGTACTTTAGTAATTATAATCATATCTATTTTCAGTACTTTGAGAAATTATATATATAATATTGAGTTCCTTGTTTTGTAACATGAAAAGATTGTTAGAATCACACATTGGAAATAAAAAGATCAACACTAATATATAAAATGTTATGGTCAATTCATTCATTGTTGGTTGATTTTGAATTAGAGATCCATAATAAGTGTTAACAAAGATTTTCAGAAATGCCCATACGCGATTTTCACATAAGAAAGTAACGCATTCTCACTACGTTATATAGATACACGCACATTGTGTGAAAATTAACTAAGCACGTTCCTTGATATCTAAGTAACTGAACATGATTTCTTCTCACTGAAGTAGGCTGTTATCTCTATGTCGCTTTGTCACATGTCTAACTCAAGACGCAAAGAGAGGCAAATATAAAAAGATAAATATTGAATTTTGGACGTATAAGGAGTTAAGAACATGATTGGGTATGTTTCAGCACATGTAAATGAAACATTAGGAATATGGGCAAATGTCACATTCATAATTTGATCTTTTGACAAAATTGCTGATTCAAAAAGTCTTGATGATATATAAAAGAATGTTCTAAAATTTGGAATGGAACCTTAAACCAAGACAAAAAAATGGAAGGAAGTAAATCAAGGAGTCTGAAATTTGATAACCGAAATATCTCTTGCATTTGTAGATGAATTTTGCTAAAAATAATTATAGATATGTCGATCCGAACGGAATGGATCAGAACTATCATAAATATCATATAATATACGTTCATTGTCCATCTCTACCAATATAGGCAACGAAACATACTAAATGCAATTGCAAATGTTCTCTAAAATTTATGAGAATATGAAAAAGACTATATCAACAATGGGATATAATAGTGTCTTATATTTATTATAGAGGAACAAGAGCACCACATTGATATATGTTATACTGTATTAAAAATTCAGCGTAAGATCAAGCAACGATTATGTAACCCACCAGAAGCTGAAGCAGCTCGCCTAGCTTCCTCAACGAGAGCCGCACGTGCCGATGAGATTCCGGCAGGGACAAGACACGTGTCAAACGTCGAACAGTCGATCCAATCCTTAAGAAGCTCTTCTTGTCCCCATATCTCTGGTATCCAAACTCTTCCGGCGATTTCTCTCCGGTGCATCTTTAGCTTCTCTCTCCCAGTGACCATTCTCTCTTCTTCTTGATTCTGTTTCGGTTTCTCTTCGGGCAAAGTTTGATCTTTCTTGTCGGAAACAGAAGAAGCCTGGACGGACATACTTGGATCTTGTTGGGTTTTGTCGGAGGGAGGTTGAGATGGGTCGATCGGGTGGGCCATTCGGGACGTCGTGTCGTCGATGTTCATCATGGTTGCACAAAAGTAAAGCAGATTCAGATTCTTGGAGGAAACGAAAAATGAAGAGAGATTTTTTTGTGTGTGTTTGAGATTCGGTGTTGATAATATGTGTTTGTTTGTTGCGTTATGTAAAGAATGGAGAAAATCGGGTGGGAGTTTGGGTTACACGTCGACTTAAGTTTATGTTTTGGTGAATTTCTCATTTTTCTCTTTTTGTTTTTTGTATGGTAAGTGACAACTTTACGTGTCTTTTTTTTTGTAGATTGGATTGCTTTGGCTCCTAATTTTTGGAATTTAAATTATTGATTAATAGGCATTCCTATTAAGTATATTTATTTTATTTTTCAACAAACTATGTACTTAACAACCTAAACAATTCAGTCATATAGATCGATGGTTCAAATTTGATATCAAAATATGTGATTGTTGAACACGAATCTTAATGTTTTTCTTTGCATGTAGGATCAAAACAATTTCGAAAATCTTAAAAATTCATTATATCTCTTGAACTTTTTTTCATATAAAATGCAAATGTATGTCGTTGGTTTCAAACTTCATCTTAGTTTCAGTTTTTTTGTTGTTGCTAGTGATCAAATCTTCCAATATGGGGTTTAGCGATTTATTAGGTACAAGTCTCAGTTAGAGGATCCTGAAGAGAAGATATTCAAGAGAAAAAGCATTTTTTTGTGTCATCGAGAATCTGTTGCAACTAAGTTACAGATTTTGACATTCTGAAAAATACTTTGTTCATATTAAAAATGAAATATCCTATATATAAAAGATGAAGAGGGGGTTCTCTCCAACTGCCACATCAACCCTCTCTTCATTGGTCTAATTCATTAATTAATTTTCCAAATCATCATTACTCAAATAAATCTAAAATCAACTAATTAAAATTATTTAATTTGAATATAATTAGTTATAATCATTAAAACATAAATATAAATTAATTTGAAAATAAAATTTAATGTAAAGTTTCATAAATAAATAAATATTATATTATAAGATTTAAATACATCTTTTATATTTTTATGCAATGAATGAACAAATATAATTAAATCTTAATAAAGTGGAAATACAAAATTATAAAACTAAAAATAAATATAAAATAATAAAAAATTTAAATAAAATTATAATAAAAATATTTAATAAATAATAGAATTGGTAATTATTAGGAATGTAATGAAAGATGTGATAAAATGAGATAAGAATATAATAGAAGCAAAGAAATAATTCAAATATACAAATAATAAATTTAACGAAATTCAATATAATAAATAAAAATTAAAATATTATTATAATATTAAAACTAGGATAACGTAAAATGTATAAACAACAAATGTATATATTTTAAATAACACATAAAAAATAAAAGCATAGTAAAAACTTGAAGAACATAAAAATAAAAAGAAAATCATGAAACTTGATAATAAAAAACTTATAAAACATATTAGTATTCACAAAAAATATCAAATATTTATAACAAAACAAAATCCGTGCATTTGCGCGGATTCTCTCCTAGTATGTATAAAAAATTAAAGATATTCAGGTTCTCAAATGTTAATATTTCTTGAGGTCATAATTCGTGAATATTCAATAGCGATGTGTAGAATATCGGAAAGCATTCAAAAGGATTGGATTTTTTTTGGGAGGATCATGAGGCTGATGTTGAATTAGGATTTATTCCATTGAAATATGTTTAGGTGGGGGGAATTAAATGAATCTGATATTGAAATCTGCCAAAATAAAATAAAAATAAAAGTTATTTTTGTTCCAGACGTTTCTAATCAATTACAAATTTGAAATATGATTTTATATTTACATTATGATTGACATAATAAAGAGGTCTCAGTTTGAAAATCCTTTCTCATGTGGCACTATACGGAATTCATTTGTCTCTTTGATAACCTTTTTCTTGATCAACTTTTTTATTTTGTCTTCCTTTATATTATGGCTTCCCCAAGTATATACGTTGACTTATGCGCCTGTGGATCCTAAAACCCACAAAATTTAGAGCGTTTATGCGAGCTGATTTATGAAAAAGTAGGTTAGATTTTTAAATAAACCGTAATCGAAACAGGCTCAAAATAGTGAAAAGTGGATTTGTATTGATTTGGATATAAGAACACAAAGAACTCGAGCTATAGAGCAATTACAAGAGCTTAATGCTAGGTAGAAATATATATCAAATCAGATGATCCCTGCGAGTCGTCGGAGCTTCCTCTTTATAGCCTTTCTCCATCTTAACTGGTTTCCTTCAGTCTCAGAATCTGTTCCAACATCTCGCGTATCCTTCGGGATCTTCTTGTTAGACACGATCTCCTCTCCTTTAGCCGACGGATCGTGAGTTGACTGTATCGTCGTCTATCGGGTCGCGCTATGGAGTCGGATCTTATATTCAAGCCTATGATTGATGATCCGGCCCTTATCTTGGCAAGTTGAGCTTGATTGCGAGTGCATTGGGCCTGGAATTTGGATCATGACGAGGCTTCGTCCAGCTGAATTCACTGAGGTGAATTCTGGCCCAAACATTTTCCCCCAGCCCTTTAAGCGAACTCTCGAGCTTGAAGGGCGGAGTCCATCCGTGAAAGGCCCACAACACTCCTTCGGATGAGGTCGAATCTGGTTGTTCAAACAGCATCCGGGATACGCGAACGATTCGTCTTCCTACGCGCGCCTTTGGATGGTGTGTAGATTGAAATCCCGCCAAAATCAGTGGCTAGGATTAAAAGCGAATCTTCGCCACGCGTAATCGCGTCGAGTGGGAGATACTCTGGAGATCTGACGGTTGCGATTTGCGAGATCTGAAAAGATTTGAGGAGTCCCGAGGCCACGCAATTATGATGGCTTTATAACTCATCTCCTCGTGAACCCACTCTCCAAGATACAACCGCCGATCTTAAGGTAACTTCTCCACTCTTTCTTCTTTATAGCGACTGCTCTTCTCTCTCTCTCTCTTATTTTCACGGTTTTTTTTGTTTTAGTTTCTCTCTCTTTTCTTTTGAGATAAATCGTTTGCTCAAAAACTCCGATCAATGTCGAAATCATTGAGTGTCGTGGTTAAGAAAGAAAAACAAGCAGTCGAGGAAGATGAGTTTTTCATCCGGATCCGATTACGAAGCCGGAGGATATCGAGAGTCTGTACTCTTCGCATGGGGTGCCGAGATCGATGAAGCTAAATCTTCTCCGTTTAGGGGAGACGCCGGAATCGGTTCGACCAGGCTACTGCTGCGCCTTTAAGGCCTACTTCAAAAAGTGTGCCTTGGTCTTTTCGATTCCTCGGCTGTTGTTGGACATATTGGGTGAGCTAGGCATGGCATTTCCGCAGATGACCCCCAATTTCGTCCGGCACCTCATCGGCTTACTGGTTAGAGCCTGAGAGGAGAGGGTTTCTTTTGATTTGTCTATTATCAACGAATTGTGCTCGATCAAGCATAACTCGGGGTCCGGACTTTTCTACCTCTCTCCTCGGAGGAGCTTGGCGGTTTTGGTGGCGGTTCTGAACCGGGAGGATCGCTGGAGGGAGCAGCCCGTCGTGTTTAAGATCGATCACAACTAGATCAAGACTATGATCTTTCTAAGATTGTGACCTCGTGGTCCGAGTCGATCTATAAGGAGTAGCCCTAGTTAGGTTTTCTTATTTTTCATGTCGATTTTGACTTCGCTTGTCCTCTGATCTCTTTCTGTTTTATCGTTTCAGAGATCCCCGAGAGACACAATATAACTCCGATGGTTAGAAAGCTAGCGGTCGTTCTAGGCTCTAGAGACGTACTCTGGTCGTCGTTTACTCCAAGCAGGGTACAATGTGCGCTAGAACTCCCAGAGGCCATTGAGCCCCTCGACACTCGCGTCTCTGCAATCCGTATCAGTAAGTGTTCTTGTGAACTTCGTGATCATATTGCTTTGGGTTAATTTTGAACGCCTGATCTTATTTTAGTAACCTTCTCTCGTTTCTTGTAGCTTCCCGCTCACAGACCAACTCCAAGGCAGGTTCTTCTAGCACTACCGAGACAAATAAGATGAGGAAACGTCCTTCATTTCGCGAGTCTTCCAAGAGGTCAGTCGAGAAGGCGACGTCCAGTGCCTATCGGCCCATTCGCCCTGGTCAGCTGAGCGATGCTTTAGCCGGCGTTATTCACGATGGGATGTCTGGAGGTATCCCACCTCCACCTCCACGTAGGGGCTCGGATTCTGGGAGAGGACTGGAGATGGCGAAACCTAACCAAGTGATTCATCTAGGTTCCAGGACCACTGGGAGTGATTCCTCGGTGCAACCCTCGAACAAAAAGCCTCGATATGAAAAGAAGGCAGCTGTCGGGTCGGGCTCGTCGCACGCTCCAGGGGCCAAGCCGTTTCACTGGAAGTTTTACCACACTAAAGACTATCCCATCACGGACGATCCGGAGGGGCGTGCTCATCTGCTACGCCATTACAAGGCGGCCGGCTGTTCTCTTCCCTCGGTGAAGAACTTAATAGGGCGCGAGCTCTATCTCAAGGTATTGCCAAGGGGAAGGTAATGTTTTCCATTTCGTTCCCCGCTCAGAGTTTTCTACTAACACTGGTTTGGTTTTTGCAGTCTCTGGAGTTGGACAACCAGCTGGTTGCTTTTTATGAGCATAGTCTAAGGAGCGTCCCTCGTCAGGAAGAGCTCGAGCAAGCTCAGAGCGTGGTGCACCAGTTTACCGCCAGTCTCAAAGGTTGCCAAGAGGAGACGAAGTTTCGCGAGGCTCAGCTCAACGTTGCGAAGTCCGAGTGCCTGGTCGCGGTGGAAAGGACGGTCGCTCTGGAGAAGCAGAACAAGGAGCTTGCTTCGAAGGTGGAGGATGCAATTAGCTCGGCTAGGCACGATGGGATGAGGATAAGGAACAATCACTATTATGACATGTCCGAGGCTCACAAGGACAAGTTTGAGAGGAAGAAGAAAGAGACGGACTGCGAGATCAAACTCCAGGAGGTGGAAGCTAACATTGAGCTTATAAACCTTTTGAAAAGTGGGTAACGACCCTCGAGGAGGAGCTTCCGAAGTTGCAGGAGCAGAGAAAGGTTTTCGCGAAGGAGTTTGAGGCTGCGCAGGTTTCCGATTTCTCCTTGAGCACCGAGCTGCACGCCATTCCTTAGATCTCCGAAGATTCGGTGATGCGCGGGGCTCGCTCCACGAGTTTTAATGAGTTCGGGTTGAATGCCGAGATGATGGCAGGAGCTATGAGTACCGGGGCGAACCAGGCGACGGAGACCGGAGTCCAGGATGCTGCGGAGGCAGAGAAGAAGCAGGGTGCCGAAGACAAGGAAGCTGGAAGTGAGGAGCAGGGTTGATGGCTGCTCTTCTGAAAAATTTAATCTGTTGTTTTTTTTTGAATTCCGTAAAGCCGCCTTTTGGGCTAAATTTGAACTCTTTTATTTTGCTTTTTCGTGTTGCCCAGGAGGATTTTTATCCACAACTTTGTTTTTGGCTCGGGTGACCCTTTTTAATGCACGGTTTTAGACTTAGGTTTTTGTCCGGAGTTTGGGTTTTAAGTTAGCAAAATATCGAGGTTTGTTTATGCGTCGTTAGTCTGCAAGTTAAACCTTTAGGTTGTGCAAATAGAACTCTCGGTTTCGTTGCTTAGTCTGGCCAGACGTCCTTTTGTTTTCGGAGTTATTTTCACAACTTAGTGCCTTTTTTGGTTCTCAATGGTTTGGATACCTGTTTTACTCGTGCAAAGTTGTTTAGGGTTTACTTCAAATTATGTTCGCGAGTTGTAGGCTTTGGAAGATCGCTTTGGAGGGATCTTTTGGAGTTATAGTTCGCAAGTTGCTAAGATTTTAGGACTTAGCGTATTTGCAATTTATGTTTGCTTGTAGCCTGCGTCGGCTGTAAAGTAGTTTGATAAAGACTCAAAGTAACATATAAAGTCGAAAGGAAAGGAAAGAAAGATGGAGAATTGTAGTTTTTGGGTGGAGTGGCTGCACTCGTGGTTCGAGCTGCCTACGTACCCCGCCAAGGGATCAAGCCTAACGTAGTTCGATTGTTGTGAGTACTCACGGGTGGTATAGCTTGAGGTTCATGGCGTTCCATGACCTCTTCACGGGTACTCCGTTTTTGAATTTCGTGAGCTTGTAGACGCCGTCACGGACTATCTCGATAATTTTGTAGGGACCTTCCCAATTGGTCCCGAGCTTCCCGGCGCCTGGCTCTCTGGTGTTTCCGTAGACCTTGCGTAATACTAGATCTCCCACGATGAACTTCCGAGGTCGGACTCTGGAGTTGTAGTATTAGGAAGTTGCTTGCTGGTAGTTTTGCATTCGTATTAGCGCTCAGTCGCGTTGTTCCTCGATCATGTCTAGACGATCTCGGAGCATTTTCTCGTTTAGTTCCTCATGTCTCGGGCTTAAAGCCCTTTGATATACCATGGATTTTAGGGCTTTTAACCTTGGTATATGTCTTATTTATCAAGTCTATTATTATGTTTTAGAGTCTTTTCAGGTACTTTACAGGTTTTACCACATTTGGAGTTTACTTGGACATTGTGATACATTCTGGAGATTTTTAGAGCATCTGCCCGAGAAGAAGAAGTCACTGCCGTCATATGATGTTGGTGTCGATCGACACACACTTTGGTGTCGGTGACACAGTTCGCGGACCAGAGAATCTTATCGATTAATGAAGATTTGCAACTTGACCTAGAAATTTATCTTAATTACAAAGTGACCCAATTCGTGTTTTAGAATATAATTAGGTTTTACAGCCACTTGTTAGGCTAAGCTTTCATACTTTAGAGCAGAGAGTTTTAGGGGCTGGTTTTGTTTTCGAAAGAGACTTGATTTCGAACCCCTGTTCTTATTCCCTTGATTATTTTATGATATCTACTTTGATTATGTTTTCTGTTATGATTGTTATGTCTGAGTAGATCTCTTGTTAGGTTAGGGATTCTCATTGGGGATTTGAAGGAATGTTAGATTAATTGATTAAGATTCATCATCTAGTTCTTCATCTAATCTGTTCTTAAAGCTTGATCTGAACTGGCTATTTAGATTACTGATTTTAGGTTGATTCTCGCAACGACAGTTGGTTTATTTAAATAGATCTGATTTAGATGAACAATTTATCTACTCGCAAAGGAATTTGGTTTAGAAAAATTGTGAACGAACGAACTTGAAATTAATGCATGTTTAGAACTCTAGGATTCGCAAAGAAATTTGGCTTGCTAGGTTGTTAGACATAGATAATTATCGCAACGACAGCTGGTTAGTTTTACCTTCGTGATTCTAGTTCAAGAACAATATAGATTGAATCTGATTGATTGTTTATCTGATTTCCTGATATCCTGAGAACTCCCGAAACCTGACGCCTTCGTTTGATTGCTTAAATTCACCTCGCTTGATTTATTTACTTGATATTTACTGCTTTACAAAATCTGCTTCGCTTAGTTTAATCCGAATTACTTATAATCTATCGCGTGACCAGAGTCTTTGTGGATTCGATACCCTAAGTACTACATCTGCATCACTGTGCACTTGAAGTTAGAATAGGGATAAACCTTGACCCCTATCAAGTTTTTGGCGCCGTTGCCGGGGACTCTTTGAGTTCGCTCATAGATTTAGTATTAGGATTTAGATTAAGCATTTTTTTTTTATTTTTCTTGTTTACTCACGTTCTTGTTTCTTTGGTTTTGCAGGAATCGCACTGCATCGATCGACACGGTCATGTGTGTCGATCGACACTGATTCACAATTGCATCGATCGACACTCTTCTTGCATCGGTCGACACAAGGCGAAACCAGAGGTACCGAAAGCTTGGATGTATAACGGGTTTCGCTCTATGGAACCTGTGATTCTGTTTCGCGGTGAAGACGGCGTTTTACGAGACCAAGAGGGTCATATATGCAACGCAAAGGGTCAGAAACTAGATGGGGAAGGAAACCCAATCATACCATACGCATTGGTGGAGCAGATAGCTGAGATGAGAGACAAGATTGATTCTATCCACAACATCCTACTTTGGAAGAGACAAATCTGAGCTGACGCAGAAGCTGAAAAGTTTGCAGAGGTGAATTATGTAGGAATTTCTAGCAGTTCTAATCAGGATTAGCAACCCTAGGTATAAATTCCAAGCCTAGGATCTAAGGTTCATGTAATTGAATCTATCAGATCTCAGATTTACCTGGTAATAAGCAGCGGAAGGTTTGCAGATAATCGAGATCACGAAGCACCTCAAACGCTGTGCCTCTACTGGTATCCACACGCACACAAACTGAACAGGAGGGATGCTAGTGCCTATCAGAGATCTAATCTCTTGTAAGGTTTCTTTTCTAGTTCTGGTGGCTGTGAATTAGGTTAAACTCGAGTTTAGGTCGACCATATATCTTATATATGTCGACTTAAACCACAACAGAATTAACTAGCGATTAAACCAATTTAATTTGGTAATCCACGAGTTGTGTTGACCGACACACTCTTTGTGTCGATCGACACACTCTTTGTGTCGATCGACACGGCCGATCTGTGTCGACCGACATACTTATTATGTCGATCGACACTGTTCCAGAAACCTGATATTGAATGCATATCAAATATGCATTCACCCGATCATTACATTAATGATCAACCTCACATACAATGTCCAGTTTGCTTAGGTGTGTGACCCTGTAGGATCATATAACACTAGCAATGAGTTTTCAGCCCATTGATCATAAGTGGCTTCTAGCAAAGCGTTATGACTGCCTAGTGTCATATGATTGTCTCATCTCGACAATACGACTTTCTCTCAGAGTAAGTACAACAGATTTCAGGAAATTCCCAACAATCTCCCACTTGTACTGGAATCATCTATTCCTTTAGTCCCTTTGTAGCTATATCTCAATCTAGCATAAGGCAAGAACTGTGTCATCCTTATTAAGCTAGATCATGTTTATCGAATCCCGATTTGTACTGATAAAACAAACGACTGACAATCACCTCGTTTGAGCGCGGCCACGCATTTCCAGTATCAAATCTTCGATAGGCCCAGAGATATTTAACTCCTGTTATATAGGAGGTACAAATCCCATCTTGTTCCATCCATGTCCCTATCATATTTCATGATATGCCTAATCAGTGTCTTTATAATCACCAGTTACGGTTGACGTTTGACAAAGTCAAGACGGACCAATCCATATGTAAGAAAACATGATGAACTCATGTCTAAGGACTATACTCTATAGTCGTAATGAGAAGCTCTTATGACACTCATATAACAACTTGTAGAGTTCTCATTAACGGGTCAAGTCCGATCATGTGTTCTCTAACACATATCTATGTGATTGACTTTAATACTCTTATTAATGACTCCATGAAATATAGTCATCAGTCACCTCACATACTAGTTTCACGTGGTTGTTAATGTCCCATTTTAACAACCTCGACCAGGGACCATTTATAATTTATGTCATTTATTGCTTATAGGGTTTCATGATCAAGTCACATACTTGATGACCTATAAAATGTCATAAATTACTTTGGGACTATTATTTAATAACACAATTAAATGCTGAAACAATTTCATTAAAATAACATAACCAAATTATGTTTTGCGAACATCAAGTCATAACTAAAAACCAAATATAACTCCCACTGAAAACAAGATCATATCTTAAGAAATCTAATGCCTACATCAGCAGTGTGAAACTCATGCTTAGGCCTTGGGAGGGGCTTGGTCAGTGGATCAGCAACATTCTCATCCGTCGGGACTCTGCTGATCTTCACATCTCCTCTATTCACAATATCACAGATAAGGTGATATCTCCTTTCTATGTGTTTGGATTTCTGGTGTGATCTAGGTTCCTTTTCTTGCGCAATGGCTCCATTGTTGTCACAATACAAAGCCACTGGCTTAGAAATGCTAGGAATCACACCAAGTTCAGTGATAAACTTCTTAATCCAAACAGCCTCCTTTGCCGCTTCAGAAGCAGCGAGGTACTCATCTTCAGTTGTGGAATCTGCTACAGTGTCCTGCTTGGAATTCTTCCAGCTGACTGCACCGCCATTCAGGCAGAAGATGTAACCAGATTGCGATCGAAAATCATCTTTGTCTGTCTGAAAACTTGCGTCTGTGTAACCACTTACTACCAGCTCATCACTTCCTCCGTACACCAAGAATTTATCCTTAGTATTTCTCAAATACTTCAGAATATTCTTGACTGCTGTCCAGTGACTTTCACCTGGATCCGATTGGTATCTACTCGTCATGCTTAAAGCACAAGCAACATCTGGACGAGTACAGAGCACGGCATACATGATGGATCCCAACGCCGAGGCATAGGTAATCCGACTCATGCGTTCTCGCTCAGCAGGTGTCTCAGGACACTGCTTCTTGCTGAGACTTATGCCATAAGACATTGGTATGAAGCCCTTCTTGGAATCTTGCATTCTGAACCTGTGTAAGACTTTATCGATATAAGTGTCTTGACACAGTCCAATTAACTTTTTTAATCTATCTCTATAGATTCTTATTCCAAGAATATACGCGGCTTCTCCCATGTCTTTCATTGAAAAACAACTTCCGAGCCAAGTCTTAACAGACTGTAACAACGGAACGTCATTTTCGAGAAGAAGTATGTCATCTACATACAACACGAGAAATGCAACTGCGCTCCCACTAGTCTTCTTGTAAACACATGGTTCTTCTTCGTTCCTGATGAAGTCAATCTTTTTGACTGCTTCATCAAGACGAAGATTCCAACTCCGAGATGCTTGCTTCAATCCATAAATGGATCGATGAAGCTTGCATACTTTCCTAGCAGCATTAGGATCGATGAAACCTTCGGGCTGTGTCATGCACACATCCTCTTCTAGAATTTGTAGGAATTTCTAGCAGATTCCTAATCCAATTAGGCAATCCTAGTCTGAATTCCGAGCCTAGGATCTACAGGTTCATGTAATTGAATCATTGGGATCTCAGAATTACCTGGTGATTAGCAGCGGAAGATTTGCAGATAATCGAGATCTAAAGCGCCTCAAATGCTGCGCCTCTACTGGTAGCCACACGCACACAAACTGAACAGGAGGGATGCTAGTGCCTATAGAGATCAGATCTCTCAAAAGGTTTCTCTCTAGTTTCTGGTGGCTGTGAATTAGGTTAGATTAGTGTTTTGGTCGACCATATATCTTTATATATGTTGACTTAAACCACCCCGGAATTAACCAACAATCAAACCGATTTAATTTGGTAATCCGCGAGTCGTGTCGACCGACACACTCTATGTGTCGATCGACACGGTCGATCTGTGTCGACCGACATACATATTATGTCGATCGACACTGTTCCAGAAACTCGATACTGAATGCATATCTAATATGCATTCACCCGATCATTACATTAATGATCAACCTCATGTTCAATGTTCAGTTTGCTTAGGTGTGTGACCCTGTAGGATCATATAACACTAGCAATGAGTTCTAAACTCATTGATCATAAGTGGCTTCTAGCAAAGCATTACGAGTACCTAGTGTCATATGATTGTCTCATCTCGACAACACGACTTTCTCTCAGAGTAAGTACAAATAGATTTCAGGACATTCCCAACAATCTCCCACTTGTACTGGAATCATCTATTCCTATAATCCCTTCGTCACTATATCTCGATCCGGCATAAGGCAAGATCCGTGTCATCCTTATTAAGCCAAAATCATGTTCATCGAATTCCGATTCATACTGACAAGCCAAACGACTGACAATCACCTCGTTTGAGTGTGGCCACACATTTTCTCAGTATCAAATCTTCGATGGGCCCTGAGATATTTATCTCCTGTTATATAGGAGGGACAATTCCCATCTTGTTCCATCCCTGTTCCTTCACACGCTTCATGATACGCCCAATCAATGTCTTTATGATCACCAGTTACGGCTGACGTTTGACAAGGTCAAAGCGGACCAATTCACATGTAAGAAATCATGATGAACTCAGGTCTAAGGACTATACTCTATAGTCGTAATGAAAACTCTCATGACACTTATATAACTATCCCGTAGAGTTCTCATCAGTGGGTCATGTCCGATCATGTGTTCTCTAACACATACCTATGTGATTGACTTTAATACTCTTATTAATGACTCCATGAAACTTAGTCATCAGTCACCTCACATACTAGTCTCACGTGGTTGTTAATGTCCCACTTTAACAACCTCGACCAGGGACAAACATAATTTATGTCATTTATTATTTATAGGGTTTCATGATCAAGTCACATACTTGATGACCTATAAAATGTCATAAATTACTTTGGGACTATTATTTAATAACCATTATTAAATAACATAGATGTCAGATTTCAATAACATAATCGAATTATGTTTATACGAACATCATATCATAACTAAAATTAATAACAATGACTCCCACTAAAATTAAGATTACATCTTAAGACATCTAATGCCTTTAGCAGTAGTCTGACCCTCACATGCTCTTGCTCAGCGTGTGTCAAAGAACACTGCGTCTTGCTAAGAGTAATACCAAGAGTCATTTGCACAAAGCCCTTCTTGGAATCATGCATACTGGATCTGTGCAAGGCCTTATCACATAAGTATCTTGACACAATCCACTTAGCTTATCCAATCTATCTCTATAGATTCTTATTCCAAGAATGTATATGGTTTCTCCCTTAATTTTGTCGAAAAATAACCTTTTGAATCAAGTCTTAATAGACTGTAAACAATGGAACTTCATTTCCAAGGAGTAGTATGTTATCAACATACAATACCAGAAATGTAACTGCGCTCCCACTAGTCCTCTTGTAAACATTCGGTTCCTCTTCATTTCTGATAAAATCAAACCTTTTGATTACTTTATCAAAACGAAGATTCCAACTCCGAGATGCTTGCTTCTATCCATAAATGGATCGATGAAGTTTGCATATCTTCCTAGCTTCATTAGGATCAATGAAAACTTCAGATTATGTCAGGTACACATTCTTTTCTAGAATTCCATTAAGGAAAACTGTTTTCACATCCATCTGCCAGATCTCATAACCATTATGAGTGGCGGTTGCTAGGAGAATCCGAATGGATATAAGCACGGTGTCTGGGATTAGGTTTCTTCACAGTCAATACCATGAATTTACTTGAAACCTTTTGCCACCAACCTAGCTTTGTATATCTGAATATAACCATTTTCGGATTCAGCGGCTTTTATCCACTTTCGGAGTCAAGGCCCATCATTGCTTCTTCAAATTTCGCAGGCCCGTCACTTTCAATGATCAGTAGATCACGGCAATTGGTTACGAGAAATCCCCATTTCTCGGGTTCGTGACGGATCCTATTGGATCTACGAGCTTCAGTCTTGTGTTAAAAGTCACGCACATATCTCATATGTAGACTTTTACCACGATCTAATTAACCAAGATTTAAACCGTAGTTAATTAAATCATAAACCAAAACATTTTGGTTCGCGACCTGTGTCGATCGATGCAACTTTTGCGTCGATCGACACTTCTATAGAAACTCGCCTTTTCAATGTGTATCGAATATACATTCACCAAGTCCTTTATAAACTTTAGGCACCACATGTGCAGGTTCTACAACTCTTTGTAGATCCAACTGCTGCTCTTCCTCATCAGGTTGAGCAGTCTCCTGTGTTTTTCGAATTTCTTCGAGTTGCACTTTTACTCCCACTGTTCTTCTTGGAAAGAAAGTCTTTCTCAAGGAAACATAGTTCCGAGCAACAAACAATTTGTTCTCGAACTGGTTGTAAAATCAACATGCCTTGGTTTTGTTAGGACAACCATTGAAGTAGCACTTATCAGATTTGGGTGTGAGCTTATCAGAGATTAAACGTTTTATATAAGCCTCACAACTCCAAATCTCCATGATGGATAAATCAGAAACATTTACATTCCACATCTCATGTGGTATCTCTGTAACTGATTTTGATGGAACACTATTTAATGTAAACTCAGACATTTCTAGAGTGTATTCTTAGAAAGATATTGGAAGATCTAAGTGACTCATCATTGATCGAACCATATCTAATAAAGTCCGATTCAGGAGGAGTGACTTGTGAAACACTTTCACAATCTCTCAGATGATCACTACATTCTTGACTTAAGTATACACCTCCATGATCTCATCGTAGAGCTTTAATACTTTTGCCAAATTGATTCTGTACTTCATTCTAGAATTCTTTGAACTTTTCAAAAGATTCTGACTTATGTCTCATTAATGAGATATAACTATACCTACTGAAAATATCAGTAAAGGTAATGAAGTACTGAAAATTTCTTCTAGCATTAATGCTCATCGGCCTATATACATCCGTATGTATAAAGCCCAATAAGCCTCTGGCCCTTTCATTTTGTTCGTTTGCGACGTGTGTCGACCGACACATCGTTTGTGTCGATCGACACTACCCTTTTCGAAAGGGGCCTTTGTCATTTTACCCAATAAACAAGATTCATTTTACCCATTATGATTCATAATCAGATGAGCCCAAAAGTCCATCACTATGGAGCTTCTGAATCTGTATCTCATTTATGTGGCCCAAAACGACAATGCTAGAGAGAAGTTTGATTCGTATCATTTGACTTGAATCTCTTGGTATTAATGTTATATTTATGCACATTCTGGTTTAGAACATAAAGTCCATTCTCTAATGGATTGCTACTATAAAATATATCACTGTAATCAAATGAATAACACTTATTCTTAATTTGAAAACTGATATCCTTTCATATCCAAACAAGGATTAGAAATAATCTTTCTGCTCATAGCAGATACATAGTAGCAGTTTTAAGTTCAAAACATGCCATAAAAGAAAACAATTGAAATACTCCTACGGCTAATGCAGCAACTCTTACTCCATTTCCACGCGTAGATCCACTTGTCCTTTCTCCATAGTCCTACTTTTGCTCAGGCCCTGCACATTTTCACAAAATATGAGTACCACAGCCGGTATCCAATACCCAATAAGTAGGACTATAAGAAGTAACATTTACTTCTATAACATAATACCTGAAGAAGAAGTCTCGTACGTCTTCTTCAGCTTCTCATAATCTTCCAAGAATTTATTGCAGTTTCTTTTCAAATGCCCATAACCGTTACAATAACGGCACTTAACATCTTCAGAAGGACTGGTTTTAACCTTAGGAGCATGGCCAGACTCGCTTGGATTCACAATCGAGCTCGTCTTGCCATCACCTTTGTTCTTACCAAGTTTCTTAAACTTTTTACCCTTTTGTACCATAAGGACATCTGGGGTGTCCTTCTTGATGTTAGGTTCAGCAATCTTAAGCATCCCATGCAATTCAGTCAACGTCTTCGTCAAGTTGTTCATGTTATAGTTCATAACAAATTGATCATAGCTTGACGGCAGTGACTGTAGAATGATGTCAGTAGCCAACTCTTGGCTAATGGGACAATCCAGTTTCCCCAGGTTATCAATATAACCCATCATCTTAATGACATGAGGACTAACTGGTTCGCCCATTGGTAGCTTGCACTCAATCAGAGACCTAACCGTCTGTTATCTCTGAGTTCGTGCCTGCTCCTGAAACATACTTTTCAGGCCAGTGATCATCTCTTTTGGCGACTCCACGTACTCATATTGCTTCTGCAATTCTGAGTTCATGGTAGCCAACATGAGACAACTCACATCCACCGCATCATTAGATGGCTTATCCCAAGCATCCTTATCTGACTGCCAGGCATTGGCTCAGTACTTCTTAGGGAGAACTTTCTCAAGGACATAGTCCTTTTTCTCCTGTTTGAGAACAATTCTCAAGTTCCGATACCATTCAAGAAAGTTGGATCCATTTAACTTGTCCTTCTCAAGGACGGATCGCAGGGAGAAATTGTTACGATGGTTTGTGATAGACATAGCTGAAAAACAAGGGAGGTTTAGTTATGATGTTCAAGAAATGAGAAGTCTTAACAATTAAGAAAACTCGCATTATATTCAAACAATGTTTCCTCAAATGAATATAATGATCCAAGACCCATACTTCACTAAACTTGAGTGAGCCACTGGCTATCACCCAACTTTAGCTATCTAGGTAAGCAACGACCTTGCTAGTTATATCCAATATAACTCTTGGTTGTGGATCGACATCTTATGTCCAATCCACCTGATGTCTCTGAGCCCAAAACGATTTTGATGGCCCAGTCAAGTAAACCAATCTCTTCAGTCATGTAATTGTTGACGCCTTGCACTGCAAGCCCATCAACACGATTACTTCCTGTCTTACTCATGAAATCGTGGACATCTTGCACTGCAAGTCTATCACACAACTAAATGAGTCTTGACAGTTGACAAGATTGGAAAGACATCAAGTATCACTTGATATTTGGTTGAGGAACGGAATCTTTAAAACGTTCAGTTTTATCATGTTTTAATTCTTATAATTAATTGATTTATCATGCTTTGGTTCTGTGATTGCAGGTTCCAAAACCCAATCATCGAATCTGATGTCGACCGACACTATTATAGTGTCGATCGATACAGAGTAACCAAAAGCAATCCGCGATAACCGATCAATCCAATTGATCCGGTTTTGAATACCGGTCAGTGTCGATCGATGCTACACTAGCATCGGTCGACACCAACCTAATCAAACCAATCGCAGTTAAACCATCATTAACCAAGCTCGATAACCGGTCCAATCCAATTGAACCGATTCATCATTCTAGCGAGGTCTGTGTCGACCGACACAACTCTTGTGTCGATCGACACCAGGTGAATAAGTTCTAATCAGGTTATCCTTCTGTGTCGACCGATACCCGTTTGGTGTCGATCGACACAGTGCGATAAGCCCTAAACGTTTTTCAATAAAAAAACCTAAAAACTAGATTTTCATAAAAACGAATTTCAGCATGCTTGTATCAACTATACAGAGATTCATATTCAACTAATCTAATCAACATGCTACAAATTCAATAGAACCCTATGGCTCTGATACCACTGTAGGAATTTCTAGCAGATTCCTAATCCAATTAGGCAATCCTAGTCTGAATTCCGAGCCTAGGATCTACAGGTTCATGTAATTGAATCATTGGGATCTCAGAATTACCTGGTGATTAGCAGCGGAAGATTTGCAGATAATCGAGATCTAAAGCGCCTCAAATGCTGCGCCTCTACTGGTATCCACACGCACACAAACTGAACAGGAGGGATGCTAGTGCCTATAGAGATCAGATCTCTCAAAAGGTTTCTCTCTAGTTTCTGGTGGCTGTGAATTAGGTTAGATTAGTGTTTTGGTCGACCATATATCTTTATATATGTTGACTTAAACCACCCCGGAATTAACCAACAATCAAACCGATTTAATTTGGTAATCCGCGAGTCGTGTCGACCGACACACTCTATGTGTCGATCGACACGGTCGATCTGTGTCGACCGACATACATATTATGTCGATCGACACTGTTCCAGAAACTCGATACTGAATTCATATCTAATATGCATTCACCCGATCATTACATTAATGATCAACCTCATGTTCAATGTTCAGTTTGCTTAGGTGTGTGACCCTGTAGGATCATATAACACTAGCAATGAGTTCTAAACTCATTGATCATAAGTGGCTTCTAGCAAAGCATTACGAGTACCTAGTGTCATATGATTGTCTCATCTCGACAACACGACTTTCTCTCAGAGTAAGTACAAATAGATTTCAGGACATTCCCAACAGAATTCCATTAAGGAAAGCTGCTTTCACGTCCATCTGCCATATCTCATAATCATAATGAGCGGCTGTTGCTAGGAGAATCCGAATGGATTTAAGCATGGCGACAGGGGAATAGGTTTCTTCATAGTCAATACCATGAATTTGTTTGAAACCTTTTGCCACCAGCCTTGCTTTATATATCTGAATATTTCCATCCACATCAATTTTCTTCTTGAAAATCCATTTACACTCAATGGGTCTTGCACAATCGGGTAAATCAACCAAAGTCCATACTTGGTTCTGTGACATGGATCCCATTTCGGATTCAGCGGCTTTTAGCCACTTTTCGGAGTCAGGGCTCATCATTGCTTCTTCAAAATTCGCTGGCTCGTCACTGTCAATGATCAACAAATCATGACAATTGGTTACAAGAAATCCATATCTCTCGGGTTCGTGACGGATCCTTTCGGATCGGCGAATTTCAGGCTCCACAGGCGCGGTTTCTACAACTCTTTGTAGATCCAACTGTTGCTCTTCCTCTACGGGTTGAACAATTTCCTGCGGTTCTCGAACTTCTTCGAGTTGTACTTTACTCCCACTGTTTCTCTTAGAAAGAAACTCTCTCTCAAGAAAGACGCAGTTCCGAGCAACAAACACTTTGTTCTCGGATTGGTTGTAAAAGTAGTATGCCTTGGTTTCCTTAGGATAACCAACGAAGTAGCATTTATCAGATTTGGGTTCAAGCTTATCTGTAATTAATCGCTTAACATAAGCTTCACAACCCCAAATCTTCAGGAAAGACAGACTCGGAACATTTCCAGTCCACATCTCATGTGGTGTCTTTGCAACTGATTTTGACGGAACCCTATTAAGTGTAAACGCAGACGTTTCTAGAGCGTATCCCCAAAAGGATAATGGAAGAGTTGAGAGACTCATCATTGATCGAACCATATCTAATAAAGTCCGATTCCTCCTCTCAGACACGCCATTCCATTGTGGTGTTCCAGGAGGAGTGAGTTGTGAAACAGTTCCACAATCTCTCAAATGATCACTGAATTCTTGGCTTAAGTATTCTCCTCCACGATCTGATCGAAGAGCCTTAATACTTTTGCCAAGTTGATTCTGTACTTCATTTTGGAATTCTTTGAACTTTTCAAAAGATTCCGACTTGTGTCTCATTAAATAGACATAGCCATACCTGCTGAAATCATCAGTGAAGGTAATGAAGTATCGAAAATTTCCTCTGGCACTTGTGCTCATTGGGCCGCATACATCTGTATGTATAAGGCCCAATAGGTCACTGGCCCTTTCATTTTGTTTGTTGAAAGGGGCCTTCACCATTTTGCCCAGTAAACAAGATTCACATTTCTCACATGATTCATAATCAAATGAGCCCAAAAGCCCATCACTATGGAGCTTTTGAATCCGTTTCTCGTTTATGTCGCCCAAACGACAATGCCATAGAAAAGTCTGATTCGTGTCATTTGATTTGAATCTCTTAGTGTTAATGTTATTGATTGGTGTGCTTTGGTTTAAAACATAAAGCCTATTCTCTAATGGGCTGCTACCATAAAATATATCATTGTAATCAAAAGAACAACATTTATTCTTTATTGAAAACTGATATCCTTCCACATCCAAAATAGGAATAGAAATAATATTTCTGCTTATCGCAGGTACATAGTAGCAATTATTAAGTTTTAACACCAAACCAGAAGGTAAAGACAAGTTATATGTTCCTACGGCTAATGCAGCAACTCTTGCTCCATTTCTCACGCGCAGGTCCACTTGTCCCTTCTCCAACGTCCTACTGTTGCTTAGGCCCTGCATATTTGTACAAATATGAGCACCACAGCCGGTATCCAATACCCAAGAAGTAGAACCAGAAGTAGTAACATTTACTTCTATAACATAAATACCTGAAGATGGAGTCTCGAAAGTCTTCTTCTTCTTCTTCTTCTTCTCTTCCAAGAATTTGTTGCAATTTCTCTTCCAATGCCCAGGCTCTTTACAGTAATGGCACTTATCAGTCTCAGATGGGCCCGACTTGGGCTTCGGGGCTGGCGCAGGCGTGTCCTGGTCCTCAACCTGGACTGCCTTGCCCTTTCCCTTGCCTTTGCCAAGTTTCTTAAACTTCTTACCCCCTTGTACCATAAGTACATTAGGAGTGCCCTTCTTGATATTAGGCTCAGCTGTCTTGAGCATGCCATGCAGTTCAGTCAACGTCTTCGTCAAGTTGTTCATGTTATAGTTCATAACAAACTGATCATAACTTGACGGCAGTGACTGCAGAATGATGTCAGTAGCCAACTCTTGGCTAATGGGACAATCCAGTCTCCCCAGGTTATCAATATAACCCATCATCTTAATGACATGAGGACTGACCGGACTGTCCTTTGGTAGCTTGCATTCAATGAGAGATTTAACCGTCTGGTATCTCTCAGTTCGTGCTTGCTCCTGAAACATGATTTTCAGGCTATTAATCATCTCCACTGGCGACTCCACGTTCTCGTATTGCTTCTGCAAGTCCGAGTTCATGGTAGCCAACATGAGACAATTCACATCGACCACATCATTGGAATGCTTATCCCAAGCACTCCTTTCTGCATGTGCAGCATTGGCTCTCGGTTTTTCAGGGAGAACAGTTTCCAGGACATAGTCCCTTTTCTCCTGCTTGAGAACAATTCTCAAGTTCCGATACCATTCGAAAAAATTCGATCCATTTAACTTGTCCTTCTCAAGGACGGATCGCAGGGAGAAAGAGTTATTATGAGTGTTAGTCATATCTGAGAACAAAGAAAGGAAAAGGTTTAGTTATGATGTTCAAGAAATGAGAAATCTTAACTTTTTAAGAAAACTCGCATTATATTCAAAACAATGTTTCCTCAGATGAATATAATGATCAAAGACCCATACTTCACTAAACTTGAGCGAGCCACTGGCTATCACCCAAATTTTAGCTATCTAGGTAAGCAACAACTTTGCTAGTTATATCCAATATAACTCTTGTTTGTGGATTGACATCTTATGTCCAATCCACCTGATGTCTCTGAGCCCAAAACGATTTTGATGGCCCAGTCAAGTAAACCAATCTCTTCAGTCATGTAATTGTCGGTGTCTTGCACTGCAAGTCCATCAACACGATTACCTCTGTCTTACTCATGTAATTGTGGACATCTCGCACTGCAAGTCTATCGCACAATGAAATGAGTCTTGACAGTTGACAAGATTGGAAAGGCATCAAGTATCACTTGATATTTGGTTGAGGAACGGAACCTATTTAAAACGTTCAGTTTTATTATGTTTTAATTCTTATAATTAATTGATTTATCTTTCTTTGGTTATGTGATTACAGGTTCCATAACCCAATCATCGAATCTGATGTCGACCGACACTACTATAGTGTCGATCGATGCAGAATAACCAAAAGCCACAAGTGTGTCGATCGTTGCGGCTCTGGAATATTGACAGTGAAGTCTATCTCTCGGTCAAATACTCTAATTAGCTCCAGAAAGTGCCATAATCACCAAATATGCTCCAAATGTGCTTGTACCTAATAAACACCTGAAAAGACTCTAAAATATAGTAAAAGACTCGATAAATGACACATATACCATGGTTAAAAACCCTAAAATCCATGGTATATCAACTCCCCCACACTTAGCCTTTGCTTGTCCTCAAGCAAAACAAAGAACTAAATGTAGTCAAGAGGTTTGAAAACTCAGAAACTCATTTCGTCTTAGGAACTTTTGCATTCACATTCACTTAGTAATCCACTGAAAACTTTCCTACAGAACTCAAGACCACAATGTACTTCCCCTACACTTAGCAACTGTCCCAAGTAAACTCCACAATCAAGTTAGGACATCCAAGTTCACCACACCAGTCTCTGTATACAATTAGGTGCGGTCTCACAGAGGGAGTATCGAATCAAAGGACACATGGACTCAACCTATTCAGTATCTGACCACCAAACTGTCTGTTTCTGGTTTCTTTCTTTTCCCTTTCTCCCTTAGCAACTGATTTTTCCCATTTGGGTATCATTTTATTTTTTCTATCAGTGCTCTTCCCGCATTGGGATGTTCTTTGGACCTTTCCATGGATGCACAGGAGATAATAGGGGTCTCTACCACTCCTGCGACCACTTCGAAGCTATTAGTTGGTTCTTTTCCATAGGTACACAGGAGGTAATAGGGGTCTCTACCACTCCTGCGACTACTTCGAAGTTCCTAGCTTATCCTCAGATTTTATAACTCTTTTTTTTTTATATTCTCAAGGAAGGGGAAAATCAGAAACCATACTTTGGAACAGGATCATAGGCTGTGCCAAACACATCAAAGGAATCCGATCCAAAGATTACCAAGCCCCTAAGTGAGAAATTAAAGTCAAGATTAAAGTGAGACTAGTAATGGATCCTCTGAATACCTGGTTAGATATGGGTGTCCTTGGTAGGTTGATCTGTTTGGGGTTTTCTAACAGTCATAGAGGCTCTGCAAGTCTGTCCAATGGTCACTTAGTTCCTGTTCAAGCGAAAATTTTCCTCGAAAAATCATAGTTTCATACAAATATTGACTCAATAAAACAATGTTTTTGAAAAACTAAGAAAACAAAAGCGTGCGTTAGTAGCCCCTCCCCCATACTTAAGACACACTGTCCTCAGTAGTGTCAAGCGAAGGATCGGTAAAAATAAAGAAAAATTGTTAATGGATGTGTTGAGCTCTGTCGTATTTTACCTCTGTCGCTCAAGCACCGATCGTTGCACTTAGTGCATCGATAGTTGCTAGGTAATTTTTCGTTGAGTGTCGATCGTTGCTCATGACTGCAACGATCGTTGCAATGCGTATATCGGATCAGTCAGCAAGTTAGCAGGTTAGTCCGTTGGAATCAATCAAATTTCAAACTGCAAGCTAGAAACACTGAAAACAGAGTAAAATCGAAGCAAATAATGTAGCATATCAAACATAACATCCAAAAACAACAGCATCCTAAAAATAAAAAGGAAAAAGTGCAAAGAAAAATAAGAAAAACATAAAGAGTACAGAACCGAATGTCTGAAAATGGGGATCAATCTCACTCGCTCTCATCATCTATCCCACCATACATCTCTTCGTCATTGGCTGCCTCAGCTATGCGTTCAGTACCACTCGAGGAAGTAGGAGTCGTCGTCTGCGTCGAGAAGGTCCTGGGACGGGCTGATGAACCTGTGGCTGTCTCCTGCAAGTGCAGCCACGTATCCACTCCCAGACGGTCTTCCATATCCCATCACTGCGCTCTCTCCACTCAGCCTCAGACATATCACCGTAGGGCACTGTCATCTCAGGATAAGGGCCGATATCAGCAGCAGGCGCAGGTGCAGAGGAAGATGAAGCTCTCGCAGAAGGCTCTCCCAGCGGATGAGCCATAGTAGGTACTGCGCGTCGAGCTCTGGCAGGAGGGTGGAAACTCAAAGCATCAATCGTATCAATCCGAGTCAACCCAGCAGCAGGAAGATCAATACCATACTGTGTATCCTCAGGGTCGAAGTAAACCCACACTCGCCCCTCCTTCAGCCACCTAGCACTCTGCAAGTGACTGAGATCCAGGAACTCTCTCTCAGTAACGCACTCTGTATCCCCCATAGGGATCCTGCAGTGTCTGAAAATAGGAGTAAGAAGACTCCCTACTGTCTCCTTGCACGCGCCATCATATGGCTTCTTTTGCAGCTCGCAAAGATGATGGGCAAATACAGCTCCCAGGTTGACCTTCACAACTGGGTCTCTCACATCGGTACCCCTGAACTGCTCCCTCAGTCCTCTGAATAGATACTCCAACTCGTTCTTGCGCATCTTGTTTGCCTCATGCTTGCACAATAGAGTGCATCCAAAGATACGCAAGACATACCTGAGAGCCGGATGCCTGACCTGAATCACAGGTGTAGTCCGTGAGTGATACCGTCCACCGCCAATGTACTCCCAGAACTGCCGAGCCTCTGCTGGTTCCCATGGAAGGGACATATCGGTCCGTGGCTGCTCGGTGCTAAACCCATAAATCCTACAGATATCGAGAAAGGGTACTCGATACCTGGCGCCAAAACACATGAAAGTAAAAGTGCTTCCTTGAGCATTCCTGCTCTCTGGGTTCGGGTAGACAACCCTGCATGTGGCAAGTAACTGTCTCACCAGCTCTGGGTATAGATCGTAAGGCTGCATTGGCATTGTCCCCAGACCAATGCCTCTGCACAGCTCCATAACCTACCTGTCTATGCCGAGACCATGACACGTTGAGTAATCTGCAAACTTGGTTGGCGCTACCTCCATGCCACACCAACCGTTATACAGCAGTGTATCGTACTCATCCCAGTACTCGTGTAGCGGCCTCTCTGTGAAATCAGTTGTAGTGAGCAACTTCTTAATAGGCGTGCCCCAGTTGCGGTCAGTCCTGATCCGAAGATTCTCTGCCCTTGGCCATGGTGCTCCAATGGTTGCATGAACTAACTGATATGGCTCTGGAGGATCAGAATCTCTGTGTAGCCATTCAGGAGGGGGAATATATTGTCGTGAGGCGCTTGCGGCTGTTGCTCTGCGCTTGCGGGGTTGATTCTGAGTTGCCATCTGCAAAACAGAAATTTAAACAAATTAGTCACGGCAACTCTCTGTGAAGTCGTCGTGCAACGACCGTTGCACTAAGGCAGCGATCGTTGCAAGGCGATTTCGTATACTCGAACATTTCCCCAGAATCGTCGAGCAACGACCGTTGCACAAGTGCAACGATCGGTGCAAGGCGATTCTGGCCGCAATCAAAAGTCAACAAAATCGTTCTAAAATCATGTAATCAACCACAAAATCGACAACAATCCATCACTAAACAACCTAAATCATGTTTATTTTAGCATGCATTCATCAATTTTGATCCAAAATTCCAAAATTCTAAAACCCTAATAGTTGAATCCGAAAATCATCAAAATAGGAGTACATTACCTTGAATTCGTGAGAAATGGGTTGGAGAAATAAATTGGGGGTGTAAAAATAAGAGAAATAGTGCTTTGAATCAAAGAAATCGATGGAGAAATGATGGTTTTAGGTTTTGGGGCTCTCGGTGTATCGGCGGCGAGAAAATGGAGAAGAAAGAAAAGAAAAAGGGTTTAAGGCAACTTACCTTGGTCGTGGGTGCAACGATCGTTGCATAGCAGAAACGATCGATGCTGGTTGAACCAGATCGATTCCGGTTTAGCTCGATATACTTTAATTTTCGATTTAACCCAAAAGCAACGATCGTTACACATCTCCAGACTTGTGTTCTGTATCTAAAAACTAGCAAAAACAAATAAAAACGTGAAATCCTAAGAAAAACACCAAAAATGAAAAGGAAAAACAAATAAACCTAACAGTGGGTTGCCTCCCACTCAGCGCTTGTTTTAAGTCATCAGCTTAACTTTTGGAAAGAGGTCAGACTTATGGAGGTTTCAATAGAGACTTTGAGTGTCTCTGTGAATGCCTTATCATCCATGGTGGTGTGTAAGCAGTAGCAGCATGATGTCGTCCAAGGAACGTAGGAAGGAATGTAGGGTGGGATCGACACTTGGGTGTTTTAAAGCTTTTTCCTGCATTCAAAACAGTGGAGTCAGGAGGTTTAAACTTAGAGGATTTATGCTTTACCTTTGGCAGAGATTTGATGTTCGGAGCCTTCTGCTTATGAGTAGTTTTAGGTTTTGAAGATGTTAGAGTAGACTCTTGTGGAACCACCATCTTCTTGTCAACCACTACTGTGCATTGAACAACATCTTTAGACCTTACAGGAGCTTTTGGGAATGGTATTGGAGGTTTGTAGATTCTTTCCTTAGCAACTCTGTGAGGTATAAGTGAAACTGGTTCTTTACGGGGTGCAACGATCGATGCATGTGGTGCAACGATCGTCACGGATGTCTCAGCTCGAGTTTCAACTACAGTCTCGGGTCCATCAGCTTCCTGGTCTAATCCAGCAATCTCAAACTCAAATTTCTCTTCTTGACTTGGTCCAGTATCAGTCTGAACTATCCAAGCCAAAAGATCCATGTCAATCTCTGTTGAGTCAGGTCCGTCGAAGCTCTCAAACTCAGGGAATTCAATATCAGATTCCCCTTTGTTTTCCACAAGTTCCATAGCCTTAACTGCTAGATATGGTCCATGATCCATCCTGTGGTCAACCTGAATAGGAGTGTTAACAACATGGGCTTTCTGAGTATCCTTCCTTGTGTCAGAACTTGAAATCTGATCCATCTGTGTATCTAGCAACTTCATATGAGTGTTCAAGGATTCAAATTTCTCATTCAGATTAGTGTACAAGCTCTCAAGCTTCGAGCTGAAAGACGCTGTGGTCTGTTGTTATTCTGCAATGGACTGCTCCATCATGATCTCCAATTTGCTCTTCTGTGCAGGTACAGGAGATGCTAGGCAGGATGTATAACCATTATCTCTTGACCCTTGAGCATGCCTAGAACCTTGTCTCTGCTGATGTCCAAATGTATGTCCATAAAAATCAGCTCCAGTCATAAAGTTTACCTCTGCAAATCCTTCAGTTTCTGCATCTGCTCGGAACTGTCTCTCCCTTAGTAGGACGTCGTGGATGTCATTTATCTTATTTCTCATCTCAGCTACTTTTCTAACCAATACATGGTAATCTGGCAAGATGGGGTTTCCTTCCCCATCTAGTTTCTGACCTTTTGCGTTGCATATGTGACCCTCTTGGTCTCGTAAAACGCCGTTTTCACCGCGAATCAGAATCATAGGTTCCATAGAGTGGAACCTATTGAACGTCTCAGATCTCAACATCGCTGTTCTCGCCTTGTGTCGATTGATGCAAGGTAGGCAACGATCGATGCAGTGCGAATCCCTGCAATCCCAAAAATCAAAAACGTGAGTAAACAAGAAAATTAAAAAGAATGCTTAGACTAAATCCTAGTACTAAATCTATCGGTGAACTCAAAGAGTCCCCGGAAACGACGCCAAAAACTTGATAGGTGTGTAGTTTTATCCCTATTCTACTGCAAGTGCACAGTTAATGCAATCGTAATATATAAGGTATCGAATCCCACGAGGACTCTCAGTCACACAATAGATTATTAGTAGTTCAGATTTAATTAAGCGAAGCAGGTGTGAAAACAGTAAACGAAATAGCAAGTAAATCAAGTGAGTTTGTAAGCAAGATGGCGAAGCGTTAGGTTTCAGGAGTTCTCAGGAAATCAGGAACGCAAGTAATCAATCTATCGAGATCTATTCAATAACTGTTCTAGAACTCAAACACAAATATAGAATTAACCAAATTCCTTTGCGATAATTCTCTAAGTCTAAGTGCAGCAAACCAAACTTCCGTTTGCGAGAACTAACAGATTAAACCAGATTTAATTCCAAGTTTGATATGTTCACAATTATCCTAAACCAAACTTTCGTTTGCGAGAAGTTTAATTGCTTATCTAGGTTCTTTCTAGTTAAATTAACCAACTTCCGCTGCATTAATCAACCTAACATCATAATTCTGATTAGCTACTTCAGATTAAGCATTAAGAACAACTTAGATAAAGAACTAGCAGATATGAATCCCTACAGATTAATTAAACTATAGTTCCATGAAATCCCTAATGAGAATCCTTAAACCTAACAGGTAAACTACTCAGACATGTTCATCGAGACAGAAAATATCATAAGTAGAAAACCAAATATCATATAACAGAATAATCAACAGGGGTTCGAAATCAAGTCTCTTTCGAGAACAAAACCAGCCCCTAAGGCTCTCTGAAATAATATAAAACTGAGTATGCAAAAGCATAGCCTAAACAATGGCTTAAAAACCTATTTATAATCTAAAACACGAATTGGGGCTTCTTTGAAAATATCAGGAACTTCTGGGCAAAACTGCAATTTCATTATTCTTCATTTAAACCGTCGTTTGGCCCATCTCGCATGTGCAACGATCGATGCCACAAGTGTGTCGATCGTTGCGGCTCTGGAATATTGACAGTGAAGTCTATCTCTCGGCCAAATACTCTAATTAGCTCCAGAAAGTGCCATAATCACCAAATATGCTCCAAATGTGCTTGTACCTAATAAACACCTGAAAAAACTCTAAAACATAGTAAAAGGCTCGATAAATGACACATATACCATGGTTAAAAACCCTAAAATCCATGGTATATCAACCTCCACCCTTGACACCTCAATCCCCTCCAGGTTCGCCACAGATACCTCCCGAGTTTCCTACACACACATGGCCCAAGGATGAAGGAGTGAAGATACTGACAGATAAGTTGTGGGATCAAATACCCAGGCGGATTGTGCTTAGTACTGATTGTCTCGACATGGAGGTGTTGGACACCTGGGATGAGTATGACACTCTGTTTTACAATGGGTGGTGCGATGTTACACTTGAGCCTACGAAGCTGGTAAGCCATGATTTACTGCGGATGACTGGTATGCGAGAGCAGGTTTTGATATGCTTACGAAGGATGGGTCTGGGGACGATGCCTTATGTCCGCTATCTTCTGTATCCAGAGTTGGTGCGTCAGTTTATGGCCACTGTACGAGTTACATACAGAGACTGGAATGCTAAGAATGCACATGAAGGTTTTTTACACTTCATGGCACATGGCAGGAGATACAAACTACCCATGCGAGATCTCTGTGCTATTTACGGTTTCAAGAAAGGCTACATACATGCTACGCTTCCAGAGAGCTTTCCTGAACTTGAGAAGTTTTGGGGTAACTTCGGTTCTACACCTTATTTCTCCAGCGAAACGAAGATGAATGATTTACGACATCCGGTCCTACGATATGTCGTACGCGTCTTGGCTAACACTCTCCAGTGCAAGATGGAACCGAACAAAATGAGGATGCAGGAGCTGGTACTACTCCATCCAGCAGTGGGACATCTGTGTTCGCATGAGTATGATCACGACGGTCCTTTTGAGAGGACTAATCTGGGTGCGGTATTTGCAGAGCACTTAGTCTCACTGCAGGCGAAGCCTTTCAGAGGATCAGGGAAGGGCATGACGGAGTCAGTGGGAAGTCTTTTGACACCGATTTTCCAGCATTTCAGGATACCTCTACATGATTATAAATGTGAGCAGTCTTTTGCTGAGATTGATGAGGAGCACTTGTTGAGTGCAACCTGGCTGAAGCCAGGATTGATTTGGTGCTACAGAGAGGGAGTTGAGGAGCGCACAGTTGACATACGACATACACCAGTATCGATAGATACACAGGACGACTTGCGTTTCCAACCTAATCCGAGGTATGTGAGGCAGCCACGTGCTGCTCGTTTACGCAGAGGAGCTCCTTCCTCCCGGGCTGCTCCTACTCCTGCTGAAGACGAGCCTGTTCCTGACCCTGCTAGGGGTCCACACGCACATCCACATTGGGTTCTTCCATTAAATGCTCCTCCACCACTTCCTGGTTATGATGCAGATCCGCACATGAAGTTCCTGACAGACACAGTTCGATCACTTTGGAGTGTTATTGCTAGAGCCTTCAGCTGCACCTGCACCTGTCCTTCGCACGGTCGTAGACGTCAGAGATCACCCACACCACCGGAGGGAGCCGACGATGATTCTGATCCTTAGTTCAGCCATGATCTTAGCATTTCCCTGAGTTTGTTTCACTTTTCACTTTTCGTTTTTCTTGAGTCTGCTTTGCTTTTGTTTGAGTCAGTTTGTTTTGTTTCTCTTGGTTTGAACTCTGTGGAACTCTTTTATATCTATTTTGTTGCTTCTGACTTGTTTCTGAGTGTTCTGACAGCACTGACAATAAAGAGATTGTGTGACTAACACTACTAATTTCGGATCATGTCCAAGTCTGGCGCATTGGTACTGTTATTTGCGCATTGTGTCGACCGATACATATATTGTGTCGATCGACACAATTAGCGACAGAAGGTAATAATCACAGTTTTCCCAGATTTCACAGAATTTTTCGCCTTATTTTACTTCCTCTGTACTAGGTAACACTGGGGACAGTGTTATTCAAGTGTGGGGGAGGTGGTTACTGACATCGTGCTCTGTTTTCTTAGAGTCAGTTCTTTTTCAAAATTTATTTTTATTGAGTCAAAATTTGTATGAAACTATGATTTTTCGAGAAAAAACTTTTCGCTTGAACAGGAACTAAGTGACCATTGGACAGACTTGTAGAGCCTCGATGACTTTTAGAAAACCCCAAACGGATCAGCCTACTGAGAACACCCACATCGCTTCAGGTATCAGAGGATCCTTTTACTGACTTCGAATCTAATACAGACTTTAATTTCTCACCTAAGGGCTTGGAATACCTTGAGTCGGATTCCTTTGTTAGTTCAGACACAGCCTGTAAACCTGTCCTATTTGGTTCCCTTCTCCCCTTCCATAAAGTAAAAAAAGAGAGTAATAAACTGAGGATGAGTTAGTAACTCCGAAATGGTCACGGGAATGGTAGCTACCACTATTACCTCCTGTGCGATCCATGGAATGTGTCCAAAGTACACCCCAAAACGGGAAGAACACTGATAAAAAAAAAAAATGATATCCAGTGGGGAAAAATCAGTTGTTAAGGAAGGGAAAAGAGAAGAAAGGGACCAAAGAAAGATAGTATGGTGGTCTAGAGCTGACAAGGTAAGAATCCATGTGCCCTTTGATCGATACTCCTTAGGTTAGGCCGCACTTAAATACTCGCAGAAGTCAGTAGGGAGAATTTGAATGCGTGAATGTGAATGTGGAGTTTACTTAGGACAGTTTCTAAGTGTGGGGGAAGTATATTGTGGTCTTGAGTTCTGCAGGAAAGTTTTCAGTGGATTACTAAGTGAATGCGAATGCGAAAGTTCTTAGGACGAAATGAGTTTCTGAGTTTTCAAACCTCTTCTCTTATATTTTGGTTCTTTACTTGCTTGAGGGCAAGCAAGAGCTAAGTGCGGGGGAGTTGATATACCATGGATTTTAGGACTTTTAACCATGGTATATGTCTTATTTATCAAGTCTATTATTATGTTTTAGAGTATTTTCAGGTACTTTACATGTTTTACCACATTTGGAGTTTACTTGGACATTGTGATACATTCTGGAGACTTTTAGAGCATCTGCCCGAGAAGAAGAAGTCACTGCCGTCATATGATGTTGGTGTCGATCGACACACACTTTGGTGTCGGTCGACACAGTTCGCGGACCAGAGAATCTTATCGATTAATGAAGATTTGCAACTTGACCTAGAAGTTTATCTTAATTACAATGTGACCCAATTCGTGTTTTAGAATATAATTAGGTTTTACAGCCACTTGGTAGGCTAAGCTTTCATACTTTAGAGCAGAGAGTTTTAGGAGCTGGTTTTGTTCACGAAAGAGACGTGATTTCGAACCCCTGTTCTTATTCCCTTGATTATTTTATGATATCTACTTTGATTATGTTTTCTGTTATGATTGCTATGTCTGAGTAGATCTCTTGTTAGGTTAGGGATTCTCATTGGGGATTTGAAGGAATGTTAGATTAATTGATTAAGATTCATCATCTAGTTCTTCATCTAATCTGTTCTTAAAGCTTGATCTGAACTGGCCATTTAGATTACTAATTTTATGTTGATTCTCGCAACGACAGTTGGTTTCGCAAAGGAATTTATCTATCCGCAAAGGAATTTGGTTTAGAAAAATTGTGAACGAACGAACTTGAAATTAATGCATGTTTAGAACTCTAGGATTCGCAAAGAAATTTGGCTTGCTAGGTTGTTAGACATAGATAATTATCGCAGCGATAGCTGGTTAGTTTTACCTTCGTGATTGTAGTTCAAGAACAATATAGATTGAATCTGATTGATTGTTTATCTGATTTCCTGATATCCAGAGAACTCCTGAAACCCGACGCCTTCGTTTGATTGCTTACATTCACCTCGCTTGATTTATTTACTTGCTATTTACTGCTTTAGAAAATCTGCTTCGCTTAGTTTAATCCGAATTACTTATAATCTATCGCGTGACCGGAGTCCTTGTGGATTCGATACCCTAAGTACTACATCTGCATCACTGTGCACTTGCAGTTAGAATAGGGATAAACCTTGACCCCTATCACCCTTCTGATAGTCGGAACCGACACCTCTGCAGGGACAACAACCTCCATTCTGTATGCCAACGAGAACAAAGTCTCTCCACTCGCGTTGTGAGGTGTGGTGCGGGAGGCCAACAGGACTCCCGGTAGCTCCTCAGACCATATAGAATTCTTAGAGTAAGGTCTTTTCTTGAGCCTACTTAGCAGTGTTTTGTTCGCAGCTTCCGCCTGACCGTTTCCTTGGGGATACCTCGGGGTCGAGGTGATCAAGCGTATCTTCCAAGTTTTACAGAATTTTCTGAAAGCTGGAGAGATGAACCGCGAACCGTTATCGGTCACTATTTCGTAAGGAAGTCCGTGTCGGCAGACTATGTGTTCCCAAATGAAGTACCGTACTTCGATTTATGTGGTTTGCTGATAGGCTTTAGCTTCTATCTACTTAGTAAAATAGTCGGTCAGGACCAAGAGGAATTTTAGCTGCTTTGGCCCTGACGAGACGAGAGGACCTACTATGTCCATCGACCACCTCATAAAGGGGTATGGTGCAGAGATCGAGGACAGCTTTTCAGCAGGCTGGTGGAAAATTGGGGCATGCCTTTGGCATTTATCGCACTGCCTGGTATAGTTTTCGCAGTCCGCGATCATAGTTGGCCAGAAGAATCCTTGTCTTTTGATGCGGATGGCCAGGGCTCGTCCTCCGCAGTGGTTACCGCAAGTGCCTTCGTGGGTGTTACCCATCACGGCGAGAGCTTCCACGGCGTGCTCACATCGCAAGTAAGTTTCTGCAGTGCTGCATTTGAACAAGCAGTTTTTGATCACGCAGTATCTGGCGCTTCAGGCCTTGAGCTTTCTAGCCTGCCATTTGTCGTCGGGGACTAGACCGAGCCGGATATAGTTTAGGATTGGTTCCCTCCAATCCGGCATGTTCAAGAATTATGCGTCCGGTTCTTCGGTTTCCGGTTCGGATTCTTCCTCGACTGGGGGTTATGAGATCTGTCGGCCCCTACGAAGACCGATGTCGTAGACTTCAGAGTGTGTCGGTGCTGTCTCCGACGGGGCTTCGGAGTTTGGAGCTTTTGGCGGGATTTCTACTTGCCCCGTCGGAAGCGTTGTGGTTTGGTATGCGGCTTGCGATTTTAGTGCCACATCGATGCTCGGTTTATCTATCCCTTCTACGGGTATGATCCTTTTGTCCTGAGGGTCGGATGTCGAGGCTTCTGCCGCCAGGGCATCTACAAAGGAGTTTTCGCCCCGAGGTATTCTCTCGAGTGTGAAGTCTTTCAACTGGCTTGCTAACTCGTGAGCTACCTTGACGTATGCTTCCATACGATCATCCTTAGTCTTGTACTCGCCGTGATACTGGCTCGTAACTAGTTGTGAGTCACTGTAGGCGTGGACTTCGCGTGCTCCGATCCCGATCGCGAGTCGGAGTCCGGCTATAAGGGCCTCATACTCAGCCTCGTTATTAGAGGCGCTGAAGCCTAGTCTGAAGGACTGCTCGATTACTTCTCCCGTGGGAGTTACGAGCTTTACTCATACTTCGGAGCCATGTTTGGTTGAGGCCCCATCTATGTGGAGGGTCCAGTATTCGTTTTGGTTTTCCTGTTCCGGGGCTGTAGGTGAGAGCTCGATTTTTAAGTCTGCTAGGACTTGGGCCTTGGCACTCATCCTGGTGCGATACTCGATGTCGTATTCGCTTAGCTCGATCGCCCACTTGGCTAGTCTACCAGATTGGCTCAGGCTATCGAGTATGGTTCGTATGGGCTGCGATGTCATCACCACTACGGTATGTGACTGGAAATATGGTCGTAATTTTCTGGCTGCCATCACTACTGCGAGCGCGAGTTTTTCCGTTGCCGGATACCTCGTTTCTGCGCCTATGAGCGTCTTACTCACGTAGTATATGGGCTTCTGCTCGTTCTGTTCCTCCCGAACAAGGACTGCGCTCACTGCGGCGGGCGAGGTCGCGATGTAGAGGAATAGTGGCTCACCCTCCACATGTTTAGCTAATATTGGAGGTTCCACTAAGGTACTTCTTAAGCTCGTTCATGGCCTTTTCACAATCCTCGTCCCATTGGAACTTTTGGTTTCCTTTGAAGAGGTTGTAAAACGGTAGGCATTTGTTCGTGGACCGAGAGATGAAACAGTTCAGGGCTGCTATCCTTCCTGTCAGCCTTTGTACTTCCCTTGTGTTTTTTGGGGAGGGCCTTTCCAGGAAGGTTGCAATCTTCTTTGGATTCGCTTTTATCCCTCATTCAGTCACCTAATATCCGAGAAATTCTCCTGATGGGACTCTGAAGGAGCATTTGGCTGGGTTGAGTTTCATCCTATATTTGTTTAGGATCGTGAAACATTCCCAGAGCTGTGCGATATGGTCGCTCTCTTTGGAGAATTTTACCAGCATGTCGTCGATGTAGACTTCCATCGATTTTCCGAGCTGATCGGCAAACATTTTATTCACCAACCTCTGGTACGTAGCTCTGGCGTTCTTTAGTCCGAAAGGCATCACCTTATAGCAGTAGGTTCCGCGATCAGTTATGAAAGCTGTTTTTTCATGGTCCTCTGGGTTCATGAGGATCTGAAGGAATTTCTAGCAGTTCTAATCAGGATTAGCAACCCTAGTCTTAATTCCGAGCCTAGGATCTAAGGTTCATATAATTGAATCTATGGGATCTCAGATTTACCTGATGATTTGCAGCGGAAGTATTAGCAGATAATCGAGATCACGAAGCGCCTCAAATGCTGCGCCTCTACTGGTATCCACACGCACACAAACTGGACCGCAGGGATGCTAGTGCCTTACAGAGATCTAATCTCCAGAGAGGTTTCTTTCTATGTTCTGGTGGCTGTGAATTAGGTTAGAATAGAGTTTAGGTCGACCATATATCTTATATATGTCGGCTTAAACCACAACAGAATTAACCAACGATTAAACCGTATTAATCTGGTTAATCCGCGAGTTGCATCGATCGATGCACTATGTGCAACGATCGACACTGCCCCAGAATATTGATATCGAATGCATATCAAATATGCATTCTCTGGATCATTACATTAATGATCAACCTCGTCTTTAACGCCCAGTTTGCTTAGGTGTGTGACCCTGTACGATCATATAACACTAGCAATGAGTACTCAACTCATTGATCATAAGTGGCTTCTAGCAAAGCGTTATGACTACCTAGTGTTATGTGATTGTCTCATCTCGACTATACGACTTTCACTTAGAGCAAGTACAATAGATTTCAGGACATTCCCAACAATCTCCCACTTGTACTGGAATCATCTATTCCTTTAATCCCTTTGTAGCTATATCTCAATCTAGCATAAGGCAAGAACTGTGTCATCCTTATTAAGCCAGATCACGTTTATCGAATCCCGATTTATACTGATAAAACAAACGACTGACAATCACCTCGTTTGAGCGCGGCCACGCATTTCCAGTATCAAATCTTCGATAGGCCCAGAGATATTTAACTCCTGTTATATAGGAGGTACAAATCCCATCTTGTTCCATCCATGTCTCTTTTATATTTCATGATACGCCTAATCAGTGTCTTTATGATCACCAGTTACGGCTGACGTTTGACAAAGTCAAGACGAACCAACCCATATAAGAGAGGACATGATGAACTCAGGTCTAAGGACTACTCTCTTTAGTCGCAATGAGAAACTCTTATGACACTCATATAACATCTTGTAGAGTTCTCATTAACGGGTCAAGTCCGATCATGTGTTCTCTAACACATATCTATGTGATTGACTTTAATACACTTATTAAATGACTCCATGAAACATAGTCATCAGTCACCTCACATACTAGTTTCACGTGGTTGTTAGTGTCCCATTTTAACAACCTCGACTAGGGACCATTTATAATTTATGTCATTTGTTTCTTATAGGGTTTCATGATCAAGTCACATACTTGATGACCTATAAAATGTCATAAATTACTTTGGGACAATATATATTTAATTATTCACAATTAAATAATGCTGAAACAATTTCATTAATCGAACATCAAGTCATAACTAAAAACCAAATATAACTCCCACTGAAAACAAGATCATATCTTAAGAAATCTAATGCCTACAACAGCAGTGTGAAACTCATGCTTAGGCCTTGGGAGGGGCTTGGTCAGCGGATCAGCTACGTTCTCATCAGTCAGGACTCTGCTGATCTTCACATCTCCTCTATTCACAATATCACGGATAAGGTGATATCGCCTTTCTATGTGTTTGGATTTCTGGTGTGATCTAGGTTCCTTTGCTTGCGCAATGGCTCCATTGTTGTCACAATACAAAGCCACTGGCTCAGAAATGCTAGGAATCACACCAAGTTCAGTGATGAACTTCTTGATCCAAACAGCCTCCTTTGCCGCTTCAGAAGCAGCGAGGTACTCAGCTTCAGTTGTGGAATCTGCTACAGTGTCCTGCTTGGAACTCTTCCAGCTGACTGCACCGCCATTCAGGCAGAAGATGTAACCAGATTGCGATCGGAAATCATCTTTGTCTGTCTGAAAACTTGCGTCTGTGTAACCACTTACTACCAGCTCATCACTTCCTCCATACACCAAGAATTTATCCTTAGTATTTCTCAAATACTTCAGAATATTCTTGACTGCTGTCCAGTGACTTTCACCTGGATCCGATTGGTATCTACTCGTCATGCTTAAAGCACAAGCAACATCTGGACGAGTACATAGCATGGCATACATGATGGATCCCAACGCCGAGGCATAGGGAATCCGACTCATGCGATCTCGCTCAGCAGGTGTCTCAGGACACTGCTTCTTGCTGAGACTTATGCCATAAGACATTGGTATGAAGCCCTTCTTGGAATCTTGCATTCTGAACCTGTGTAAGACTTTATCGATATAAGTGTCTTGACACAGTCCGATCAACTTGTTTAATCTATCTCTATAGATTCTTATTCCAAGAATATACGCGGCTTCTCCATGTCTTTCATTGAAAAACAACTTCCGAGCCAAGTCTTAACAGACTGTAACAACGGAACGTCATTTCCGAGAAGAAGTATGTCATCTACATACAACACGAGAAATGCAACTGCGCTCCCACTAGTCTTCTTGTAAACACATGGTTCTTCTTCGCTTCTGATGAAATCAAACTTTTTGACTGCTTCATCAAAACGAAGATTCCAACTCCGAGATGCTTGCTTCAATCCATAAATGGATCGATGAAGTTTGCATACTTTCCTAGCTGCATTTGGATCGATGAAACCTTCGGGTTGTGTCATGTACACATCCTCTTCCAGAATTCCATTAAGGAAGGCTGTTTTCACGTCCATCTGCCAGATCTCATAATCATAATGAGCAGCTGTTGCTAGGAGAATCCGAATGGATTTAAGCATGGCGACAGGTGAATAGGTTTCTTCATAGTCAATACCATGAATTTGTTTGAAACCTTTTGCCACTAGCCTTGCTTTATATATCTGAATATTTCCATCCACATCAATTTTCTTCTTGAAAATCCATTTACACTCAATGGGTCTAGCACCATCGGGTAAATCAACCAAAGTCCATACTTGGTTCTGTGACATGGATCCCATTTCGGATTCAGCGGCTTTCAGCCACTTTTCGGAGTCAGGGCTCATCATAGCTTCTTCAAAATTCGCTGGCTCGTCACTGTCAATGATCAACAAACCATGACAATTGGTTACGAGAAATCCATATCTCTCGGGTTCGTGACGGATCCTTTCGGATCGGCGAATTTCAGGCTCCACAGGCGCCGTCTCTACAACTCTTTGTAGATCCAATTGTTGCTCTTCCTCTACGGGTTGAGCATTTTCCTGCGGTTCTCGAACTTCTTCGAGTTGTACTTTACTCCCACTGTTTTTCTTGGAAAGAAATTCTCTCTCAAGAAAGACGCAGTTCCGAGCAACAAACACTTTGTTCTCGGATTGGTTGTAAAAGTAGTATGCCTTGGTTTCCTTAGGATAACCAACGAAGTAGCATTTATCAGATTTGGGCTCGAGCTTATCTGTAATTAATCTCTTAACATAAGCTACCCCAAATCTTCAGGAAAGACACATTCGGAACATTTCCAGTCCACATCTCATGTGGTGTCTTTGCAACTGATTTTGACGGAACCCTATTAAGTGTAAACGCAGACGTTTCTAGAGCGTATCCCCAAAAGGATAATGGAAGAGTTGAGAGACTCATCATTGATCGAACCATATCTAATAAAGTCCGATTCCTCCTCTCAGACACGCCATTCCATTGTGGTGTTCCAGGAGGAGTGAGTTGTGAAACAATTCCACAATCTCTCAAATGATCACTGAATTCTTGGCTTAAGTATTCTCCTCCACGATCTGATCGAAGAGCCTTAATACTTTTGCCAAGTTGATTATGCACTTCATTTTGGAACTCTTTGAACTTTTCAAAGGATTCCGACTTGTGTCTCATTAAATAGACATAGCCATACCTGCTGAAATCATCAGTGAAGGTAATGAAGTATCGAAAATTTCCTCTGGCACTTGTGCTCATTGGGCCGCATACATCTGTATGTATAAGGCCCAATAGGTCACTGGCCCTTTCATTTTGTTTGTTGAAAGGGGCCTTCACCATTTTGCCCAGTAAACAAGATTCACATTTCTCACATGATTCATAATCAAATGAGCCCAAAAGCCCATCACTATGGAGCTTTTGAATCCGTTTCTCGTTTATGTCGCCCAAACGACAATGCCATAGAAAAGTCTGATTCGTGTCATTTGATTTGAATCTCTTAGTGTTAATGTTATTGATTGGTGTGCTTTGGTTTAAAACATAAAGCCTATTCTCTAATGGGCTGCTACCATAAAATATATCATTGTAATCAAAAGAACAACATTTATTCTTTATTGAAAACTGATATCCTTCCACATCCAAAATAGGAATAGAAATAATATTTCTGCTTATCGCAGGTACATAGTAGCAATTATTAAGTTTTAACACCAAACCAGAAGGTAAAGACAAGTTATATGTTCCTACGGCTAATGCAGCAACTCTTGCTCCATTTCTCACGCGCAGGTCCACTTGTCCCTTCTCCAACGTCCTACTGTTGCTTAGGCCCTGCATATTTGTAAAAATATGAGCACCACAGCCGGTATCCAATACCCAAGAAGTAGAACCAGAAGTAGTAACATTTACTTCTATAACATAAATACCTGAAGATGAAGTCTCGAAAGTCTTCTTCTTCTTCTTCTTCTTCTCTTCCAAGAATTTGTTGCAATTTCTCTTCCAATGCCCAGGCTCTTTACAGTAATGGCACTTATCAGTCTCAGATGGGCCCGACTTGGGCTTCGGGGCTGGCGCAGGCGTGTCCTGGTCCTCAACCTGGACTGCCTTGCCCTTTCCCTTGCCTTTGCCAAGTTTCTTAAACTTCTTACCCCCTTGTACCATAAGTACATTAGGAGTGCCCTTCTTGATATTAGGCTCAGCTGTCTTGAGCATGCCATGCAGTTCAGTCAACGTCTTCGTCAAGTTGTTCATGTTATAGTTCATAACAAACTGATCATAACTTGACGGCAGTGACTGCAGAATGATGTCAGTAGCCAACTCTTGGCTAATGGGACAATCCAGTCTCCCCAGGTTATCAATATAACCCATCATCTTAATGACATGAGGACTGACCGGACTGTCCTTTGGTAGCTTGCATTCAATGAGAGATTTAACCGTCTGGTATCTCTCAGTTCGTGCTTGCTCCTGAAACATGATTTTCAGGCTATTAATCATCTCCACTGGCGACTCCACGTTCTCGTATTGCTTCTGCAAGTCCGAGTTCATGGTAGCCAACATGAGACAATTCACATCGACCACATCATTGGAATGCTTATCCCAAGCACTCCTTTCTGCATGTGCAGCATTGGCTCTCGGTTTTTCAGGGAGAACAGTTTCCAGGACATAGTCCCTTTTCTCCTGCTTGAGAACAATTCTCAAGTTCCGATACCATTCGAAAAAATTCGATCCATTTAACTTGTCCTTCTCAAGGACGGATCGCAGGGAGAAAGAGTTATTATGAGTGTTAGTCATATCTGAGAACAAAGAAAGGAAAAGGTTTAGTTATGATGTTCAAGAAATGAGAAATCTTAACTTTTTAAGAAAACTCGCATTATATTCAAAACAATGTTTCCTCAGATGAATATAATGATCCAAGACCCATACTTCACTAAACTTGAGTGAGCCACTGGCTATCACCCAAATTTAGCTATCTAGGTAAGCAACTACTTTGCTAGTTATATCCAATATAACTCTTGGTTGTGGATCTACATCTCATGTCCAATCCACCTGATGTCTCTGGGCCCAAAACGATTTTGATAGCCCAGTCAAGCAAACCAATCCCTTCAGTCATGTAATTGTTGATGTCTTGCACTGCAAGCCCATTAACACGATCACTTCCTGCCTTACTCATGTAATTGTTGATACCTTGCACTGCAAGCCTATCGTACAATGAAATGAGTCTTGACAGTTGACAAGATTGGAAAGACATCAAGTATCACTTGATATTTGGTTGAGGAACGGAACCATTTAAAACGTTCAGTTTTATTATGTTTTAATTCTTATAATTAATTGATTTGTCTTGCTTCGGTTCTGTGATTTCAGGTTCAATAACCCAATCATCAAACCTGATGTCGACCGACATTACTATAGTGTCGATCGATGCAGAATAACCAAAAGCAATTTGCGATAACCGATCAATCCAATTGATCCGGTTTTGAATACCGGTCAGCATCGATCAATGCTACATTAGCATCGGTCGATGCCAACCTAATCAAACCAATCGCAATTAAACCATTCACAGAGTTCAACCATTATTAACCAAGCTCGATAACCGGTCCAATCCAATTGAACCGATTCATCAATCTCGCGAGGTTTGTGTCGATCGATGCAACATTTGTGTCGATCGACACTAGGCGAAAACTGAGTTTTATTCGGGTTTTCGCCCTGTGTCGATCGATGCCGGATTGGCAACGATCGACACCATGCGAAAAACCCTAAATTTAATCGGGCTTTCGCTCTGTGTCGATCGATGCCGGATTGGCATCGATCGACACCATGCGAAAAAGCCCTAAAACGTTTTCGAACAGAACCCTAAACTAGGTTTTCATGAAAACGAATTTTAGCAAGTTTGTATCAACCATACACAGATTCAGATTCAACCAATCTAATCAACATGCTACAGATTCAATGGAACCCTAAAGCTCTGATACCACTGAAGGAATTTCTAGCAGTTCTAATCAGGATTAGCAACTCTAGTCTGAATTCCGAGCCTAGGATCTATGGTTCATATAATTGGATCTATGGGATCTCAGATTTACCTGATGATTTGCAGCGGAAGTATTAGCAGATAATCGAGATCACGAAGCACCTCAAATGCTGCGCCTCTACTGGTATCCACACGCACACAAAATGGACCGCAGGGATGCTAGTGCCTTACAGAGATCTAATCTCCAGAGAGGTTTCTTTCTATGTTCTGGTGGCTGTGAATTAGGTTAGAATAGAGTTTAGGTCGACCATATATCTTATATATGTCGGCTTAAACCACAACGGAATTAACCAACGATTAAACCGTATTAATCTGGTTAATCCGCGAGTTGCATCGATCGATGCACTATGTGAAACGATCGACACTGCCCCAGAATATTGATATCGAATGCATATCAAATATGCATTCTCTGGATCATTACATTAATGATCAACCTCGTCTTTAACGCCCAGTTTGCTTAGGTGTGTGACCCTGTAGGATCATATAACACTAGCAATGAGTTCTAAACTCATTGATCATAAGTGGCTTCTAGCAAAGCGTTATGACTACCTAGTGTTATGTGATTGTCTCATCTCGACTATACGACTTTCACTTAGAGCAAGTACAATAGATTTCAGGACATTCCCAACAGGATCTGATTATACCCAGAGAACTCGTCCATGAAGGACAGTAGTTCGTGTCCGGTGGTGGCTTCCACTAGACGATCTATATGCGGGAGTGGAAAACTATCCTTCCGGCATGCCTTATTCAGGTCTGTGAAGTCTGTGCAGACTCTCCACTTCCCGTTTTTCTTTTTGACGACGAGTCGACGACCGGGTTGGCTAACCAGTCGGGGTATTTTACCTCCCTGATTGATCCGACCTTTAGTTGTCTATCGACCTCGTCATTGACGGCTTTAGCTCGGTCCGGCCCGAGCTTGCGGCGTTTCTGTTTGACATGTTTAAACCTGGGATCTACATTTAGTTCGTGCGAGGTGACGTCGATGTCGATCCCTTTCATGTCTTTAGTGAACCATGCAAATGTATCTACATTTTCTTTGAGGAAATCGATGAGCTCATTTCTGGTGGAGCTTAGGAGCTATGAGCCGATGTTTACACACCTTTCTGGATTTTTGTCATCGATGCAGACCGAAATGAATAGATCCTTCCGCGGACCTCGAACTCTCGGGTCGTTATTACGCTTCACAGTTCGTAACGCGAGCTCTTCCTCTTTCTGTAATTGCTATACAGGTGATATTTCCAATTGCTTTAAAAATGTTAAGTAGCACGACCTTGCGGCCTTTTGGTTGCCGTGGATCATTTTTATTCCCGTCGGGGTTGGGAACTTCTTGCACTGGTGATAGGTGGAAGACACTGCCTTCATGGTGTAGATCCACGGTCTGCCTAGTATGGTGTTGTATGGGGCTGGTTTGTTGACCACGACAAACTCCAGGATTTCATGTTGCCCCCCGTCGATAGACGAGAGCTTTATAGTTCCCATCGAATAGGTGGTTTCACTTTCAAACCTGGTCAGGGGAGTCTTACCGCCGGTTAACATTGGGTCTTTGAAGCCCATTTTCTTGAAAGCATCGTAGAAAAGAAGATCTACAGAGATTCCTATATCGATCATGACTCTCGATAGATTGAATCCAGCTACCTCGAGTCGGATTACTAGGGCATCATCGTGCGGTTTGTCGAGCTTGAAGGTTTCGCTCTCAGAGAACGTTATGTGGGTGTCGGGTCCCTCAATGGGGACCATTTATCTGGATTCAGTCTCGACTCGCCTCTGGTGGGCTTTGATCGACTTAACTGAAACTCGAAACAGTTTCGAGCCTCCCGATATGAAGTTTATTGTTTTGGGGAGATGAGAGCTGCACAGCCCGAGCTTAGGCGAGCAATGGTTGGCTGGCTTTTTAGGAGCCAGGGGTGGCGTGATGAGCGATTTTATCGATCCCCCACAAGGAGCTAAATTGAAAATCGTCTCGATACGCTTGACGTGAGAGGGAGGTGGGGAGCCTGACTCCTCCTTCTCCGGCGTTCTCTCGCGCTTGGCTTGCGAGCTTTTTCTGCTTTTCGACTTACTCTTTCCTTTTTTTTCTTTTCTTGCTCTTTTTTCTCCGGTTCTGAAGTTTCCGTTTGTTGCCATCGTTTTTGGCTGCTAGCAGGCGGTCTTTGGACCTGCACTTCTCGTAGGAATGTCCGTTCTTATCGTGGTATTTGCAGTACTTGTTTGTGTCGTAAGTCTTGCGCCATTGGGGATTGCCATCTACTGCGAGGCAGTGCTGTCCTTTGCCAGAGGATTCCTTTTTGCTGGCTTTCTTTTGGCTTGATTCTTCTTTTGCCGCGAGTACCGTTTCTTCATACTTTGCGTAGTACGTAGCCTTGTGTAGTGCATCGTCTAGGGACGTGAATTGTCGGACCGCAAGCTCTTTTCTGAATTCCGACGTGTACAGGAGTCCGTTTTCCAGAGCTGCGATCGCTATGGTTTCATTTGGATCTGCTATAGGCGATTTGACTTCTCTGCACCTGGCGATGTAGGCTCTGAGAGTCTCGTCGGATCCCTATTTCAGAGCCCAGAGATCGGCTTCCGACGTTTTCTCTTCAATGAAAATCGAGTATTGTTTCAGGAATATCGATACTAGTTGTGTGAAGTTGTCGATCGAGTTTCCCTCTAGACTGGCGAACCACTCTAGTGCGGTACCGGTGAGGTTTTCGGCGAAAAGTCTGCAGTAACTTGCTTCCTTTTCTTCATCGGTTAGATGGGCTCGGAAAACCGCTAGTCTGAAAGCTCTGACATGTGCTTTCAGGTCGGTAGTTCCCGCGTATTCCATGATTTTGATTTTCCCGTTGTTTTTGATCCTCGCGCTAGCGATTCTATCCGTGAACGGAGTTCGGCGGGTCTCCTCGATAACCTGATCGATGTCTGGACCCGCGCTTGTTGCTGAATGGACTGCGGCCTGATAGGTATCGAGTTTTACCTTATACTAACTGCAAGTGCACATCAAATCAATTGTAGTATTTAGGGATCAAATCCACGAGGACTCTAGGCAACGATAGGATTAAGAACTTAAAGGGATTAAAACTAGGCGAAAGCAAAAAAGCAAATTGTATTGATTAATTAAAAAAGCAAGCAAGAAAGTAAATCAGATAGCAGGTTATGGTTGTAAGCAATAAACTAAAGGCGCTAAGTCTAGGGCGTTCTCGGGAAATCAGACAAGCAGATAAATCATTCAGTCATGATCTAATTAAACTCGGTTCTAGAACTCAAAACACAGATATATAATTAACCAAATTCCTTTGCGAGAATTCTCTAAGTCTAAGTGCAGCAATCCAAATTCCTTAGCAATTACTAACAGATTAAACCAGCTTTAATTCCAAGTTTGATATGTTCACAATCTAATTATACCAAATTCCTTTGCGAGTAATTAAATTGCTCAACCTAAATAGTTCAGATTCTAAACCACACTGTCGTGTCGTATTTAGCAACCTAATATCTATATTCTAATTGATCAGGTTAGAACTAGCATTAAGCACAATTTAGTTTGAAGAACATCTATTGATTTGAATCCCTAACTGAATTAATTATATCTAGCAAGTCATGAAATCCATATGAGAAACCCTAAACCTAACTATGAAACTACTCAGATATGGATGATGTAAACATAATCAATGAATTAATAGAAATCATAAAAGAGATTAGAATAATAAAAGGGTTCAAAAACTTCTCCAAAACGAATGTAGTACAGGACCAGATCAGCCTCAAAAGCTCTAAAAACTCTCTGCTCTAAGTTATGATAGCGTATGTAAAACTGAAGTTAAAAACCTAATTAAATAGCTAAAACACGAGTTGGGGCTTCTGTGTAAATATCTGGAACTTCTGGGCTTTTCTGCAATATCAACATTCTTCATTAAACCGCCGAGTCTGGCCCATTCGCGCTGTACATCGACCGATGCAGGTGTGCAACGATCGACACAATCCTCAAATCTGGACAGTGAACTCTGTCCCTCGGACCAAATCTCCAAAATGCACCAAATAGCTCCAAAATCTTTACTTCTGCTCCAAATGTGTGTGTACCTAATAAAACCTGTAAAGGAACCTAAAAGAACGGGAAAACGGCTAATTCGTACCTCAACATTTGCAACTGGTACCGATTAGATCCCGAACAATTTTGGTGTGCAAATTCATACCCAAACTCTTAATTATTTGGATATTCATACACGTACTATTTTTTTGGTTGAAACATCTATTGACCCGAATTCCATTAGTCAACTCCGTAAAACCGCAAACGGAAAATCTGAGCTGGCACAAAAAATCTGAGTTGGCACTGGAAATTAAAAATATGTTGTTTTGAAGAAAACCCATCGGCTTTAACCCTTTTTAGTTTAGAGTTTTTGATTTTGATGGCTATTTAGTCTTTACAGGTCAAAAAGTTGTTTTGGTGAAGAACATATAGGAGTTGAATCAGCTGGTGGACTAGAAGATGTTGTTGAATCTGTTGGAGGAGCAGATCCAGTCGTGGATTTACCTGGCAGCGAACATGAATAGGCGGAGGGTTTGTGGTTGTGTTGAAGATTATATAAACCTTTATACTATATAAACTATATTTGATACACACATCATCGAAGATCACTTAGCTCAATTGGTAGAGTGAGTGTTTTGCTTTAGTGGTCGTGGGTTCAAGTCTTAGAAGCTCTATTTTTAAAACTTAAAAACGACGTAGTGTGCCAACTCGGATTTTTAGTTCCAGCTCAGATTTTCTGTTTACGATTTTACGGAGTTGACTAACGGAATTCGGATTAAAGTATGTTTCAGTCAAGAAAAAATAGTGCGTGTATGAATATTCAAATAATTTAGAGTTTGGGTATGAATGTGCACACCAAAATTGTTCGGGACCTAATCGGTACCAGTTACAAATATTGAGGCACGAATTGGCCGTTTTCCCGTAAAAGAACACCAAAAGACACTAAAACACACTTATATCATGGCATAAAACCGGTAAAAACCATGATATATCAACTCCCCACACTTAGCCTTTGCTTGCCCTCAAGCAAAACAGAGAACTAGAATGTAGTGAAGAGGTTTGAAAATTTTCAGAAACTCTTTTTGTCCTAGAAGCAACAACACTCAGATTCCCCTTAGTAAACCACATGAAAGATTTCACCTGCAGGCATCAAGACCAACATATACTTCCCCCACACTTAGCAACTGTCCTAAGTAAACTCCACAATCACATTCACGCATTCAAATTCACCCTACTGACTTCTGCAAGTATTTAAGTGCGGTCTCACCTAAGGATTATCGATCAAAGGGCACATGGACTCTTACCTTGCCAGCTCTAGACCACCATACTATCTTTCTCTGGTCCCTTTCTTCTCTTTCCCCTTCCTTAACAATTGATTTTTTCCCATTGGGTATCATTTGTTTTATCAGTGTTCTTCCCGTTTGGGGGTGTACTTTGGACACATTTCATGGATGCACATGAGGTAATAGTTGTAGGTACCACTCCCAGAGACCACTTCGGAGTTACTAACTCATCCTCAGTTTATTATCTTTTTTTTTTTACTTTATGGAAGGGGAGAAGGGAACCAAATAGGACATGTTTACAGGCTGTGTCAGAACTAACAAAGGAATCCGACTCAAGGTATTCCAAGCCCTTAGGTGAGAAAATTAAGTCAATATTAATGTGAAGTCAGTAAAAGGATCCTCTGATACCTGAAGCGATGTGGATATTCTCAGTAGGTTGATCCGTGTCTGGGTTTTCTAATAGTCATAGATAATCTGCAACTTCATCCTAATGGTTACTTAAGTTCCTGCAAGTGATGTTAATCTTCTAAAAAAAGCATTGTTTTTTACTTAAACCGTTTTGACTCAATAAAACAAATTTTGAAAAACTGACTGACTCTTAAGAAAACAGAAAGATAGAAGTCAGTAGCACTTCCCCCACACTTAAGACACACAGTCCCAATAGTGTCAAGCGAAAGATTGGTAAAAAGAAAGAAAATATGTAATTGGATGTGTTGAGTTCTGTCGGATTTTTACCTCTGTCGCATATGCATCGACCGTTGCACTAGGTGCATCGATCGTTGCTGTGAGATTTTTCGTTGTCTGTCGATCGTTGCTCATGACCGCAACGATCGCTGCAATACGATTTCTTTCGTTGTGACGATCGACACAGTGGTGTGTCGATCGACGCACTGCGAATCGTCCGAGACCTGCAAACAAAAACTCACCAAAACCAGAAACAAAACGCAAAATCCTATAAAAACACCAAAATTAAAATGCAAAAATGAAAACAGTGGGTTGCCTCCCACTCAGCGCTCTTTTAACGTCAATAGCTTGACGCTTCAGCTGATCTAGGTAGAGGGCGCATCATCCAGAGGCAGAATCTGACCTCCTGGAATTTCTGCCTTAGCCCAATAATGTTTCACCCTCTGTCCATTCACATTGAATTCATTACCTTCCTTGCTGGTAAGAACGATAGCTCCATATGGACGCACCTCTTTGATCGTGAAAGGACCAAACCACCTTGATTTCAGCTTACCTGGAAACAAATGCAAACGAGAGTTATATAAAATTACCTGATCATTAGGCTCAAACTGTCTAGAGACAATCTTCTTGTCATGATAAGCTTTAGTCCTCTCCTTGTACAGCTTTGAGTTCTCATAGGCAAAATGTCTAATCTCATCCAACTCATTAAGCTGCACCAATCTCCTTTCTGCAGCAGGTTTAAGATCAAATTTTATCTGCTTTACATCCCATGCTGCTTTGTGCTCAAGTTCCACTGGCAGATGACATGCTTTTCCATATAGCAGATGAAATGGAGTGGTCCAAAGTGGTGTCTTGAATGCAGTCCGGTAAGCCCATAGTGCATCATCTAGCTTATCTGCCCAATCCTTTCGTGTCTTCTCAACTGTCTTCTCTAGGATCTCCTTAATCTGTTTGTTAGAAACCTCGACCTGTCCACTAATCTGAGGGTGATAAGGAGTAGCAACTCGGTGATGAACTCCATGCTTCCTTACTAGCTTCTCGAAGACCTTATTAATAAAGTGAGATCCTCCATCACTAATTACTATCCGAGGTACTCCAAATCTAGGGAATATGATGGTCTTAAACAGCTTAATGACCACCGAAGAATCATTGGTTGGACTAGCTATTGCTTCTACCCACTTAGACACATAGTCCACAACAACCAAGATGAACTTATTCCCGTAGGATGAGGGAAAAGGACCCATGAAATCTATGCCCCAATTATCGAAAACCTCAACTTCCAGAATGAAATTCTGAGGCATCTCATGCTTCTTGCTGATTTTCCCTCTCCTCTGACAGGCATCGCACTGAGAGACAAAAGAATGAGTGTCTCTAAACATCGTAGGCCACCAGAAACTTGCTTGCAGAACCTTAGACACAGTCTTGAAAGTAGCAAAATGTCCAACATAGTCTGATCCATGACAGTGAAATAAGATATCTGGGACCTCTGATTCAGCAATACATCTCCTGTAAAGTCCATCTGAACAGTGCTTGTAGAGATAAGGTTCATCCCAGTAGTATCGTCTAAGCTCTCTGAAAAACTTCTTCTTCGCATACCCCTTCACATCATCTGGTTCAGTCTCTGCAGCCAGGTAATTAGCTATATCTGCATACCAGGGTCGATCGGTGGTTGCGACAGCATCAATTTGGAAGCAAAAGTCTCCGATTTGGATCTTGAAGGACTCTGCATTCGTATCAGGTATGCATCGACCATCGCACATGTCCGCATCGATCGTTGCTTCCCCGATACTTGCATCGATCGTCTCCAATGTGGCATCGATCGACACTGAGCGATTATCCCGACAGTTCCGCAACTTTCTGCCCAAATCCGTCCGAAACACCCTACCGACCATATTGACGTTTTCCTCAGGCAAGTAATCATTTATGGGCACGTCTTCTTCAACCAGCATCCTTGAAAGATGATCAGCAACTCCGTTCTCAACCCCCTTTTTGTCCCTCACTTCAATGTCAAACTCCTGAAGCAACAGAATCCATCTCAACAATCTTGGCTTAGCATCTTTCTTCTGTATTAGATACTTCAGGGCTGAATGATCAGTGTGCACAATCACATTGGCGCCAACAAGATAGGGACAGAACTTCTCAAATGAAAAGACAACAGCCAACAGTTCCTTCTCTGTAGTGGCATAGTTTCTTTGTGCATCATCTAGTGTCCTACTAGCATAATAGATAGCATGAAGATTCCTATCCTTCTTTTGTCCAAGAACAGCTCCTACAGCATAGTCACTTGCATCGCACATAACCTCAAAAGGTATATCCCAATCCGGTGGCTGAACTATTGGAGCGCTCACTAATGCTTGCTTAATCTGTTCAAATGCAGTCTGACAATCTGCATTGAACTCAAATTTGGTATCCTTACACAGCAAAGCAGTCAGTGGCCTAGCAATCTTACTGAAGTCTTTGATGAACCGTCTATAGAAACCAGCATGTCCAAGAAAGCTTCTTATAGACTTTACAGAATCAGGCGCCTGAAGGTTGGTCATTACCTCAATCTTAGCGCGGTCTACTTCAATCCCTGCTTCAGACACTTTATGTCCAAGTACAATTCCATCTCTGACCATGAAATGGCATTTCTCCCAATTAAGAACCAAGTGCTTCTATTAGCATCTAGTCAGAACCTTGCACAGATTATCTAAGCATTCATTATAAGATGATCCATAGACTGAGAAGTCATCCATAAATACCTCCATAAAGTCCTCAATCATATCAGTGAATATGGACATCATACATCTCTGGAAAGTGGCTGGTGCATTGCAGAGTCTAAAAGGCATCCTACGGTAAGCAAATGTGCCATATGGACAAGTGAAGGTGGTCTTTCCCTGATCCTCTGGATGGATAGGGATCTGAAAGAAACCTGAATATCCATCGAGGAAGCAATAGTAAGGGTGATTTGCTAACCTCTCCAACATCTGATCAATGAAGGGTAAAGGGAAATGATCCTTCCTTGTTGCAGCATTGAGTTTCCTGTAATCTATGCACATCCTGTGTCCAGTCACAGTCCTAGTAGGGATCAGCTCATTCCTCTCATTCTTCACAACTGTAACTCCACCTTTCTTAGGCACTACATGAACCGGACTCACCCAATCACTGTCTGAAATAGGATAGATGATCCCAGCATCCAGGAGTTTCATAATCTCCTTCTTAACCACTTCCCGTAGGTTAGGATTAAGCCTTCCTTGATGCTCAACAGATGTCTTAGACTCGTCCTCAAGATGTATCCGATGCATGCACAGCTCCAGAGAGATACCTGAAATGTCATCAAGAGAATAGCCAAGAGCTTTGCGATGCTTGCGCATCTTGCTTAGTAGTAAAGTGAGCTCTGCGTTGTTCAAGCTAGCATTGACAATCACTGGATATGTCGAATTAGGTCCAAAAAATGCGTACCTTAGCCCGGATAGAAGTTGATTCAGCTCGATTTTCGGAGCTTTTTCCTCGGCCCAATCTCTGTCGACCTGCAACGATCGATGCCCAGATGGTTTTGATCGTTGCATCGTCGCGTCAGACACTCCGACTTGCATTACCTGCTCAACAGAACCCATTAGCCTCATGTAGCATATTGCAGGCTCGTCTTGCAGATACTCCAGCTCCATTATAGAGCTCAGTAAAGCTCTTTCTAGTGGGTCTTCAACATGTGATTTGTGAAAGTAATCCGCAGCCAAATCACCCAGTGTGTCCACATAGAAGGTTTTTCCGTCGATGGTTGGTCTCTTCACCAGTTTGTCCATATCAAAACTCATCTTCAGATCACCTACATTCAGAATTATTCTACCCATTTGGCAGTCAATCATCGCACCAGCAGTAGCTAAGAAAGGCCTACCCAAAATCAGCGGATCCATTGGTTCCTCTCCATACCGCAGAACAACAAAATTTGTAGGGATCACACATTGGCCAATCGTTATAGGCACATCTTCCAATAATCCTTCAGGAATTCTGATTGTTCTATCTGCTAAAACTAGTGAGATCCTAATGGGTATGAAATCAGTCATCCCGAGAATTTTAGCAACTGAGAAAGGCATGAGATTCACACTGGAACCAAGATCACATAGAGACCTTTCGAATTTTTCCCTGTAGATAGCACAATCCAACACAAAGCTTCCTGGATCTTTCAACTTCTCAGGAATTCTGCCCTGAATCACTGCACTGCACACCTCTGTGATCATCATTACACTCTCCTCTTCAGACCACTTACCAACAAGCAGATCCTTAAGACATCTCCTCATTACTGTAGTAGTTTCCATAGAATCAATCAAAAGCACTTCAACCTTCACCTTTTTAATGATTTCCTTGCACTTGTTATACTGTTTTTCGTTCTTAGCCTTCCTGGGATTCTTAGGAAAAGGGACTTTGGGTTTGTAGACTCTTTCATTTGTCTGTTTCGGTTTTTCTGCGTCAGGAACCTTTGCAGTCGCCTTGCGTCGATCGTCACTGGTGTTGTGTCGATCGTTGCTGGGCGACTTTGTTACGACAGGTTCTTCGTTTTCGTTTTGCATCGACCATTGCTGAGTGGCGTCGATCGATGCATTACGAATATCACGGATCCCATCTTCCAAATCATCAATTTCCACGAGTTCTTCAACACTCAACTGCTTTTTCTGGACAGGAGACAGCTCCTTACCACTTCTCAATGTCACTGCATTGCATTGATACTTGGGATTAGCACCAGTTCGCCCTGGGAGATATCCATCTTCCCTCTGAGCATATCCAGCAGTTCTTGCAACTTTAGCGTCAAGCTCCTTCATATGTGCGCTCAGGTATTCAAATTTCCCGTTCAGATCCTTATAGACAGTACCTATCTTCTTGTCGAGGTCTGCAACACTCTTAGTTTGACCTTTCAGCAGTTGTTCCATCATTGCCTCCATCTTACTCTCATGAGCAGTAGCTACAGGAGGTGCTTGGTAAGAAGATGATCCATAGGTTCTCTGATTACCTTGTCCAAAAGGTTTCTGAAAACCACTAGTCTGTCGAAAGCCAAAAGAGTTTTGATTGCCTGTGAAGGCACTCTTCTGTCCACTGAAAAATCTGTTACCTTGCTGATTACCAAATCTGTTACCTTGGAATCCAGATCCTCCGATGTAATTCACATCTTCTTCCTGAGTGTCCTCCTCAGTCTGAATCACTTCAACATCTTGGGAAAAGTGGACAACTTTCTTACCAGCTGGAAGATTACAAACTGTGTCCAACTTAGATCTAATATCAGCAATCTTCAAATTCTCTACCTTTACACCATATTTCTTCCTCCTCTCATCAGTAGTCTTGCAACTGTTGCTGCTTACTAAGTTCTCTATCAGCTGCTTTGCTTGCTCAGGAGTCCTGGTGTTGAAGTTCCAATTGCTGGAATTATCCAGCGCAGTCTGATATGGAAGATCTATGCCTCTGAAGAAAATACCAAGCAGTGTTACCTCAGTGAATCCATGGTGTGGGCAGTCACGCTGGTATTTCTTGAATCGCATCCAGGCAGTCTTAAGAGGCTCTTGAGTGAAGGTGAGAATGTCCTGTCTAGACTGATCAGAACGAGCATCATCATAGAAGTGGCGCAGGAACTCACTCTTCAAAGCATCCCATGTAACAAACTTCCCTGGTGGAAGCTGTTTCAACCATGCAGCAGCATCTCTAGCGAGAGAATATGGGAAAAGCTTGAGGAACAGATAGTCATAATGCACTCCATCTTATTTCATACCTGTGACTATGTCCTCAAAGTCATCTATGTGTTCCATAGGCTGCTCGTTAGGATAATCATGAAAGGCATTCTGCCTCAGCAAAGAATAGTAGATGGTTTTAATCTTAAAATCATTCCTATCAAATACAAGAGTCACAAGAGATGACCGGTTGATATGAAACTCATCCGGTCTGTTCTAGTCAACTAAAGTCCTCTCATGGACAACCATCTGTATACCTTGGGCCTGTCCTTGACCTTGGTTCTGCTCCTGTTGTGGTTGCTCAGGAGGATCATGGATAACATTCCCTTCAGCATCAATCCGTTGCCCAGCAACATTGTACGGATTGTTCTGTTGGTCCCTCAGGGTACCTTGAGCATCGGGTATCAGAATCAGACGTTGTACAACCATCCTTGATCTTCTTTCTCTTCTGTTAGTCCTCTTTAGTCGTCCAAGTTCGCCAAGTCCGAGATTAATGAGATTCAAATTCTGATTATTTCTGGTTTCACGCGTCTGCATAAACCGTCGGTAATCGCAGTGCAACGATCGATGCAAGAGATGCAACGATCGACTCAACTCAGAATCGCCTGGTAACGATCGACACAGAATGTGCAACGGTCGATGCTAGGCGAATTTCGTACCTGCTGATAGGTTCTAAGTTTTCCCTATACTAAACTGCAAGTGAACAGCAATGTCAAAGTAGTATATAGGGTTATCGAATCCACAGGGACACTCGGTCTCAAGAGAATCAAACTATAGGAATAAATACTAGAAATAAGCAAGTAGTGAATGAAATAAATTGCGGTGCGAGAAAGTAAATCAGTAGCAGAGATTAACGGTTGTGAAGCAAGTAATTAAAAGCGTCAAGCCTAGGGTATTCTCAGGAAATCAGACAAACAGACAGTTCATTCAGCAAGGATCTAATTAAGAACGGTTCTAGAACTCAAAACACAGATATAGAATTAACCAAATTCCTTTGCGATAATTCTCTAAGTCTAAGTGCAGCAAACCAAACTTTCGTTTGCGAGAACTAACAGATTAAACTAGCAATAAGTCCAAGTTTGATATGTTCACAATTATCCTAAACCAAACTTCCGTTTGCGCAAAGTTTAATTGCCCAATTTAATTAGTTCAGATTCCTAAACCCCACTTCCGTGACGTATTTAGCAACCTAAGATCTAGATTCTAATTGATCAGGTTAGAACTAGCTTTAAGCACAATTAAATTGAAGAACTGATATAGTTATGAATCCTTAACTGAATTTGAACAAGTCTAGCAAGTCATGAAATCCTATGTGAGAAACCCTAAACCTAACTATGGATCTACTCAGACATAGATAATGAAAACATAATCATAGAATGAATAAATTGCATAAAAGAATAAGAGTAAAAGGGGTTCGAAATCTTCTCCAAATACAGATGATGTAACAGGTTCAGATCAGCCCCAAAAAGCTCTAAAATCCTCTGCTCTTAATTATCAAATTGTATGGTAAAAAGTATAAAGCGTATCTAATAAAAACTCTAAAAACTCTATTATATAGGCATAATCTCGGCCAAGGGCTTCTTTGTAAATATCAGGAACTTCTGGATCAAAGTGCAAATTCTTCACTCTTCTAAACCGCCGAGTTTTTGGCCCATCTCGCTGGTGCATCGATCGATGCTAGAGTGCAACGATCGACACCTTCCTCTGTTTCGGACAGTGAACTCTATCTCTCGGCCAAACACTCCAAAAATCTCCAAAATGCTCCATTATCTCCAATTCAGCTCCCAACCTGATTATACCTGTAAAAGACTCTAAACAAAGACAAAAGACACTAAAAACACACTTATATCATGGTCTAAAACTAGTAAAAACCATGATATATCAACTCCCCCACACTTAGCCTTTGCTTGCCCTCAAGCAAAACAGAGAACTAAAACATGGTGAAGAGATTTGAAAACTCTTCAGAAACTCATTTCATCCTAGAAGCTACAATACTCAGATTCCCCTTAGTAAACCACTGAAAGAATCAATCACAGGATATCAAGACCAACATGTACTTCCCCCACACTTAGCAACTGTCCTAGGTAAACTCCACAATCACATTCAAGCATTCAAATTCTCCCTACTGACTTCTGCAAGTATTTAAGTGCGGTCTCACCTAAGGAGTATCGATCTAAAGGCACATGGATTCTTACCTTATCAGCTCTAGACCACCATACTATCTTTCTCTAGTCCCTTTCTTCTCTTTCCCTTCTTTAACAACTGATTTTTCCCCACTGGGTATCATTTTATTTTTTTTATCAGTGTTCTTCCCGTTATGGGGTATACTTTGGACACATTCCATGGATCACATGAGAGATAATAGTGTTTGCTACTATTCTAATGACCACTTCGGAGTTACTAACTCATCCTCAGTTTATTATTATTTTTTTTTTACTTTACAGAAGGGGAGAAGGGGACTAAATAGGACAGGTTTACAGGCTATGTCAGAACTAACAGGGAATCCGACATAAAGCATACCAAGCCCTTAGGTGAGAAATCTAAGTCAGTATTAAGGTTGAAGTCAGTAAAGGATCCTCTGATACCTGAAGTGATGTGGGTGTTCCCAGTAGGTTGATCTGTGATGGAGTTTTCTAATAGTCAAAGATAGATCCTGCAACTTCATCCCAATGGTTACTTAAGTTCCTGCAAGTCTTGTAAATCTTCTCAGAAAATCATAGTTTCTTACTTAAACAATTTTGACTCAATAAAACAAAAATTTTGAAAAACGGACTGACTCTTAAGAAAACAGAAAGATATAAGTCAGTAGCACCTCCCCCACACTTAAGACACACTGTCCCCAGTAGTGTCCAGCGAAGGATCGGTAAAAAGAAAATAAAAATTGAAAAGGTGAAATTATGTCTGTCGGGTTACCTATGTCGCTAAGCATCGACCGTTGCACTAAGTGCATCGACCGTTACTTGGCGATTTTCGTGTATAGTCGATCGTTGCTCAGGACCGCAACGATCGCTGCAATGCGATTACTTTCGTGTTGTGTCGATCGATGCAGAAATGCATCGATCGCTGCACTGCGATTTAACCGAGACCTGCAATCATAAACTCACCAGAAACAAAAACAAACGTAAAATCCTAACAAAAACACCAAAAATGAAAAAGAAAAACACTAGTACCTAATGGTGGGTTGCCTCCCACCCAGCGCTTGTTTAAGGTCAATAGCTTGACCGGACGGATGAGATCTTTCAAGTACCAGGAGGTCTTGACAAAGACTTTTTCTGTCTCTGTTCAAGTCTCCTCATCCAAGGTGGTGAGTAGGCTGTTGCGGAATGCTCATGGCCAAGAAAAGATGGAGTAAAATGCGCTCCAGGATCTATAACTGCAGTCTCATCCGGCTGCTCAAAATCTGCGTCCCTTATGGTGAATGTCTGCCCATCTATCAGTGGCCTTCGCAGCTTATCCATCTCATAGTGCAGTGGTTCATCTCCCAGGTGGAGGTCTATTAGACTCTGTCTAACATCAATCACAGCTCCTGTTGTAGCCAAGAAAGGTCTCCCAAGCAATAAAGCTTCATCCGGATCACAATCATATTTCAGCACAAGGAAGTCCGTTGGAACTAAGTAGTTCCCAACTCTCACCGGAATGTCCATAAGAAGTCCTTCAGGAACTCGTATGGACTGATCAGCTAGGATAAGAGAAGTCCTAGTAGGAGTAAAATCCAACATTCCCAGCTTCTCTGCCACAGAGTAAGGCATTATGCTTCCAGCAGCTCCTAAATCACACAGAGAACGCCTAAAACTATCCTCAAAGATAGAACAATCTAGCACAAAGACTCCAGGATCAGGTAGCTTCTTCGGGACCTTAGTTAGCAGAACATCACTGATATGCTGAGGAACTATTATCACCCATTCTCTCAGCTCCTCATCTAAAGGCAACATCTTGTTCAAATATCTCTGAACACATGGATGATAAGGTGGATCATCAGAAGGTGGAATTTCTTCCAAGTCTTCACCACTTTCTTCTAGCTTTTTCAGCTCTTCAATCTCTTGTTTAATCACTTCAGACACCTTGGGATATTGCCTAATGGCTTGTGCATAAACATCCTCTTGAGTGATCTCAGATACATCAGGGAATAGGCGGGCTAGTTCTGCATCAATCTCACTTTCATCCCACGGGTCTTCTGCTCGTTCACGACCTGCATCGATCGATGCCAGCTGTGTGTCGATCGTTGCATCACTACAGTTTCTACCCGAGAGTTTTTCACAGAAATCCGAAAATTCTGCCTCAGTCACCAACTCAGCTGTACTTAGCTCAAATTTCTCCCCTAGATAAGATCCATCATTAATGAACAGACCAGGCCTTAATATGAGTCTCTGCAACTCCTTTTCCCTTCAGTGAGCTGGACATCTGGTTCACCTGAGTGTCCAATTGCTTCATGTGAGTGCTCAGTGACTCAAACTTCCCATTGAGGTCTTGATAGACAGCGTCCAGCTTCTTATTGTTGTCCACAGAAAGCTTGATCTGACTCTCCATCAGTTGTTCCATCATAGCCTCCATTTTGCTCTCATGGGCTGTAGGTGCAGGAGGAGTCTGATAGGATGTAGATCCATAGGTTCTCTGATTACCTTGTCCATAGGTCTTTTGAAAACCACCAGTCTGTCCACCATTGGAGAATCTGTTCCCCTGTTGATTACCAAATCTATTACCTTGGAAACCAGAACCTCCTATGAAATTTACATCTTCTTCCTGAGTTTCCTCTTCAACCTGAATCACCTCTACATCTTGGGCAAAGTGGACAGATTTCTTACTTGTTAGGAGATTGTAGACTGTGTCCAATCTGGATCTTATATTAGCTATATCAGAATTCTCTACGGTTCCACCAGATCTCTTTCTCCTTTCATCCATTGTTTTGCAACTGTTGCTGCCAATCAGATTCTCTATCAACTGCTTAGCCTGTGTAGGAGTCCTGGTGTTGAAATTGGCATTACTGGAATTATCCAGCGCAGTCTGATAAGGAAGATCTATGCCTCTGAAGAAGATACCAATCAGCTGTACTTCTGTGAATCCATGGTGTGGACAGTCACGCTGATACTGCTTAAATATCATCCAGGCAGTCTTCAAGGGCTCCACAGCTCCTTGGGAAAAGGTGAGTATGTCCTGTCTGGACTGATCCGAGCGTGCATCATCATAAAAGTGACGCAGGAACTCACTCTTTAAGGCTGCCCAAGTAGTATACTGACCAGGTGCCAGTTGTCTCAGCCATGCACTAGCGTCTCCAGCAAGACTGTGCGGAAATAGCTTAAGGAATAGATAGTCCGGGCATACTCCTTCATACTTCATACCAGTGACTATGTCTTCAAACTTGTCAATGTGATCCATAGGCTGCTCTGCTTGAAGACCATGAAAAGCAATCTGTCTCATCAGCTGGTAGTAGATGGTTTTTACCTCAAAATCATTCCTCTCAAAAGCAGGAAGCACTAGAGCTGCTCGGTTTGCATGAAACTCATCAGGTCTGTTGTAATCAGCTAGTGTCCTCTCATGAACCACCATATCTCTACCTTGGGCCTGTCCTTGACCCTGGTTTCGGTTCAGCTCCTGTTGCTAAGGAGGATCAGGGATTACATTCCCTTCAGCATCAACCCGATGCCCAGCAGCATTGTACGGGTTGTCATCTTGGTCCCTCAGGGTACCTTCAGCATCTGGTATCAAGATCAAACGTTCTCGTACCATTCTCTCTCTCTTTTCTCTCCTGTTAGTCCTTTCTAGACGTCCAAGTTCCTCTAGTCCGAGATTAAGCAAGCTCGAGTTCGGATTACTTCGAGTTTTCTGCGTTGGCATAAACTGTCTGTAATCGTCCAGCAACGATCGATGCTATCAGTGCAACGATCGATTCAATCTCAATATCGCCTAGTGACGATCGACGCAAGGTATGCAACGATCGACGCAGGGCGAAATTCGTACCTGCGACAGAAAGAAACCGAGAAAAAAGAAAATCAGCAAAATCAAAACAAAAAAAAAAACGAAAAAGAACAAAAACAAAAAGAAAAATTTCTAGTAAAAACCCTAAGTTCGGTCCTATCGAAGACTCAAAGAGTCCCCGGCAACGGCGCCAAAAACTTGATAGGTTCTAAGTTTTCCCTATACTAAACTGCAAGTGAACAGCAATGTCAAAGTAGTATATAGGGTTATCGAATCCACAGGGACACTCGGTCTCAAGAGAATCAAACTATAGGAATAAATACTAGAAATAAGCAAGTAGTGAATGAAATAAATTGCGGTGCGAGAAAGTAAATCAGTAGCAGAGATTAACGGTTGTGAAGCAAGTAATTAAAAGCGTCAAGCCTAGGGTATTCTCAGGAAATCAGACAAACAGACAGTTCATTCAGCAAGGATCTAATTAAGAACGGTTCTAGAACTCAAAACACAGATATAGAATTAACCAAATTCCTTTGCGATAATTCTCTAAGTCTAAGTGCAGCAAACCAAACTTTCGTTTGCGAGAACTAACAGATTAAACTAGCAATAAGTCCAAGTTTGATATGTTCACAATTATCCTAAACCAAACTTTCGTTTGCGCAAAGTTTAATTGCCCAATTTAATTAGTTCAGATTCCTAAACCCCACTTCCGTGACGTATTTAGCAACCTAAGATCTAGATTCTAATTGATCAGGTTAGAACTAGCTTTAAGCACAATTAAATTGAAGAACAGATATAGTTATGAATCCTTAACTGAATTTGAACAAGTCTAGCAAGTCATGAAATCCTATGTGAGAAACCCTAAACCTAACTATGGATCTACTCAGACATAGATAATGAAAACATAATCATAGAATGAATAAATTGCATAAAAGAATAAGAGTAAAAGGGGTTCGAAATCTTCTCCAAATACAGATGATGTAACAGGTTCAGATCAGCCCCAAAAAGCTCTAAAATCCTCTGCTCTTAATTATCAAAGTGTATGGTAAAAAGTATAAAGCGTATCTAATAAAAACTCTAAAAACTCTATTATATAGGCATAATCTCGGCCAAGGGCTTCTTTGTAAATATCAGGAACTTCTGGATCAAAGTGCAAATTCTTCACTCTTCTAAACCGCCGAGTTTTTGGCCCATCTCGCTGGTGCATCGATCGATGCTAGAGTGCAACGATCGACACCTTCCTCTGTTTCGGACAGTGAACTCTATCTCTCGGCCAAACACTCCAAAAATCTCCAAAATGCTCCATTATCTCCAATTCAGCTCCCAACCTGATTATACCTGTAAAAGACTCTAAACAAAGACAAAAGACACTAAAAACACACTTATATCATGGTCTAAAACTAGTAAAAACCATGATATATCACCTGCGACAGACAGAAAACAGAGAAAAAAATAGTAAACAAAAATAAAAATAAAATCCTAGTAAAAACCTTAAGTTCGAAGCTATCGAAGACTCTAAGAGTCCCCGGCAACGGCGTCAAAAACTTGATAGGTCTCGAGTTTTATCCTATACTAACTGCAAGTACACAGCAAATCAATTGTACTATTTAGGGATCAAATCCAGGAGGACTCTAGGCAACGATAGGATTAAGAACTTAAAGAGATTAGAACTAGGCGAAAGCAAAAGAGCAAATTGTATTGATTAATTAAAAAGCAAGCAAGAAAGTAAATCAGATAGCAGGTTGTGGTTGTAAGAAATAAACTAAAGGTGCTAAGTCTAGGGCGTTCTCAGGAAATCAGACAAGCAGATAAATCATTCAGTCATGATCTAATTAAACTCAGTTCTAGAACTCAAAACACAGATAACCAAATTCCTTTGCGAAAATTCTCTAAGTCTAAGTGCAGCAATCCAAATTCCTTTGCAATTACTAACAGATTAAACCAGCTTTAATTCCAAGTTTGATATGTTCACAATCTAATTAAATCAAATTCCTTTGCGAGTAATTAAATTGCTCAACCTAAATAGTTCAGATTCTAAACCACACTGTCGTGTCGTATTTAGCAACCTAAGATCTATATTCTAATTGATCAGGTTAGAACTAGCATTAAACACAATTTAGTTTGAAGAACATATATTGATTTGAATCCTTAACTGAATTAATTATATCTAGCAAGTCATGAAATCCATATGAGAAACCCTAAACCTAACTATGAAACTACTCAGACATGGATGATGTAAACATAATCAATGAATTAATAGAAATCATAAAAGAGATTAGAATAATAAAAGGGTTCGAAAACTTCTCCAAAACGAATGTAGTACAAGATCAGATCAGCCCCAAAAGCTCTAAAAACTCTCTACTCTAAGTTATGATAGCGTATGTAAAACTGAAGTTAAAAACCTAATTAAATAGCTAAAACACGAGTTGGGGCTTCTGTGTAAATATCTGGAACTTCTGGGCTTTTCTGCAATATCTAAATTCTTCATTAAACCGCCGAGTCTGACACATTCGTGTTGTGCATCGACCGATGCAGGTGTGCAATGATCGACGCAGTCCTCAAATCTGGACAGTGAACTTTGTCTCTCGGACCAAATCTCCAAAATTCATCAAATAGCTCCAAAATCTCCACTTCTGCTCTAAATGTGTGTGTACCTAATAAAACCTGTAAAAGAACCTAAAAGAACACCAAAAGACACTAAAACACACTTATATCATGGCATAAAACCGGTAAAAACCATGATATATCACGTCCTGCAGACGGTTGAGCCTGGCGTATATGCCTTCGTCATCCGCGTTGGTTCGGTGTTCGAACATAGGGAGCTGCGTGCTCCGCGGACGCATGCTGCTCGGTCCCCGGATTCCGGCTTGCTGAGCCATCTCGCTCGGGGGAGGCCGAGCGGTGTTAGTTCCGGGTTCCGTTCTCAGAGGTCGTCAGCCGGAGGCAAAGATTGATGCTCCCAACACCCGCTGCCTGTTTGGTTCGTATCTCGTAGGCATAGGTGGGGGCGTCTGTAATTGCGCTCCTTCGGGGGCTACAATGCCCATCGAGGTTGAGGCCACGACATTCGCGCTGGGATGTATGGGTCCCGAGATCGGACTAAACACCTAGTAACCGCTGTTTCATGGCACGGACATCTGTCGCGGAGCTTCGGGGGTTACGTATTCCTCCTCGAAGTCCAGACGCATGCGAGGTAACAGACTCCTGGCAGAGCCATCTTCCGCAGCTCCCGTAACGGGCCGCGGCCTGTTTCTGAGATTCAGCAGACTCTTATTGTGCTGATTTAGCCGAGCTAGCACGGTTCGCTGGGTGACTTTTTGATCGTGTGATCAGTCAATCAGGACCACTAGCATTTTGCGGAGCTCTGCCATGCCGTCGGTGAAGGATCTCGTCAAGCATGACGAGTCAGGTCGTGTTTGAGTATTGATCCGAGGAGCTTGCACATCCCCTTGGGGGAGATCCTCAGATCGTATCCAGGTTCGAGAGTTGGTTCTCTCAGTTGTCTGTGAAGTTGAGCCCGGAGGCGCAATGTAACGCCCACGTTCTAAGGATGAACGAAATCAGATCAAGGACGAACGGATTGGGTTATTGATGGTCATTTAGAATGGCCTTTTAAGACAGGGAATATTAAAAATCTGGGGGTTCATTGGATAAGTAAGGCTTACTGTGTGAAAGCCGAGCTAAATCAAACTAAAAGAGTTCAGACCGTGATTTTCGGACCAAGGAAGGATGTTGAGCTGATTTGGTCGAGATTCAGACAAGTTGGTCAGCATTCTGACAAGTTTGGTCGGCATTCAGACAGAGCGGTTAAGATTGTCGGATCAAGCTTCAGTCCGCGGATTGATTGTCTGACCGAGTTTGGGCGCGAACGGTTACTTGGCCAAAACTGAGCATTTTTGCCCAAGGAAGAAAGGCGGGAACAAGTTTAATGGAATTTCTGCGCATCCAAGTGTTAATAGTGCGGGGAAGACGGTTGGATTGGCTTGGCCAATCAGAATGATGCGGGAGTAGTTATTGGACGGTTTTGGCTCGAGTAAAACTATCCAAGACAAATAAAAATCGGCCTTAGACGTTTATTGATCAGTTTTTCCGCGACAAAGAACTCTAAAAGAATTGAGAGAGAAAATCTGAAGAGAAAACCGAGATTGACTGAGAGTTTGATCGAGTTGGCTTACCGAGATCAAGCAAGGGTAAGAGATTGTATGTTCTGTTGGATTCGAGCACAAGAGATGTCAGGAAAACCGCTCTCATCATCCAATCCGACAGATTAAGGTGAGTGCGTGACTGTGGCTATAGATTGATTGACTGCTAGCATAGATTCGTTGAGTCTAGTTGGCTAGGACTGTTTTGATTGCTTGCTTATCGATACTTCTGATTTCTGCTGAGACTTAACCGATTGATCGATTCTCTTCTTCAAGCATCTAGATCAGATCATGCGCTTAAGGGCAGTTTGCTCGTTAAGGCTTGATGCTGGATCGTGGAAGATGGCTTGTTGAGTCGGAATGATCAGACCGGGTTAAGCATCTATCTGTTCAGGCCATTCTGTTTCTGCTTAGTTGATCGATTGGTTGGTTTCTTGCCTTGAGATGCTAGCTCATTGCCTTGAAACAACTAGATCGGATTAAGTGTCTGTACTGATGATAAGCTTGATAGACTGACTGGATATATGGCTTGTTGCGTGATTATTTCTATGGCTAAGTGAGACGGGACGACCGCTCTCACTAAGCAATCCGTTTGCTTATGCCTCCTTTATGGATGCAGGTGATCGTTCTGAGAAGGCTTAGGCGCGAGACTAAAGGTGGCTGGATGGAAAGGATGGTTAGCTTGGGTAGATTTGGTTAAGTATAATGTAATAGCTTAGTGGCAAAACTGATAGCATTGTACTTAAACCTCAGAAATCTATCTAAGTATTTTTTATGCTTTAAATGCTTGTCTAGTTCGGATTGAAAACGCAGAATAATTCTAAGTATGGAATAATTCGAAATTGGCCTAAGTCTGGGTGAGGAAGTCGTCCCAGGCACTACCTTCAGATGGGAAAAACTGGGTCATGACGTTTCAAGTTGGTATCAGAGCGTAGTTCGGTTCTAGGATAGTTTAAGCATAAATGGGTTAGTGGGTTAAACCATCCTTCCACCGCCGGTCTCGCTGTAAGCCATTATGTGTTCTGTTAACAAGTTAGTGAGGGGGCTAACTTGCCTGATCTGTTATGTGCAGATGGCTAAGAGTAACCGAAACACCAGGAGGAATGTTGGTGAAACTGGAGAAACATATGGGAACAATGTGGCAAGGAACGTTGCAAATGAGGAAGTTCATGATGCTGAGATGAATGCGGCTAATGCTGCTGCTGCTGCTGCTGCAGCTGCTGCTGCTGCTGCTGCTGCTGCAGTTGCAGCTAATGTTGTTGCTCCTCCGGTCGGTTTGGAAGCAGTGTTAGCAATGTTGGCGCAAGTCTTGGAAAGACTGCCATTTGTTCCGATTCCGAATGCTCCACAAGGTGATTTGAATGTGGAACAAGTTGTGGTGTAAGAGGAGGATGTGTTGCCTGCGCCAAGGAACCCATCCTACCTTCAAGTCATGGATCACAGGAGGAAGCTGGGAACAAAGTTCTTCTGTGGAGGAACAAAGTTGATTGATGCGGATGAGTAGTTGATAAGGTTGGAGCAGAACTTTGACTCAATCCGCTGTCCTGATGGCTACAAGAAAGACATCGCTGTGCACTATCTGGATGGAGATGCACACACTTGGTGGAAAGGTGTGGCAAGTCTGATGGGTGATGAACTGTACACTTGGGCGATGTTCAGTAAGAAATTCAAGAGGAAGTACTTTCCGGCTGAAGCTTTTGACAAGCTGGAAGGTGCATTCCTTAAGTTGGAGCAAGGGTCAATGACTGTGAGGGAATATGAAGCTGAGTTCAATCGGCTTAAGAAGTATGCTGGTCGTGAGGCAGAGGATGAAGAATCCTTGGTGCGTAAGTTCATGCGTGGATTGCGTGTCGATCTGAACACTCGTTGCAGGATCCGTAAGTATGATTCTGTTGCCGAGCTGGTGGAAAAAGCTGAGGAACAGGAAGAGGGATTGAACGAGGAAGCAAAGTTGCTGGGAGTTGGAAATGATGCTAGTAAAAACAAGAAGTTTGGGAAGAACAACAATTCTGGCAAGTCATCTGCTGGCCGCAGTGTGTGTCCGACTTGCAAGAAGATGCATGTGAGATCATGCAGGAAAGCTTCTGGAGCATGTCACCGATGTGGAAGTCTGAAGCATAAGGTGCGTGACTGTCCAGAAGAGGATACAAGGCCAAAGGATCAATAGGCTAAGGGTGCAAAAGAGCGATTGTGCTACAACTGTGGTGAAGCTGGACATTTCAAGAATGATTGTCCTAAGTTGGCTAAGCAGAGTGGAAAACGTCCAAGTGATGGACATCAGCCGAACGCGAAGAGGCAAGCCATCATACCACGTGTGTACACAGTCGCAGATGAGTCTCAGGATCCTTCCACCTCTCGTCCAATCACTGGTGAGTCTCCTATCACTTACCTTAAGCATTTATGTGTGATTTGCTTGTCTGTTGCGTGTTTAGTCTAGGTTTCTTAGCATTCAGGATGATGAATGTGTAGGGACCTTAGTCATGGGTGGTGTGGCGACCCATGTTCTGTTTGATTCCGGTGCATCACACTGCGTTGTGCATCCGAACATGATTGGACTCGACGAGCTCAAGAAGGAAAAGGATGGGGAAGTGATGAAAGTTCAAGCAGCTGGCGGGCAGGTTATGTTCACAATGGGAAAAGTCCGAGACATCTATGATGATCGGTGAAGTGAACATGCCAGCCGATTTGATGATATGTCAGGTGAAGTCTTACGATGTGATCCTTGGAATGGATCGGCTTAGGAAGCATATGGCACATCTAGACTGTCACCGTGGTCGAGTTAGGTTTGAAACTGACCAAGGAAAGCTGGTGTATCAAGGAATTAGACCGACAAATGGAAGTTTTATTGTTTCGGCAATTCAAGTAGAACAGATGTTAGAGAAGGGATATGAGGCATATCTGGCCGCAATCAGTACAGTGGAAGTTGGGCCGAATGCTGAACTAAGTGAGATTCCGGTGGTAAATGAGTTTGAGGATGTTTTCCAGTCACTGACTGAGTTACCACCGACTCGATTTGATTCATTCATGATCGAGCTTGAAGAAAGGGTTTGTGCAACCAAGCAGTTCCCCTTGGGGCGCACCGGTTTTGTTTGTCAAGAAGAAAGATGGAACTTTAAGACTTTGCATCGATTACCGTGGGTTGAACAGAGTAACCGTGAAGAACAAGTACCTTCTTCCAAGGATATACGAGTTGTTGGATCAACTCCGAGGTGCTACTTGGTTTTCAAAAATCAATCTGGCTCAGGGTTATCATCAGATTCCGGTAGCTGAGCAGGACGTTCCAAAGACAGCCTTCAGGACGAGGTATGGGCATTATAAGTTCGTGGTTATGCCCTTCGGATTGACTAATGCACCGGCAGCTTTTATGAAGCTAATGAACAACGTGTTCAGAGATTGTCTGGATGAATACGTGATCATCTTCATAGATGATATCTTGGTTTAATCCAAGGATAAGGAAGAGCACAAAGCTCATTTGAGGAAAGTAATGGACAGACTGCGGGAACATCAACTGTTTGCCAAGCTCAGTAAATGCAGGTTCTGGCAAAGGGAAATCGGATTCTTGGGTCATGTTGTCTCGGACAAGGGAGTGTCTGTTGACTCAGAAAAGATCAAGGCAATAGCGGATTGGCCTAGACCAAGAAATCCGACAGAGATAAGGAGTTTTCTGGGATTAGCTGGTTACTACCGACGGTTTGTTAAGGGATTTGCGAACATGGCTCAGCCAATGACTCGTCTGACCGGGAAAGATGTTCAGTTTGTGTGGTCAGCAAACTGTGAAGCGAGTTTCTCTAAGCTAAAGGATATGCTGACGAGTACTCCAATATTGGTTTTACCAATGGACGGTGAGCCTTATGTGGTTTATACGGATGCATCAAGAGTTGGGCTTGGATGCGTTTTGATGCAGCAAGGCAAGGTCATCGCCTATGCATCGAGACAGTTAACGAAGCATGAAGGAAACTATCCGACTCATGACCTTGAGATGGCCGCAATTATTTTTGCCCTTAAGATTTGGCGGTGTTATCTCTTGGTGCAAAGGTCCAAGTCTTCACGGATCATAAGAGTTTGAAGTACATCTTCACACAGCCGGAATTGAACTTAAGACAGAGAAGATGGATGGAGACAGTGGATAATTATGATTTGGATATTGCCTATCATCCGGGAAAGGCAAACACAGTGGCTGATGCATTGAGCAGGAAGCGAGTGGCTTCAGATTCAGAGAAAGACATGGACGGATTAGTCAGTATGATCAGTACATTGCGTCTGACTGCCTTGACTGACGAAGTGGAACCGTTGGGTCTAAGTGCAGCAGATCAAGCGGATTTGTTGAGTAGATTTTGGTTAGCTCAATAGAAAGATCAAGATTTGATCGATGAAGCAAGAAAAGAAAAGACTGAGTATCAGAAATCAAACAATGGGACGATTTTGGTAAACGGCCGAGTTTGTGTTCCAAAAGATAAAGAATTGCGGGATGAAATTCTTAAGGAAGCACATCAGTCAAGATTCTCGATACATCCAAGAACAACTAAGATGTATCGTGACCTGAAGCGGTTTTATCATTGGGGAATGAAGCGTGATGTTGCTAAGTGGGTTGCTGGATGCCCTATCTGTCAGATGGCTAAGGCCGAACATCAAGTTCCAAGCGGATTGTTGCAAAGCTTAGCCATCCCGGAGTGGAAATGAGACAGGATAACGATGGATTTCGTGACTGGATTGCCAAAGCGGAACGGCAAGGATGCAATTTGGGTTATCGTGGACAGAATGACTAAGTCAGCACATTTCCTTGCGATCAACAAGATGAATAATACGGCAGTGTTGGCCAAGTTATATGTGGAACAGATCGTGAGATTGCATGGAGTACCGGAGAGTATTGTGTCTGGCCGTGACGCAAAGTTCAGTTCAGTCTTCTGGAAAGCAATGCAGAAGGCAATGGGGACAAATGTCCATATGAGTACATCTTATCATCCTCAGACAGATGAACAGTCAGAGAGGAGGATCAGGACACTTGAAGATTTGTTGCGAGCTTGTGTTCTGGATTGGGGCGGTAATTGGGATCAATACTTGCATCTGGCCGAATTCTCATACAACAATAGCTAACAAGCTAGTATCAGAATGTCGCCTTATGAAGTACTTTATGGACGGCCATGCAGAACACCATTGTGTTGGACACAAGTGGGTGAAAGAAATATCTTTGGCCGAGACTTTGTTGAGGAAACAACTGAAAGAATAAGGGTATTGAAGATTAAGATGAAAGAAGCTCAAGACAGACAAAAGAGCTATGCTGATAAGCGGAGGAAACAGTTAGAATTTTCGGTTGGAGATATGGTCTATCTCAAAACAGTCACATACAAAGGCAAAGATCGAGCAACAAAGAATACAAAGTTAAGTCCAAGGTATATGGGACCATACAAGATTGTGGAGAGAATCGGGGAAGTGACTTACAAGTTGGAATTACCTCCAGCAATGTACGCGTTCCATAATGTTTTCCATGTCTCTATGCTAAGGAAATGCATAAGTGACAGGCATAATGTGGTGGACTTAAGGGAAAATTTGACAGTGGAAGGAAGACCAGTCCGAGTTTTGGATGAAAAGATCAAGAATGTTGGAAGAAGAAAGAACGTAAGGATGATTCAAGTCATTTGGGATTGTGATGGTGAAGAAGAAACGACTTGGGAACCAAAAGCAAAGTTGCAGGCTAAATTTCCTAAGGGGTTTGAGAAACTTAAGGAAAATCCGGGCAAGAAGAGTAAGAATCGAGGACGAGTCAAAGCCAAGTGGGGGAGAGTTGTAACGCCCGCGTTCTAAGGATGAACGAAATCAGATCAAAGACGAACGGATTGGGTTATTGATGGTCATCCAGAATGGCCTTTTAAGACATGCAATATTAAAAATCTGGGGGTTCATTGGATAAGTAAGGCTTACTGTGTGAAAGCCGAGCTAAATCGAACTGGAAGAGTTTAGACCGTGATTTTCGGACCAAGGAAGGATGTTGAGCTGATTTGTTCGAGATTCAGACAAATTGGTCAGCATTCAGACAAGTTTGGTCAGCATTCAGATAGAGCGGTTAAGATTGTCGGATCAAGCTTCAGTCCGCGGATTTATTGTCTGACCGAGTTTGGGCGCGAACGGTTACTTGGCCAAAACTGAGCATTTTCGCCCAAGGAAGAAAGGCGGGAACATGTTTAATGGAATTTCCGCGCAGCCAAGTGTTAATAGTGCGGGGAAGACGGTTGGATTGGCTTGGCCAATCAGAATGACGCGAGAGCAGTTATTGGACGGTTTTGGCTCGAGTAGAACTATCCAAGACAAATAAAAATCGTCCTTAGATGTTTATTGATCAGTTTTTCCGCGACAAAAAACTCTGAAAGAATTAAGAGAGAAATTTTGAAGAAAAAACCGAGATTGACTGAGAGTTTGATCGAGTTGGCTTACCAAGATCAAGCAAGGCTGAGAGATTGTCTGTTCTGTTGGATTCGAGCACAAGAGGTGTCAGGAAAACCGCTCTCATCATCCAATCCGAAAGATTAAGGTGAGTTGTGACCGTGGCTATAGATTGATTGACTGCTAGCATAGATTCGTTGAGTCTAGTTGGCTAGGACTGTTCTGATTGCTTGCTTATCGATACTTCTGATTTCTGCTGAGACTTAACCGATTGATCGATTCTCTTCTTCAAGCATCTAGATCAGATCATGCGCTTAAGGGCAGTTTGCTCGTTAAGGCTTGATGCTGGATCCTGGAAGATGGCTTGTTGAGTCAGAATGATCAGATCGGGTTAAGCATCTATCTGTTCAAGCCATTCTGTTTCTGCTTACTTGATCGATTGGTTGGTTTCTTGCCTTGAGATGCTGGCTCATTGCCTTGAAACAACTAGATTGGATTAAGTGTATGTACTGATGATAAGCTTGATAGACTAACTGGATATATGGCTTGTTGCGTGATTCTTTCTATGGCTAAGTGAGACGGGACGACCGCTCTCACTAAGCAATCCGTTTTCTTATGCCTCCTTTGTGGATGCAGGTGATCATTCTGAGAAGGCTTAGGCGCGAGACTAAAGGCGGCTGGATGGAAAGGATGGTTAGCTTGAGTAGATTTGGTTAAGTATAATGTAATAGCTTAGTGGCAAAACTGATAGCATTGTACTTAAACCTCGGAAATCTATCTAAGTATGTTTTTATGCTTTAAATGCTTCTCTAGTTCGAAATTGGCCTAAGTCTGGGCGAGGAAGTCGTCCCAGACACTACCTTCGGGTGGGAAAAATTGGGCCAGGACGTTTCACGCAACCCTTGACGGCTGAGAAACATGGATGCGATCCACTGTTACGGACCCCGCTTGAGTCACTACCGACTCTGATCCGGTATTCCCGGCCTGAACGTTTACGTTCATCTGGTCGAGATCTTGTGATCTCCGTGATCCGATCGGAGCTGTTGCGTTGGGATCCATTTCCACGCTAATAGGTTGTTGATCAAGTTCGTGTGTAAAGAATATCTATGAAGCCTCCCCACAGTCGGCGCCAAAATGTGGATTCTAAAACTAACACTCAAGGTTTAGAGTGTTTATGCGAGCTGATTTATGAAAAGGTGGGCTAGACTCTTGAATAATCCGTAATCGAAACATGCTAAGAATAGTGAAAAGTAGATTTGTATTGATTTGGATATAAGAACACAAAGAACTCGAGCTATAGAGCGATTACAAGAGCTTAATGCTAGGTTAAAATGTATATCGAATCAGATGATCCCTGTGAGTCGTTGGAGCTTCCTCTTTATAGCATTTTTCCATCTTAACCGCTTTCCTTCAGTCTCGGAATCTGCTCCAACGTCCCACGTATCCTTCAGGATTTTCCACGATCTCCGCTCCTTTAGCCGACGGATCGTGAGTTGACTGTATCGTCGTCTATCAGGTCGCGCTATGGAGTCGGATCTTATATTCGGGCCTATGGTTGATGATCCAGCCCTTATCTTGGCGAGTTGGACTTGATTGCAAGTGCATTGGGCCTAGAATTTGGATCATGATGAGGCTTCATCGAGCTGAATTCATTGAGGTAAATTCTGGCACAAACACTTGACTTATCTCCGAATCAAACTGAGGTTTTCAGCTGGTTATTTAGTTAAACCGACCCATATAATTATAAAGCAGCTTTGAATATTGATTGGTTTAATTCAGTATCCAAACGACTCAATTAGTCGATATTTTCTATTTTTTCTAATTTATATACATCAAATTTTATTAAATTTTATAAATATATTAAAATTACGAACTAGCAAACTGAAATAACCAAATTTACTTATTTTTAATGGAGTTTCAACAAATTAAATAAAGAAATATCAAGGTTTAAATTGTATGTGTGTCTATATGTGACTGTCTGATGTAGATTAGTAGATGTATAATTAATTGAGATAGAATATTGTGTGTCGTGAGTGACTCGTTAGGGAGATGGAAGAAAGTATATATTTAGTGCAGACGTTAACATTTAACCACAGTTTGAACGGTTGAGGTAGTTCAAGTGGTAGAAGGGTTTGAGGTGGCAAACACCATTCGGGTTCGACTCCAGGCGGAAACAAAAATGCCTCCTCTGCTTACAACGCGGGCACTGGGCCTAAGGCCCAGGAAAAACCCTCCCAGGTGAAGCTGGTCTGCGGCCTGACTGGGCCCAAGGAGATTAGTCTAGACCTCGGTCTGGGATCCTCCCTGGATTATCAAAAAAAAAAAGTTTGATCTTAATTATACTAGATTCTTTACCCTCCGCGCACGCGCGGAGGGGGTATTGTGGTAATTTTTTTGTTTCAACGTCGTCGTTTGATAACAGTGTTTCTTTCAAGATTTGTAGTGGTTAGTTATTGTGTGGCCGCATGTGTCTTATTTTTGTTTGTGAGTGTGATGCCTCTGCATTTTTTTTTTATATTGCACTGGTGATGAAGTGTAGATGTGTTTTTTTTTCATTTTGGTGTTGCCCACCTATATTTCTGGTTTGTTTAATGTAATAGTGAATTTGGGACAAAAATTGAGTGAAATAAGGAAAAGTGCAGTTCGATGTACGTTATTCCGATAGAAATGTTTTCCAGTCATAATTGTGTATGCAGCCTTATCTTCGCCTTGCTTCTTAGTAGTCAGGTTCGCACCGAGATTGTTGGTTGTTGTGTTTTATCTGTCCATTGTGGACCTCTATCTAGCAGACCTCTTGCATTGCATGCTTTTCTAAAACTTGTATGAGTGATTTCACCGAACGTCAGCAAGTCGTTGAAGCTTGTTGGCCCTTCGTTTGTTGCGAGCAGGAGACGTAGGTGGTATAATTATGTTGCTGATGGATTGACGTAAGCGATTCTCCCAATGGATCCACCGCGCTTCCTCCGGATATACAATTTGTGCTTACTATCCCATACAAAGTGCTTAGGAATTTCGACATACTTCATCCTCATGGTGTCCTCATATACCTTATTCAATTTGAACCATTCAGTAAGCATTTTCCTTGCATTTTCCTCAGTCTCTCCATCTTGTTGCAATGTTGTGTCTTGACATGGTAGGTGAACCAGTAATGTATTTATCTTTTTTTCCCGTATAGTTCTCAGTGGAGCCTCAGTTGAGAGTATATTTGCTACCGCTCTCCTTGAGGGACCTGAATTTGAAGTGAGGATTAGTTGGTGGGTGTAAAAATACTGTTAATGTGTGTATGTATAGTTGCCTTTTTCTAATGACTATGAGCTTCTCTTTTTTTACAGTAGTTTTGATTGGATGTATCGTTACCAATTTTTTCTTAATTGTTGTCGGCTGAAGTTTGGTTGATATTCTCATTTATGTAGTTGTATGTTAGTGAATGTAGGCTGGTTATATATGTTCTTATCTATTATTTTAGGAAGGGGGGCCTAATATATCTGAGTTTTTTGGTTTGGGCGCTTGTGTAAGCAATGTGTAGATCTATTTATTAGTGACATATGCCTACTTTTAATTTGTGTGTGGTTGACAATTTTTTTGCCGAGCCTTTATCATTAAGAAAACACAAATCTAAATTTTACTTAAAGCAAAAGAAATCATTCTAACGCAGCTCAGTCTCTGATTGCATGAAGGAGGATTCTGAACAAAAATATACGTCTTTTGCATAGACGTCGTAAAACCTCCAGACATGTCTATGTTTTGTGATGCAGTTGGATATCCCTTTTCGCAGTGCTTTGTAAGCTTTCCCTTTCTGGTACTCTTTGTCAAATTTTGTCATGTGGTCAGATTGTGGGTTGTTGTTAGCGTTTTCAAAAACGACGAAGAATGTAATTAAATGCGTTCTATTCGGGCGTACATGTGCATATTTACATGTTTACATGTTGGATGATGTGCATATTTACATGTTTTCGATAGATATTTCTTCTCTTAGTGCATAATCAACCATTCTCTTAGTGATACGTAACATTTTCTCTCTTTCTATGACTAATCTAATCTTCTTTGCTTTTGTGGGTTTATTCAGTGATGTTGGGTTGCTTCGTTAGACTATTTTCATGCCAAATTAGTTAGCACCGATCTATTGCTGGAATCGGATCTATCTTGAGTAATCATAATTTTGTCTTAATCATGGGAAAAGTTGGAGACCTGCAAATGATATTCCGTGATATTCGTTTTAAACATTGAACCTCATCTAGCTTGTTGCAAAGCTCAAATTCTTTTTCGAGCTGATAAACGATGACTCCTATTTATATGTTTGAAAAACTGATGCTGCTTCTAGATTGTGACATGTACATCTCTCTAAGGCGCTAAGATCTCTGACACTTTTTGCTCATGTTTATGTGTGTAGATTCATTTCAAAATTATAATCTCGATACCAACACTAGAGGCTGAGTTATTTGTATATTTGGTTGTTTTTTCTGTCTCACAACTTTTCTTTTCATTAAGATCTTCACTCATGTTAGGGATGTGCACTTGTGCATGCAGGTATATACCAATGTTGATTTTCTTATAGTCGCCTCTGCTGGCCTTGAGGAACTAATCCTTTTTCATCTCTGCTGATTATTTTCAAACTTAGTTTGGTGGTTCTAGTTTGATGATTGCTTGAATCTTCTTTCCCTTTTCTTTGCTTCACCATCTTCATCCTCAGCTACAATCGGACTTTTGTCTTTCTCACATGAACCCATTTGGCGGTTTTTACCATCTTATGGCTCCTGCCTCCTGAGGTCGGTATAGTACATATCCCAAGACATATTTTGATCTATACCATATAGATCAGTAAATTCAGTTATTTTTTGTTTTTAAAAATAAATTTAAATATTTTTAAAACCAATTAAAAGCGGATTATTTAAAAAACTATCCTAACTGAGCTGACATGAAGAGCCCAAACTATCTGAAACAAACTGACCCGAAGAACCGAGTTTACAAAATTAACCGAAGTAGCCGAAATTATATGAAATTAACCGATTTATATGAAGGGGTTTAATTCTGGTAGAAAATCAATAACTGGAAAAACCGAAAGCTAAACCGATCCAGACCGAAATAAATTTCGGTTAGTTTCGGTAAAAATGTCCCATGCCTAGATGGAGCTTAACATAAATATTACTATTTTTGGGCCCTTCTTTAATTGTACTTTTTTCCGGCTACCCCAACATATGATATGATATGGATTCTTGACTATGATACTTATCGTTCAAGAAATTGGCTTCTCCCCATTCTAATATATACAGTACATATTCATTTTTCGTTCTGTAGGTAATTTTATGTTAGTGAGAGCTTGCTAATTCTTATTTGTGTATGTTGTTTTTGTCTTTTAGTCCACAACGTTGCAGGGAATAAAATTCCATCGCCGGTGCTTGATTGTCTTCCATACCAATCCATCCTTTTGATGTTTGATCATTAAACCTTCAGCACACGATCGTATGATATTTTTCCTGATTTTACTCTCAGGCATCATTCCTTATGATAACCATTCTGTCGGTAATGAATTTACCAGTTAATATGAGGAGGGCCGTTAACCTGATTGCCCTTCTCCTGGTGTTGTCGCGTGTGATTTCCCCTCACCTCCAAATTTGTTCGTAGCTTATTAAGTTTTCTTCTGTGCAATGTACGCCCAAATATGAACGTTTAATGTAACATGCGTACATAAGTTTTGAAGAACAATACAATTTCGAGATATTTCGAATAATATGATAGAAGAAAAGACAAGGGCGAAAAAGTACAATCCAGTGAAACACGACTCAACAATACATCATTGATAAACCACTAATATATAACTTAGGTTTGGATTTGGTTTGACATTTTCTTTTCCATCTGACACTCTAAATCAGCACCACCGTGAGTTTGAGGATGAACCGTAAAATCACTGGAAAGTGGAGTTGATGAAAGCTTGACCATATCGTTTGAGTGATCTGTCACCGATTTTGGGTTTTTGGAGCTTCAATCAAAAAAGTAATCACATGACCAGTAATCATTTGAACTGCTCCGAGAAACGCACCCAATATATTTTGGAAGCTTAAATCAAAAAAGTAATCACATGATCAGTAATCTCATTAATCATTTGTCGGGAACGGTTTTGAAACCTATATTTCCCGATAAATAAAAGAAAAAAGCAATGTAATTGTACTCTTGGTTTCTCTGACACAATCATATAATATATGTTTGTAAGCATAAAGCAAAAGTAATGTACTGCTCAAATCATATATTCGCCTTCTTTATACAGAAGTATTTGGCGGAAACTCTTTTCCCTTAAACATGAACCACCCATAATAATATTTTTTGGAATACTCTCTGCATCATTTTTTTTTACTTTGCACACGTTTAACTATATAATATATAGTATACTTAAAGAGATGCTAATACCAGGAAAAGAAAGACAAAAAGCTAGAGATATTAGTTATTTCGTTAGAGGGTATTATATTATTCATAAGAATTAGCAACATATACATGTATGTTGCAAGTACATACCAGTTACCATGATGCTCAAAGGAGCAAAGGAAAATCCGACGCAAATCCCTCCAAGGACTTTCTCACGGTTCGATCCTTTGGTCAAGAGCTCACAGACAGAAAATAGCGATAACACACAAGAAATTCAAGAGTCCTAGAACCTTCAAACTTGATATCTACATGGTTGTTTATATCATCAGCTAACCGATTTTATATAAATGAATTTTCTAATATACGAAAATAAATGATATGGTATACACAGGCATACTCTAGCTTTCTTGTAAGCATATGTAATGACGAGGATGATTTAGATGGTTTCGACGAAGCATCTTACTGCATTTATGGTAATCAGAAGGAAGCCTAATCCATCTTTCTGCATAGTCTAGTAAATCCATCGCATCGCGCTAAAGAACGCTGCATATAGGGAAGTGATTGAAATCCTTATATTGTTTTTTTTTTCTTGCAGATCCGTACGGAAGTTGGCATTCGCGTACATAAAAAAATCATATCGAAAACTTTTTAATTGTCAGATATTGAGAAAATGAATAAGAAAGTGAGTGTTTGAGAGCAATTGTGCTTACACTGGTGCAGATTGTCGAGTAGTGCTATGGATGAGGCGACCAAGAAGCTGCTGCGAAGAGCGTCTGAGGTGAGTAGCCATGGCAGAAATCAAACAACATGAGGTAAAAGTCAAGTGAGTATAACGTGAATCTGTGTGAAAGTGGTGTGATTTTTTGTGGGGGAAGTTACAGAGGATTTATAGGGGACCCATCAAGGCAGAGATGCAATGGATGGATTTGAAGGGTTTGTAAAATTGAATGAGAGTCATATGACAATAAATTGAATTGAAGGGGTGCGAAGGATTTGAGGAATTAATGAATAAATTGAATTCAAGAGAGTGCAAAGGATTTGGGGAATAAAGACGTTTTAGGGAAAGCAACCATCTGAGGAGTCAATGTTGATTTAGATGATGGAGTGTGATATGCTGGTGGGCTTTTAAGGAGATTTTAAAAATAAAATGTTAGCCTTCTGAATAAAACTTTTTGGAGGCCCATTTCTTTTACGGACAAAAATAAGGAAATACACTGCCACGTAAGATTAAAATAGGTGCTGATGTGGACATCTTAAGAATGGAGAGAAATACTTTCTCATTATATATAAGATGGTCCTCTAGCTTCGATATTTTCTATAACTAAGTACGTAAGACTTAAAAAAAAAAAAAAATAGACGTACGCGTGATCTGAAACATTCAAATGAATATATGCTTTAAAATAAAATAAATATCACCATGTTATACATAAGTACATAAGCACTCAACTCAACTTGTATCTTTTTTCTTTTGATAAAGAGCCAAATGCTTTGTCAGTTAAATGTTAAGCTGAATTAACGAAAAATTAATTCGGTTAATATTAATTTTATTACATTTTTATGTTGTGATATTTTTTCTAACGAGAGGTTGATTCCAATTTTATTTTTTTATTTTACCTAAAAGAAATATGTCATCAGCTACTTTAGTTTTAGATTTATATTTTGACAAGCAAATATGTTTTTCTTTTAATTTTATTATATCTGTTATATCTAAATTGAATCCCAACTGAGATTGCATGTGTTTTTTACGACATACGAAGTCTTATCCTCTCTTTACTCATTTATTTTGTAGTTTTTTTTAAAAGGGTTTTCATATTAAAATTGGGAATTCGGCCATAAAAATCCCCAACTTTGCAGGAATGGCCAATTGAGACACCAACTTTTTGTGTGGCCAAAAAAACACTAGACAATTTATTGACTTCCGTTAAAAACTCAAACTTTCGGTTGACTTCCATTAAAGCACACCGTTAATTTTTTTTAACGGAAAATTAAACACCATTAACCTCACCGTTTATTATTATTTTAATGAAAAACGACGTCGTTTTTCTATTAAAAAAATTCTGCCATAAAAATCCTCAACTTTGCAAGAATGGTCAATTGAAACACCAATTTTTTGTGTGGCCAAAAAAACACCAGACAATTCATTGACTTCTGTTAAAAACCCAAACTTTAGGTTGACTTGTCATTAAAGCACACCGTTAACTTTTTTTAACAGAAAATTAAACACCATTAACCTCACCGTTTATTATTATTAAAACGATGTCACTTTCTATTTAAAAAAAATATAAAATCGATCCAGCCGTGGATCGAACTCGAGACATGAGGCAAGAGTATACAGAACTTTACCATTGTGCTATTGTTCATCGTCGGTAATATATGAAACACATTTCATTATATCACCTATTAATAAGTCATCCGGGATCAATTACAATTACTAAATCAGCCATGGCATTTGATTCTCAAATTCGCCCTCTGAGTCTGAATTAGAGACGTTTCTTGCAGAGTTACGAGAACGAACGGAGACGGATTCTGGATCGAGATACCGTCGATTTGACTTGAGAATTCTGTAAAACTCTTTAGCTAGATGATTCATGGAGTTCTTCATCAGATTCTCTGCTCGATCTAGCTTTGTCGATGCTGGATTCACTGAGACGAGCCTCACCATTCAAGAGTGTAAGCTAAACGATTCATCGGAGACGAATTTGAGAATCAGATGCCATGACTGATTTAGTAATTGTAATTGATCCTGGAAGACTTATTAATAGGTGATATAATGAAATGTGTTTCATATATTACCGACGATGAAAAATAGCACAATGGTAAAGTTCTGTATATTTTTGCCTCATGTCTCGAGTTTGATCCACGGCTGGATCGATTTTATATTTTTTAAATAGAAAAACGATGTCGTTTTAATAATAATAAACGGTGAGGTTAATGGTGTTTAATTTTCCGTTAAAAAATAGTTAACGGTGTGCTTTAATGGCAAGTCAACCTAAAGTTTGAGTTTTTAACAGAAGTCAATGAATTGTCTGGTGTTTTTTTGGCCACACAAAAAGTTGGTGTTTCAATTGACCATTCCTGCAAAGTTGGAGATTTTTATGGCCGAATTTTTTTAATAAAAAAACGACGTCGTTTTTCATTAACGATAATAATAAACGATGAGGTTAATGGTGTTTAATTTTCCGTTAAAAAAGTTAACGGTGTGCTTTAATGGCAAGTCAACCTAAAGTTTGGGTTTTTAACGGAAGTCAATGACTTGTCTAGTGTTTTTTTGGCCACACAAAAATTTGGTGTCTCAATTGGCCATTCCTGCAAAGTTGGGGATTTTTATAGCCGAATTCCCTATTAAAATTTATCTTGTAGTTTTTTTTTTGTTAATCCAGAGGTATATTCTAGACCAAACAGTCTATACTAATTTTCTGGTTCCAGTCAAACTGCAGACTAATTTTATCTAGGAGGGTTTTCCCTGGACTTTTAGCTCAGTGCCCACGTTAGATATCCAGAAAAGATATGTTAGTTTCCGCATGAAGAGAATTGAACCCGGATGATGGTAGCCACCACAAATCCGTCCTTCTCACTCGGAGTACCTCGTCCAAACTATCTTGTAGTTTCATTCCTTATTTTGAAAATTCTTTAACTGATTCGATTGTGAAGAAAACTTTGTTAGATTGTAGTCCTCTTGGACAAATCTTGTTAGTTTCCATAATATAAATTTGCAGTGACCAAAAAATAAAAACCAACTAAAAGGATAATACCGATGAATAGTCCAATTTTAAAATTTCTAATGAAACTTAAACATATAGTAAAATTTGTCTTGCCAAATAGAGAAAAAACCTTAAAAAATATTTAACGTGAATTATATTTGTTCGAAAAATTATTAAATTTTTTAACGTTGTCTAAAAAATATTTAATATTATTTTGGTTTTTCTAATATTCCAACTTTTAGATTTTATTATTTTGACACAGTTTTAACCACCGTTAAAAATTAACCTAACTATGGTTAAACACTACAAGAAATAGAACTTGTTGCATCATTTCTTCTATTTATTAGTATCACTTTTTGATTGATACAAGTTCATTTGCATCACTAATATAAATGACTTTGGAAGTGATGCCTCTAATACTTTGTATCATTTAAAACCGATTGATGCAACTATTCTCATCATTTCGTTAAATGATATTAATTTCTATCACTTGCTATAAGTGATGTTAAATTTTGCATCAATCAAAATAAATGATATAAACATTAGTTTCAGTTCTAACAATTGATTTTAAACATTTATATCATTTATGTTAATTGATATAATAGTTATGTCAATTATAAATAAGTGATACCAAAATCAGTGTTATTTTTAATAAATAATATGATAATTTATGTGTCGTTTATATTAGATTAACCTTTTTTTTTCTTTTCCTAAACTTGATTTTTTAAATCTAGATTAACCGTATATTTGTATAGAATAAATATCTACTAAAATATTTATTTTTGGCAACTTAGACATTTTTAAATAAAAAATAATTATATTAGTTGTCAGTAATATAACTAACTGTCATACATAGATAGAAGACATTATATTCTATTATATAGAAAAAGCTATGTTCATTCCTCTTGTTCCACCCGATGTGAGACAAACGTAAATTACTATAGATTTGTATCATTTTGAGTAAACTGATGTTAAACAGTATCAGTAATCATAAATGATGTTAAACCACATATGTTCTGTTATTTATTATTGATGCTAGTTTTATATCTTTTAGTTAACTGAAACTAATAAAATTGAGCAAATGTTTCATTTGGGAAACTGATATAAATATAGATATTTGTATTAGTATTTGATATTTAAAAAGCAATCAAAATAACATTAGGTATTTTCTAGATAATGTTAAAATTTGAGTAATTTTATGGTAAACGTAATTCACATCAAATATTTTTAAGTTTTTTTCCATTTGCATATATGAATGAGTTTTTTTTCCAACTGATATGATTTTTCTTAACCGGTTCATTTTTAACATTGAGTACATACTTGTGTTACTAATAAAGTAGATCTACAATTATCTTGTTGAGGGAAACTAAAATTTAGAACAATTGAAAAATAAGGCTTAATTTATACTCTTTGGGGTTGATGTCATCGATCTTGGTGTGCTTTATCAATTCTAACCAAGAGTTGTCTTGGTCAATTTATTTTTTTGTTTTTATTGATCGGTCGGATCTTAGCTGCTTCTTGCAATTCAACTGATACCTTTCTCCGTTCTCCTTTGTTGTTGGTGGTGTTATTTCACCTGCTTTTTGTGATGCGATTAGTGATTCCGCTTTTGTCGATCTCCATTTTATGTTGTAAAAATATTCAAAGTCCTTTACGATGGGGCAAATTATTGAAGGTGAATATTCACAAAGATTAATTTGATAATTGGGTTTTAGTTTGATGGACCGATATGCAGTTGGACAAGACTAAAATACGGTGTTAAACTCACTTCCAACATAGTAAAGAGAAAAATCTTAAAAACACCTGATGTGAATTACATTTACAAAAAAAATATCCGAATTTTTAATATTTTCTAGAAAATATCCAACATCATTTTAGTTTCCTTTTAAATAACTCAACTTTCAATTTTCGTTATCTGACTCCGAATTTTAAACACCGTCAACAAATAGTCTAACCATGATTAAAATTAAATGTTAAAATAACAAAATTTAAAAGTTAAAATATTTAAAAGACAACCAAAATAATATTGTGTATTTTCTAAACAACGTAAATTTATGTATGTTTTTGACAAATGTAAATTTTTTTTGTCAACGAAAAATGTAATTCACCTCAGATATTTCTAAGGTTTTTCTACCAAATAGTAACAATTTGAATCGAATTCAGAACCTAAATATCTATGCGCTTTCTTCCAAGCTAATTTCTACCACAAATCACCACCGGATTATCACTTGATTACAAGCCAATATGCTGGCAGATTTGATAGCTAAACGCTCGCTTCGCCATCTTGAAACTTCTGTCTCAGCTTTTTGAATAGAATAAAATATTATTTGACCAAAAAGGAGGGTCCGGCTCCAAAAAATAAAGCTGTGGTGAGTTATTGTGATTTGTGAGTATGAAACAATTAAATAGTCACATGTAGAATATAAAAATATATTCGGAAGGGTTGGATATTTTTGCAAGGATTATGAGGTTATAATTGATTTTGGAGGTGGTTTCGGTAGTGGTACCACGTTGGAATTTAATGATTCTGATAATGAGTTATAAACAACTAGAAACTTGAGCTTTAAAACGTTTAAGAGTTTGATCATGGAGGATAATTGTTTACCTGTTTATAATAATTTATTTTATATTAATTAATAAAATCAACCCGAAAAGAAGTTGGGGATCGAGAGGAGTATAAATCACCGGCGACCGGATAAAAGCCGGCCGCTAACCATAACACATGATCAGATCAGACTAACACTATTTTAGGAAAATACAAGAAGGAATCGGAAAAATTAAGGTGGGAAGTAGACAACGGAGTAAAAGTTCCTACCACCGGCAGACCGAGTAATCACTATCCACCCACCACATGATCTGAGTTTGTGCTTTCCGATTAGTCTGAAACCAGTTTCCAAAATCGCAAATCGCACCGCATCGGGAAGACTCTACTCCCATAATGTCCCGCGACAGCGTAAATCGGCCACCTCATCGAAGCAGCCGATTTCAACCACATCTTCTACTGCATCCGCCGCAATCTCGCCGCAACGCTATATCTCCCACTGCCGCGCACACCAAATCGACTTCAATCTGTTAAAGATCCGCCGCCGCAAACAAGCACATGACGACCTTCCGAAGAACCGCCATCTCCTTATGAATTCTCGCCGTCACTTTGGCTTCCGTTGACCAAAATGCGAACCCACCAACTGATAGAAAAAGCAGCATCTCTAAGCTCCGAGGAAAAGACTCCATGAAACGGAGAGATCTCTCCACTGTCCTCCCGCGAAGTCTCCTTCACCCACGTCATGCCGCCGACTCCGAAGCCTTGGAGCTACCGCAGTGACTTTGCCTTCAGAATTCCCACCACGGCATCTTGGAAAAAAAGTGGGTGTTTTTGTCGTTGACTCCTTAACACGTTCCATCGATGACGCTCAATTCACGATCCAAACCTAAGAGGCCCTTCCGTCGTCCGATGAGATCCGCCGTAGCTGGAAAAGCCTCTACACTCATAAATCGCCTAAAAACTCTAGAGAGAAAGTGTTGACAAACGCGTGCGACTCAAACATCTAAAACCAGGATTAACACTCCAATTGATGTTGGCTGGAGGGTAGTTATTTACGTACATATATGATTGTCATCAAGAAATAATACATCTCCGTTCACAAAATAACAAAAAGATCTAAACTTTTTTAAAGGATCTCCAAAGGTCTGATTGCATCCGTAATTACCAAGAGTTTAATAAAATTGAATTTTAGTCAAATCCTGTTTATTGAGAAGATTGTACAATAGCTGATGTACAAAACCGCGTCTTTGTAAAAAACAAAACAAATAATTAAACCGTTGAGGTTTGACTTCAACTTTTTTTATTCACTATTGTTTGATATTGTTTGCTTCAGTCTGTATAGATACACTACTGGTCGACGACTTGTGAGACAGGAAAAAAACAATGATAATGAAGAAAACAACACAAGCTTTTGTTCTTCTTAGTCTGTTTCATATATTTCTATGTCTATCCTTTCAGATCCATGTTACAGAGGCTAGACTCCGTCACCTAGGTCAGTCTTTCCTCTTAGTCCGAGTTTTTATTATTACATCATAACTAAGAGTGAATCGAATTATTTTTTATTTATTTTTTTTTTTGTCAAAAGAGTGAATCGAATTATAATCATGCATTCTGCAACATCTAAAATTGGAGTAAACTTGTATACAAAACTTATTTGATCAATTATATTGATTCTTGTGTTAAAAGGTGAGAAGATGCTGTCGAAACCTACTATATGCGTAAGACCCTCCCCGCCATGTCGAGCTCCTCTAAGTAGTCGAGATAAGCCTTGCATAATAATTCCAAGACTTCCTCGTAAAGACCGGTGCTCTCCGTAGACCGTAGCAACGTGTACACACTCGATTCCACAGAGACTTTCACAGAAGTCCGCCACGGATATGTTACCAGTTATTATTTAGTAACCATATATCATCCATCATTATTTGCAATCTGTGCCAAGGCTATCGCTTAATTAATTATGACCCTTATTCTTATTACTAGAGATTGAAAACCCCGCGCGTGCCCCTTACACTACAAGAAAACAGGCCATTACCGAGGGATTAAATCGACGGGTTTCCGTCGGAAAAGACGTATTCCGACGGATTTCCGACGAAAACTGTCCGTCATTTCTATTTCGTCGGTAAAAATTTTCCGTCGGTTTTTCGTCTATAAAAACCGACGGAATACCGACGGATATAATACCGACTGATTACCGACGGTTTATCGACGCACATTTACCGACGGTTTTGTGACCGTAAACCGAGGGTTTATTCAGACGGTTTACCGACTATAAACCGACCGTGCATACCGACGGTATTCCGACGTAGATACCGACGGTGTTCCGACGCATAATACCGACGGTGTTCTGACGCATAATACCGACGGTATTCCGACGGAAGATTACCGACGGTATTCCGACGGAAGATTACCGACGGTATTCCGAGGGAAGATTACCGACGGCATTCCGAGGGCGTTTTATCGACGGTTTACCGACGGATATTTAATAATTTAAAAAAATATATATATGTTCGCAAATTTATTAATTAAAACAAAAAAAAAATTATTTAAATATTCAAAACATGTTTTAAAAACTACATAAAACCATAAAAAAAAATTACATTCAACGGGAGCGAATCACGCTCACGTCGCCCTCTTCCTCAACTTCTTTGTCTTCCCTCCGGTCTTGGTCGACGGTCCGACATTTGAAAGATTGGCTTGTTGTTGCATGAATTTCTCAAACCGTTGGTTCATCTCTTCGAACTTCTTTGCGTTTGCTTCAGCTTGTTCTACCATCCGGGCTTCCATCCGGGCTTCCATTTGCAATTGACTAGCCTTCAATGCTTCGATCTCCGCATCCTTTTCCCTTAAGATCTGGGCATAGTCCTCTTCCGGACGAAAACGGGAATGCGGTGTCGACACTTTGTCCGCCAAGTTTCCCAAACCAAAAACTCGTCCTCTTCTCTTCTCAGTTTCCTGTAAAGTAAATAATACGTTATGAATTTTAAGTTAGAGTTTATGGTTAAACATATTTCAAATTTTTTAAATTTTAAAACTTACCGCGAGGAAGAGTTGGTTGATCTGCTCGTCCGGTATCTCTTCTGTTGAACCGATTCCTTCGGATTGGGTTACCACCTCATCCAAACGCCTCTTCGTCGACTCCACAATCCTCCGAGCAATTGGATCTTGGATTTGGCCCGTTTCCTTGTTCTTGTGGCCATCCTCGATGAGCTCAATATGAGTCGGATCTCGCCCTCCTTTCTTTTGTTTCTGCAAAAACGATTTTGAACTTAAAATTTAAATATAACTTAACATAACGAAAATTGTAAAAAAAAAACTGCTTACCAGGATTATCTTCCTTGACGCGGTGCTTCTTGCTCCCGCATTATGAGTTGCGGGACCGGCACCATCCCTCTCACTTCTACGGTTCTGGGAGTTCGTAGAAGCGGTTGATGCGGTTGCAGGCTTACTCCAATGACGGATGAAGCCCTTCCAAGTATCGCTCTCTTGGTTAATACCCTTGGGAACTTCATTACGGCAAAACTTCTGTTTCCAAGTGTTGAGGACGTTTGAGTAATGCGTCGCCGCCTTCTGGTGGAACTCGTCTTCCACCATAACCGTATACTTCCTATCCCAAGTATACTCTTGCTATTCAAAACAAAAAATAAATATTTGTTAGAATTAAAAACTTTAACATAGATTATTAAAAATAATAATAATATATATATATACAACAAAGTTAACGAGGAGGTATTACCGCGAATTGGCGGAACCAGTTATGCCTATCGGATAAAGGCATCTCCCTGTACGTCGGGTACCCGTACTTGAGCATGCTGTACATCATTCCCAAGATGCTCTTCGTGACCTTCGACTCGGTCAACGTAAACCTAATATATAAGACAAGAAAAAACAAAGGGTTACTAAAACATAGAATATGCAAAAAATTGTTAATGAGAATCTAAAGTTATAAATTTCATACCAGAAAATGCCCGGGTTGGTCTCGTAGAAAGGGTCGAGCCGTTTGAGCATCTCTCGTCCCGGCTGATCGACTAATGCCGATATCTCATCGGCAATCGACGGTAAAACATAGTGGGGCGCCTGAGACACGGAATGACTCCCACTAGCTTCCGGCATAGTCTCAGACGTTCCCGGCTGTGTCGGATCCGGTATGGGTAGCACCTGAGTCGACCGAGACCGTTGGGCTCTCGGTTGTTGTCGATGGACCGGTTCCTGAGGCACCTCATCTATTGGACTGTCGTTCATAAGGTGCATCTCAAACGCCATAAAATCATCCCTACATACCAATCAAAAATTAAGAATTCATAAAAAACATGTATATCAACAAAAAAAATTTTTAAAACGTTTTAAAATTCACAATACATTGCAAAAAAAAGTTTTTAAGAGTTAAAAAATAAAAAACGTTTACGAACTCAAAAAAAAATTTATAAACATTTAAAATCAACACTAAATTTTTCTACAAAATATAAAAAATAAAAATAAATTATAAAAACGATTTTAAATTTATATAAAAAATAGAAAACATTTTAGAACTCAAAAAAAAATTTAAAAAATTTTAAAATGAGCAGTAAAAGTTTTTAAAACCTTTAAAAATCATAATAATTTACAAAAATGAATTTAAATTTTTATAAAAATTAACAAAAGGTTTTAAAACATTTAAAAAACCCATAATAATTTACAAAAACGATTTTAAAATTTTATAGAAATGAGAAAACGTTTTAAAACATTTAAAAAACCAAAACAAATTCCAAATTTACACCAAAAAACAATTTAAATGATTTTGAAAAAACTTCACCATGAAATTCACAATCAATCTAACTCAAACAAGCATAAATCCTATTGACTATCGTTCTATCTATTAGTCAACACCTAACCACCGTTTTATCCAACACATGCAACTATTTCTACAAATCTAAGCAAAATTATCCAAAATCAATCGGTTAAAAGGGTAACTTACATGTTTGTGGTTTTGGTGGCGGTCGGAAATGAGGAAAAACGGCGATAATCCGGCGGAATCGTAGAGAGAGGTCCGATTTTGCGATTAGAGAGAGAGAAGTTGCAGAGAAAATGGAGAAGAAGAAGTTAGATCGTGAGAATATTAATTGGTTTTCGACGGAAATCCGTCGGAAATCATTTGTCGTCGGTTTTCCGTCGGTATTCCAAGCGGTTCAAATGTTTTTGCAAAAAATTGGCGGTTAACTCGAAAAATTTCGGGTTTAATGCGCCAAAAATTCCGACGGAAAACCGACGGTTATCTGAAAACCGACGGTTATCCGTCGGAAATTAAAAAAATAATTATCAGCAGGCTCTGTTCGAACCCGCAACCTCGAACAATTTATTGTGTAACCGAACCAGTTGATCCATTGAGTATTCGTTGTTTATAGATACAAAGTGTTTGTATATATATCTATAAACGTTTAAAAAACATAAAATTGGAGGAAGGTTCGGTTCGAACCCCCGACCTCGACTAATACATAGAGTACCCTTAACCAGTTGATCCATTTAGTGTTAGTTGTTTATACTTACATGATAATTTTACTTATTGTTCTGATATTATTTTGATTATTAAAAAAAAAATAAAAACATCACATATATTAAAAACTTAAGTAGTTGCATAAAATTAAACATTACATAAAAATAAATAGCATATCTATAAAATTCTTCAGTTATTATTTGGGGGAATGTTCCCGAACCATTCGCCGATGTCAGTCTCCTCCCAAAGCTGAACCATGCGGTTCCAATCCCCCTCCGACATCCACGACGGTCTTCCTTGTCCTCTATACCATCGCAGTTTGGCCCGACGTATTTTGGTCTGGAAAACACGCCTAGCCACCACGTGGAATTCCACCCAAACCTCGAAGATTATTTGCGGATCAAAATTAAAAAATTCCTGCAATTTAATAAGTGAAAAATATTTATTAATGTACAAAATTCCAAAATTACACACAAAAAAATACAAATTATTTACCAGAAAATCCTCGAACCATAACTCCTTAATGCCTCTAGGGACATTGTAGTAAGCTAGGTGACCGGTTTCAAAACGAGCCTCTATTATGTCGCTAATTACAGCGGGAATTGCAGCATTGGAATGGAACCAAATGGTCCGGTTACGGCGGTGAGGATCCAGCACAGGAAGATGTTCCCGTCCCGGTTGAGGTAATATCCTTGTAATTATCCAAGTACGTTCTGACGGGGTTAGAAAGACATCATCCATTTTTTGGTTTTTTGAATAGAATCTTACAAGAAATGTTTGAATAACCAAAAAAAAGTCCGTACATATATATACACAAACATTTCGACAGTATTTCCGACGGAATTCCGTCGGAAATCGGTTTAATTACTGACTATACACTTTACCAATGCGTTGCATAGGGAAGAGAAGGGAGTTAATTTAGATTTTGACCGATAAATGCACTAACCGACGGAATTCCGACGAAATTCCGTCGGAAATTACCGACGGAATTACGAGGGAAGAGGGTTTAGGGTTTCAGTTAGGGTTTAGGGTTTGGGGTTTGGGGTAAGATTTCTTTCTTTGGTAGCGTATAATTGATTATTTGAGAGAAAAAATTAAAGACAAGTCCGTATATATTTATACAACACATTTTGCCAGGATTTCCGACGGAAATCCGTCGGAAACGGTTTTAATTACTGACGAGACACTTAACCAAAGGGGGTAAATGCTGAAAATCGACGGTAAACAGACGAATATCCGTCGGACATTTCCGACGGATTTCCGAGGGAAGAGGGTTTAGGGTTTGGATTAGGTTTTAGGGTTGGACATTTTATTTCTGGTAACACATTAGTGTAGCATTAAGCATGAAGTTTATAATTACATGTCTCGATTTGAAGAAAATTAGAAAAATCATAGTGAGATAGTGTTTTACATAAAGTTCTTCTTAAACGTTAATGTACAATTCGAAATGTTTAGGTCAAACGTGTTTTTAATTTTTCAAATCAAACAAAAACTATCAAAATAGATCACATACTAAAGAATTATAATATATTATAACATTACACACATTAGTGACGGGTTTTGCGATTCTTTTTTATCATTCTAAAACCCTAAACCCTATACCGTCGAAAATCCGTCAAAAATTACCGACGGAATACCGTCTGAAAATAATTACCGACGGAATACCGTCAGAATAATGTTTAATCGACGGATTTCCGTCGCAAATTAAATTTAAAATAAATACATAATGCGGCGGGCTCCTTTCGAACCCGCCACCTAAACGTATCGTTCTCTCGCATTAGACCAATTGAGCCAGATTGTGTTAGACGTTTATGATTACATATTAATTGTATATGTAATTATGCTTTGGTTTTGATTTTTTTTTTAAATTTCCGAATAGGTTAAGTACTTGAATTAAAAACATATTTTACAAACGACATGAAATTTAAAACATTACAAGAAATAAAAAACAACATTATTTAAAATCTATTGTAGTTCGGGAATTGGTTAGTAAACCAATCTCCAACGTCCGTCTCGCGCCATTGGCTCACCAGCAATCTCCAAGACCTCCTAGGAATCCACGCAGGTCTTTCTTCTCCTCTTTGCCAGAGTAGCTTCAACCGCCGCATTTTTGTTTGGAAAACCCGCCTAGCAGTCCTGTGGAATTCCCGCCAGACGCGGAACAAATTGTCCATAGAGCAGGTGAAGTATTCCTGTAATTAATTTTATAAATATATACGTTAATTATAATTACATTAATATAACAATCTATAAAAATATGAAATTACTTACGAGAAAGTCCATGAACCACGCTTCTTTGAAGGACGTCGGGAGTTGGTAGTACGTCAGATAGCCGCCGGACCAACGTGTCTGGATGATCTCACTGGTCACGGATATAATAACCGTGTTGTACCCGAACCAAATCCCCCGATGAGTTTGCCTGGTTGGGTCGAGATTAGGAAGATGACTCCGACCCGGCATTCCAAGTTGGCGTATTGCCGTTTCACGGGCTTCCGGAGAAAAATAAACGAAATCCATTTGGTTAGTTGTTGTGTTTATATGATTTGAATGAAAATCTCATGAATTGGCCGTGTATATATAGAAAAATTTTCAACGGTAAAACAGACGGAAATCCGTCGGAAATCGAGTTAATTTGGACATGACATTTACCGACTAAATAACATTTACTCGAGAGATTTACTGCTGTCAGCCGACGGTTTTTAGACGATAAACCGACGGAATTCCGACGACAATTCGACGGTAAACCGACGAGCAACCGACGAAAAACCGACGATATTCCGTCGGAAATTAAAAAACATGTAACCGAGGAAGGGCCGGTTCGAACCCGGACCTGAACCCATGTATTTTATACCCTTAACCAGTTGATCCATTTAGTATTATTTGTTTAAAATTACATACTAATTCTATATATCTATAACAGTCTAAAATTACTTTTATTTTGTACGTACTCTCAAATAATGTTATTGATGTTCTCAGACATATATATATAACACATTATATATATATATATATATATAAGAACAATCATAAATATAAAATTCATAATACATTTTTATTCTTCATCACTTTCTGTATTGTAGTCGGACGAAATTGAGTCACTATCATCAAATTCGCCTCTTTCTTCTTCTGATTCTGAATGAAGAACAATGTCCCCGAATTGACTAAAGTCGACAACTAAATTAACTTCAAGGGTTTCTTCTACCGGGGCGATCACACCAGAACCACTTGTTTGTAAGGGCTCTACTTCGCGCTCTTCAACTCCGTACACCTTCCCTCGAGGGTTTATCTTTGTAACGGTGATCCATGGATCATTTTTATAAGTTAGTCGAGGGTATGGAATGTAACACACCTGCGTAAATATTATATTATTAATTTTTTTTAATTAGAGTTTGAAATCCAAAATAATTATTTACAATTACTTACCTGATCTGCTTGTGATGCAATAATGAATGGATCATAGTTTCTTAGTTTTTTGCTCGAATTAATCGACGTCACACCGAACTCGTCGATCACAACACCTTGCCCTACGATCGGGTTATACCAGTCACATAGAAAAACCACACAGCGCATTCCAAGCTTTCCTATGTATTTTACTTCTAGTATTTCTTTAAGAATACCATAGTAAACAACTTCTCCGGATGCAGATGATACTCCGTGATCGGCAGTAATTCTTGTTGACCCTTCTACATGCACCTTAAATGCATACCCCCTAGTGCAATATCTTGGATAAGACTTTGCTGTGTAGTGGAGGCCCTCCACAATGTCAACTAACCAATCATCGGGGATGCGTCCAGCATTGAGTTCCCCCCGGACCTAACAATATGATCACATCAAAGTTAAAAGATATTGCTCCAGTTCGTAAGTGTTTTATATGATTTAAGAAACTAATTCTTACATAAAAGTTTAACCAACGGCTGAAGTATTTTTGTTTCCGAGCCTCACGTTCGCCCTCGTCCAACTCCGGATGATGAAATTGGAGAGCTTCCATATATATCCTACAAAAAGTAAAAAGAATATCAATAAGTAAAGCAAGTGTAATACAAAATTATAAATCTAGCTAACATGTATACCTCTCATATTGGAATACTTCATCGCAGTTGGTTAGAATGTACTTGTGGAGATGTGTATGCTCTTGAGGTGTTAGTTGCCGCTTGCCTACTTTCCCACTTAACCGCCCAACCTGTTGAAAAATGTTAGGAACGCTTGACCGATAAATTTGCCTTTCTCCCCTGTCATCGTTCCTAGCTGGGCGCCTGCTCCTTGTGCGTACTTGCGAAGGGAAGTAGTAGCCAGCAAAGGTCGCAATCTCTTCGTTGTTATATTGAGCGGCAATAGAACCCTCCACTTTAGCGGGATTCTTCACCTTCTTTTTAAGGTGGAACATATATCGCTCGAACGGATACATCCACCGATATTGTACCGGTCCACCAAGTCTAGCTTCACCCGGTAGATGGATAGGCAAATGTTCCATGACGTCGAAGAAAGACGGTGGAAATATTTTTTCCAGATTGCATAATATTTTTGGAATATTTTGCTCCAGACTCCTGATCCCATCAACAGTGAGTGTCCTGGTGGATATATCCCTGAAAAAAGATCCAACAGCTACAATTGCTTTGTGGACATCTCGAGGAAGGAGATGAGCAAACGCAAACGGCAGGAGTCGCTGCATCATCACATGACAATCATGACTCTTCATTCCGATAAACTTTCCTCCGTCAGTGTCAACACAATTACGCAAGTTTGATGCATACCCGTCAGGGAATTTAACTTGTAGCATAATCCACTTAAACAACTCTTCTTTTGACTTCGAGTATACCCAATATGCTGGAATTGGCGGTTTTCCGTTCGTCTGAAGATGAAGTTCAGGCCGATCACAAATTTCAGGTAAATCAAGCCTAGACTTCACATTATCTTTCGTCTTCCCTTGCACGTTGAGCACAGTGTTCATAATGTTATCGAAGAAATTTTTCTCAATGTGCATGACATCAAGATTATGCCTTAGTAAATGGTCCTTCCAATACGGTAAATCTCAGAAAATGCTTTGCTTGTGCCAGTTGTGGACTATACCAGCTCCGTATATATTCTCATGCCCGTTCCCACCACACTCACTACTTCTTAATGCACCAAATCCTTCTAAGAGGCCCAAGGTAGTCGACCCAGCTTCTGGAAGAATAGGATCATCAAACACTTTCTTCTTCTTCGTAAAATGTTTAGTGTTTTTCCGGTAGGGATGATCATGCGGTAGAAATCTTCTATGACAATCAAACCAACATGATTTACGTCCATTCTTCAATTGGAATGCATCGGTATTTTCCTGACAATACGGACATGCTAACCTCCCATGTGTAGTCCATCCTGATAACATACCATAAGCCGGAAAATCGCTAATGGTCCACATCAATGCAGCCCTCATCAAAAAATTTTCCTTGCATGAAACATCGTATGCTACAACACCGGGCTGCCATAACATTTGCAACTCATGTATCAACGGCTGCAAGAATACATCAAGTGATCTTTTCGGGTGCTCTGGACCGGGAACGAGTACGGAGAGGAAAAGAAACTCTCGACACATGCACATAGTCGGCGGTAGATTATAAGGAGTCAGAATCACAGGCCACAACGAATATTGTCTCCCATGCCTTCCAAACGGGTTAAAACCATCTGTGCATAATCCGAGGTACACGTTACGTGGATCGTAAGCAAAATCTGGATATAATCTCTGAAAATGTTTCCACGCTTCAGCATCCGACGGATGTGCAATCTCTGCCTCTCTTCTATGCTCAGAATGCCATCTCATTTCCCCCGCAGTTCGCTCCGACTGGTATAACCGCCTCAGCCTATCGGTTAATGGCATATACCACATTCGCTTGAACGGAACCTTAGCTCTTCCCCTTGTATCCTCATAGCGCGGCTTCTTACAGAATTTGCATTCCAGACGGAATTGTTCTTCTCGCCAGTATATCATACAGTTGTCGATGCCCACATCTATCATCTCATACGGTAATCCCAGCCCTTTAACCAGTTTCTCGACCTCATTGTATGAACCCGGCGCAAGGTTATCTTCTGGAAGAATATCTTTCAAAAACTCGCAAATCGCATCCACACATTCTTCCGGCAGATTGTAGTCCGTCTTTATGCCCATTAATCTTGTAGCAGATGATAATGGCGAATGACCCTCTCTGCAACCATCGTAAAGCGGCCGCTTCGCTGCATCTAACATGTCAAAAAATCTCCTAGTTTCTACATTTGGTTCCTCACCTACCCTAGGAATTTGATATTCACCTACCTCTGGAATAATTTCTCTATGTGCATCATTAACCATCTGAATGGTGCCTACACCAAAATCTACATCGGCAGTATAAGGTTCGCTAGTACTAACATTAGGTTCCCTAGTACTAGTACCACCGTAAGGTTCTCTACTACTACTTGCATAATCCGAAGTTTCCCCATGAAGATACCAAATCTTATAACCCGACATAAACCCAACTGAATACAAGTGAAACCATACTTCGCCAATCGTAAGATTTCTAAAATTCCGGCAATTCGCACATGGACATTTTAACTTACCATTTTTCAGCGTATGTGGTTGATTGCAAGCTAGCGACATGAACTCTGCAATACCAAGTGCATATTCCCGGTCCACTAGCTTCGTCGCCTCATCAATCCTAACTCCGTCCATCCACGATCTATAATAGTTAGAAGAAGACATTTTTCTTGGTTACTAGAAGTATTAGAGAGAGAGAGAGAGAGTTATGGAGGGATAGGTGTGGAGGGGAAGAGAGGAGGGATGAGGTATATGTAGCATAATTTTTGACGGAATTCCGTCGGAAATCGGTCGGTTTCTAGTCGACCCAACGGTTCCATTGACGGTCAGTTTAACGGCTATAGTAAACCGACGCTAAACCGACCGAAATACAACGGAATACCGACGGAAAATTAAACCGTCGGTTTACCGTCGGGTGTTTCCGACGGAATGAGAAAACGGTCGGAAATTTTCGACGGTTTTCCGTCGGAAAACTTCCCGTATGAAAGTCGTCGTTTTATCGTCGGTAATTTCTGACGGAATTACTTCCGTCGGTAATTCCGTCGGTAATAGCCCTGTTTTCTTGTAGTGTTATTCTTATTACTAGAGATTGAAAACCCTGCGCACGCGCGGGGTTTGTGTTCATTTTTTTCTTTCTTGTGTATTTGTTATCCCTCTATCTCTACATATTCCGTTTGCACAAACACAAATCATATAAACCTTCAAATAAAACGTATTATTTAAGTTTGACTAAAAAAGTAACCATACTTTTTATTGTGGTAGAATCATATATTGTAACATAAAGGAGCTCAATAGTACTCTATCCACTGACTCTGCTCTCTGGCTAATGAGGTCAGGGAACCGATGCATTAATCATATAGTTGTGTGTAGTTTGATCTGAATGGTTCAAAAATGCTTTTATCTTATTTTGCATTGCCATCTTTTATATGCATGAGAGTTTATGTGTAAATTGTTTCAAATTGAAAGAAGCTGCTCATCACCAAATTACAAAATCTCATTGACAAAAAATGAAATTCACGGAGCCATGGATCGGGGCTGTCAAACACAAAAGAAAGTCGAGAGCTTGGATTTTTTCACGTTAACTCACGTTTCATTGCATTTAAATGTCATGTGAGATCAATGTTTTAAACACACACACACACCAAGAGTAAGAACTCCATATGAGGACAATTGTCAAGCATATCCACCACAAATTACCCAGAGATTGCTTTCTATGCCATCTTCTTCATTGCTATTGTCATCATCAATCAGATCTATTGGTCATGCTTCTGTCATTTTCTTGGAGCTAAGGAAGTCAAAAACCCATCCCCATAGCCATGTACTCTTGAAAACCGGTGTACATAATCGGCATCATACCGCAGTCGGTTGACATCATCTGCATTATGCTCGGTCAGGTTTCATGGAAAAGGTTTAAATGTTCATGGACAGATACACACATAAGAGAGTCTTAAATAAATCCACTCCAAGGGTAAAAAAGATCTGTATATCTCTCCACTGAAACTAAGAGATGAAATCTGCAGAATATTGCATCTAAACACACAAACATAAAACCCAACCAGCGAACCTGTATTTGAAGCTGAAGGGATTTCATGTACTCAATAGCTGCATCAAGATTTGAAGCTTTATCTGATTGTGAATATTACAGTTTTGGGTCAGAGACAATGTGAAGGAAGTAGTAAAAATGTTGAATAACTTGAAGAGAAAGTAAAAGCAGACCTTGTTGCAGCGAGTCATGAGTTCTTACATAGCGGTCATCCTCTCGTTGTTCCTATCTCTCTTTTTTTTTTTACCAACATTCTTCAGATTAGTTCTACGTGAAATCGGAAAAGATAATGAGCACATATCCTATTGTGCGTTGAAACGGAGCACCCATTTGTGCGGAAAATAATTATACTGGACATTTCTCATCTCGTTCTGGCCCTCAATCTCGTCAATGACTTCTCTCTCCTTTCGTTTCCTCTCTTCTTCCCCGTCTCCGCTTGTTCATTAACCAGCTCAATTTCACTTTCGACGCAACATAAGAAGATGCACCGAGATTTTCACTGCCTTTCCCTTCTGATCAACTCTCAAAGATCTGCCTCCAACTATGTCTCTGTTGGATCCGAAATCAACCGCCCATCGACTGGTAATGCCGTCTGTCCACCGTGTCACACCGGATTCGCTCGCCGCAGATGCAGGTGTGACGCTAGGATTCACTTGCATCGATTCTCTAACAATCGAAGGTCCATATTCTCCTTTACCGTTACCGACGGTCAAATCCCCCTCTCAGCCTTGAGTAGTTCATGAAATTCCTCGGCGGAGATGGTTGACATCAGCAGAAGAAGAGGAAGAAGGTTGTTTCTTGGCGTTGAGTCTCTGATTTTGGAGAAGTTCTTCACCGTTTTGTCATAGAAGCTCCATGAGAGCATCATCTTCTTCTGCTTCCTCTAGATTAACTAACGAAAGAAACCAAAATCAGATCCAAAAAAAAAAAAAAAAGAGAAAGAAAATCACCATACCACCTCGTTCAATCATCCACAGAAACGATTGTAAGGAAGCATTGATTAAAGTAGTCGAAATGATTGAATTTTCTGCGATTAAGGGCTCGACTGGTTCAAACGCGGCGGTTGCGGTTGCGAGAGTTTGCTGAAGCGGGCGGTTGTGGTTAGTAGCGTTTGTAAACGTTTTGTACGACTGGTTTAACAATTGGAAGCGGCTGTGTTTATGGAATATTCTTGACTGGTTGACAAGTGGTTGCGGTTAATAGCGGTTGAATGAAAATACTAAAGTAAAAATAATGTGTTAAATCAAATAAGGCTTGGGATGCTTCTCGGGAAAAAAATGAATCAATTCCATTTCTCAAGAAAGCTTGATCTCAGATTCTACGTTGCCACTACGATAGAGCTGAAGTTGGGCGAGGAGTTGCAGGACAACTGTAGAGGAAAATCATATTATTTCGACCAAAAGGAGCCACATGAATTAACTTTCCCAAAGACTTGTTACTGTATCAAGCATCCTCTAAACGTGTTGGAGAACAAGAAACAGAGATCGAAAAAGTAAAATTAAAATTGATTCTCAAAGAAAAGTCCAAAATAGATTTTCAAAGAACGAAATAAAAAATTCCAAAACACTAACATAGCTTCTTGTTAGAAAAACACCAAAAGAAAAACGTGAGAAAAAGATCCAGCCTTGTCTTCATATACGTTTCTTCTTTAACGAGCATCCCATATCTCTCGCGCTATACCATCTCTAACGATTCTTCCTTTTTAAAGTTTCAAGCTTGTTCTTAATTTTATTCCAATTTAGAGTCAACTCATATTGTTTGTTTAATTCCGTGAGAACGTTTTGTTTTCCATGTTCTGACAAATTTTTGCCTTTACATTGTCCAACTTGTTTTTCTAGCGTTATTAGTTCTAGTAAGAAACTGGTCATCTCGTTTGACCAATTGATTTTCTGTTCAAAAAATAAGTAAACACACAGGTACTAAACATAATTAAGCATGAAACATAAATTGTATAATTCACGCAGAAAAGCATAACAAAAATCAACATCAAAAGAAAACAATAATTTAACTACTAATAGAACAAAAAAACTTATGTTTGATTCTTGATCATCTTCTGGTTGTGTAGAGGCTATAATTTCACTGCTTTAACGTCGTCTGTGGCCGTAGAAATCTTAAGGCTATTCTTTTGTGGCTGCAAAAATCTTAGGGTTTATTATATAGAGAATAGGTAGGATATAATGATATATTATATATATATATATATAAAATAAGATATTACGGGATGTGATAGTTATAGATAATGATATTAGTAGTTATATATATGATATGATGATAATAGTTATAGATAATAATAGTTATAGATAATAATTTAAATAGAAAATTTTAGATTTATACGTATTTAAAAAAAAAAAAAATTTGTAAACGCAGCCGCCTGCAACCGCAAACGCTTGCGAGAAGGAGCTTTTGATTTCTAGCGGTAAGGAGCGATTCCAAGCGATACAAAGCGGTTGTAATGATTGTTTCTAAACGCTATCAACCGCAACCGCCCGCAAACGTAGCGTTTGCGGGTGGCAGCGGGTGAACCAATCAAGTTCTAAGAAGGTGGAAGGTGGAAGGTCGAAACGTCTGAGGAAGGTGAAGGGGAGAAGGCAGCTAGGGTTTCAGTTAGTATTATCGTAAAAGTTATCGCTGTTTTTTTTCAATTAAGAGGTGTAAACGTATAAAAAATAATAAGATGACGTGGCGCTCTCAATGGAGAGTAAAAATGTCTCTAATTATATATAAGATTTCTGTAAAAAAAATCATGAATGTACATTGCCAAAAAAAATAAAATAACGACGATGTCATGCTACTAGAGCTTACGTAATCTTTATATCTTTATATTAATTGAGAAATGCTTTTGACATTATATTAACTCTCAAAATAGTTGATTACTAATTTATCATTAATAAAATTAGATTAATTATTGTGTTAACCTTAATTTATATTAAAAATTGTATTATGTTTATATTAAAATAAGATGATAACTATGAAATATTATGAATATTTTTAAATTTATTTTTTAAGATATACATAACTTGAATAAAAAATAAAAAAAATAAGACGAGATGATAAATATAAAAATATTTATGAAATTTTTTAATTTTATTATATAGATATATATAACCTTCAATGAAAAATAAAAAATAAGATTATAACTATGAAAATATTTATGAATATCATAAATTGTTTTTTGATTTTATATAGTAAATCTTTATATTAATTGATTCGTATTATTTATCTAAATTTTAAATTATATAAATAATAAAATATTCTAAATAAGATATTTATGTATTGATTTTATATATTAAAATATATAACTACAATTTATTTTACTACTATTTTTATTTATAATAAATTGTATGTATAGTTAATTATAAATAGTTTCATACAATTTTTATAATAATAATATTATTATTAAATTAAATTAATAATTTTTTTTTCAAAAAAAATATGTTTAATAATATTTGTGCTCGCACCATCATACTAGTTATTTGTAATTTTTTGCATCCGTATGATTGTTTAAAAAAATTAAAACCATATATATATGCAGGGCCGGCCGGAGATCGTGTGACACCTAAAACACACTTAAAATGGTACCTCTTCACTATAACAAAAAAAAAATCTTGCATCTTTAAATAATTGAAAATCCAAAATGTCATTGAAACTTATTTTGCTTTCTAAAAAATATAGTTTAACTTCTGAATTTAGAATGATTTAAAATTCTAAGGAAAAAAACTAAAATAAAAGGAGAAATTTGCCCAAAAAAGAAAAGAGAGAAGAAATAAGAAAAAGAGAAAAAATATATACGAATTAAAAGATAAAATAACAAATTTGTCCATAAGGTTGGCAATGAGAAAATGGAGGAGTTAATATCGGTTCTTGAAATTAATACCATTGAAGACATAAGGTTATATTTGGGAAAACGGATAATTGGGGAGCCCAAGACATAAATTTTTAGTTTTTTTTCAAGATAGATTTCATAATCCGGTAAATGGATACGGATAAACATCAAAGTTATTATCGAGAGGAGGAAATGAAGGTCTAATCAAATCAATTGCTATGACTTTATCTAATAATGTAATGTCATGCTTCATATTGCCAAACAAGGTAACAACAAATTAAGTTGAGGAATGTAGTATCTCAATTTTAGTGGGAATCAGGAGAAAATAATAAATGATTGCATTGACTAACCTGAGACAAAATATGTCGAGATAAAAGTAGGGGTAGCATTCTTTTTTTGAGTATTAAGGGATACTAATACGGCACTACTAGCCAAACAACTATGGAGGTTAATTATAAACTATATACTCTTTTTTTAAAGAGTTTTAAAGGAAATTTTATTGGAATTCAGATCCCTTGGATCAAATCAGATCGTATTCCCCATCATACGAGTGGAGGAGTATTGTATCGACTAGACCTCTGGTAAACAAATGACTAATAAAAAAGGTTGGAAAATCAATTTCAGTATGAACAAACCCATGAATCCCATCCATTAGCCCGAGGCTAGCAAAGAGTAAACTAACAACTCGGATCTCTTGCTTCGAGTGAACCAGTTGATTAACACAACAAGTTTAACGTGGAAACATGAGCTAATTCATGAGATTATGCATTACGAGGATGCATCACTCATCAAGAAGTATTGGAGATCAGATCCATATGGATGACATTTCACAAAATCTGGTAAACATACGGTCAAGTCGGGTTTTATGTGGAAATGGATAACCAAGATAAGAGCATACAATGTCCTTTTGTGAGTCCAGATATTATGAGCTTACAAGCTTATTCATGGAAATTAAAATGTCCACTAAAGATAAAACATTTTATTTGGCTAGCGATATCGGGTTGTTCATCAGCAATGAATAGTTGAAATCAAGGGAAATAAATTGAGACACCCACTATTATAGATGTGGAGCGGAAGAAGAAATAATTAATCATATCCTCTTTGAATGTCCGCCAGTTTTACAGACATGGGAACTCTCCCAGATTCCTTCAAATGTAGGAGTCTTTTCCTTAACGTCGGGTTTTTCAAATATGGATTACCTTTTTTTTGGAAAATGCCAGAGAATAATAAAAATACTAGTTTTCCGTAGATATTATGGTACTTATGAAAAAGTAGAAATGATAAACTGTTTAGGAATATCGACCAGAATTCGCAGGATATACTAACACATGCATAAACGGAACCGGTAACATGGGAAGATGCACAAATTGGACGAGTGAAACTATCACAAAATAGAGGAAATGAAGCTCAAAGTAATTTCTCATGGACCCAACATGGCCAGTGGTGCTATATCGATTGGTCATGGAAAGAGGAAGATAAATATTCGGGTCAAGGATGGTACAGTTGTTTTGAAGGAAATAAGAATGTATGATGGGGGCAACAAACATCCGAGGGAGTCTCTCCCCATTACATGTGTAATTTGAGGCTCTAATTTGGGCTATGCAATGTATGAAATTTTTTAATCAAGAGAAAATTGTTTTTCCTACGGATTGTTCCGAGTTGATAAAGATGGTGTCCGAACCAGAGGAGTGGCCCGCGTTCGTAATTCATATAGAATAGTCTAAGCGAAGGAAGAACTACTTCAAACCTTTTGAACTATCATTGATCCTACGAACAAGAAATATGAAGGCGGATAACTAGCAAGATGTGCTTATGTTCAACCGTCAAATATCATGTTAGTTTCGATAGACCACAGTGGATGAAAAAATGTATTTAAATTTATCATATATTATTTGTTGAAAAAAATGATAAAATAACAAAGATCAGAGTTAAAGAGTATCTCTGCTAGAAAAGTTGGAGTTTCAGTGAAAGAGATTGAAGATGAGGAACGAAAGTCTCGTTTTATATATCAATGGCACCAACAAATAAAAAGAAAACTCGTATGATTGCGAGCACAAATATTATTAAACATAAATATTTTTAAAACAAAAAATTATTAATATGTTTGACAATAATAATAATATTATAAAAATATATGAGACCATATATAATTAAACATACATACAGTATTATATTTAATAAGATATTTTATAATTTATTATAAATAAAATTAATAGTAATAAAATAATTGTAATTATATATTTATGTATAAAAATTAATATATAAATATCTTATTTAAAATATTTATCATTATATATAAATAAAAATTTATATAAATAATATAAATTTACAATATAAAATCCCAAATTATATTTATTAGTATTATAGAAATATTTATAAACATTGTCATATTTATCATCTTATTTTTATTTTTTTTATTGAAAATTACATATATTTCTAAAATAAAATTTAATAAAATTTTATATTTATCATCTTTTTATCCAAAATCATATATATCTATAATAAAATTAGAAAACATAATAATTACTAATATAAATTAAGGTTAACTCAGTAATTATTCTAATTTCATTAGTGATAAATTAGTAATCAACCATTTTAAGAATGAATATAAGGCGAAAAACACTTCTCATTTAATATAAAGATTTCTTTTTATTCCTTTTCAATTGAAATAATTACCTCTGATAATTAAAATATAATATATTTATATTAATCGAGAAGTATTTTTGCCTTTATTTTTATTCTCAAAATGGTTTATTACTAATTTACTATTAATAAAATTAGGTTAATTTTTGTGTTAATCTTATTTTATATTAATAATTTTATTATATGTTTTTAATTTTATTATGGAGTTATACATAACCTTACCTAAAAATGAGATGATAAATATAAACTAAAAAGTAAAATAAGATGATAAATCTTTATATTAATTGAGAAATGATTTTGAGCTTTTATTTACTCTCAAATTAGTTGATTACTAAGTTATTCTCAATGAAATTAGGTTTTTTTACAGTATTAACCTTAATTTATATTTATAATTTTGTTATTTATTATATTAGTTTTAGAAATTATTTTTTATTTTATTTTAGAGATATACATTATCCATATTAAAAATTATTTTATTTAAAAGATATGCATCATCGGATAAATAAAAAATAAAAAGATAAGACGATAAATACAAAAATATATTTGAATTATGAGTTTTTGTTATTGATAATTATGATTTTTATGGATAATACAAATTTATATAGTAATATATTTTTGAATGATGAGTTTTTAATATTGATAATTATGAATGTTGTAGATAATATAAATTTATATAGTAATTTTTATTAATTATATAATTTTTAAATTTGTATAAATATAAACGATAAAATACTTTATCAAAATATTATAATATATATACATATCTTTTTATTATATTATATTTTTAATTTTATTTACGAGATATAAATAACTGTGGATAAAAATAAAAAATAAAATGATAAATATAAAAATATTTATGAATATTTTTAAATATTAATAAATATGACTGTTATAGATAATACAATTTTATATAGTAAATTGTTTTATTTGTCAACATAGTAAGTTTTTATTATTTAAATAAATTTTTAATTTATATAAAATAAAAATTATAAATAAAAAATATTTTGAATAAAAATTATATATTTATGTTAATATATATATATTTTATTTTCTGCTATTAATTTTATTTTAGAATAAATTATACAAATGTTTAATACGAAGTTACAATATTATATATATATATATATATATGTGTGTGTGTGTGTGTATATATATATATATTTTTTTTTATATATAATTACAAATAGGCTCATATAGATTTTTAATAATAGTATTGTTGTTAAATTAAATTGATGATATTTTATTTTTCAAAAATTATTCCTAAATAATATTTGTGCTTACACATGATGCGATCGAATTATACTAGTATAAAAATATAATATTTATGAAGATTTTTCATTTTATTTTATAAATATACATAACTTTCAGTAAAAAATAAAAATAAGATAATAATATAAAAACGTTTATAAATATTTTAGTTATTAATAAATGTTGTTTTTGAATTTAAATAGTAAACTCATATTATTTATATAAAATTTTAATTTATATATAAATGATAAAATATTTATGTGTTGATTTTCATACATAAAATATATAATTTATTTTATTACTATTAATTTTATTTATAAAAATTTATATGATTTTTATACATAAAATATAAAATTTATAATTTATTTTATCACTATTAGTTTTATTTATAAAAAATTATAAATATTTTATTAAATATAATATAATATATATATGTTTAAATATAAATAGTCTCAAATAGATTTTTATAATATTATTATTGTTATATTATTTTGATAATTTTTTTTAAATTAATTTTAATAATATTTGTGCTCGCACGAATCATACTAGTATATAATAAAAAGAAAGTAAGATTGTCAAAAAAAGAAGATATGAAAATTGAGCATATTTAATAAGGGAACTGATGAGAAGACGAACGAATGAATGGGATGAACCTATGATACGGGAACTATTTCACCCAGAATATGTACTACTAATCCTCGGATTGAGACCTAGTCGGAATCTCACCTTAGATGGTTACATTTGGAACCATATCATTTTAGGGGCGTACACAGTGAAATTGGGGTACGGACTTTTACGAAAGACTAATCTGGCACTAGCAAACCAGTAGGTTCTGGAGCCAAGTATCACCCCTCTAAAAAGTCATGTTTGGAAGATTAAGACCTCCGGAAAGCTTCGACACTTTATGTGGCAAGCTTTATCTGGATGTGTAGTGATTTGCCAACGCCTCGCCTACCGACATATCGGTACAAATAAGAGCTGTCCCAGATGTGGGGCTGCAGAGGAAACAATCAATCATCTATTATTTGAGTGCCCCCCAGCCTTACAGGTGTGGGCTTTATCAGACTTTCCGTCTCTTCCGGGTTGCTTCCCGAGTTCATCCTTATACCAAAACATGGACTTCCTGTTTTGGAGAACGAAAGAAATGGGCCTACCGGCGCCAGAGAGAAATAAATTTTCTTGGATCATTTGGTTCATATGGAAAGCAAGAAATGATAAGGTGTTTAATTGTATTGAGAGATCAGCAGTGGACACCCTCCAACATGCCAGACTTGAAGCGGGAAGCTGGAGGATATCAAATAAAAAAGAAGACGAGGTGGAAGTGGAACATACCACACTAATATCAGAGATCGAACAACCTCCCGAAACACACCCCAACCCTATCTGCCAAGTTGATGCATCTTGGATCAATCATGGCATGATTAGTGGATTGAGATGGTGCCTTAGAGACAACATAGGTTGGATTCTAGATGGAGAAAGAGGATGCAGAAGAAGTCTTTCGGCTCTTCATGCCGAACTAGACAGACTCATCTGGGCAATGGAATGCCTATGCGAGAAGGGCTTCTTTCGAGCCAGCTTCAAGACAGACTGTGAGAGCTTAGTGAAGATGTTTGAGGAACCGTCGGAGTGGCCAGGTTTTCGATCCGAATTAGATAACATAGCTAAGATTAGAGAGCGTTTTACAATTTTTGATCTATCTTATATCAGTCGAACGGAAAATGTCTGTGCCGATACCCTTGCAAAAAGAGCGAGAGCACGAGGTCGTTTATTTACTCTTGTAAGTCAAGAACAGTCGGATTTCAGAATTTTACAAAAAAAAACCGAAATATTCGACCAAATTTGATTTAATGAAAAGGTTGTAGTTGACAAAAAAAAAAAATAAGGGAAAAAATTGAGCAAATCTGATAACGAAAAAAAAGAAAGAAAAGACGAAAATATTCTACCCAGATGATTTTCATATGATTGGATGGTTTCAATTTTTATCTGGTATACTTGTAATAATAATACATTTCCGTTAATATATCCGACTCATTAAAACATTGCCATCCAAAGTGCAGTATCTGTTGAAAAATACTATTATAATACGAAATAGTACTAGTTTTATAAATTTACTAAAATTTAGACCACAAATTAAAAAATTTGAACTCCTTTTTTATTAAAGAAGACTTTTATAAAAAAAATCTTAGGCTCCACAAAGGAAATAAGCGTTTGGGAAGTGGTTTCGATAAGGTTAATTAGTATGTTTGAATTTAATGAAGGGTCAAGTGGATAAATATTATGAATTAGATAAAAAAATTAGGTCTATAAAAAATTTTTATTCGAAATTAGGTCTATAGCAGAACATAACAATTTTGTTATGCAAAATTGGATAAAATTACTTTTATTTATTTGTTTAAAATAATTCTGTAGAAAAAGACATATCACTAAAACATATGCTTTATGATCAATAGTGTACTGGAGAGTTGCTTTATATATTACATGGAAAAAACAAAATGACTGAGGAGATAATTTAGTGTAGCTAAAACTCAATAATTAATTTAATTAATTATCTTATAAAATAGTCTATACAAAATAGTTAACTATTCATTAATATAACATTGCTAGATCTAGAGGTGTTTTTACGTAATGAATAGTTAACTATTATGTAAGATATTCTATACCTTATAATCAACTGCATTTATAAAAGAACCACTAAATTAATAATAGTGTACATTAATATTATTTAATTACATTTTTAAATAACACTAAATTAATAATATTGTACATAAAAATAAATGTAACTGAATATTAGATTTAGTGGTGTCTTTACGTAATGAGTAGTTAACTATTCTGTAAAACAGTCTATACATTATAGTCAACTATTCTTTAATACATAGCAAGTAGTTAACTATTTTGTAAGATAATTTACATAAAATAATTAACTATTCTTTAATATAACATCACTAGATTTAGTGGTGTTTTTACGTAATGAATAGTTAACTATTAAGTAAGATATTCTATATGTCATATTCAATTACATTTATAAAAGAACTACTGAATTAATAATAGTGTACATTAGTATAAATATAATTTATCAACTACTTTGACATATAGATAAATATTTTGACGTTAACTATTATGTAAGATAGTATATACCGTATAGTCAACTACTCTTTAATACATAACAAGTAGTTAACTATTTTGTAAGATAGTTTATACAAAATAATTAACTATTCTTTAATATAAATATCACTAGATCTAATAGTCAATGACATTTATAACTATATACAATAACTACTTCACGAAATAGTTATTCACGCAAAATACCCATAAAAATAGTTATTAACCATTACTAAAAATATCTATAGACATACAAGTAGTTAATTATTTTGTAAAATAGTTAACTACACCACTAAATGTATGAGTAGTTAACTATTTTGTAAAATAGTTTATACAAAATACTAAAATAGTTAACTACTTTTTAATATAAACATCACTAAATCTAATAGTCAATTACATTTATAAATATATACAATAACTACCTCACAAAATAGTTATTTATGCAAATATATTTTTAGAATATAAGTGAATATATTTTTTACAAGTAGTTAACTATTTTACCTATAATAGGTAAATTATAGGGAAATATAAGTGAACAAAATAATTAACTATTTTTACAAGTAAATTGAATATAAATAAGAGACTATTTTTATCAACTACTTTTCCTAAGATACAATATTCTTTTCCTAAGATACAATCCACTTTTACATGTAGTTAACTATTTTCCCTATAATAGGTATTATAGGGAAATCTAAGTGAACGAAATAGAAACTATTTTTACAAGTAGATTGAATATAAGTAGCGGACTATTTTTTATCAACTACTTTCACATATAAGTAACTATTTTGACGTTTAAAGCTCTACAGAAACTCAGTAACGTTTTAATACCCGAAAACTGCCACAAAATTATTATCATAAAACAAAATTAACTTCAATAGAGAGACATACATGGACAAATAAAGACCTTAATTTTACTCAGTTTGATAGATAATTGAAGATTTTAACTTCCCAATAATTAGACGACACATGTCCTGAAGGAATTTCTAGCAGATCCTAATCCAATTAGGCAATCCTGGTCTGAATTCCAAGCCTAGGATCTAGGGTTCATGTAATTGAATCATTGGGATCTCAGAATTACCTGGTGATTAGCAGCGGAAGATTTGCAGATAATCGAGATCTAAAGCGCCTCAAATGCTGCGCCTCTACTGGTATCCACACGCACACAAACTGAACAGCAGGGATGCTAGTGCCTATAGAGATCCAATCTCTTCAGAGGTTTCTATTCAAGTTCTGGTGGCTCTCAATTAGGTTAGGGATCAGTTTAGGTCGACCATATATCTTATATACGTCGACTTAAACCATGACAGAATTAACCAACGATTAACCGAATTAATCTGATTAATCCGCGAGTGCATCGATCGTTGCACTATATGCATCGATCGATGCAGTCCCAGAACATTGATATCGAATGCATATCACATATGCATTCACTGGATCATTACATTAATGATCAACCTCGTCTTTAACGCCCAGTTTTCTTAGGTGTGTGACCCTGTAGGATCATATAACACTAGCAATGAGTTCTAAACTCATTGATCATAAGTGGCTTCTAGCAAAGCATTATGACTACCTAGTATTATATGATTGTCTCATCTCGACAATACAACTATCACTTAGAGTAAGTACAATAGATTTCAGGACATTCCCAACAATCTCCCACTTGTACTGGAATCATCTATTCCTTCAATCCCTTCGTCACTATATCTCGATCTAGCATAAGGCAAGAACCGTGTCATCCTTATTGAGCCAAGATCATGTTCATCGAAATCCGATTTATACTGACAAGACAAACGACTGACAATCACCTCGTTTGAGTGTGGCCACACATTTCTCAGTATCAAATCTTCGATGGGCCCTGAGATATTTATCTCCTGTTATATAGGAGGGACAAATCCCATCTTGTTCCATCTCTGTCTCTTCACACGCTTCATGATACGCCCAATCAATGCCTTTATAGTCACCAGTTACGGCTGACGTTTGACAAGGTTAAAGCGGACCAATTCACATATAAGAAAACATGATGAACTCAGGTCTAAGGACTATACTCTATAGTCGTAATGAAAACTCTCATGACACTTATATAACTATCCCGTAGAGTTCTCATCAGTGGGTCATGTCCGATCCTGTGTTCTCCAACACATATCTATGTGATTGACTTTAATACTCTTATTAATGACTCCATGAAACTTAGTCATCAGTCACCTCACATGCTAGTCTCACGCGGTTGTTAATGTCCCACTTTAACAACCTCGACCAGGGACCAACATAATTTATGTCATTTATTATCTATAGGGTTTCATGATCAAGTCACATACTTGATGACCTATAAAATGTCATAAATTACTTTGGGACTATTATTTAATAACCATTATTAAATAATACAGATGTCAGATTTCAATAACATAATCAAATTATGTTTATACGAACATCATATCATAACTAAAATTAATAACAATGACTCCCACTAAAATTAAGATCACATCTTAAGACATCTAATGCCTTTAGCAGTAGCCTGACCCTCATTCGCCCTTGCTCAGCGTGTGTCGAAAGACACTGCGTCTTGCTAAGAGTAATACCAAGAGTCATTTGCACGAAGCCCTTCTTGGAATCCTGCATATTGGACATGTGCAAGGCCTTATCACTATAAGTATCTTGACACAATCCAATTAGCTTGTCCAATCTATCTCTATAGATTCTTATTCCAAGAATGTATACGGTTTCTCCCATAATTTTATCGAAAAACAACTTTCGAATCAAGTCTTAACAGACTGAAACAATGGAACTTCATTTCCGAGAAGTGGTATGTTATCAACATACAATACCAGAAATGCAACTGCGCTCCCACTAGTCATCTTGTAAACATTCGGCTCCTCTTCATTTCTGATAAAATCAAACCTTTTGATTTCTTCATCAAAACGAAGATTCCAACTCCGAGTTGCTTGCTTCAATCCATAAATGGATCGATGAAGCTTGCATATCTTCCTAGCTTCATTAGGATCAATGAAAACTTCAGATTATGTCATGTACACATTCTTTTCCAGAATTCCATTAAGGAAAACTGTTTTCACATCCATCTGCCAGATCTCATAACCATTATGAGTGGCGGTTGCTAGGAGAATCCGAATGGACATAAGCATGGTGTCTGGGAATAGGTTTCTTCATAGTAAATACCATGAATTTGCTTGAAACCTTTTGCCACCAACCTAGCTTTGTATATCTGAATATAACCATTTTCGGATTCAGCGGCTTTCAGCCATTTTCGGAGTCAAGGCCCATCATTGCTTCCTCAAAATTCGCAGGCCCGTCACTTTCAATGATCAGTAGATCACGGCAATTGGTTACGAGAAATCCATATTTCTCGGGTTCGTGACGGATCCTTTCGGATCTGCGAGCTTCAGTTTTCTGTAAGAGTCGCGCACACATATCTCATATGTATACTTTTACCACGACCTAATTAACCAATATTTAAACCGTAGTTAATTAAGTCATAAACCAAAATCAATATTTGGTTCGCGACCTGTGTCGATCGATGCAACTTTTGTGTCGATCGACACTTCTTCAGAAACTCGCCATTTAAATGTATATCGAATATACATTCACCAGATCTTTTATGAACTCTAGGCACCACAGGTGCAGGTTCTACAACTCTTTGAAGATCCAACCGCTGCTCTTCCTCATCAGGTTGAGCAGTCTCCTGTGATTTTCGAATTTCTTCGAGTTGTACTTTTACTCCCACTGTTCTTCTTGGAAAGAAAGTCTTTCTCAAGAAAACATAGTTCCGAGCAACAAACAATTTGTTCTCGAACTAGTCGTAAAAGTAACATGCCTTGGTTTTGTTAGGACAACCAATGAAGTAGCACTTATCAGATTTGGGTGTGAGCTTATCAGAGATTAGACGTTTTATATAAGTCTCGCAACTCCAAATCTCCATGATGGATAAATCAGAAACATTTCCATTCCACATCTCATGTGGTATCTTTGTAACTGATTTTGATGGAACTCTATTTAAAGTGAACTCAGACATTTCTAGAGCGTATTCTTAGAAGGATAATGGAAGATCTAAGTGACTCATCATTGATCGAACCATATCTAATAAAGTCCGATACAGGAGGAGTGAATTGTGAAACACTTTCACAATCTCTCAGATGATCACTAAATTCTTGACCTAAGCATTCACCTCCATAATCTCATCGTAGAGGTTTAATACCTTTGCCAAATTGATTCTGTACTTCATTTTTGAACTCTTTGAACTTTTTCAAAGATTCTGACTTATGCCTTATAAATAAGGCATAACCGTACCTTCTGAAAATCAGTAAAGGTAATGAAGTACTGAAAATTTCCTCTAGCATTTGCGCTTATCGGGCCATGTACATCCGTATGTATAAAGCCCAATAATCCTCTGGCCCATTCATTTTATCCGTTCGTTTGCAACCTGTATCGATCGTTGCATACATGCATCGATCGACACTACCTTTGTTGAAAAGGGCCTCTGTCGTTTTCCAATAAACAAGATTCACTTTACTCATTATGATTCATAATCAAATGAGACCAAAAGCCCATCACTATGGAGCTTCTGAATCTGTTTCTCATTTATTTGGCCCAAAACGACAATGCTAGAAAGAAGTTTGATTCGTATCATTTGACTTGAATCTCTTGGTATTTATGTTATAGTTAGGCACATTCTTGTTTAGAACATAAATTCCATTCTCTAATGGATTGCTACTATAAAATATATCATTGTAATCAATTGAATAACACTTATTCTTGATTTGAGAACTGATATCCTTCCATATCCAAACAAGGATTAGAAATAATCTTTCTGCTCATAGCAGTTACATAGTAGCAGTTTCAAGTTCAAAACATGCCATAAAAGGAAAAACAAATGAAATACTCCTACGGTTAATGCAGCAACTCTTGCTCCATTCACACTCATAGGTCCACTTGTCCTTTCTCCATAGTCCTACTTTTGCTCAGGCCCTGCACATTTTCACAAAATATGAGTACCACAGCTGGTATCCAATACCCAACAAGTAGGATTATAAGAAGTAACATTTACTTCTATAACATAATACCTGAAGAAGAAGTCTCGTACGTCTTCTTCAGCTTCTCATAATCTTCCAAGAATTTATTGCAGTTTCTTTTCAAATGCCCATAACCATTGCAATAACGGCACTTAACATCTTCAGAAGGATTGGTTTTAACCTTAGGAACATGGCCAGACTCGCTTGGATTCACAATCGAGCTCGTCTTGCCATCACCTTTGTTCTTACCAAGTTTCTTAAACTTATTACCCTTTTGTACCATAAGGACATTTGGGGTGTCCTTCTTGATGTTAGGTTCAGCAGTCTTAAGCATCCCATGCAATTCAGTCAACGTCTTCGTCAAGTTGTTCATGTTATAATTCATAACAAATTGATCATAGCTTGACGGCAGTGACTGTAGAACGATGTCAGTAGCCAACTCTTGGCTAATGGGACAATCCAGTTTCCCCAGGTTATCAATATAACCCATCATCTTAATGACATGAGGACTAACTGGTTCGCCCTTTGGTAGCTTGCACTCAATCAGAGATCTAACCGTCTGGTATCTCTGAGTTCGTGCCTGCTCCTGAAACCTACTTTTCAGGCCAGTGATCATCTCTTTTGGCGACTCCACGTACTCATATTGCTTCTGCAATTCCGAGTTCATGGTAGCCAACATGAGACAACTCACATCCACCGCATCATTAGAATGCTTATCCCAAGCATCCTTATCTGACTGCCAGGCATTGGCTCGGTACTTCTTGGGGAGAACTTTCTCAAGGACATAGTCCTTTTTCTCCTGTTTGAGAACAATTCTCAAGTTCCGATACCATTCAAGAAAGTTGGATCCATTTAACTTGTCCTTCTCAAGGACGGATCGCAGGGAGAAATTGTTACGATGGTTTGTGCTAGACATAGCTGAAAAACAAGGGAGGTTTTAGTTATGATGTTCAAGAAATGAGAAGTCTTAACTATTAAGAAAACTCGCATTATATTCAAACAATGTTTCCTCAGATGAATATAATGATCCAAGACCCTTACTTCACTAAACTTGAGTGAGCCACTGGCTATCACCCAAATTTTAGCTATCTAGGTAAGCAACAACTTTGCTAGTTATATCCAATATAACTCTTGGTTGTGGATCGACATCTCATGCCCAATCCACCTGATGTCTCTGAGCCCAAAACGATTTTGATAGCCCAGTCAAGTAAACCAATCTCTTCAGTCATGTAATTGTTGATGTCTTGCACTGCAAATCCATCAACACGATTACCTCTGTCTTACTCATGAAATTGTGGACATCTTGCACTGCAAGTCTATCACACAATCAAATGGGTCTTGACAGTTGACAAGATTGGAAAGACATCAAGTATCACTTGATATTTGGTTGAGGAACGGAACCTTTTTAAAACGTTCAGTTTTATTATGTTTTAATTCTTCTAATTAAATGATTTGTCTTGGTTTGGTTCTGTGGCTTCAGGTTCCATAACCTAAACCATCGAATCAGGTGTCGACCGACACTACTTTAGTGTCGATCGATGCAGATTAACCAAAACCAATATGCGATAACCGATCAATCCAATTGATCCGGTTTTGAGTACCGGTCAGCGTCGATCGATGCTACATTAGCATCCGTCGATGCTAACCTAATCAAACCAATCGCAATTAAACCATTCACAGTGTTCGACCATCATTAACCAAGCTCGATAACCGGTCCAATCCAATTGAACCGATTCATCAATCTCGCGAGGTTTGTGTCGATCGATGCAACGCTTGTGTCGATCGACACTAGGCGAAAACTAAGATTTATTCGGGTTTTCGCCCTGCATCGATCGATGCCGGATTGGCATCGATCGACACCATACGAAAAACCCTAAATTTCATTCGGGTTTTCGCCCTGTGTCGATCGATGCCGGATTGGCAACGATCGACACCATGCGAAAAACCCTAAGACGTTTTTCGAACAAACCCTAAACTAGGTTTTTCATGAAAACAAATTTTAGCAAGTTTGTATCAACCATACACAGATTCAGATTCAACTAATCTAATCAACATGCTACAGATTCAATGGAACCCTAAAGCTCTGATACCACTGAAGGAATTTCTAGCAGATCCTAATCCAATTAGGCAATCCTGGTAAGAATTCCAAGCCTAGGATCTAGGCTTCATGTAATTGAATCATTGGGATCTCAGAATTACCTGGTGATTAGCAGCGGAAGATTTGCAGATAATCGAGATCTAAAGCGCCTCAAATGCTGCGCCTCTACTGGTACACGCACACAAACTGAACAGCAGGGATGCTAGTGCCTATAGAGATCCAATCTCTTCAGAGGTTTCTATTCAAGTTCTGGTGGCTCTCAATTAGGTTAGGGATCAGTTTAGGTAGACCATATATCTTATATACGTCGACTTAAACCATGACGGAATTAACCAACGATTAACCGAATTAATCTGATTAATCCGCGAGTGCATCGATCGTTGCACTATATGCATCGATCGATGCAGTCCCAGAACATTGATATCGAATGCATATCACATATGCATTCACTGGATCATTACATTAATGATCAACCTCGTCTTTAACGCCCAGTTTGCTTAGGTGTGTGACCCTGTAGGATCATATAACACTAGCAATGAGTTCTAAACTCATTGATCATAAGTGGCTTCTAGCAAAGCATTATGACTACCTAGTATTATATGATTGTCTCATCTCGACAATACAACTATCACTTAGAGTAAGTACAATAGATTTCAGGACATTCCCAACATGTCCATCATTGTCGCTTTCCCTCTGCTCCGTTGAGCTTCGATGGAGTTGTAACGAAGCATCAAAGATGGTGAGAGCAATAAACAAAAGCGATAATCGAACTGATTAAGGTCATGAAATCAAAGTAACCTTTGTCCTTAATTATATCTTTTTAGCAACTGATAAGGAGGAAGAAAGTTGGAAAAGATCAACGAAAGAGGATCTGAAGCTCTTTTCGTTTCATCAGATCTTCGGCGGCGCTAGATTCTTCCGTCGACAGCTTTGGTGGCACTAGATTCTTCCGTCAACGGCTTCGGCGGCGCTAGATTCTTCCGTCGACGGCTTTGGCGGTGCTAGATTAATCCGTCGACGGTTCCAGGAAGTCTTCTTCTTCCTCATCTCTACATCTTCAATGAATCTCTACTCGGCTCCATTTAGTCCTGAATGTTTCCGTGTCGAATTTCAATCTAGACATGATATGGATCCTCTTGCTTAAACCCTGAGCCGGTGCTTCAGATTCTGTTGACTGGAAAAGCAAGCTCTTTAAAGGTCGATTCGGAGCTCGCCTCTCTTGTAAGTCTGGGTGGCTGTTGTGTTTCTCGGGTCGGGTTAACGGATCCTGAGACAAGGTATTGAGCCCGGATTTGAAGACGAAAGGGATTTCGAATGTGATGAGGAGCATGTATAGTAACCCAACCGCCATTAGCATTTGAACCGATCTCTGCTTTGTGAGAGAGACGAACATGTCGAATTTCTCCAACCGATCGAGCTTCGATAACTTCGGCTTACTAATTCCTAAATTAAATGGAAAATCCTAGAAACAGAAACCCTAGATACTCGAATTCAAAGTGATGATCAAGAGGAATGGAGTCTCCAAAATTAAAAAAAAAAATCAAATTTTTTTTAAATGACGACGAACGAGAAACAAGAATCAGATTGGTGGGTACTAATAATTTGCATAAACCCTTGACCACAAAGAGAAAATTCAATAACTTTCTTTAAGAAAGAAAAAGGAAGGACTTTAATTTTCTAGAGAGAATGAGGAGCGTGTGTAATGGTTACATGAAGAGATGCAGAGTCAAAATGGTGAAGAGGAAAGGATAAGGAAGAAGACAAGGCCTTTTTCCTTTTTAGTTAGTGCTGCATCAGATTAAAAGTACAATGTCAGATTAAATGAAAATGTTTTCAGTGTTAGTAACCATGGAAACGAGTGTGATAATGATATGATGATGGACAATATTGAACTTTCCATCCTCTCAAAAACCTGCTTTTTATTTACTTAATTTTGGTTTCACTTATAGCTATGAGACCTAATTTCCCTTTAATAAATCTGAGAATGAGTTTACGTACGCATTCGGTTAAGTGGCAAATAACCTAGCAATTTTTTAACATTGTAAAAACTAGAAGCTTGATTGACATAAACATATTTCGTACAAATAACGATACATATCCGTTCGCAAAAATTGTAGTGAATTTCTAGCAGTTCCTAATTCAATTAGGCAGCCCTAGGTATAAATTCCAAGCCTAGGATCTAGGGTTCATGAAATTGAATCATTGGGATCTCAAAATTACCTGGTGATTAGCAGCGGAAGATTTGCAGATAATCGAGATCTAGAGCGCATCAAATGATGCGCCTCTACTGGTATCCACACGCACACAAACTGAACAGGAGGGATGCTAGTGCCTTTAGAGATCATATCTCTCAAGAGGTTTCTATTTCTTTTCTGGTGGCTGTGAATTAGGTTAGATGGAGTTTAGGTCGACCATATATCTTATATATGTCGACTTAAACCACAACGGAATTAACCAACGATTAAACCGAATTAATCTTGTAATCCGCGAGTTGTGTCGACCGACACACTCTTTGTGTCGATCGACACTGCCGATCTGTGTCGACCGACACACTTATTGTATCGATCGACACTGTCCAGAAACTTGGTATTGAATGCATATCAAATATGCATTCACCCGATCATTACATTAATGATCAACCTCATATACTACGTCCAATTTGCTTAGGTGTGTGACCCTGTAGGATCATATAACACTAGCAATGAGTTCTCAACTCATTGATCATAAGTGGCTTCTAGCAAAGCATTACGACTTCCCAGTATCATATGATTGTCTCATCTCGACAGTACGACTTTTATTTAAAGTAAGTACAATAAATTTTAGGACATTCCCAATAATCTCCCACTTGTACTGGAATCATCTATTCCCATAATCCCTTCGTCACTATATCTCGATCTGGCATAAGGCAAGATCTGTGTCACCCTTATTTAGCCAAGATCATGTTCATCGAACTCCGATTTATACTGACAAGACAAACGACTGACAATCACCTCGTTTGAGTGTGGCCACACATTTCTCAGTATCAAATCTTTGATGGGCCCTGAGATATTTATCTCCTGTTATATAGGAGGGACAAATCCCATCTTGTTCCATCCCTGTTTCTTCACACCCTTCATGATACGCCCAATAAATGCCTTTATAGTCACCAGTTACGGCTGACTTTTGACAAGGTTAAAGCGGACCAATTCACATGTAAGAAAACATGATGAACTCAGGTCTAAGGACTATACTCTATAGTCGTAATGAAAACTCTCATGACACTCATATAACATCTTGTAGAGTTCTCATTAACGGGTCAAGTCCGATCATGTGTTCTCTAACACATATCTATGTGATTGACTTTAATACTCTTATTAAGGACTCCATGAAACATAGTCATCAGTCACCTCACATACTAGTCTCACGTGGTTGTTTAATGTCCCATTTTAACAAACTCGACTAGTGACCCTTTATAATTTATGTCATTTATTGCTTATAGGGTTTCATGATCAAGTCACATACTTGATGACCTATAAAATGTCATAAATTACTTTGGGACTATTATTTAATAACCATTATTAAATAATACAGATATCAGATTTCAATAACATAATCAAATTATGTTTATACGAACATCAGATCATAACTAAAATTAATAACAATGACTCCCACTAAAATTAAGATCACATCTTAAGACATCTAATGCCTTTAGCAGTAGCCTGACCCTCATTCGCCCTTGCTCAGCGTGTGTCGAAGGACACTGCGTCTTGCTAAGAGTAATACCAAGAGTCATTTGCACAAACCCCTTCTTGGAATCATGCATACTGGACCTGTGTAAGACCTTATCGCTATAAGTATCTTGACACAATCCAATTAGCTTGTCTAATCTATCTCCATAGATTCTTATTCCAAGAATGTACATGGTTTCTCCCATATTTCTCATCGAAAAACAACTTTCGAGTCAAGTCTTAACAGACTGAAACAATGAAATTTCATTTCCAAGAAGTAGTATATTATCAACATACAATACTAGAAATGCAACTGCGCTCCCACTAGTCATTTTGTAAACACACGGTTCCTCTTCGTTCCTGAAGAAGTCAAACCTTTTGACTGCTTCATCAAAACAAAGATTCCAACTCCAAGATGCTCGCTTATCTTCTTAGCTTCACTAGGATCAATGAAAACTTCAGGTTGTGTCATGTACACATCCTTTTCCAGAATTCCATTAAGGAAAACTGTTTTCACATCCATCTGCCAGTCATCATAATGAGCGGCGGTTGCTAGGAGAATCCGAATGGACATAAGAACGGTGTCTGGGATTAGGTTTCTTCACAGTTAATACCATGAATTTACTTGAAACCTTTTGCCACCAACCTAGCTTTGTACATCTGAATATAACTATCCATGTCAACTTTTCTTCTTGAAAATCCATTTACTCACAATGGTTTCTACACCATCGGATAAATCAACCCAAGTCGTACTTGGTTCTTTGACATGGATCCCATTTCGGATTCAGTGGCTTTCAGCCACTTTCGGAGTCAAGGCCCATCATTGCTTCTTCAAAATTCGCAGGCCCGTCACTTTCAATGATCAGTAGATCAGGCAATTGGTTACGAGAAATCCCCATTTCTCGGGTTCGTGACGGATCCTTTTTGGATCTGCGAGCTTCAGTCTTGTGTTAAAAGTCACGCACATATCTCATATGTAGACTTTTACCACGACCTAATTAACCAAGATTTAAACCGTAGTTAATTAAATCATAAACCAAAATATTTTGGTTCGCGATCTGTGTCGATCAATACAACTTTTGTGTCGATCGACACTTCTTCAGAAACTCGCCTTTTAAATGTATATTGAATATACATTTACCAGATCCTTTATAAACTTTAGGCACCATAGGTGCAGGTTCTACAACTCTTTGTAGATCCAACTGCTGCTCTCCCTCATCAGGTTGAGCAGTCTCCTGTGATTTTCGAATTTCTTCGAGTTGTACTTTTACTCCCACTGTTCTTCTTGGAAAGAAAGTATTTAATAAGAAAACATAGTTCCGAGCAACAAACAATTTGTTCTCGAACTGGTTGTAAAAGTAACATGCCTTGGTTTCGTTAGGACAACCAATGAAGTAGCACTTATCAGATTTGGGTGTGAGCTTATCAGAGATTAAACGTTTTATATAAGCCTCACAACCCCAAATCTTCACGAGATACAAATCAGGAATATTTACAGTCCACATCCCATGTGGTGTCTCTGTAACTGATTTTGATGGAAACCTATTTAGTGTAAACGCAGACGTTTCTAGAGCGTATTTTTTAAAAGGATAATGGAAGATCTAAGTGACTCATCATTGATCGAACCATATAAAGTCCGATTCAGGAGGAGTGAATTGTGAAACAATTTCACAATCTCTCAGATGATCACTAAGTTCTTGACTTAAGTATTCACCTCCATGATCTCATCGTAGAGTTTTAATACCTTTGCCAAATTGATTCTGTACTTCATTTTGGAACTCTTTGAACTTTTCAAAGATTTTGATTTATGTTTTATAAATAAGACATAACTGTACCTACTGAAATCATCAGCAAAGGTAATGAAGCACTGAAAGTTTTCTCTAGCACTTGTGCTCATCGGCCCATATACATCCGTATGTATAAAACCCAATAAGCTTCTGGCCCTTTCATTTTGATCGTTCGCAACCTGTATTGACCGACGCACTGTTTGTGTCGATCGACACTACCTCTGTTGAAAGGAGCCTTTGTCGTTTTACTTAATAAACAAGATCCACTTTACTCACTATGATTCATAATCAGATGAGCCCAAAAGCCCATCACTATGGTGCTTCTGAATCAGTTTCTTATTTATGTTGCCCAAACGACAATGCCAGAGAAAAGGTTTGATTCGTATCATTTGACTTGAATCTCTTGGTATTAATGTTATAGTTATGCACTTTCTGGTTTAGAACATAAAGTCAATTCTCTAATGGATTGCTACTATAAAATATATCATTGTGATCAAATGAATAACACTTATTCTTAATTTGAAAACTGATATCCTTCCATATCCAAACAAGGATTAGAAATAATCTGTCTGCTCATAGCAGGTACCTAGTAGCAGTTTTAAGTTCAAAACATGCCATAAAAGAAAACAAATGAAAAACTCCTACGGCTAATGCAGCAACTCTTGCTATTTCCCACGCATAGATCCACTTGTCCTTTCTCCATAGTCCTACTTTTGCTCAGGCCCTGCACATTTTCACAAAATATGAGTACCACAGCTGATATCAAATACCCAATAAGTAGGACTATAAGAAGTAACATTTACTTCTATAACATAATACCTGAAGAAGAAGTCTCATACGTCTTCTTCAGCTTCTCATAATCTTCCACGAATTTATTGCAGTTTCTTTTCAAATGCCCATAACCATTACAATAACGGCACTTAACATCTTCAGAAGGACTGGTTTTAACCTTAGGAGCATGGCCAGACTCGCTTGGATTCACAATCGAGCTCGTCTTGCCATCACCTTTGTTCTTACCAAGTTTTTTAAACTTTTTACCCTTTTGTACCATAAGGACATTTGGGGTGTCCTTCTTGATGTTAGGTTCAGCAGTCTTAAGCATCCCATGTAATTCAGTCAACGTCTTCGTCAAGTTGTTCATAACAAATTGATCATAGCTTGACGCCAGTGACTACAATATGATGTCAGTAGCCAACTCTTGGCTAATGAGACAATCCAGTTTCCCCAGGTTATCAATATAACCCATCATCTTAATGACATGAGGACTAACTGGTTCACCCATTGGTAGCTTGCACTCAATCAGAGACCTAACCGTCTGGTATCTCTGAGTTCGTGCCTGCTCCTGAAACATACTTTTCAGGCCAATGATCATCTCTTTTGGCGACTCGACATACTCATATTGCTTCTGCAATTCCGAGTTCATGGTAGCCAACATGAGACAACTCACATCCACCGCATCATTAGAATGCTTATCCCAAGCATCCTTATCTGACTGCCAGGCATTGGCTCGGTACTTATTAGGGAGAAATTTCTCAAGGACATAGTCCTTCTTCTCCTGTTTGAGAACGATTCTCAAGTTCCGATACCATTCAAGAAAGTTTGATCCATTTAACTTGTCCTTCTCAAGGACGGATCGCAGGGAGAAATTGTTATGATGGTTTGAGCTAGACATAGCTGAAAAAACAAGGGAGGTTTAGTTATGATGTTCAAGAAATGAGAAGTCTTAACAATTAAGAAAACTCGCATTATATTCAAACAATGTTTCCTCAGATGAATATAATGATCCAAGACCCATACTTCACTAAACTTGAGCGAGCCATTGGCTATCATCCAAATTTTAGCTATCTAGGTAAGCAACAACTTTGCTAGTTATATCCAATATAACTCTTGGTTGTGGATTGACATCTTATGTCCAATCCACCTAATGTCTCTGAGCCCAAAACGATTTTGATGGCCCAGTCAAGTAAACCAATCTCTTCAGTCATGTAATTATCGATGTCTTGCACTGCAAGTCCATCAACACGATTACCCCTGTCTTACTCATGTAATTGTGGATATCTCGCACTGCAAGTCTATCGCACAATGAAATGAGTCTTGACAGTTGACAAGATCGGAAAGACATCAAGTATCACTTGATATTTGGTTGAGGAACGGAACCTTTTAAAACGTTCAGTTTTATTATGTTTTAATTCTTATAATTAATTGATTTATCTTGCTTTGGTTCTGTGATTACAGGTTCCATAACTCAATCATCGAATCTGGTGTCGACCGACACTACTATAGTGTCACTACAAGAATTATGGGCATTGGTAGCAGTACGTTGTAGCACTAATTTACAAACTGCTACCAAAAGTGCCAAAATCGGATTCCCACTTTATAGTAGCATTAAAACCGTGCTAGGAAAAAAATTCAATAAGCGGGAACTAAAAATTAACTACTGTAGCTGAAATTTTATGTTGGAGGCAAAATACGTAGGCGAATATAGCTTTTTCCGCCTTTGTCAGGGTCTTCCCTCTCAAGCTCATTTAGGCCAGAAAAATCTGATTTTGCTCAAAATCAAAGATTTTCTCTGAAAATTACCAGTCTCTGTCGGAAGCTCTCATTGAAACTGATAGGTTCTAAGTTTTACCCTATTCTAAACTGCAAGTGCACAGTATAGTCAAAGTAGTATATAGGGTTATCGAATCCACAGGGACACTTGGTCTCAATAGATCAGAACAGTAGAGATTAATACTAGAAATAAGCAGATGGTGAAGTAAATAAATTGCGAAGCAAGAAAGTAAACAGTAGCAAGTTGGTTGTGAAAGCAATAAACTAAAAGCGTCAAGCCTAGGGTATTCTCAGGAAATCAGACAAGCAGACAAGTTAATCAGTCAGGATCTAATTAAACTCAGTTCTAGAACTTAAATCACGGAAATAGAATTAACCAAATCTCTTTGCGAAAACTCTCTAAGTCTAAATGCAGTAACCCAAATCTCTTTGCAATTACTAACAGATTAAACTAGCATTAAGTTCAAGTTCGATATGTTCACAATTAAACTAAACCAAATCTATTTGCGAATAATTCAATTGCTCAACCTAAATAGTTCAGATTCTAAAACACACTCTCGTGTCGAATTTAGCAACCTAAGATCTAGATTCTAATTGATCAGGTTAGAACTAGCTTTAAGCACAATTTAGTTTGAAGAACATTCTAATCATATGAATCCTTAACTGAATTAAACAAGTCTAGCAAGTCATTAAACCCTAATGAGAAACCCTAAACTTAACTATGGATCTACTCAGACATGATTGATGAAAACATAATCATAGAAATAATAGATTGCATATAAGAGAATAAAATATCAAAGGGGTTCGAAATCTTCTCCAAAATAAGTGAATACAGGAAATAGATCAGCCCCAAAAGCTCTAAAAATCTCTTAGCTCTAAATATGAAAGCGTAATGAAAGCGTAAGTAAATTAAACACCAAAATCCTCTATATATAGGTCTAATCTCGGCTGGGGCTTCTGTGTAAATACGGGAACTATTCTGGGCCTCTTTGTAAATCTTCATAACTTGTTAAACCGACGTGTACGGCCCATCTCGCTAGTGTGTCGACCGATGAAAAAGGTGTGTCGGTCGATGCTTGATCAATAAATCGGACAGTGAGTTAAGCTCTCGGCCAAAACGTCCCAAAAGTCCCAAAATGCTCCAAATATCTCCAATTAGCTCCAAACCTGATTAAACCTGTAAAAGACTCTAAACGAACACAAAAGACACTAAAAACACATCTATATCATGGTATAAAATGGGTAAAAACCATGATATATCAACTCCCCCACACTTAGCCTTTGCTTGCCCTCAAGCAAAACAGAGAACTAAAATGTAGTGAAGAGGTTTGAAAACTCTTCAGGAACTCATTTTGTCGTAGAAGCAGCAACATTCAGATTCCCCTTAGTAATCCACATGAAAGAATCAATCCACAGACATCAAGACCAACATATACTTCCCCCACACTTAGCAACTGTCCTAAGTAAACGCCACAATCACATTCACGCATTCAAATTCTCCCTACTGACTTCTGCATATATTTAAGTGCGGTCTCACCTAAGGGGTATCGATCTAAAGGCACATGGATTCTTACCTTGCCAGCTCTAGACCACCAAACTGTCTTTCTTTAGTCCCTTTCTTCTCTTTCCCTTCCTTAACAACTGATTTTCCCCACTGGGTATCATTTTATTTTTTTTATCAGTGTTCTTCCCGTTTTGGGGTGTACTTTGGACACATTCCATGGATCACATGAGAGAAAATAGTGTTTGCTACCATTCCCATGACCACTTCGGAGTTACTAACTCATCCTCAGTTTATTATCTTTTTTTTTTTTTTTACTTTATGGAAGGGGAGAAGGGAACCAAATAGGACAGGTTTACAGGCTGTGTCAGAACCAACAAGGGAGTCCGACATAAAGTATACCAAGCCCTTAGGTGAGAAATCTAAAGTCAGGATTAAATTGAAGTCAGTAAAAGATCCTCTGATACCTGAAGTGATGTGGGTGTTCTCAGTAGGCTGATCTGTGTCTGGGTTTTCTAATAGTCATAGATAATCTGCAGCTTCATCCCAATGGTTACTTAAGTTCCTGTAAATGCTGCTAATCTTCTCAAAAAATCATTGTTTCCTACTTAAACAAAATTTGACTCAAAAAACAAATTTTTAAAATTAAACTGACTCTAAGAAAACAAGAGAAAGTAATTAGTAGAACCTCCCCCACACTTAAGACACACTGTCCCCAGTAGTGTCAAGCAAGGGATTGGTTAAAAGAAAGAAAACAAAAATTTGTTAATGGAATGGTTAGTTCTCTCGGGTTTTTACCTCTGTCGCAGTCAGGCATCGATCGTTGCACTAGGTGCACCGACCGTTGCTGTGCGATTTTCGTTGTAACGATCGACACAATGGTGTGTCGATCGACGCACTGCGATTTCACGAACAGTCAGCAAGTTAGCAGGTTAATCCGTCGGTTTTTGTCAGTTTCGAATCCTGCAAGCTGAAAACACTAGAAACAGAGTAAAACCCATGCAACAAATGCATCAAGTCATGCATAACCATCCAAACATAATGAATCCTAAGAAAAATAAGAAATGCAAAAACAAAAGTGCAAGAAAAGATAAAAAGTCAGAATACAGAACCGAATGTCTGAAAATGGAGACTACGCTCACTCACTATCATCAATCCCAGTATATCTCTCGGGATCACTGGCATCCTCTGGAGATCGCTGTCGACGACGTCGGTCAGGTACGGGCTGATGGATCTGTGGTGGCCTCCTGCAGCTGCAAGTGCGCATGAAGTTCCAAACAACTCGAAAAATACCATCTGATCTCTCTCTCCACTCGGCCTCAGAATATGCACCGTAAGGCATCGTAGGCTCTGGAAAGGGACCCACATCGTCGACCGGGGCAGGCGCCGGCGCAGGAGTAGGGGCAGGGGTAGCAGAAGTCGAAGCTCGTGAGGAAGGCTCTCCCAGCGGATGAGCCATAGAAGGAATCCCTCGCTGCGCAGACTCGGGAGGCTGAAATCTCAATGCCTCTAATGTGTCAATCTGTGTCCATCTGGCAGCATGAAGCTCTATACCAGTCTTCCCAGTGGTCGGGTCATGATAAACCCAAACTCGTCCCTCCTTGAGCCAAGTGGAGCTCTGCAAATGGCTGAGATCTAGGAATTCCATGGCTGTATCACGCTCTGTGCCCTGTAGGGGAATCCCGCAGTACTCAAAAATGGGAGTAAGCAAACTCCCTACCGTCTCAGTACCAGCTCCATCAAACGGCTTCGTCTGCAGATCAACCAAATGCTGTGCGAAGATAGCTCCCAAGTTGAGACCCGTAGTAGGATCTCTCACGCCAGAACCTCTAAACTGATCTCTCAGCCCCATAAACAGCAGCTCCATCTCATATTTGCGCATCTTGTTTGCTTCAAACTTGCAAAGCAAGCTCCAGCACAAGATACGCGAGACATATCGCAACACCGGATGTCTCATCTGCACTACTGGTGTGATCTTGGAGTTGTATCGACCGCTGCCAATACACTTCCAGAACAGTCTGGCCTCATCTGGATCCCACTCAAGGGGCATGGCTATGCGCCTCGGCTCAGTACTGAACCCGTAGATCCTGCAAAGATCAAGTAGAGGAATCCGATACCTGACTCCCCAACTCATGAAGGTAAATGTACCTACTGTAGCGCTCCTGTTGTCGGGATCCGAGTAAACCACTCTGCAAGTGGCCAATAACTGCCTGACCAGCTCAGGATAGAGATCATAATGTCGCATCGGCATTGTCCCTAGACCAATGCCTCTGCATACAACGAGTACCTGCTCATCAATCCCCAGAGTCTTGCAGGTGGAGTAGTCAGCGAACTTGGTCGGCTTGAAGGTCATCCCACACCAACCACTGTAGAGAAGCGAGTCATACTCGTCCCATTGACTGAGCAACGGCCGCTCTGTGAACTCAGCAGTCTTGAAGAAACGTATAAGGTCCTCCGGCCACTGTCTGTCTGTCTGAATCGGTGTGGCGTCCGCTCTAGGCCAAGGTAAAGCAATTGGTGGCCCATATCTTACGTATGGTGCGGGTTTCTCTGACTCTCGGTGAAACCACTCAGGTGGTGGGTTGTATTGTCGCGTTGTTGTAGAAGCTGTGGCTCGTCTTTTGCGGGATTGCCTTTGAGACGCCATCTGTAAAAGAAACAAAGTTCAAACAATTATAAGTCTCGGCAATTCTCTGTGAAATCGCAAAGCAGCGACCGTTGCATCTAAGGCATCGATCGTTGCAAGGCGATTTCAGTTTATCGAAAATTTCCCAAAATCGCAAAGCAACGACCGTTGCTCGAGAGCAACGACCGTTGCAAGGCGATTTTGCCGCAAATAAATCATCAAAATCAGTTCAAATCCAAGCCACATTGCCTCAAATCAGTTCAAAATCTTCATCCATCACCCTAAATCAGTCTAATCACGCATGCATCATCAATTTTCGGTTCAAAAATCAAAAACCCTAAAACCCTAAAATCCAATCCGAAAAGTTGAGAAATAGAAGTTCTTTACCTTGGATTCGTGAGATATGAGCTACAGACAAGGGTTTAGAGTGTGAAATAGGAAGTATTATCAATTGAAACCAAGGAAAATGATGAGAATTTTCGATTTTGGGTGTGAAGCTTTCGGTTGTACGGATGATCGGAAATGAGAAAGAAAAGAGAAGAGAAAGGGTTTAAGGCACTTACCTGGTCGTGGGTGCAACGACCGTTGCTTTAGGGGCAACGACCGTTGCTGGTCAAATCATAATTGATTTTTCCGGTTTAGCGCATACCTTAATTTTGCAATTGAACCAATTGCAACGACCGTTGCTTGTGAGCAACGATCGTCACAATGCGATTACCCCTCTTCGTCAAATCTCCTTGCAACGACCGGTGCACAAGTGCATTGATCGTCACACATCTCCATAATCGAGTTCTGCATATGAAACTTAGCAAAAACAAACACAAAAACGTGAAATCCTAAGAAAAACACCAAAAATAAGAAAGAAAAACAACTAAACCTAACAGTGGGTTGCCTCCCACTCAGCGCTTGTTTAAGGTCATTAGCTTGACCGGACGCACAAGATCTTTTAGGCACCAAGAGAACCTGA